>CM057457.1:248620000-249245000 GCA_016271365.2 Neoceratodus forsteri
TCTCAACTGACAAAAGGCTAGCCAAATAGTGCAGCCATTCTAACTGAGCTTTAAGACTTTTGGAGTGAGGTCTGCACCTTCCATAGTGAATTAACAGCAGAACTTGCCAGAATGGGCCAGAAGGTAGCGGACCATGAAACACACACAGCGACCCTGGACACTCGTGAAGATAGGCTGGAGCGCATCCTGCTTCTTGTCCTGGATGAACAAAAAGACTTGGCTGCAGAATGCAACAACCTAGACAATAGATCTCAGAGGTGTAACCTCCTTATACATGACATACCTGAGGAAGAGAAAGGCAGAAATATGTGCGCATTCTTGGATAGCCTGCTCTGGGAGGTCAGCTGGATCCCTCCTTCACTATAGATATTGAGCGCGCATATTGGGCCCTTACACCAAAGCCCCCGCATCAGGATCAAAGGCCTAGATCAGTCGTAATGACATTTTTAAACTATTCAACAAAGCAGCAGCTACCAAAGAGAGCATGGCGTATGAAGTAAACCAAGTACAAGGGTAGATTAATGTACTTTGATAATGATTATTCGCCTGCTGTCTCAGCAAAAAGAAGAGAATATGCCCAATCCTGCGTATATTAAAGCAGCAGCAGCTACCTTTTTTTATATCTTACCCGGCCAGGTTAACAATTAAGTTCCCAGAAGGACAGCAGCACTTCGAAACTCCTAAGGAAGCAACCAAATACCTGAATAGCAAAGGCATTTATTTTCCCATGCCAGAAAGATTTATGGCATGAGCAGAAGAGCGGACCCTGTGGGAGACCTCCTGG
Organism: Neoceratodus forsteri; assembly: GCA_016271365.2. NCBI lineage: Eukaryota > Metazoa > Chordata > Ceratodontiformes > Ceratodontidae > Neoceratodus > Neoceratodus forsteri. Next base: position 248,620,785 of record CM057457.1, read on the forward strand.
GAGCAAGTGCCAACTAAATTATCCCGATGGCAGCAAGGCTTAACCACACTCCAGGATGTATAAGAGCTGCTACAGAAATTCAGAAGAGACTCTGCTACGTGATCGGCTGTAAGGTTGCAGCTCAGTGAAAGCTTCAGGTACTGGGCTTAGGCCCAACCATCCGGCGGATTGATTCGGACTGTGGGGACCAAACCTTAGCAGGGGGTAGAGGAGTGAGCACACGTCATCTTGCTTGCCTAAATGAATAAACTTTAGGGGAGGCTGGCACTTGAGAGCTACTCATCCATGGTGTCTATGTTTAACTGGGTCCCCTTGTGTTAATTTGCTGGATGTATTCCTTTGTTGGGGGGGGGGGGCGTACACCGGGGTTTACAGCATGGGCAATCAGTTAATAGTGTGCTAGGTTGTAGGGTATGAAGCCAATTCAGGTCACAGTTTGAAACCGAAGATTCTCCAGCATACATGGAGACGTTTACTGTGAACGGGCAGATTACTTTTTTCAGTATTATGCATACTTCATTGTTATTATAATACAATGAATGTTGAACACTGCTCTAAATGGTTTGAGAAGAGGGCGGTGATGCCTTGAGACTTGCCAGCGGTGTGTTACTTGGAGCAATCGCAAAAACTTTCTTTTTTTTAACTTAGCAGAGAACTTCATAACTTGCACCCTCTCTCGCTTTTTGGGAGAGCTTTGGAAGCTGTGGTAACGATATCTCCTGAATAGGGCCCCTATACAGTAAGGAAAGTATTTTGATCTTTGCTATTTTGGGATATCCTGAACAGAAACTAGATGTTTCAATTAAAATTTGAAATGATACAGTCAACATTGATTGTCATGTCCCAGATCAGATCCCCTTAATAAGGAACATCCAATAGCATGCTGCCAGGGAGAATGGGCTATACCCCCTCCTGCATGGACATGGGCATATCCGGCCCCCCCACCCCGGCGCTCTCATGTCACCATCTTGATCTAACACCCTAATTCAAACGGAATATCTGTTAAGGAGATTCAGGGCTTCCTAACCTTTTTTACTTTTTGCAGCTGCATTCCCTCTGGTTGGATGTATTGTTTTGATGTGGGGTGGGGAGCTCTGCTGTAAGTACTTCCTGGTGGCTTGATGTGTTCCTTTCCCTCTGTTTGCTACATCTCATCGCCACTTCTGGTTTCAGTGGCAGTGAAGGGGGCCCACGGACTTACTGTGGGACATCCCCCTCTGGAGTTTGCTTGTGCTCCCAACTAGGAGGCATACTGCATGCCTCCCTGCCTAGGGAAGTCACTATCTTGAGTCCTACATACCCATATGTGGCATGGGCGTCTTTACATATTAACCCATCAGATTAAGTGGTTTAACTTGTTACTTGTATGCCTTATAAGAAGTTTGTTAATAGTTGTTTGTTCTAATATTTATATGATTTATTATTATGTTCATGGATCCAGGTGTTTTCCTGGTAGTTTGTTTTTAAACTATAGCTCTGCATGTTATAGCAAGGTAGTCGTTCATTTACTTGAAAATATTGAAAACAATCTAGAAGGTCAGAGGGCAGAGGACATACCAATTGCATGTTTTTCTATTCTTAATTTGAACTCCCCAAAATGTTATAAGCATCTTGGAATGTTGTTCTGGAGGAGGAGAGAGGTCACCAACGTGATGAGGTATGGAATATGGATAAGTCATCATTAGTTATGTCATTAAACATCAGTAGGATTCACAATCCCATTAAGCATTCGAGATTAATACAGTTTATTAAGAGGGCTAAGCCGGAGATCGTCTTCTTACAGGAGACTCATTTGTCTCCTGAGGAACATTGTAAATTTAAAATCCAAAATGACCGCTCTGATAGATCCCAATCTGTATGTACGGGTTCCGCCACCTCACCTGTCCTCCCAGTCACCACAGGTGTGCCATAGGGCTCCTTCCTAGGCTCACTTCTGTTCTTCTTGTTTATCAACTTCCTCCCCCATGATGGTCTTGTGATACCCTGCTGTACACGGACAACCTCGTCCTCTACTTCAGTGACAAAACTCTAGAGAATATATCCCCAGTCTTAACTGGAAACTAAGTTTTTGCACAATCCTGGTTCGAGTCGCAGCGCCAACTTATCAATGTAAAGAAAACCAAAGCCATGCTCTTTGGATCTGAACCCTTCCTAACAAAGGTTGCTAAGTCCGGCTCTACCCTCTCAGTACTAACTCCGGATGGCACTGGACTTGAAAATGTGCCAATTTTCAAATATCTGGGTGTAACCCTGGACCCCTCTCCAGTGCTGGAATTACAGGGGGGCCTGAGGGAGCCGGGCCGCCTTACTTTTCTGGAGGGACCCCTGAGTTCTGTGTAATTGAAAGGTGCCGGGGTGGGGGCTATGTTTTGGCCCCCTTACTTCTTACTGCTGAAGCTTCCGATTTGCATTCAGTCAGGAACACAAACTGCAGCAGCCCTGCCTGAATGAAAAATAGTAACTAACATCATGTTTTCCCTTTTAACAGCCATCCATGAAAGCAATAGCCTGCCCCCAACCCATAGCTACACAACAGGCATCAAAGTGAGTTAAGGTATACATGCGACAGATATGTATCTAACACCGTGTTTCAACGGCCACAGCACTCTTGCATTTGCACTGCTCCCTTCTCGCCGTGCTGGCTGTTCCTCCATCAGTTTAGCGTTTATACGGCCCATGCTCGCAGTGCTGCAAGTCCCTCTGAGGAGGGGCTATAAATTCAGCGTAGGATGCTGGGAGACACTGAGACAGAAGGCTTCCCATTGGAGTGAGCGCATCAAAGACTTATGTCAGTTAACGCGCTTGCCTCTGATACGGGTACCCACAGTTGAGCTGCAGCAGAAAAGGGATCCGAGGCACACTCATGGTGCTCCGGAAAGAGTTTATCAAGCCGACTTTGCAGTGTATCAACCTGTGCACATGGGTTGATGCGCTGCAAAATCGGCGGTGTTAACAGACCCTAAATGATAGCATGCAATTGCTTGACTGCTTTGATGGCCGCCTTCCTGGAAAACAAATAAACAAAAGCCTCCCACAGCTAAAAGTAATACAGTATCCACAGCTGGCACCAAAGTTAGTCCTTCACAGATATTTTAAAAAGGTGATAGAGATCCTTATCTTTATCCTTATTTATTGTAAAAAAAAAAAATGCTGCTGTGCTGCCTTCTTTGATGTCCAGAGTGACACCTCTTTGAATGACCACAGTTGGAGATGTTCATTTCAGTTCAGACTATAGATGATTTAAGCCAGAGGTAAAAGTAGTAGTCAGTAGCCCCTATACACTGAGCTCTTGAGAGCAACTTATTTGTTCACAGTCGCTGAGTTGTCTGAGAGAGAGAGACAGGGAGAGGGAGAGAAAACAAGCACAGTTTTGGGAGCCCAGAGGACTAGTGTGGCAACTCTACTGTACTTCCTGTTGAAATCAGATACTGCTGGTTGTTCTCCTAGAGGAGTCTTGTTATTTTAGACAAGATAAGAAAATCAGGAGCACACAACTCCAGACAGTATGTAACTATGTTTTTGTATAAGGCGGGGGGATAGGCAGGAATAAGAATGAGAAGTCAGGACTCCATGGAACTTGGGTGGTCAGGCAGTGCTAGCTGGCTGGGGCTGGAGTCCGGGGTAGGGCCAGATGTGGAGCTGTACTAGTTCCTGGATCTTCTGGCAGTGTCAACACAAGTTGCCATCATAGAGAGAACTGAGAGAGCCTGAATGGGCTACACTCTTTTGGCCTCCTCAGCCTGACCTCACATACTGGGGAGGGGGGGTACTTTAGTCTCCAGAGCCCATGTGCAGTAAGGCAAGCTTGGGGATGGGGTACTTGTCTCTAGTGTCAATGTGAAGTAAGGTAAGGAGCCTAGAGAGAAGATTTTTTGTTTCAAGAGCCCATGTAAAGTAACTTAGGGTGGTGGTTGGGGGGTTGTGTCTCCAGGCCCCATATGAAGTAAGGTCACTAGGGAGGTGTCTGTTTCCGGAGCCAATGTGAAGTATGGTAAGGCAAGGTGGGGTTGCTTTGTGTCTGCAGAGTCCATGGGTGTTATGCATTTCTGGAGTCCGTGTGAAGTTGAGCAAGGCTAGGGGTGCTTTGTGTCTCCAGAGTCCATGTAAAATAAGGTGAGGTGGGGGGGGCTGTGTGTCTCTGGAACCCATATCAAATAAGGCAAGGCTGGGGGGTGCCATGTGCCTCCGAAGTCCAAGTGATGCAAGACTACGCGGGGAGGGTGCTTTGCAATCCCTGGAGCCCGGGTGAAATATGTAAATTATAGAAAATAGACAGTATGTTGCTTTCTCCTACTCGAGTAATGCATCCCAAGTAATTTGCATAGTTCAGCCGAGGCATATCCGCAACATTCTCAGATTTTTGATCAGTAAATCAAGGAGAGCTAGTCTGTATGTGTATAACATGACAGAAGTTCAGTGCTAGATCAAGTAAAAGAGAAGATCCTGTGAATTATGGATATTTTGGATAGTGGTGCGACTGTGTGAGACGTTTGTGGGGTGTGTGGGGTTGGTCAAAATAAGGGGGCTCCTGAAAATAGGGAGACCTGAAAAGAAATATTGCACGTGTTAGGAAAAACGCATGTTGCTCTCACTGGACACGATTCTCAAAGGGGCCAGCATCCTGCACAAGGTGCAGCAAACAGCAGCTTACACCGACACCCCCTGTGCCAGGGACCCTACAAAAGATTCACAAACAGGCAGGGTCCCAGCGGCTACGTCCTTGTGCCTGCGGCAAGCCGGTATGTGTGCCTCATGCATGGTGTTGCAGGAGGGCTTCCAGCAAGCTTGAAGAGGCTGAAGGCAGCTGTTTGCCGGTCCAGCGGCACCCTCGGTGGCCCTTGCCCCCTCACATGCCCTGTGGCAACTCATTCCATCCCGGTGATCTAGTGGACCCAACCCCCCACCCTGGCATGACGCGCGCACCGCCCTACCTGTACCTCGAGCTGGGTCCGGCACAACCCTGGACTGTCGCTGTGCGTGTAGTACAGTACAGTAGATGCATGAGCACCTACTCTAGTGTGTACAGTGCCAGTTCAGTCAGGGCGGCCAAGGTGGTGGGAGAGTTGTGCCGGACCCAGTTCGGGGTACAGGTTGGGGGGGTGCGAGGAGTTGGGCACTTCATGCCAGGGTGGGGTGCAGGCCGCTATTCCACAGGGATACTGCGTCGGGCAACTGGCATATGCAGGCGAGAGGAGGGTCCACTGAATCACCAGGTACAGGGGTGGCATATGGCACTGTCATGGTGTCATGGGGTGGGCCCACTAGGGCACCAGAGCATCTGCACAATACTGCACAATGGTCTGTCCTCCCAGGAGAGACATTTCTAAGTGCCCTTAGACCAGCCCTGGCTGGTCTAAGGTTACTTAGAAATTCTCACGCCAGCAGTGTTCTGGAAATCTCACTTGGGGCTGTGCTGTGGCAGCTTGCTTCTGCTGCATGCATCCCTGCACCATGTCACAGCCTGTCCGTGGGCGCATGGGTGGCGCTAGTCCTGTTTGGGGGCAGGTAGCCTGTGTTTGACGCAAACTACCTTTGAGAATAGCTCCCACCAGCATCTTTAGGTGCAAGGTGCACCTTGTGACATTTGTTGTGGCAAAAGCCCCTTGCGCCATGACGGAGGCTATGTGAAGCGGGCCCACTGCATCCTAAACCTGCCAGCAGTAACCTCTGAGAAGATGGGACAACATGCCATCAGCCAGGGACTTCATTTGATTATTTAAGGGGGTTGTATTTGACTCCTAATAGTGGAAAATGTATGAGACTTTGAATTTTATAGACATGGAGTCAAACAATGGTGTGCTACTTGTTTTCTGAATGAATGGGGGACATGGCATTATCTGCAATGTGAATATTACAAAATTGTCTCCGACAACATTATATTGGCTTCCAAACTTGTAACCTGGGAAGTATTTTAACTTCCCCAAAACTGGATTGACTTTCAGATTTTGACCAGTGAAGTTTTTGACATCAATCTGCCAAAATTAACTGAACCTCAGAGACCAAAATGTGTAGCATTCTTATTTAAGAAATAAAGTGAGTGGCATGTATGTGTGTGGGGTGGGGGGAGTCCCATTGTTAACTGCTGCAGGACTCATCCACAAGTTTAATTTAACCTTTTTTTAATATTCTGTCTATCATCATAATGCACAAATTGCCCTTTGGCTGTCCCTTAACAGTAGCGGTCGGGGTCCCCTCTCCTCTGTTTTCATTGCCTGCTGCTCTAGTGCTCTGCTGTTGTGTCCTTTTTTTTCCTTGTACTCAAATTAGAATGGCAGCTCGTATGATAATAATCCTTTGCATAAGCTGCCTTGTTTGTCCATTTCTTGTGATTGGGGTATGGTGCGTAACTTGCAGGCAGTGGGCTGGCAAAAAATCCCGGGGAGATGGTGTTGGTGGAAGAAAGGGGTACTTAACAAAGAGGGTAAGTGTGATCTGTTTCACAGAGTGTGAGAGAAATGGGGAGTGAGAATCTACTTTACAAATGAAGCAAAGAATGCAATTTCATAAATCATTTAATTTTTAAAACATTCTTGCAGGAAACAGTAACGTCCTTATCACAGAATGTTTCATCCTAGTGCGCGTTAACACATCTTACTTAGCTCTAAAATGCAAGAAAATGCACCATTTACAGTTTCTTTTTTAAATGTCCGGGGGGGCATGCCCCCAGACCCCCCTAGCTTTGTGAGGACTTTTGCACCCCCTTTTCATGGATTCTGTGCACACCTCTGAATATGGCCATTGGGTCCCCCTACTTTTTTCATAATAATGTGAGCACTGACCCTTCTTCTCCTACGCGGACCATGTCACCTCCATCACACATCGGGTAAACCAGAAACTTGGGGCGGCCTACCGATAAAATCTGTTCCTGACCCGGGGAGCCAGATTAGCCATTGCCCAAGGCAACTTATTACCCATTGTTGATTGCTGCTTCCCTATTTACTCACACATGTCCTCGGCCCTGCATGCATGCCTCTGCTCGACATATAACAATATCTGCCGCTTCACTCTCCTGGCACCGTACTCCATCCACCACTGCCACCTTTACCGGTCACTTGGCTGGCTTCCACTCCCCCATAGATTTGACTATATGCTGGGCTGTATTATTGACAACACTATCAGATGCGGTGATGCCTCTCTGTATGCATCTCTAATCAAGGCCCGTGCCCCCATGAGATGTTTGCATGCATCCTCGGTCCCCCCTTAGAAATCCCTGTAGTCTCTACTGCCATGGGGAGGGTAAGCATTATCAGTCACTGCTCCCACTTTGGGGGACAGTCTCCCTGCACCCAATCTGCTCCCAGGACACCCATAACAATTTCAAGGTACGTCTTAAATCCTGGTTGCTTGATAAGGCCAAGTGCCTATGCTCTCCTAGTTAACCCCCCTCCCCGTCGCCAGCCACCTTCTTTCCTCTGCTGCCTGATCTCCTAAAGCACTTTCTTCTGTTTCACTGTGTTCTGTCCAATTTCACCCTCCCTGTACTCATCCCTGCTCTATGTGGGTTCCTTGACCACGTCACTGTGTTTTTGTATGTTTTTATACACCACTTTGCCCTGTCTTTTATTCTGCTGTAATAAACTGTACAGTTATTTCTAACTCCTAAGGAGGAACTGTGAGTTTCTATTGAATTGTATATTTCCCGTCCGCCTGTTCTTACCTTGTAATCCGTACCACCTAATAGTAACAACTACTGTACTACTCAATTTATCAGTTGTATAATGTTTTTGCTCTCTGTTCGCTGCGTGTTGCGGCCCAGGTCGTGCCTGAAAACGGTCCTCCAGATCAGTGCACTTACCTGGTTATCAAAGACTTAAATAAATAAATAGCCACCAACGCCTCAAGAAGAACTTCGGAAAACGGTATATTTGGACACAAAACAGCTTATATTTCTGAGTAGCTCTGTATTGCTTATCCCCATTAATTACTGAGGTCAGATGCATGAAAACAGGATAGCTGTTCCTTGAGGGTTCATCAGCTCCTATTGCTTCTTCCCAACCTGATGTCATAATACTCTGCTTGTGACGTCACAGTTATTCCCATGGCAAAATGCTGTGATGTCACAACAGAGCATTATGCTTTCAGGTAGGGAGTAAGCTGTTGAGGCAGATGAAATCTAAGGGATAAAGATCTTGTTTTTGTGGGAATTTCTTCAGCAATAAATAATAGAGAGGAGAAATCTATAGAAAATATTTATTTATTTATTTCGACTGTGGAATTAACACCTTTGAGCAAGAAGGCTCTTTTACAAAGGTTCCATGTCAAGTGGACGAGAGACAAAATTTACATAAACAGGTTACATAACATTCAAAGTAAACAAGAGGTTGCATGCTGAATAGGTAGCGATCAAATAGGCTGTTTACAGTGTCAGCAGTATTACTATAAGATTGGGTGCATTTCGACATACTGAGCTGGTATCAGTTTAAACCAGGAAAAGGAGTCAAACAAATGTATGCTCAGGGCATGATGGGAGCAGCCTGATGTGGCTTAGTCACAGAATGAGGAAGGTGGGGTGAGGAAAATTGCGAGGGGTAGGGGAGGCACCAAGGGGCTTTACAGAGAGGGGGGGTGAAGGGAAGGGAGTGAGAAGAAGGAAAGGGGAGGTAGGCAGGGAGGTAAATTAGTTTTGAAGGTGATTGGCCATAGGTATTTGCTAACTGCAATCACAGAGGGTCTTTTGGGCCGGGGGGGGGAGTCAGTTCTCTTTTAAAGAGTGCAATTTTAGTGTACTCCCAGGTGGTAGCAGGGAGTTCATTAAACCAGGTGGGCCCACGGTAGGAGAGTGAGCACTATCCGAGGCAGGTTCTTTTGAAGGGGACCAGGAGCACACCCTTAGCCGAGCTCCTAGTGACTTTTATGGAGAGGGTGCGCTGGAACAGAGTGGTGGTGGAGGAGGGGGTGAGTCCAAGGAGGGCTTTTTTGCCAATTAGGCAAGCCTGATATTTAGCCCTTAGGTGTAAGGGGAGCCAACCAGTGGAGGAGTAGTGGGTGCAGGTATGGGTTAGGTGATTTGCCCCCAGGACCAGGCAGCAAGCCTTGTTCATTAGTACATTTACCCTATTTAAGGCAGAGTCTGAGGCAGCACTGTAAATGATGAAGGCATAATCAACAACTGACAGGATGGAGATTCGGGTGACCAGGCTAAGAGCTTCAGGGGTCATGGCTTACCTGTGCCTATAGAGGATTCCTACCTTAATATTAGCTGTTTTGACAACATGGTCAATATGGTGCAAGAAGGAGTGGGTGTCATCAATATGCACACCGAGATATTTAAAGAAAGAGACTTGTTCAATGCCATCCCTTTTTTGGCTATAGATAGTCAGGTGTTCATCATGCCTTTTGGCATGTGGCAAATTTAGGTGCATACTTTTAGTTTTTTTGTAGTTTAGAAGGAGTTTGTTTTGGGTGAACCAGTTCTCAAGCATATCAAAGCTTTGCTGAAGGTTTTGAGCTATATCTGATGTGAGGATGCCAGGCACTGAGATAACTGCGTCATCTGCATAGAGCAGCACTTGTGCAGGACAGGCATTGGGAAAAGAGTTAATGAAGAGGCCGAAAAGAAGTGGCCCTAAAATTGAGCCTTGGGAAACCACTAGGGTTACCTTTTTGAGATTGGAGGTTACCCCGTCCTCACACACTGTGTCCTGTGTGAAAGGTAGCTGTTTAGCCAGGAGGTGGTATCTACTGACAATCCCAAGGTCCTCAGGTGTCTGAGCTGGATTCGGTGGTTAATGGTGTCAAAGGCTTTGGTGAGGTCTATAAATATAGACCCCACCGTTTTTCCTGTGTCAGGGGCTTCATTGATGTGAGTAGTGAAGTCGATTAACGTTGTGATGGTGCTGTGGCCTGTACGAAACCCATGCTGTTGTGGGCATAGCAGATTGTACTTATTTAAGTAATCGGTAAGCTGATTGGAGACTGCCCTTTCTATTGCTTTAGAGAGAGGTGGTAGTATTGAGATTGGTCGGTAGTTACCCAGGTTAGTTCTGTCCCCATTTTTATACACCGGGGTGACCAGGGCAGTCTTCTACCTATCTGGAAAGATTCCAGTGCTCAGGGAGATGTTGAAAAGTATGGTCAGGGGAGAGGCAAATTCGTTCAACGCTAGTGCTAGCAACTTCATATCTAGAGAGTCACTCCCGACCCTGGTTTTGTTTAGAGTTTTTCTGACATATTTAATTGTCTGGGCCCTAGTAATTTTCTGAAAGTAGAACAGTGGTTGGCCTTGTTTAAAAGAGGTAGGAGGGTTAGGGTAGATGAAAACCATATCAGGATGAAATTTGGAGAAACTCAAAGGGGAGAGCAGAGCTGAGGTCTGTGAAGGCGTTATTAAAGGCATTGGCCAGGTCGATAGGTTGCTGTAATGGGTCAGAGGTGGTAACTATGAGATCTAGCAGAGCTCTGGGTTCTTTGCCGGTGAGGGACTTAATGTTATTCCGGAATTCCTTCCATTTCCCCAGTTACTCTTAAGTTGTTCTCTATAGTAGGCAGCTTTAGCATTTCTTATTTGCCTAGTGCACTTGTTTCTAGCCATTTTGTAGGCAGCCATGTCAGTCTGCCTGCCTGTCTCTTTGTCAATATGCCAGAGGTTATCCCGTTGTTTCATCTGAGCAATCAGAGAGCCTTTGAGCCAGGGGTTAACAGCTACTTTTATTCTGACTGTCCTGACAGGGGCAGATACATCACAGGCTCTGAAAGTAGATATGAGGTATTCCAGGGCTTTATTTGCGTTGTTGCAGCCAGCTAGTGTGGACCAGTCTGCATCCCTCAAATCCCTCTTAAAATTGCCCACAAGCCCCTTTTTGAGGTAGCAGTTTTTAGTGATCTGGAGTGGGGGGGGTGGTCTTTGGAGCCCTTCTTTGTCCAGAAGCCAACTACTGGTGAGTGGTCACTTAAGGTGTCTGGCAGGACAGAGACATTTTTGATGTGCTCAGGGTTGGAGGCAAGAAGCCAGTCTATGAGCGTGCTTGTGCCTGTGCGATAGTTCAGCCTTGTTGCCTGCATGACTATCTGTGTAAGATACAGGGCATGGATTTAGTCCCTTGTAACGGAATCCTGGGCAAGCAGTTTGTGTTAAAGTCCCCTAGGATGATCTGCTTGCAGTCTTTATTGAGCTTGCTAAAGTGGTTGAAGAATAGGTCAAGGCCAGGGGCTTGTTTGCCAGGGAGTATATAGACAGTGGTCAGAGACATTGCTTTGCCTTGTCTTCCAATGGAAAGCCTGATGGAGAGAAGCTGTGCTTCTATTGTATTTACACTGGGTGGCATAACCTGCCCACTTATTTTGCTACTCAGATAGACCAAACACCCACCCCCTCGCTTGGCTTGTCTATCTAGCCGGAAGGAGGTGTACCCCTCAAGTGAGATGGAGGAATCAGGTATTTTCTGAGACAGCCATGTTTCGGTGAGCAAGATGATGTTTGTGGACAGCTACCCATGCCTGGAATTGGGGTAGTTTGGGTAGGAGACTCCCAATATTAATTGAGGCAATTTTTAGGCATCCGCTGATTGAGGGGGTACTTGGTGCCAAGAAGTCCAGGGTTTAGATGAATGTTCCCAGAAATCAGTAACAGTATAATGATCACCCTGGAGAGGTGGCGCTTCCACCAAGCTTTACCGATCTGTGACTTTCTGCGCCTTGTATTGTCCTGTTTTGGTATTTGCTGTTTAGAGGTATATGTGCACATCAAGGCACTAGCAACTTCCGGAGTTAAAGGGGGTAACAAGTTCATTCTTTTCAAGAGAGTGAACCTCCAGGGGCTACTGGATACTGTAACCTGGTGCTCCAGCGTGCCATAATTGGCAGCTCTTGTGCTAACTAGTGTGTGCCTAGAGCTGGGCTGGGGCTCGTTAGGTTTACCATTGGTAATACCGGCCATGGGGGGAAGGATAAGTAAGGTCAGTAGGTAGGCAAGCCAAGGAGGGTTATAAGCTAGGTGCTTGATATTAAGCATGTTGTCAGTATATGAAAGACCCTATTAGGAGAGAGGGGTGGTGGTTGTGAGAGGAGACCAGCCTAGAGCTGGAATTAGTCTTAGTGAAGGTTGGGGTGGAGGGGCAGATTCAGTTAACACAAAGGAATGGGGGAGTAGCAGCTTATGTACCTCAGTATGGTGTATGCATAGACCCAAGGTTCTTGCTCACAGTGGCGCTATCAGTATGTGGTAGGGAGCATGGCAGCCTCTAGTGGTGAACCAATATAAGCTGCAGGTGGGGAAATGGACTGATTGGTTCAGCCAGCATGGTAGGTCCCTATAAAAGGGAGTGCTCACCAAGGATGGTGGCGGGGGCGGTGAGGAGCCGACACGGAGCTTTGGGGCCCTCAACAGTTCTGATGCTGTTACACTGCTCTGGAGCTCAGGGCTGCGCGGCCTCTATCTGCATACCTTCACTAGCTGCTGGCTTTGTTCCAGGGGGTTGTGGGGGAGGGCAAGGTCACTGGAGCCCTCTCAACCTCTTCGTGTGGGACCCTCCATCGGTCGGTCCCTGTGAGCTGTGGAGAATAGGAGAGGAGGTAAGAAGTTATATAGAGAACTGTCACTCAAGAGAGGGGTGGTAAGCACAGGTTAGGTGGGGCGAGTGGGGAAGGGGATTACAGCCGAGAAATGGATCCTAGATTAGTTTACTTCTCCAGAAACTTGGACATAAAAACCGCACTGGAAGGCTAGAGTTTCTAATTTAACAAGGCAATCTAGCAAACAGATTACTGGAATTAAACTTCAGCTACAGAGCAATGGGAGCTGCAGCAGTTGATAGCAAAGTAAGCTCCTCACAGGGATTTACAGTTTCCAGTCGGCATATTTGCTAAAATTGGGGCTGGTACACCAGGCTGTAAAGTACCATCTGGTTGTTTGCTTAAAATGGGACTAGAACACACTACGCTGTGTGAGAGTGACTTGGCTGTATAACTTTTGGCTACAGATACCAGCAGGTTGTAACTATCACAAAATAGAAGTACCAATCGGAATATAGTAAAATTAAACCAGGCAGTCAAAATGCTGTAAGAGTACAATGAAAGAACCAGTCGGAATATAGTGAAAATTAAACCAGGCAGTCCAAATGCTGTAGGAATGTAGACTATCTCCATGTACATGCTGACTGCTGTAAGTCCTGGTGTGATTTGAATTTGGAAAATGGCGCCACTTTCACCCTCAACTGTCCCGATGCTGTTACACTGCTCTGGAGCTCAGGGCTATCTGCATATCTTCATTAGCTGCCAGCTTAGTTCCAGGGGGTTGTGGGGGAGGGCAAGGTCACCAGAGCCCTCTCGGCCTCTTTGTATGGGACCCTCCATTGGTCAGTCCCTGCGAGCTTCACTAGCTGCTGGCTTCGTTCCAGGGGGTCGTGGGGGAGGGCAAGGTCACCGGAGCCCTCTCAACTGCTTTGTGTGGGACCCTCTGTCGGTCGGTCCCTGCGAGCTTCACTAGCTGCCAGCTTCATTCCGGGGGGTTGTGGGGGAGGACAAGGTCACCGGAGCCCTGTCGACCTCTTCATGTGGGACCCTCCATCGGTCGGTCCCTGCGAGCTTCACTAGCTGCCGGTTTCGTTCCTGGGGGGGTTGTGGGGGTGGACAAGGTCACCGTAACCCTCTCAACCTCTTCGTGTGGGACCCTCCGTCAGTCGGTCCCTTCTACTGTATATGACGTAGAAGCTGTATTGTTTCCAGCTATTATGTTTTCCAGAGTTTTCCCTAAGGTGTCAGCTGCTGTTTAAAACATATGGCTTTCCAACTGTGGTGGCTTCCTCTCATGTCTTGGGTAGAAGGCGAGGGACAGCAGTCCTTGTCCCCAGAGGGGTACCTTTTTAATTGCAGGACCAAATACTAGATCCTGCGGGTCAGTATGCTATAGCGACTGGCAGATGGTATGCTCGCCCAGTCACATTGGCATCCATCTGTTTCCCTCTGGGTTCCCCAAATACACTGGCAGAAACATTCTTCTCCCAATTACTAGATGTTTTACAGGGACAACTACTTGGGGGGAAGGGATTTAAATGTCACTTTTAATCATGAATGATAGAAAAAAAACATATTGTGTACAGCCCCTGTTCTTCAAAGTCCTGATTTTAACCAGCCCTTTGAAGCGCATACTGATGCATCAGAGGCAGGAATTGGGACTGTGTTAACCCAAAGAGCTGATGGGGAAGAAAATCCTATCATTTACATCAGTAGAAAGTTGCATGAGAGAGAGAAAAAATATGCAATAATTGAGAAGGAATGTTTAGCTTTAAAATGGGCTGTGGAATCTCTTAAGTACGTTTTTTGGAGTACTGAGTTTAAAGTGCTTACGGACCATAACCCCATCTGTTAGCTCCATCAGATGAGGGAGGAGAAACCCCCTGTATCATGAGGTGGTATCTAGCCTTGCAGTCCTATCACTTCACAGTATCCCATAGGGCAGTGACTGCCCATTTGAATGCAGATTATTTATCACAGTATGGGGCAGGTGTTGATGAAATGTCTTGAATTATGCAGATACAATAGAATCAGTGAGTGTGGCAAAACGTACATTATGAAATGTAATGTACAAATTGGCTCAGGGTAAATGTATTGTTGAAATACACTTTGGTTATAGTGAACCTTAATGTTTGATTGTTATTAATAGGGACCCTGAGACAGAGCTTCTGGAGTGGGTGGGCAGAAGCTCCACCCCTTCCATGAACAGGAAGGTGGAAAACAGTCTTTTGAAAAACTGTTTCCCTCTTATGGTGGGGGATGTGTGACGGGGAACTCCCTGCCACTGAAATGGACCATTCTTTTTCTTTCTATAAAACTACTGTTGCAACAGTTCTTCTTTCTTTAATCCATCCCTGTTTATTTTAGTCTGGAAGGTTGGCCACCTTTGGGCACCCCCTCCTCTACCCTCTTTATACCCCACTATTTCCTATAGCCTCTGGAAGGCCCATATTTGAGGAAGTTAAGGATAGTGACCTCCGTAGTACTTCTCTATGTGGAAACCCCCCCAAGTGGGGTGTTATAAGGAGAAACTCTGATACCAGAAATGGATTAGACTAAACCCCCCTGGGTATAGGATGCTCAGGATGCATAATTAAGTTGATATTGTTGGTATAGCTTTAGTGCAGCCTGTTGACCGGATACCACTGTTAAAGGGGCTGGTAGAGTGAGAGGCTCTATCCACAAGTCAATGAGCAGCATTTCCTTTTATGTTTTGTACCCTTGACTTTCCCTGCTCCGAGAAAAGAAATAAATGTTATGAAGGAATAGATTCCTTGTGAGAATAAAAAGGATATACTTGTTTTTCATTGTAAGCATACATAAACCCCTTTTCCTCCCATTAGTGAAGTGTTTCTTTTATGTCTACTCTCAGTGGCTGAATGAAATGTCTATTTCAGACATCTGTAGTACCGCTAGGAAAATCATGCCCGTATGCTGTGGTAGGCTCTGCGGAGCCATCCTCTGGTTCAGTCTGCCATATCCACTATGCACTACAAATGAGAGAGAGTATGTAGAAGAGCCAGAGCTCCAGGTTCGCCACTCTCTCTTTTCCCTCTGTCTTGCCCGTTATGTTATTCCACTGACAAGCCTTTTAGAAAAGTATTCAGGCATGACAAACGGGGCTGTCTTCAAGTTAGACCCTCTAGATGTTAAGGGTGCCTGCAAGGAAAAGATAATATTCAGCCATTACAGTTATGGTGGTAGGTTGAAAGGAAATATTTAGCCGTCAGCTTGCAGTTACATCCGTTGGGTGCCATTTTCGTTGCAGCAGTCATTGGTTTTCTTATTAAGGCACGCATCACGGCCCAAGCAGCCTCCCCAGAGTTTATCTATAAACTCCTATGGTCCCTGATAATTAAATACGCTTAACATGATATACATAATAAAAAGGGAGTTTTTCTTCCTATATTAAGCAGCTTCTTCCTTTTTATGTTAAGCTCTCATGTTTCTTATAAAATAAACAGCAACGGGAGTAATGAGAACTTTAAATCCCTTCGCAGGAAACCAGGTAAATTATTATTATTCCCCTTCAGAAGTTCTTGCACCTACCTGTATGCCTTCTGTGCTGTACCAAAGAAGCCGCCAACTGGGGTGCTCTCTATAGGGCAGCAGCGGCCCCTAGAGACTGTTTTTATATTGCTTCGGCTGTCAATCATACTGCAGTGGAAACTTTTCCAACTGTTAGCAACCTTATTTAGCCCATATTTGGTCCTTTTTGCATTCTGTGCCTTACAACAGCTTATGATGATGCTTAGGAGGTTCTCTAGCATTGTATAAAGTAAAAAGAGAGACTAATTAAAATGTTTTAAAAACATGATGCTGTAAGCACATGACCTCTTTTAGGGCGGGTATAAAAGCCCTTCCTCAGCTTTGAAATGGCAGATAGAGTCAGTTACTTCTGACTGGTGTAGGTGAAGGACTGAGGGGAGTCTGTTACTACATAAGAGGTGGAAACTGAAGGAAAGTTTGCCACATTTAAAAACATTTATTTGCTGTTATTATTTTTGTTTTGAAGTATTTCTTTTGCATCTGCATTTAAACTGTTTATGAAGAAATAAACATCACACAAGCCAAAGTGTGTTAACTTGAAAGTTATGTGTTGCATCCTTCTATCCCACACTCCTATAATAGGCAGTTCCACTGGAAGTGCTGATCCGTTGGAACGTCTTTAAGCTAGGCTTCTTCCTCTACCTAGGCAGTATGTCCCTTAGCTCCACCCCATGACATTAGATGTTCCTTTCCACTGGAAGAGTTCACTCTGCTCCTTTGCAGCTCCGCGCGTTGTAGGGCCTAAAGTGTGTCATGGACGATTTTCCTTGTTTTTCAAACATTTCTTTGAACTCTACCTCATTACTCTATTCTACTCCTGCCTTCCTGATGGAAGATGGAACATGATGAAGCACAGCCACCTCCCAGCTTCAAATTCTGTGTCAGTGCTGACAGAAGTTGTTGCAGATGGACCCCCACATGTCATGTCTCTACTGCCTGGGGACGGCACATGTTTCTTTCGTTTTCTTTCTTTCTAATTGTTTAACCAGGTGAGACACACTAAGCTGAAAGCTTGTTTACAGGTGCAACCTGGGAGCACAGGGAAGTTAAGTGACTTGCTCAGGGTCACATAGTATTCAAGTGGGAGCTATGGGATTCAAACCCAGGTCTCCAGATTTGCAGCTCAGAGCTTTAAACCACTGCGCTATACTGCCTCCCTAACTTTTTATTTATTGAAACTTTTTCCATCTGTTACATTCAGAAATGTGTTAAACAGAGTACAATGCAAGTCATAAATCGTGTCTTCAGTTTATATAGGCAGTAAAGATAGCTTATTTCAAAGATGCTCTTTTAATAGCTGCTTTGCCTGTAGTAAACTATGTGGCGGGAGGGAGAGGTAGGGAATGTGGAGCATGAACTGCTTCAGGATCCCCTCAGGAGGGGATGGGGTCTTTTAATTTTATCATATCTCATTGATTGGTGTAGACTGCTCATCCCGGCCTGCGCCAGGGGAACATAAAACCATTGGTGGCTCGGATGCTCTCTATATGTGCAGTGGCCAAGGGGTTACTGAGATATAATATCTGATATGTGTGCCATTGTATTAATTATCTAGTCCATTTATTTTGATGCTTCTGAAAGGCATTCCTTAGTTGGGCCGTAAGTTTCTCTATCCTGTATATCTCTCACATAGTGTCCTTCCATTGGGTTCAGGTTGGTGGCTTCGGTTTGAGGCAGTTGGACGTGATGGTCTTTTTAGCTATAGTCAATAAAATACTCATTTCATCTACATTTATGTAATTTATTTTTTATTCTTGTAGGCCTGATGAGCCAAATGCCCGTTTTCACAGGTGACAAGTTGGGGTATACATAAACACAAGAAACATTAAATACATACAAACAATAAATACTGTACAGATAGATCAACAAAAACACTTACAACATATTACAAGTAAAGAATCCCAGTACAAATATCTGTATAGCCTTTATTGCCCTCCCAGTGTAGTACATAGGTTCCATCCGGGTATTTCGCCTCTGTGCGGGAGGTGCGGAGAGGGGATTGGCACCTACTATCATTATTTCTGGAAGTGCACTAAATTACAACCCTATTGGAAGGGAATAGAGCAGGAACTATCAAATATGTGGGGCAAGCAGGTCACACCTACCCCGTTCTCGCTGTTGGTCGGGGTTGAGAATGAAGAGGAAGAGGATTGGGTTCTCTATCCCAGGTGGATCAGGATACTTTTGGTGTTGACTAGGCATGGATACAGAATACCTGGATGTCCTGTGTTATGCCCACAATGGATCAGTGGAAAAATATGATATTACAGGTCCTAACAACAGAACAGTTGATCTATGTATTAAAGGGGAAGCTAGAGCAATTTTTAACAGAGTGGGGTAAGTACTTAGATTTTCTGCCCCCTTCGGAAGCCCATGTTTTACAATTGGGACTGGGATGATTTGTACGCCTGACCTATGGGGACTTGGCAACCAACAGATGAATTGTGTTCTAGACTCCTTTGTATAGTTCATGGTATAGTTAACTATTACGTATCCAGTGAAGAGTATGCTACAATGAATAGCCCTGAATGGAGAAGGACTGGATATGATATGACCCTAAGGGTAAAGTATTGCTCGCATCTAGCAGAATGCATTGTTCGATGATTATTTATTAATTGGTCTTTCTCTTATACGTTTTCTCTTTTTTTCTTCTAAATTGACATGTGCCTGTAAAACACTACTTTGCATCAAATCCAGGTTGCACATAAGTGGGCTGGATGCTATACCTGGACTTTTACAAGGTTGGTGCACTGTGAAATTACTGGTACTTCTTGTTGTACTGTTATTTCTGCAAAGAAATATAAATAAAAAATATTAATAAAAAGATTATACAACAAAACAATACTCAGTGTATATATATATATATATATATATATATTTATAAAATATCCAAATATATGGCTGTGCGTGGCCACCTCTGTGTGGCATTTATGCCAGCAGGCCAGAGAGCCTGTCTGTAAGAATATGGCTGTAATTTGGGGAGCCTAGAAATATGGTATGATTGTTTTCCAGCCAAACACACGCCATTCTTCAGAGCATGTTATGTGGTGGTGTTAGTCCCAGATGCAGGACCAGTCCAATTCTGCAAGATCAGTCATTAGTTCTGCTTCCTATGTGTTTTTGATGGTTTCAGTCATAGTAGTGGTGCTTCTCATTAAGGCATTATAGCCTTCCGAAATGTATTGGGGGGGGCTATTGCCTTGCAGGGTCTCCTGCATAAAGTGTATGATATGAGGGAAGGTTGAGTCATATTGTGAAACCTGTGATTGTACATGATGGCAGGTTTGAAAGTATCACTACTAGTCCATCGGTGCTAAAGAGTATTCAGTTCTGAGTTGCTCAAAGGATTTGCATACTCTATTGTCAAAAAAAGAGAATACTGCCCCAACCTTCATTTGTACCAGGTCCTGAAGGAATGATCCATCTAGGCCGGGTGGAATGTTGGTTCAAAGGCTGGCACCCCAAGCCATCTGCCAACCAGACAGTGCGGTGATTGGGCAATAATGCTCCCTTCTTCACTGGAGGATTGCATGGCCCAGCTTCTCCTCAGTCAGTGGGCCGATTGGGACCCAAAACTATCGCCAAAAGGCCGCAAAAACACATGGCCATGGAAGAGGCAGCAGCCAAGGCTTCAGCAAGCACCTAATCTGCCTTGGTACTGCTCCTGGCTGGGGCCAGCATTGGAGCATCCTTCACTGGTGAATTCTGGGAGATGTGTCGGGCCCTTCAGGCCTTAGGGGAAAGACCTGTCTGCCACAGCAAGAAACATAGCTCCTACCGGTTGTGTGACCTGGAGAGATCATGCTTTTCCTGCTCCCTTGACTCCCCCGACCACTAAACACGTGTTCAGTGCTCAATTTTGGTCAAGCCTTCTTTGGTCGAGGCCAGGTCACTAGTTCCACGGTACCAACCATTGGGCTTGTTGACCTTGACACCAGCTGACCAGGTGGTCGAGATTTTTCTTGATCTGGTCGACCAGTTGTCAGAGGAGATCGACGAGTGGATCTCCCAGACCCCGGTAATCCTCGTCCTCACCCAGGAGGACATGCACCATTCGGTGCCCCCAACCAGCACCACTCAGGACAGCCTCCAGTGGGTGCCATTCCACCAAAATTGGTACATGTTATCTACACTGCAGCCCCCCCAGTGGATTCTCCTCAGGGTCGAGGTCAAGATCTGGCTTGTGGTACCATTCACTTTCTCGGCCCCGTTCGACTGGGAGGTATCGCCCTCGACATTACTCATTCTCTTAGTCTTTAGACAAGGAGAGGTTCTGCCGTTACATGCGGCAGCTCTACGAGAACCTCCTTTGGCAGCAGTGAGCCATGGCAGGGCAGGGTAGGGCTCTACCCCTGACCGCTGTGGTCCACTGGCCAGTGACAGTCAAGCCCAAGCCAGTCTGGCCAAGTCATTTGTCTCCAACACCTGTCTCTCCCCCCTTGCTGCACTGCAGCCTTTGGTGGGAGCCCTGACCAAGGCCTTCTGTGCTGCAGCCGGCATGCCAGGTTGGCTGTCGTGAAGCTCACCCAGCTGGACAACTCCAGGGTGGTCCACGGTAGCAAACAGTTGAGGGACATTTTTGAGGAGTCCTCAGATGACATAGATGACTCATCCATGCAGTCATCCAGGACATATACCTTCAACTGCGGGTCGGTCAAGGAGTTGACTGCTGACAATGGACTAGTGTAGTTTGTTGCTCTACTTGGAGTCCATGTTTGTCCCTGTGGAGTTTGTTCAGAAAAGGGCTAAGTACCCTTTCACAGACATCCTTGATCAGGACAAATCCCCAGAGGTTGCCTTTCCCATGTCTGAGACAGTTCTGGAACCAGCCCTGAAGCTTTGGCAGCATCCAGCCTCCTGCCTGGCACCTTCTGCCCATATGGTTCTCAACTATGTGTTCCCTACTCCCTCTCTGTCCGGGTTCTCGGACCACCCCTCGGCTGAGGGTCTGGTCTAGGCCTATGCTTTCTGAAAATCTGGAAACCAAGAGCATGTGGACGAGCCCCCAGACAAGGAGTTGAAGAAGCTTGACCATGCAGCTAAGAAGGTCTGTGCCTCCTCCTGTCTTGGTCTCTGTCTGGTGAGCTATGCCATGATGATGGCCAGCTTTGGTTACTCCCTGTTGGGAGTACTGGATGAAGTCTTCCCTCACCTTCCTGCTGACAAGTACCTGCCAGTGAAGTTGGTCAGAGACCAGGGTCAAGCACTGGCTAAACACCAGCTGCAGATGGCCTTAGCCGTGTGGGACTTTTGTACCCCTGCTGTCTCAGCGTTCATTGTGCTGCATTGCAGAGCCTTGCTGAGACTCTTCACCTTAATGGCAGACACTCAGCACAAGCTGGCTGATGTCCCCTTCTTATGCACTGACCTCTTTGGCCCAAGGTGGAAGAGCATCTCACTGGGATTGAGATGATCCGTCTTCGAGGGTGGAGCTCTTGCAGTAGGTAATACCATTAGGACTGAAGCCGTCAGGCATCAGGACCCCACGGAAAACTTGTAGCTAGCAGTCTGAGGTAGGGGACCACCTCTGACATCAGCTCCACCCAATGTCAGACGTGGTATAAAGGGGGGGGTCCCCTGGCGCCAACTCAGTTCTTTTCCCGCCGTCAACCCACGTAGTTTGGCTCCACATACGCCTCTCTTAGCAGTCGACAGCCATCGGACGTTAGATCAGTCATTATTCCTTAGAATCCTATTTATGTCATCGCCCTCACCACCGCGGCGAAAGTCAGATTGTGTGTGTGGGATGTTCACTGCCACCCTGGACTCTGTGGCTTTGTCCCAGAAGGACCCCAAGGTCTAGAAACTGAAAAAGAAGGCCTTTCAGGTTTGTCCCTTTCAGCCACAGCAGCATCCCTATCAGGGGCACTACCAAGCCTGGTGTGCCAAGGCCAAGTTCTCTGGCCAGGGACTCAAGAGAGGCGGGAGTAGGGGAAATGGTGTCCCTCAGGCCCTAGCGCCCAGTTCCCCCTCCAAAGCTGCCCAATGATGGATCAGGGGTGTCTGTTTTCTGCCTGTCCTGTCCCTGACCCAGCTCCCTCTCTGGGGTCAGCTTTGCTACTTCTGGCCACACTGGTCCATCATTACTATGAACAAACGGTTCTCAAGGTGGTATGCAGAGGGTTGCATCTAGATTTCGAGGCTCTCGTGCCTTACCAATCCCATGCTACAAGAGAGTCCTCAGTGTCACAGGACATGCTGTCTGCCCTCATGGAGGACATCACTCAACTCCTTGCAAAATGGGCTATAGCCCATGTCCCAGATGCCCTGGCAAGTCAGAGAAACGTGTCTAGTTACTTCCTGGTCCCGAAACAGACATTGGGCTGGCACCCTATACTGGATCTACACAATCTTAAACAGTACATGCAGAAGCACAATTTCCAGATAGTCACTCTGAACCAGATTATACCATCCCTGGAGCAGGGCATGAGGTTCTGTTCCCTGGACCTCCAGGACACGTTCTTCCACATCCTAGTCTGTCCATCCCACAGGCAGTACCTTCGGCTCTGTGTTGAAGGAGTTCTCTTTCAGTTCCAGGTCATGCCCTTCGGTCTGTTGTCCGTACCAGCATCTTCATCAAGTGTATGGCAGTGGTGGCAGCCTTTCTGAGGTGCAAGGGCATCAGGATGTACCCCTATCTGGATGACTGGCTTATTGCCAGGCTGTCCAAGTTGGCCATGGAGTGGTCCCGAGATCTGGCCCTCCAGACCTGCAAGGTTTTGGGCCTGCTGGTCAAACCAGAAATGTCCAAGCTTGTACTCTCACAGGTGATCAAGTCCATGAGGAAGAACTAGACTCCCTGCGGGTCAAGATCCACCTCCCTGCTGACCAATTGTACCTCCTTTGCCCGATCGTTTCAGGTTGGGCTCTCGCATCCTTCCTGGAATTTACTGGGGTATCTGGCATCCTGCGCCAGTGAGGTCCATTGGGCCCACTGGTGGATGCAGCACCTGCAGTGGGAGTTGGGCTATCACTGGTTCCAGTGCCTTGGCCACTTGGACCAGTCAGTCCCAGTGTCTCAGCTGATGTGAGATGCCATCCAGTGGTGGCTGGTCCAAGAACATCTGGAAGAAGGAATCCTGTTTGTGCACCCAGAGCAATCATCACGCTCATGACAGATGCATCACTGGTGGGGTGGGGAGTACACCTGGGAGACCACAGAGCCCACGGGCTCTGATCACCCAGGGAGTGCTGTCACCACATAAACCTACTGGAGTTCCGTGCAGTGCAGGTAACTCTGACAGAATCCGCTCCTCTAGTCAGGGGTCAGGTTATGCAGGTCCAGACGGACAACACCATAACCACGTTTTACCTAAATAGGTAGTGCGGAACACACTCCCCTCCCTTGTGTTGGGAGGCCCTGGACCCTTGTGCACAGCCTGGGTGCAGATCTGGCGATCCATGTTGCAGGAAGGAACATTCAGCTGCCAGATGCTCTCAGCTGGGTAGGAGAGATATTGCACGAATGGTCTCTGAATCAGGAGATGGTAAACCACCTGTTCTTCCTGTGGTGCATGCCTCTGGTGCATCTGTTTGCTTCCTGGGAGAACACCAAACTGAGGCTGTTTTGTGCCCATCCTTCACAGTCCCCAGGACATTGCTGGGGGATGCCTTCATGAGGTCCTGGATCCCAGGACTCATGTATGCCTTCCCTCCCTTTCCCTGGATACACAAGGTGGTAGTCATGGCCAAGAAGGACAAGATGCAGATTATCCTGATAGCTCCAGAGAGTCCAGGGCTGTTCTGCTATCCCAATTTCCTCAGCCTCAGCAGTGGACCTCCGTGGCAGCTACCTCTTCACCTGGAGCTGCTGACCAGACAACAGTGGTCAGGCCTACACTCAGACCTTCATTCCCTGCATGCCTTGGTCTGGTTTCTTAGCAGCTAGAGTTACAGGCCTTGGATCTGTTAGAAGTACCCCACGCTGTGGAGGCCTCCTGTAAAGAGTCAACTTGCAGATGCTATGCATTTAAAAGGAAGAGGGTCTCCATTTGGTGTCAGGGTAAGGAACTTGATCCTTTTGCCTGCCCTGTGGCAGGCATCTTGGAATACCTCTGGTCCCTCTCCCAGTTGGAACTGCAAGCAGTGACCCTTAAGGAGCACCTGGCACCTAGCAGTCATACTGAT
This sequence comes from Neoceratodus forsteri, assembly GCA_016271365.2. NCBI lineage: Eukaryota > Metazoa > Chordata > Ceratodontiformes > Ceratodontidae > Neoceratodus > Neoceratodus forsteri. Next base: position 248,644,911 of record CM057457.1, read on the forward strand.
ACGTTATTGTATTTTATCTTAACTTTTACCCTGGTATCTATTTTTGGTTCTCATTTGCCAACTTTGACAAAGTCTGATATAATGATGGCTGTGATTGTTTTTTTTTGTTATATCCATGTCATGTTTTTGTTACATTGTTGTATTTAGCTAATTGTTATACTTTCTTTTGGATGTGGAACCTTTGTAAATGAGTCTCTGACTCAAAGGTGTGTCAAATTCCGAGACTGTAATTAATAAATAATAACTGGTCAGCAATTTTTCCTATGGGCTGGACCAGTTGATATTTCCTATAACAGCCAGCTGGTTGTTATGGCATTCATGAGCCATGTCAATCAAAGTATGCCACTCCCTCATTGGCTCTTGTCTTGCTTGTGGGCGGGCGTAACAGTTTGAAAAACATAGCAGCTCCATCTCTTGCTTACCAGGGAGCCACCACTGCATGAGTTTTCAGCATAGTTTTTTTTTTAAATATCTGGTTGATCCTGCCTGAAAAAATTGCTGCCCAGTGTAGTATAAAAAATAAAAAGATGGGGAAGGGGTGCTATGATTCCCATCCTTTATTCTCTATATAAATCTCTGCTTAATGGGCATGGGCTGGTGAGATGACAATGGACCAGGAGAAGTTATTTGGGCACTTTTTTAAGGGCCTTGACTACCTGTCCCCTCCAGTGCATGATCCACCACCAACATGGGACGTACTGCTGGTGCTGGCTGTGCTTATGGACAAGCCATTTGAGCCTATGTTGTGGAACACGAGTGTCTTGGCCATCACATCTGCCAGAAGAATCAGAGATTTCCAGGCACTCTTGGTGGAGTGTCCTTGCCTGGTCTTCCACAAGGACAAAGTCATTCTTTGCCACCACCCAAAGTTCCTCCCAAAGGTTGTATTGGAGTTTCACCTTAACCAGGTGATCAACCTTCCGGTATACTTTACCAATCCATCTTCAAAGACCAGCTGCAGGCTTCATACTCTGGGCCTGCAGAAGGTGCTCTTATTTTAAGGAGTGCACAACTGGAGTTTGGGGTGAGAGCCACCAGTTGTTTGTAACATATGCTGAAGCTGTGCCTGGCAGACCGGCAGCAAAGCATTGCTGTGATTCATGCAACAAACCTGATTCCTGCTTGTTGACATTCTAGTATCCTATTTCATCCTAGCTGTTTTCAGTCAACCATGCTTTCTCATCTGGCACATGCTAACTCCATCCGCAAAGTTGGCCATTGCCAGAGGGGTATTACTTCCGCACTAACCTACTGCTCGCCTATCCTTACTGCAGCGCATAAAACCTCACTACAAAAATGGGATGTCACATACAATAATATCTGTAATTACGCCTCATCATCTCCTCGACTGAAGCACCACTGTCAGCTCTACAGTGACTGGGATGGCTCTCCCTCTCTGCATCTAGGCAATGCTATCTTGGCTCCTTGTGTGACTCCGTTATCAGGCTTAACACCTCTGCATCCCTTGCAACACTACTTACTCCCTCCACCCCCTCCTATGGGCTACGATCTGCTGACAAAGCACTACTAAATGTTCCTAGGTGTCACACTTCCAAGGGTGCTGGTGCGTTTAAGCTTACGGCTCCTCTGCTTTGGAATACTCTTCCCCTAGATCCAAAGCAGCCAGCATCTCACTGTCATTTTAAAATTAAATTACGGAGTTATCTATCCCAGTCAGACCCATGCACTTGCTTTGATCTGACTTGATCTCTACTAGGTCCTCCATGTCTTTCTCTTATTACTCTTCAGTTAAAAACGCTCCTGTTTTCTAGTATATTTTTCTCTATATGTTGTTGCATTCTATGTGAGGTGGTCTAACCTAAACAATATGTAATGTGGTTAAGTGCTCGGAAATGGCTTGTATTTATGTTCTTCTGGTCTGAAGTAAGTTATACCTATTGCTGTCTTGTACAAAGTGGATACCTAAGCTGTTATGTACTTGTGAAATGTCATGTATGTTAAAAATGTTCTGTACTGTCCCGGGTCGTGCCTGAAAATAGTCATTTTTAGGCTAGTGCACTCACCCGGTTAACAAAAACTGAATAAATACATAAATAAATAAGCATTTTGTTGGCCCTGCTATATGCTGCATTACATTGGCTGGTTTGTTTTAGGGTATCGCATATGATAAATCCTAGATCGCGTTCCTCTTGTGAGGCGCTGAGTTTGACCCCATTGAGCCAATAGGCTGTCCTCGGGTTATTCTTGCTTTGATGCATCACTTTACACTTCTTGGAGTTGAACTTCAGCTGCCAGACACTAGACCATTTTTCCAACTTTTTCAGATCTTTCTGTAGATTCCCAACTACTTTCTCGCTGTCCACCCTACCAGCTAGTTTAGTTTCATCCATAAACAGTGCAATTCTGCCCTGGATACCTACTACTGTGTCGCTGATGAACACATTAAACAGGACTTGTCCTAAGATCGAGACCTGAGGAACCCCACTTGTCACCTCTATCGCCTCTGACTTCTCCCCGTTGACAACTACTCTGTGCTTCCTGCCCCCCCTGCCAGTTACCCACCACCTTAACAATGCAGTTTGCTATGCCCAAATCCTCGAGTTTCTTTTAGAGTCCTTGCGTCGACCTTCTTCTGTGTCCTTATTTGACAGCTGGACAGTGTCAACTCATCTGCTTGCCTTCAAGTCTTAAATCTGTGTCCCATATGGACCACTGTTCTACCAGACACAGATTTCAAGTCTTAAATCTGTGTCCCATGTGGACCGTTGTTCTACCACCAGAACTTGAACTAGTGTGTACCATCATATGGACTCAGAGCTACCCGACACATAATAGGTGTGAGGTTTACAAGCTTTCCACTGCCTCCAAGACTACTAAAAGGGTTACAATAGATTGTTATTTGCTAATGCCTTGTCTTGCCTGATGAGAAGTGGGCACTGTTACCTCTCTTTTAAAATGTTTTACTGGTTGGGGGGGCGTGGCTAGCTACCGACTGACAAAGACGTCTTTCACAGGAGCTCCAGTCTACAGGCTCAATTTCTTTAAATTTGTAACTATAAAACTTAACTTTGGGCAACGTACAGGACCAATTTTGGCTCTCAAAGTATCCTACAACCGGAAAATATAGTTAGAGTGCAAAAAACGGTAATTTCGCCAACTTTATCAGAGGCAACATGGGGAGGCCTAAGAATCAGCAACAACAGGGCCCAACGCATGGCTCGGATACCGAACCCTCTAACGCAGCAGTTCTGAAAGCGGTTAAAGATCTAGAAGCCTTCGTCAAGGAACGAGATAGGAAGGTGGATGGTTTTACCTCGCGGGTTACAAATGGTGGAAACCAAACTGGAAGGAGTGGCAACACAAAGTAATTTATCACATACGATGGCTGAAAAGGCTGTTACAGCTACTGCAGGTCTGGTGAGTGAAAACCGTCTACTGCGTCAACGCCTGGAAAATCTGGAGAATGGTGCCCGCCTAGCTAACGTGTGGATACTCGGGATCCCAGAGACCTGCGAAGGTCAAAATTTGCTGGAATACATGACCACTGTGGTGCAGACTACTCTCGCCATTTCGGTGGATGGAGCGATCATGCAGGCATACCAGATTACCCCATGGCGCAGACCCCTGCAAGAAGGGACACTACAAATTATCTTGATGGTCACGGCTGGTCAGACCATTAAAGAACTAATTCTACAGGCGGCTAAAAAGAAGGGACAACTTCACCTACCAGATGGCTCTCGGATTTACTTCTTGCCCGACCTTTCCTTTGCTACACACCAGAGACAGAAGGCATTCGATGTGGTGAGATCCAAGCTGCGTCAATTGGGGATCGCGAATGTACTGTTATATCCCATGAAACTGCGTATACAGTATGCAGGTAAAACTTTTATCTTTAATGTCCCAACAGAAGCAGGGAAGAGACTCGAGAAATTTAAATCGGAATTTGCCAGTCGCAAGGATTCTGAAGATTCAGAGACTGAGGGGTACTGAGAGGGCCTAATCTGTTTATAAAATATGGGCCATTTACCTGTATGATGCCTATCAAAGTTAACTGAATAATTGCTGAGTTTAAAGTTTACCTTTTAATATTATATAAGGCAGGGTTACTTATTCTATAACCCTGAGTTTAATTCCTAAATTCTCAGCCTATAATTACTCATTGAGAAAAAGTAATAAAATATACTTGGTAACTACTGTGTATGGAGCAAATGTATGTTTAGACATCTCCATTATTATTGGGATACATTTTCGTTTTTGCTTGGACTTATGATATGCCATTAAAGCAACATCAAGAGTGTTTCACTCAGGGACTTTTCGGGTACAGATATTTAGTAAAAGTCCATGGTCTTGGCGAAGTAGCCATTTAAGAAATATATTTAGAACACACATGTTTACAAAGTAAATACAGATCTTTATTTGTTAACTCTCCACTGATGTAACAAAGGGTGGTATGCTTATTATCCTTAGTAGAAGACATATACCTTGTAACTTTCTAGTGCATGGAACCAAGTTTAATATATTGTATATGTACTTGGACATACTCAATAAAGTATAAAAAAAAAAAAAAAAAGTGTTTTACTGGCCAAGCCTAGTCAGACATTTTAATTATGGTCCTGCAGTGAGTTAACGAGGTTTCTGCCAAAAACAGTTTTGCTTTGTATTCCCCTATCCTTTACGAACATTCCCCTTACCTATAAAGTAGTGTTTAGTAGTAATGTATTGCGAAACACTTCATTTGAGTGAGCTGGGTATTTGGGTGCCAAATATAAGTATGGCAACAGTTCTGTCTGCTAACAGTGTTTTTTTCTGTACTGGTTGCTGCCACCCTTATCAGTATGGTGGTATTGCTAACAATCCATGAATCATCCATCTTCCCCCGGTAGTTCCCAGAATCTCTGCTACCATGGGCAGCAAAGCCTTCTCCGTCTCCGCCCCCTCCTTATGGAACAAGCTTCCTATATCACTCCACTCGTCCTCCTCCTCCCACTTATCCTTCAAATGCCACTTTAAAGATTGGGTACTATTGGAAGCTAAATACCGCTATCCATCTATGAAAGCTGGGATGATTCCCCACCCCCACCCACCTTTTGTGGGATCTCCCCACCCTTGCGACACCCCTTTCTCTCCAGCTTCTTTCACCCCAACCCTCTCTCCCCTCCCTATAGTCTACTGCACTGCACTTTGCTTATTGTGGACTGTCGCACTGAATTTTGAACATCCACCTGGTCATTACTTGATTTTGTTAATGGCATGCCTTTTTGAAATTGCACTTTATATGGTTTACCTGGTAATTTGTTACCTTACTGTATTGTTCTCCATGTTCCTGTGATGATGTATATGGACTTGTTGCTAGGCTACAACTTCACCTTGTACCTTATTGTATTCTCATGTTTGTTAATACCCTCTGTACTGTAACTCTCTGCACCTCATTGTTAATGGCCTGCATTGTGGCCATGTTACTCCTCCTGTATTCTGTTTTGTTAAATGTGCCATTGTTTATGACCCGGGTCGTGCCTGACAACAGTCCCTTGGATCATCGCACCTACCTGGTCATCAAAGACGTAAATAAATACATAACACACTACCTGGATAGATTGTGTCCTAAGGTTACCTGCTCAAGGACCCACCAGAACTGGCTGCTGCTAGTACCTGTTCTTGTATGGTAATACAGTTTATATTGTTTATTATTGGTGCTATCACCCGCACTGCTGTTGTAATGTTGCTAACACCTCTCATGGTGGATTGTGTCCCAGGGCTACAGCTCAGTGACCTACCTGTTTCACTTGCAAACTGCTGTCACACTTCCTTACTGCAAACATGTTCCTTGCAGTATTAATGCTGTTGACCTGCTTACCCACAGCACTGCTGCTGAACCTATACAGCCCTAAGTGATAAAGGAGGCTATCTCTCTTGGTCCCACACTGATACCAAGGCCTATTGATCCCCCTGAACAACCCTATAGTACCCGAGCCCCCCCAGCCATATGCTCTCCACATAGGACAACTAACCCTGATGGCACTTGGGGAGTGCTACGGGTTTGCCCAACATGGCTGTGTCTCCAGGACCACACGTCTGCCCCTCCTTCCTCGGAATAAAACCTTGAGACAAGAACTATCTCAGAGCCACCAGAGGCCTTACAGTAATGTCACTCCTACTGTTTGGTAATGTCCACCTCAACCCAGGCCCTGCTGGTTGCAGAATCCAGGCATAAAGTCACTTACTCACTACTTCATGCAACTCAATCAGAACTGGGACTACGGTCTTACTGGTGACTTTAACAGCAGTTGGAATGTTGAGTGCAGCACAGATCATAGGGATAAGGTGTCCAGCCTATTTCTCACACAAATGGTCACTGAGCATACCAGGACAGATTATAAAACTGGCACCATGACGCTGCTTGACTGGGTACCAGTTAGATTCCCTGATAGGGTTTAAGCATCAAGGATCTGACTTTGAGCTGGAGCTCTTGCAGCAGGTATTACCAATAGGACTAATGCCGCCAGGCGTTAGGACCCCATGGAAAAATTTTCTAGCTAGCAGTCTGGGGACCCCCAACATTGGCTCTGCCCAACGTCCAATGCAGTATAAAGAGGGTGGCCCCTGGGCACCATCTCAGTTCTTTTCCTGCCATTGACCCGCTTAGTTCGGCTCCATGGACACCTTTCATCACAGTCGACCACGCTTTTTTGCCATTTACAGTCTGGACATTGCCTCTAGGAGGAGAGCAGGTTTCGGACTAGCCAGCCTTCAGGGCCTACTCTCTTGAGGCTTCTCAGCTGTTTATTCTTCTCCCCCACCTGTCAGACCTGGGCCTATCTTTGGGTACTGCTTGGGACTCAGTCCTATTGGTAATACCTGCTGCAAGTCAGATAGTACAGTTACGTAAGAACTTACTGTAACAGTAGATCTTCGAGAGGTGCTCTTGCAGCAGGTGGCTTTCCCACTCACCATCCCCTAGAAATTACTGTTGTTACTCTTCTTTGGGGTAAGGGAGATCCTGCTTGTTTCTCCATTTCAGCCAGGTCTCCTATAGGAGAACTGAGATAGCGCTGGGGGGGGGGCTGCCCCCTTTATACTGCATCGGATGTTGGGTGGAGCCAATGTCAGGGGTGGTCCCCCACCTCAGACTGCTAGCTACAAGATTTTTCCTTGGATTCCTAATGCTTGGCGGCATTAGTCCTATTGGTAATACCTGCTGCAAGAGTTCCTCTCCAAAATCTACTGTTACGGTAAGTTCTTACGTAACTGTACTTTCTCCCAGATACCCTAAGTGACCACTCCCTGGTGCAATGTCTGTGGGCATTTAAACAGACAAGCCCCCCCATCACTGTCAGCCAAGTCCTAAACAAAAAGAAGTTACCAGAATTCAAATCTTACGTGGCCCAAATTGATTGGCGCTTCTTAGATGCCATCCCCAGTATTGATTCGACCCTAGAATTCTTTTGTCTCTAAATTCACACGTGCCCGTGGTAAATTTGCACCCTTTAAAAAATACAAGACAAGAGGAACCCCATCAGGATGGATCACCCCCAAACTCCTTGCCTGCATGAAGGATAGGGACAATCTGTGAGCACTGGCCAGGGAAACAGGATCCTCTGTTCAGCTTCAGCAGTACATGCAAGCCCGCAATAAGTACACCAGTATGAATAGAAAGGTCAAATCAGACTTCTGTAAGGATCAGCAGACCCAGAACTGGAGAAATGCAAAGGATTCTGAGACAATGTCTTGGAGTTCTTTGGCAAGGGAGTTAAAATCCCTCCTCAAATGCTCATGGTGGAGGGTCGAGAGGTCCTTGATCTCACTGAAATTGTCAGTTACTTCAATACAGCCTTTACTGACCTCAGTTTTGTCATCCCCACTGAGCCTGCCCATACTCCTTGCAAGGAACTTTCCCTGTGCTACTCCCAATTCCCCGAGAAGTGGAAATCTCCACTGGTTACACCAATTTTCAAAAGCATGACCGCACTAGCCTTGCCAGTTACAGACCTTTTTCTATTCTCTCCCACTGTACGAGACCCTGGAGAGAATAGTTTCTGACCAACTTTTCATATACCTCAAAAAATACAGTGTCCAGCGTGTACAGCAGTATGGCTTCTGGAAACTACACAACGCTGTTGGAATATACCAACTGTGTTCATGAGGCCCTTGACAGTGGCGACCTCGCCACATCAATATATATAAGTATGTATGTATGTATTGACCTTACTAAAGCCTGTGACCTGGCCAACCATAAGCTCCTACTTAGCAAATTAATTGGCCTGGGTTTGTCACAGAACACAGCTGACTGGTTTTACAGCTATATCACCAACTGCTCCCAGCATGTGAAGATCGGTAAATCTTTGTCCAGTACTAGAGGAATAGCTATTGGTGCCCTCCAAGACTCCATCTTGGGCCCACTCCTATTTTGGCCTCTTCATAAATCAACTGCCTGATGCCTGTCAGACAGCCAGTGTACTCCTCTATACCAATGATTCAGTCATCTATTCCAAAAACCCTGACTGTGACAGCCTCACTACTACTCTCCAAAGTAACTTCAGGTCACTAGAAAGCTGGTTCTCCCAATAACAAATTGTTCCTCAATTACAAAAAAACAAAGATCATGATCTTCTGTAGTCTCCCACAGAAGAAGAAAGTTCCACTCTCTGTCATTCAGATTGGACAGGGACAAAACTTTGAACAGGTTAAGACCTTCAGATACCTTGGAGTAACTCTGGATGACTCATTGTCTTTTGCCCCCCTTGTTGACAGTCTAGTGGCTATAGTTAACAGAAGACTGGGCGCCCTCTACCATAACCAGAACAATCTCATTGGGGATGCTAGATGCCTTATTGTAGCGGATTCTGTTCTGTCACTTGTAGACTATGGCCTCCCTGTCTATGCCTGTGACATGGTACTAAACCAAGTAAAGCTGATTTGTAGCAAGATGTGCCACTTTGTGTTTGGGGCAAATAACTGCCCTCATAGTTGTACCTTTTACATACTTACTAACTGGCTACCTTTACCCTGAAGAATAAAGTTCCGGACCTGTTTGATAGCCAAAAAGGCGCTTCTGGGCCCAACATCCTCACTTTAACAAATTGTTTCCGTACTGCCTCCAGCCAATACGACACCAAGAATATGTCCAGGAATGCCCTTAAGCCTCCTTTCCGGTGTACTCAGGTAAGCGGTCATTTGCTGTCAGGGCCACTAACTTGTTAAACAAACTGCCTGATACTCTGCTGAATCTCCCAAGATTAATCAGCATAAGAGATCTTTGCAGTCTTCCCTTGCAGTTCATGGCAATTGTAATTGTATTAAACTGTTTTATTCGGTTTCTCTCTGTACATATCCTATGACATTTTATACAACGATCTGTATGGAGTTTTTCAAAACTGTATGTACAGTAATTGATCTGTCTTTAGTGCTTTGATCCCGACTCAACTGCATTTCCTCTGGAACTGCATATTGTACTTGTAATGTTTTTTGTGACTATGTATTTGACATGGCATCTTTGTAAATGAGCAGTTGTGCTCAAACGCATTCTCTGAAGTTTTCAATAAATAAAGCAGACAGTTAGCAGGTGGATCATATCCTGCATCGACCTCTGCTACAGGTTGGCTGGTAGGGAGCCTCCCATAGGGCTTAGGGCTCATTCCACCAGTCAAACCACTGTCTTGGTGGCTGCTTCCAGGAACATCCCTATCCAGAAAATCTGCAGGGCTGCTACATGTGTAACCCCCCCCCCCCCGTTAGCCGGGGTTACTGGAATCCCAGTAAGAACTAGTGGTAGACAGGGAAGGCAGCTTGTGAAACTCCAGTTAAATGGATTTCACACTGTCTCACTCTGTTCTCAGTCTCAGCTGAGACTGAGGGATGGCATCATTTTAGAACTGTTGCAGCTGCATAAGCCACACTGGAATGTTGCAGTTGGAGGTTAGAGTAGAACGTTGGGGAATTTGAAGCCAGTCTGTGTGCAGTCTGAGAGAGACTGTAGTGCAGCAGAGTGTGTACAGGCTCTCAGAGCTTTAAGCTCTGTTGCAGAGCTACTTTTGTTTTAGGTGTGTGCTTCCACCTGAAGAGGAACACAGGAACTGATAATTGAAGTGGTGGAGACCGCTCTCAATGGTTCAGAGCCCCATCCCTGAGGGGATGGGGGGAAGGGGTCTGCCTGTTTTTCAGGGGCAACCCCCCCTGGATCTGGCTAAAGGAAAGAAGCTGCCTGTTTGAGTTGTGCTGAGGCACCAGAAGCTCTGTAAGAGATTCCTTTAGGAGGAAACGCCTGTTGGGCACCTGCAACCAAAGGGTGAGTTCGCTCTGAAAAAGGGCCAAGTGTTTTCACCTGAAACAGAAGGAAACTAAAGGGACTGTTACTGTGGGGTCAGGAAAAGACAGCCAAGTACAGTTGGAAGATGTGGGGACTGGACTGCTTAACTCAGTGGGGGGTCTAGAGTAATGGACAAAGCCACTTATAAGTATGTTCAAGGCCAGCACAAAATGGAAAGAAAGACTGTGGGGATTGGACTGCTTAACCTGTGGGTGGTCTAGAGTAATGGACAATGCCACTTAAGTATGTTCAAGTCCAGCACAAACGGGAAGCAAGACAAGTAGATTGAATGTGAAATACATTTAGCAAAAATCTACACAGCAAAGTGCTAAAGGATGAGGTGTTTACAGTCCAGAGAAATGGCCGGGTATGAATTGTGGGAGCGAGAGGTGGGAGACCCCCCATCAGTAGTAACCAAATTCAACTCTACGGTTTTTGCTCTGAGACACCTTTTGCTTTCCCTCAGGTACTTGGCCAGTGCCTGAGGAAAGTACCCAGACGTGGGATTAAAGAGGAGGATTCCCTGATGGAGCCGAGGTGCTCTTAGGTGGTTTAGGGAGCCACCAGAAAATGTTTCCATGAGGTATGGAAGGTGTCCAAGTGGCTGGCAAGGGAGCCAAGCCAGGGAAAACCCAAAGTAGTGTACAAGTTCGGGCTGTGTAACTCTAAGCAGCGTACAAGTCCAGGCTGTGAGCCCAGTGTGTTGTAGAGCCTGAGGGCTAAAGTGATGAGGATGTGTTCTGGTCTCCTTTAATCTGCATTACCAGAAGTGTAGCCCCGTGGAGGTCGGTCTATGCTTTGTTTATTCTGTTTGGATGTGAATAAAAGCCACACTTTAGAATCCCACTTCTGGTATTGGACATTACAGTTATTGCTTCCTGTGTTCGGAGTTACTTGGGTGCCCCTGTACAGAGTAGCCAAACCTAGCCTATGTGCCGAGTGACATATTCCTCCTCAAACCCAGCCCACCTGGTATTGCTGTCAGATACAAACGGTATACCGGGTAGGGGTTACACATGGAAGTCAGCACACTCCTTCATTTCCCATTACAGCATCGACCTTGCATCTCATCGGGATGCTGCTTTTGGGACTTTGGTTCTCCAGTCTCTGTTCGCCAAGTAGGGGTGCATGCCTTGCTCCACCCTCCCAGAGAACTGCTAGGAGTCTGCTAAAGTGTAGGCAGTGAACTGTATCCACTCCACTAGAAAAATAGGTTACTCACCTGTAACCATAGTTCTAGGAGTCATATACAGTTTACATCCACACAACCCACCGAGCCTCCCCTGGCAAGTGGCTCATGTATCCCTACTTCCAGTGTGCAAAGATCTGACATCACAGGGTGGAGTTGGGGGATGTACTGCCCAGGTGGTGGGAGGAGCTTAGCTTCAGGATGTTCATCAAATCAGCACTTCCAAGGAAACTGCCAGAGTGTTCATACGAACTGTGTACCACTCCTAGAACTGTGGTTACAGGTATGTAAACTATGTTTTGGATGGAATTACAGTAAGATTTCCTCTCCATAAACCAAGGCAGTGAATCTCCAACAATAGGCTCAGCCCACCAACGTCTTAAGACGTTAGGGCTAATGGTGGCTACAGTACAGTCAGTCTCTTCGGGATTGCCTCAACTTGAGGTTTCTCATAGTACTTCTCTCCATTTTGTTCCCAGCTTTGAAGAGGTTTCAGATTCTAATGTGGCTCTGTCCTAAAGAGTTTTTTCTCTCTGTTGGAGAGGGTTCTCACTACAGATGCCAGTTAACTTGTTTGGGACCCAGTTCTAAGCCAGTTTGCAGATCAGGTGTCTGGAACACATAGGAGAAGATTCTCTAGCTGAAGATTTCTGTAAGGAAGGTGTTTTGCTCTTGCTGTCTTCCATTTTGCAGGAATAAATCAAGTTCCAAGAAGTGAAAGAAGTATGCTCAGACTATAAAGTGACAGTCGCGTACATAAACAGTCAGGGAAGCAAAAGATACAAGTTCATGCTCTTGACAGTCCTAAGAATGTTTTGTATTGAGGTCGAGAACTACCTCTGTATCAGCTGTTCTTCTACTGAGAGAGCGTAATCTACTGGCAGAGTGATTCAGTTGCCAGGTTGTGCATCCTAGTGGGCGGTCTTATTCCAAGAGTTTGCATTCTAGTGGTGGCATCTCTTGCCTCCGGAGAGAAGGCTCAGGTTCTCAGGTTCTGCAGCTGCTTCTGGTATCCACAGTTGGAGGTACTGGGCACAAGATCTTGGGTGTGGGAATCCAGGTTGGCCTACCTGTGTTCCTCCACCACACTTACTTTAAATGGTACCAATAGAAATTCAGGTGTCAGGGAAACTTCCTCACATTATTCCGGAGTAGCCTTGAATGCCTTGATTCTCAGATCTGGTAAGTTTATCGACCCTAGAACAATTTAGTATTTTTTACAGGGTCTGGCTAGGGCAGGAACCCCCACCCCACCCAATCCAGTTGACAGTCTGGCTCCTGAAAAGAGGATGCTGCTAATGCATGCTTATTCATCAAAGGCAGTAGGCATGATTATGTCCTCCAGTTAGATCCATACATCCTCTGCTTCTGACAGGGTCTGAATCACCTTCACCAATTGGACACAAGGTTCAGGACTGAATCCATGGAAAGCCCTGAGGCTTAGATAGTGTGTTTCCTACAGGCCAGAGTTGTTAGGTTCTCATCCCTAAGCACTTTTTGTGGCCAGTTTTCAGCTGGTTCCAGCCTTGGAACATACTCGAACCTAATCATGTTTTTTTGGGCCATCACTAAAGTAAAACACTCATTCTGGTTGTCTGTGCCTCTACGGGTTTTCAGTGTGTTTCAGAGCTCCTGAATTTTTTCAAGATCTTTTTGGCCACTGTTGCCGAAAGTATTCTTGCCATCAAGGTGTGTTTTTCTAACAGCTGTGTGTTCAAACAGATGGACTTGTGAGCTTCAGTCTCTTTCATGCAAAGAATCTTATCTTTTACCAAGACAATGTGGTCCTCAGGATTGTCTTCTCCTCTCCCAAAAGAGCCTGTTACCTTTCATGTGAAGGAAGTCATGCACCGACCATTCTTTTTGTCCTGCCTTATGAGGCAACAAAATCAAAACTGCCAACCTTAAGGCACAGTCATTCAGGATCATGACAGTGTCCTGTTTCATAAGAGCCAAGACATCTGTCTCAGAACTTTGCAGGCCAGCCATGTGGCCTTTCCTATGCACAGTCATCAAGAACTATAGGCTTGCTACTCAAGTTCAGGTCATGCAGCTTTTGACTGCAATGTGCTGCAGGCAGCAGTCACAAAATATTTATTTATTTATTTATTGTTCTAGGAATTAATACCTTTGAGCCAAAGGCTCTTTTACAAAGGTTCCACATCAAGTGAGTACAAAACAAGTGTAGTTACAAAGAAAGGCAAATAAGTTAAGGAATGACACAAGCATCCAGAAATGACACATTACCTTAAAACTGACAAAATTAGTACAGGACAAGGAAACAAAATACTTTTCTTAAACAAAACAAAAATATATTATGGGGAAAAAGTCTCAAAGAAAGTGTACTAGTTGAGAGAGCAGGAGGAGGGAAGGGAAGCAGTCAATAGTGAGAAAGAGCCTCACATATGCCTTTGTCAAGATAATGTAGTGAGGAAAGAGGAAGAGAGGAAATAAAAGAGAAAGAAGTAATTTAATCAAGGCAGTCACAGGAGCTGGAGGCAGCGAGGTGAGAGTGGAGCTGAGATTTGAAAACTCCTAGGGGTGTAGAGGGTGAGATGAGGGTATTTATGACATTTAGCCAGCTAGGTGCACGGTAAGCAAATGATCGTTGGCCCTGAGTAGTCCGGCATCGGGGAACCTTGAGAGGGTGATGATTTGATCCTCTGGTGAGACGGATGCAAGCATTAGGGCGTAGCAGGTCTTGGATACATGGAGGGGTAAGGCCCATGGTTGTTTTTTAGCCATCAGGCAGGTAAGATACTTTAAGCGGTTTGAGAGTTGCAGCCAACCAGTTTCAGTGTAGAGCTCACATGTGTGAGTGCAAATAGAAACTAATAAAATAAAATAGAAAATAGAACTCTCACTGGAAGATACGTAGCAGTGTTGTCCCCCAGTCTATTTTTGGTGGGGGCTGCTTATCAGAACTCATTTGTTATGACTTCCTAGTGACAGCATCATTGTCGAGGCACAGATCAGGAAGCATAGGAAAACCAGGAGCAGTTGTAAAATTTGCAACAAGAGTTTTATTATTAATAACAGTAAAATAAAAAAATAAAATTTTCAGAATAACTATTTACAATGGCAGTAGAAACATAGAAAAGAGTCCTCCTGAGTTTTTCTTCTCAATTTCCAGTCTCTGTCTCTGTCTTTTGCAAAACATTGCAGCTCCTTTTTATAAGTCTGTGCAGAAGCTCCTTAAGAAAATAGCATGCTTCTCACACAGTGTTCTTGTAAGTTTACAATGCGCTAGTCAGTTTCAGCAGGCGCAGCAAAAAGAAAATTGTGACCCAGAACTGACCTCTTGTTTACATCTTCTGTAAAAGGCTTAACAGTTGCATCTCAGGTTAGCCCCTTGAGTTCCAAATAGCTTTGCAATCATTTCAACAGTATAACTATATACAGTTTTAGCTTTGCAATAATTTCAACAGTATAACTGCATACAGTTCTAAACAATTCTATCAATTACATTTCCACAAAAAGATTCACATATATTTTTATAGCTGCTGATATGCGGGGGGTGGGGGATACAGAACAGCAAGTGAGAGAAGAGAGAGATAGTGAGAGGCAGAGAATTGCAAGACCAGCTGAGTAATCAAGTCCTAGGTCTCACGGGAAAATCTGGTTGCGCAGTCAGACAGAAAAGGACAGAATAGAATAGATCCTTGCATTTAAACTCTTTCTCCATAACAACTGGGACAGGGCCATATTCAACCCTGTCACAAGCATGAAGTGCTACAAAAAGAAGAAATTGAATCAGAATGTAATTTCTTTTTCTGTTGGCACCAACATTGTCACTGGAACTACGGCAATAGTTGTTTAAATTCTCATGGAGAATATTATAGATAGGATTCCATTGATTGGCATTACAGTATGTGAATTTTAAAAGGAGACAGAAGTTTCAGTGATGATGAATTGTACTGTATACTTTCCGTCTGTTTTTTTTTTCTCCTGTGCTCCCCCTGGCCAGCCACTCCTTCGGGCCTCCTTGGTCCTTCTGTCTGCCGCCATCTGCACAACTGACCCTTACCTCATGTGCGACCCCTGGGTAGCCGCGTATCTCTTAGCGGTGGGTCCCCCTCCTCCGAGAGGGAAGGCACTGGTGGGGGCAGTCCAGCGCACTGCGGCAATCAGCTGCAGGTGTCGCTGAGGTGGGTCGGTTGTGAAGTCTGGCAGCAGCAGGGGGCTGGAGACCGTCATTCGGCTTAGCCAGGGAGCTGTTTCCTGGTTTTCTTCCCTGGAGAGTGACGTGCCGCTTGACATCAAGGCGAACGCCGATGTCCGTCACTCCCCAGCAATTAGAGCCCTGATGTCCTGTTGTGCTCCCGGCCTCTGCTAGGGGCCAGCAGGGGCCCAGTTCGCATCCCCACCCTCCCCCCAGAGAAGGCGAGCTGTCTGTAGATGCTCTATCCTTCTCCCCCAGCCGGCCCTCCAACGACCCGAGTCTGTTCCCAAACCCGGGTCGCTGGCGTCACTCCCTCCCTGTTCGAGTCACTGGGCATCACCATCAATCAAGAAAAGTCATCGTTGGTTCCCACCCAAAGACTACAGTTCATAGGCACGGTACTAGATACTCGCCAGGGCAGAGCTTTTCTGCCAGAGGACAGAGTGGAACGCTTATGGGCCCTGATCCGGTCCATCAGCACGAGGATGCAGGTCCCTGCAAGGACCATGCTATGCCTCCTTGGGCATATGGTGGCGGCCATTGCCACGGTTCCCCTCACCCGTCTCCACATGAGGGTCACTCAGTGGATACTCAGAGCGCAGTGGGATCAACGGTAAGATCATCTTGATCACCCTATCAGGATTCCAAACTCCATCATACAAGCCCTACAGTGGTGGCTCATTCCAGAGCACCTTGCAAGAGGGGTTCCCTTTTCTACTCCCGCACCGTCTCTAACACTCACCATGGACGCATCAGGGTCGAGTTGGGGTCGCTCACCTAAACAGCACAAGGACTCAGGGCACAAGGTTCCCACTGGAAACTCATTTCCATATCAGTGTCCTGGAGATGAGGGCAGTCCTGTACGCACTTCAGGCCTTGCATTCAGAAATCCCCCCCCTTCAGGCCACTTGCTGGTCAGACGGACAACACCTCAGTGGTGTACTACATCAACAAACAAGGGGGCACTCACTCCTACCAGCTTTGCCAGGAGGCAATGAGAGTTTGGAACTGGGCCCTGCAGCACGGCATCACTATTGCTGCAGTGCATGTTCCCAGTGTTTGCAACACGATAGCAGACCTTCTGAGCAGGTCACGATCCAGCACTCACAAATGGGAACTCCTTCAGCCAGTCACGAAAATGCTGTTTGGCAGATGGGGGATGCCAGACTTAGATCTGTTCGCATCCCCATTCAGCACAAAACTGCCCAATTTCTGCTTGCTAGATCCAGGGCCTGGTGTTTTCTGGCGAGATGCATTGTCCCACTCTTGGACGGGCAGGTTCCTCTATGCCTTCCCTTTGATCCAGAGGGTTCTCCTCAAGTTGCAAGTAGAAGGAGCGACCATGATCATGGTAGCATCATTCTGGCCCAGACAGATCTGGTTTCCACTGCTCCATCCACTCAGTTTCCCCTACCGGTCAGCTCACACTTGCTATCCCAGGAAGCAGGGTCTTTGGTTCACCCAAACCTCAAGTCCCTGAACCTGCACGCTTGGCTCTGAAGGACATAGCCATCCTTAGGCATGGAGTGTCTCACGGAGTTGCTGACATCCTGGTGGCAGCTAGGAAACCCTCCACTCACGCTACCTAAGCCATGAAGTGGCACAGGTTTTGCCTCTGGGCCACCGCACAGAATCTTGATCCGCGCCACTGTTTAGAGAAGTCAGTTCTGAACTACCTGCTTTCCTTGTTCAGAACGGGACTAGCATACTCTTCCCGAAGGTACACCTTTGCACCATTTCGGCCTGTCATGCACCCGTAAAAAGCTCTAGCGCAGCTAGAGGTGTCACAAGCATTTCTACATGGCATTCAACCCCTGAAACCACCCATCAGAAACCCGGTTCCCCTTTGGGACCTTCTCTTTGTACTAGAGCAACTGTCGCTGCCACCTTTTGAGCCAGCCGCAAGTTGCGAGCTCGGCCTCCTCTCTTGGAAGGCTCTGCTTTTAGTTGCGGTTACGTCAGCCCGGAGGGTCTCGGAGCTCCATGTACTCATGTGCAAGGAACCCTATTTAGTTTTTCACAAGGACAGGGTGTCCTTGAGAACTAATCCTAAGTTCCTCCCCAAGGTGGTGTCAGAACTCACACTCAACCAAGACATTGACTTGCTGGTGTACTTCCCTAACTACACCAACAAAGGAGAAGCTCTCCTTCACACCCTGGATGTTCACCGCATACTCGGGTACTATCTGGACAGGACTAAGCCCCTCCGAAGGACCTACCAGCTTTTCATCTCCTTCGCTCACAGAATGACTGGGGCTCCACTGTCCAAGCAGACACTCACCAAGTGGTTGGTGAATTGTATCACCTTTTGCTACCAGCACAAAAACAAACCCTTATCTGGCCAGGTAAAGGGTCACTCCACCAGAGCAGTGGTCACTTCCTTCGCTTCCCTACGAAACGTGTCAGCTGGTTCCATTTGTGTGGCAGTCACATGGAGTACAGTGCATACTTTCATCGGCACTGTAGTCTGGACATTGCTTCCAGGCACAGGGTGGGTTTTGGGCTCACAGTCCTCCAAGGGTTGTTTTCGAGAGAGATCCTCTTTCCCTTTCTCTCTCTCACCCTTATATCCCCCTCCCAACATCAGAGTTCATCTGGTACTGCTTGGTACTCAGTCCTTATGGTGTAACCTGCTGCAAGAGCTGTTTCTTGAAGTAAGATAGTACAGTTACGTAAGAACTTACCGTAACAGTAGATCTTTGAGAACAGCTCTTGCAGCAGGTAGATTCACCTCAGGAAGTTATCTTTCTTCTTACAATTTCAGACACATTTTTTGTCCTTAGCCTTCCTCTTGAAGCGGATCCTCGGTCTCCCGTTCTGTATCACATTGCTATGCCAGGAGTCTCTGGCAGGAGAACTGAGGGATGCTGGGGGACCGCCCCTTTTATGAGGTATCTGACGTCGGGGTGAGGCCGACATCGGGGGTGGTCCCCCACTGGATATAGCTAGCTAGAAGTTTTCCATGGGGTCCTGCAGCCTGCCGGCTTCAGTCCTTACGGTGTAACCTGCTGCAAGAGCTGTTCTCAAAGATCTACTGTTATGGTAAGTTCTTACGCAACTGTACTATCCTTCTGGTAAAGGCAGGAGTGATGACTTGAGATGCCATCTGTAGCACAGGAGTTATAGGCTCAAATGGTTTACCTATTAGCTGTGACAACACAGGTGGTAAGTTCCACATTGGAGTGAGCGTTCAACCCCATGGGTGGCTTTTCCCTAGCCAACCTATAACACACAGGAAAGCAGAAGGATCTTACTTCGAGAAACAGCTCTTGCAGAAGGTTACATCATTAGGACTGAAGCCGGCAGGCGCCAGGTACCCACGGAAAAATTCTAGCTAGCAGTATCCAGCAGGGGACTGCCCCGACGTCGGCCCCTCCCCGACGTCAGGCATCACATAAAAGGGGGTGGTCCCCCAGCATCCCCAGTTCTTTTCCTGCCGTCAACTTGCCAGCATTGACCTCACGGATGCCTGCATCAATGATATGACGCACAAAATCTTTACCAAACCCATGTCTACTTCTCCAACTCCTTCTCTCGAAGGACACCCCTCAAAGTGCACCTGCAGCAAGCAGATCCCCTTCGCCGACCATTATTCGGCTTGTGTGAGGTGCCTGGGCCTGGAGCACAACACCCAGGCATGCTCCATCTGCCAGCAATTTAATAGCAGGACCCACATCCACCGCCAAAAGGCCCTTCAGGGGTTTCTTCTTGAGGAGAAACTAAAGAAAATGGAAAAAAGACCTTCCTCCAAAGGGGATTCTTCCCATAAGACTGGGAAGCACCGGGACAAGCACCGGGACTTGGGTAGGTTGGGATCCCCTAGCAGAGCCTTTGAATCCAGGGCCAGCTCCAGCTCTATGCGGTCCGACCGTTCTCCTTCCTGGGCCCGCTCCCAACCTCCCCCAGTTAAGGTAAGGTCTTCAGGGGGTTCTTCAGCCTCCTTGCACCCGCTTAAGACCCACCGGGTGCCCGACTCTTCTTCCAGGCCTGATTCTTCAGATAAACATAGGAAGTCTTCCTCAAAATCAAAGCGGGGCGTCAGGTCGATGCCGGGACACTGACCTCAGGTCCGTCTCCCAGCCTCCCAAGGCCCCGGAAAGGAGGACCAAGGATCTGACGCTTCTTAAGTGGATGTCGCAAATAAAAAGGTGCCTGACCTGACGCCTGAAAAACGGACTCCCGACCCAACAGCAGTTGTACCGACACCGGGTGACACTGGACGTCAGGGGTCCTCAGGAACGGAGGCTGCCGCACTGCCAGACAACCAGACGGGTGGCATGGAGGACGTCAGCTCGCCTGGGGAGCCGTTGATGGATCCGGTGGTTCCCCAGGACCCGACGCCCGACCTGGCGACAGACCCACACCAGCGCCGGGCCCGTCGTCGGGCATGAACATTCAGGAGGTGAAGGAATTGTTCACCTTCTGGTGGGAGACCATCAGAAAGGATGTGGTCCCCAGTAAGCCCCTTCCACCTCCACCACCTACATCCCCTCCTTGGGAGGGTGAAGGCTCAAGACCCCCGACCCCTAAGGAGTCAACTCCACCTCCTAGGGGCAGATCTAGAGAGCAGAAAAGATGCTCATCACGGTCTCCCTCTGGGTCTCCAAGTTCTAATCGACCCAGGGACAGACGACACCCACCAGGGGATGACTCCAGACTGGATACGCCCGATACCTCCAGGTCTCCTTCCCCCTATAGTCCCCCATCACCAGACCCATGAGACCAGCCAAGGTCACCACCGGATGATCCCTCTTTCTCCAAGATCATGAGGCACATCCAGGAGAATATGGGATGGGAGACTGAAGACCTGGACCCCGAGAGACAACGCCTTGCCCATTATCTTCGGGAAAAGGACCCAAAGCCTATGGTGGTGCCACCTCTAGTGGACACCTTCACGGACGTCACCAAGGCGGCTTGGAAGCGTCCGCACTTGACACCGGCTGTTTCTAAGAAGGCTGATCGCCTCTACAGAGCTCCTATGGAGGACTTGTATCTGGCACAGCAACCCTTGGCAGACTCACTGGTCATTACGGCGTCTCATGATCGGTCTCAACGACCACAGCACTTGAGTACCCAGCCTCCGGACCAAGAATCTAAGCAATTAGATTCTATGGGAAGACACATGTATGCAGCTGCTACATGCTCGATAAGGTCTTTGAAATACCTCACGCACATGGTGCAATTTCAAAATGCCCTCTAGGAGCAGGGCCAAGACCTTTTGAAGGACTTTCCAGATGATGAAAAGAAGGAGTAGCTGCTCAACCTCCTTCATACTGGGTCGGACGTGGGGACCCAGGTTCTCCGAGCCGCTTATGATTCAGCGGACTTGACTGCCGGGGAGCAGCTACTGGCGTTTGTCTTCGGAGACACTCTTGGTTGAGAGTCTCCGGTTTCACCCCGGACGTTCAGAAGAGTATCCTGGACGTCCCTTATAACAGAGCTGTCCTGTTCGGTGAGGAATCCGAGAAGGTCATCACCAGGCTACAGGACACCGGGAAGGCAGTTCGGACTGTACAGGCCCAAATCTGGTTCCTTTCGGAGGAACCAGAACCGTTTTCGCAGCAGGCAACAACGGCAACAGCCACGTTCTGGCCAGCAACCCCAGGGCAATTTTGGTTGCAAAGTTCAAGCCAAATTCCCCACGGGCCAGGGCTCAAAGCATCCCAAGGCAGCTCAGCCCACGGGACCCAATGCCACCACAGCATGACTCCTTCCTGGCCCTCGCCCCTCCTCTGGATCAAAGGATAAAGGTCGGGGGTTGCATCTCTCATTACCTTCCGGGATGGCAGAGGATCACCTCCGACCAGTGGGTGTTACAGTTGGTACAGTGAGGTCACTCTATAGAGTTCCTCGGCCACCCACCGTCCAGATCTCCCCTGCTCTCCCGTTACTCAGGTCAGCATGCGCTGCTCATCCAGCAGGAGATCTTGGTCCTCCAGGACAAGGAGGCCATAGAGTACGTTCCACTGGACCAGAAAGGAAAAGGTTATTATTCCCACTTCTTCCTGGTCCCAAAGAAAACAGGGGACTTGAGCCCAATCTTAGATCTCAGCGATCTCAACATGTTTGTGTTATACAAATGCTTCCGCATTTTGACCCTGCCGAGTCTCATCCCCATGCTCAAAGAAGGCGCATGGCTAGCGTCGCTGGACATGCAGGAGGCTACATCTCCCGATAGCTCGAACGCATCAAAGGTTTCTGCACTTCGAGTTTCTGGGACGCCACTACCAGTTCCGAGCCCTCCCGTTTGGTCTGTCTTCTGCACCTTGGAGTGCATGGCAGTCATGGCAGCAACTCTCAGGAGGCAGGGCCACTATGTTTTTCCATACCTAGATGACTGGCTCCTCATGGCACTCTCTCGGGAGGCTCTGATGTCTGCGATTCAGGATACCCATTCTCTTTTCCAATCATTGGGCATCATCATCAACCAGGAGAAGTCGCATCTTGTCCCATCTCAGACTCTGCAATTTATTGGAGCAGTTCTGGACACCACTCAAGGGAGAGCACTTCTTCCTTCGGACAGGGCAGAACACATCAGATCCCTCATACGGGACACAATGACGAAGACAACGGTGCCCGCGAAGACCATTCTTTGCCTGCTCGGACATATGGAAGCTGCCATTGCGACGGTTCCCCTAGTCTGACTCCATATGCGGGTTACCCAATGGATGTTGTGGGCTCAATGGGACCAGAAGCAAGTTCATATGCAGCATCCAGTCCGGATCATGAATGCTGTCATCCGAGACTGGCAATGGTGGCTCGTCCCGGACCATCTCTCGAAAGGAGTCCCCTTCATAACGCCACCTCCTTTAGTGACACTCTCCACAGGCACCTCGGGATCCGGATGGGGAGCGCACCTCAACGGGGTCAGGACTCAAGGATCATGATCGTCTCTAGAGTCCCATCTGCACATAAATGTTCTCGAGACGAGAACCGTCCTCTATGCCCTACAAGCATTCCAGACGGACATTCCACCGGGTGCTCTTCTGATTCAAACAGACAATACTGCGGAGATGTACTATCTCAACAAACAAGGAGGCACTCATTCCTACCCCCTTTGCAGGGAGGCTCAAAGGGTTTGGAATTGGGTACTGCAGCACGGCACAGATATTATTGCAGTGCATGTTCCTGGTGTGGACAACACAATCGTGGACAGCCTCAGCTGATCACGGGCCAGAGTCCACGAATGGGAACTGCTTCAGGAAGTCGCAGAGGATCTGTTTTGCAGATGGGGGACACCAGAATTAGACCTTTTCACGTCCCCATCCAACGCAAAACTGCCCAATTTTTGCTCGCTAGATCCAGGGCCTGGTGTTTTCTGGCGAGACGCGTTATCCCTCTCTTGGACAGGTAGATTCCTCTACGCTTTCCCGCCCTTCCCTTTGATCCAGAGGGTTTTACTGAAACTCTGACAAAAGCAGGCGTCACTGATTCTGGTAGTGCCCTTTTGGCCCAGGCAAATTTGGTACCCTCTATTACATCAGCTGACCCAGGAACCTCTGGTGCCTCTGCCATTCAGCTCTCAACTTCTGTCCCAGGAGGCAGGCTCCTTAGTCCATCCGGATCCTCGGTCACTGAACCTGCATGCCTGGCTCCTAAAGACAAGCAGTCCTGAGATACAGGGTCTCTCTGATAGTTGCGGACGTTCTGGCTGCAGCCAGAAAACCCTCCACTCACGCCACTTATGCCATGAAGTGGTGCAGATTTTGCATCTGGGCTCAAGCTCGCGGATTGACCCTATTGGATTGTTCAGAGAGGTCAGTGTTAGACTACCATCTAACCCTGTATGAGGCAGGCCTTGCCTACTCTTCCATTAAGGTTCACCTGTGCGCCGTTTCGGCGTATCATTCACTAATAGGTCATAGCTCTCTAGCTCAACTAGAGGCTTCACGCACTTTTTTGCGTGGCATCCTGCACCTGAGACCTCCTATCAGAGACCCGGTTCCACCTTGGGATCTCCCCTTTGTTTTAGAGCAGCTTACTCTACCTCCTTTTGAACCAGCTGCGGATTGCGAACTGCATCTCCTCGCTTGGAAGACGCTCCTTTTAGTTGCTGTTACCTCTGCCAGAAGAATTTCTGAGCTTCATGCACTCATGTGCAAGGATCCATAGTTGTTTTTTTCACAAGGACAGGGTGTCCTTAAGAACAAATCCTAAGTTCATTCCCAAAGTGATCTCAGCGGTCA
Source organism: Neoceratodus forsteri (assembly GCA_016271365.2). NCBI lineage: Eukaryota > Metazoa > Chordata > Ceratodontiformes > Ceratodontidae > Neoceratodus > Neoceratodus forsteri. The sequence goes on from CM057457.1 coordinate 248,668,712, forward strand.
CACTCAACCAGGATATAGACCTGCCGGTGTATCACCCGAATTACGGTCACAGGGGGGAGCTCTGTTGCACACTCCAGATGTGCCTAGATGCCTCAGATATTATCTGACCAAAACCAAAGCCCATCGTAAGTCGGACCAGCTCTTTGTTTCCTATGCACAACGGATGCTCGATGCCCCTGTTTCGAAACAGTCGCTTTCCAGATGGTTGGTCAAGTGCATTATGTTCTGTTATCAGAAGCGTAATAAACTCTTACCGGGACCAGTGAAGGGTCATTCTACGACGGGCGTGGCTACCTCTTTCGCTGCGCTCAAAAATGTCTCCACTTCAGCCATCTGTGCGGCAGCGACTTGGAGCACGGTGCACACTTTCATCAGACACTACAGTTTGGACATTGCCTCTAGGCATAGAGCTGGATTCGGCTTGGTGGTCCTTCAAGAACTCTTGTCCTGAAGTCTGAGTCATCTCTCCTACCCTCTTCCTGGTAGCAATTTGTTCCCTTACTGCTTGGGAATCAGTCCTAATGGTGTAATCTGCTGCAAGAGCTGTTCCTCGAAGTAAGATAGTACAGTTATGTAAGAACTTACCGTAACAGTAGATCTTCAAGAACAGCTCTTGCAGCAGGTAGTTTCCCTTCCACCTTCCCCTCTGGAGGTTGAGTCTTCTGACCTAGGTTTTTAGGCTACAGTGTCCTTTGACGCCTTTTTTCTTACCTTCCTTTGGAAGCGGATCCTTGGTCTCCCCTTCAGATGTCACACTTGAGCCGGGAGTCTCCGGCCAGAGAACTAGGGATGCTGGGGGACCGCCCCTTTTATGTGATGCTTGACGTCGGGGAGGGGCCAACTTTGGGAGCGGTCCCCCACTGGATACTGCTAGCTAGAATTTTTCCATGGGGTCCTGGCGCCTGCCGGCTTCAGTCCTAATGGTGTAACCTGCTGCAAGAGCTGTTCTCGAAGACCTGCTGTTACGGTAAGTTCTTGCGTAACTGTACTTTATCCATTGTGCAACTGTCTGCTTGACTGACGGTTTTCCTAGAATGACCTCAGCATATGTGACAAACAGCTGGCAACACCCACCACAGAATTCTGCCGTACACTCCTGGTAGAAGAGCAGAGCCTTACAAATATCTAGCCTGGGGAGTGTTTTCTTGACTTCGAAATCATAAAGCTTCAGGAAGAACATCAGAAGAATGAGTGCACTGCAGTGTGTTATTGGGCGGCTGGGAAGAAGCCACACACAGGACTCCATCAGGCATACTGGTGCCTCTATTGCTGCTGCTGCCAGGTATAATCCAAGTTCTAAAATACATAGGGCTGCTACCTGGTCGAATGTGCATACGTTCAGTTCCCGTTACAGCATCTTACTTGCTCAGTTATCATTATGTTGCTTTTAGGTCCTAGTTCTCCAGTCTCTTTTTGCCTAATTTGGGGTGTGCTTGCCTTGCCCCCTCCTCCTGAGGACTTCTCTGAGTCTGCCTAGGTGTGGATAGTAAATTTAATCTAGGTAGTTAAAACTTGGTTACTTACTTGCAATCATAATTCTGGTACCCAGCCTTTCCTGGCTAGGCCTGCTTTGGATTCCTGTTTTAGCATGCAGAGCTGAGTTCAAAGGTGGCGTAATTGGAAAACCACATAGTTGGGTGGTAGGTGTCGAGCTTGAAGACTGTTTCAGTGACTTGGCATATTCAGCGGAAGACTGCCTAAGTGTGGCTGTGAACTGAATACTAATCGTATACCTATGTAACCCCTAGGTGGCACTATCCCAAGGGCTACTACCCCTGCCTGCTTGGCTAGTAGCAGGTTAAGGGGCCTGAGTTCTGAAACGGGTGCCTCCACCTGGAGGTCAGGGTTGATAGTGGTCAAGCTAAGCTGGGCAGAGCCCTCCGGGACACTGTAACCCCCCTCTTTCCCCTCTAGTGGCCAGAACACTGTACAATAATCACTTTCACAGTACTCCTGGTACACCACACAAGTACCCACACTGTTTGCACTTACCACCAGGGCTGGTTCCTCTGGCTCGACCCTGGGGACCCCTGTAAAACAAGGTTATGCACAGCAAATAGCAACAGTACAGTACTTTGAGCACAAACTGGAACCACAGTCAGATTACATGCAGAAAAAGTTAGATCTGATTTATTCAGGGGTCTTGAACAAAGGAGGGGCAAAATCAGGTTAATTAGCTTAAAGGTTGTATCAATCAAGCAGTTATGCATGCGCTTTGAGTCCCCCCACACAGTCCATCTCTGGGTACCCAGGTGGAGAAGAGATGGGCTAGCCAGGACAGTTGCCTGGGATTGCAGCTGATTGGGGCCCTGTGATGGAAAACGCAACATGCACAGTGCACAGTATTTGTAATCCGGAGCCAGAGGGCTCAGATCGTAAAGGAAGTTAAACAACAAGATAATCAGATGACACACTCAGATTAAGCAGTTGTTGCAGGGAGCTACCCTGGTATTTACTCACGATACCCAAGACTGGACACAGGCTCGATGAAAATCGAGACTGCAGGTGGTTGATCTGGAATGCCGGGAGAAGCAGGGCCCACACGAGTCGCAGAGGCATCGTTACTGTTCAAGCATGGAACAGGTGGCTGATCCCCAGGCAGGTCTCTCATCAATGGCTTCTCTGTGCAGTGAGTAGTCTGGCTGGGCCAGTCTGGCAAGGGCCCAGACCGCATGGAGACAGATTTGCATGCAGCCCGTTTTGGGCTGGATACAGCTTCCAGCAAGCAGAACACAGTTCACACAGTGGGGAACTAACTCACAACCCACTAGCAACTCATAGCACATTTACATGTACAGTAATTCTACTGTACCAGGCAAAGTGCTTCCCAGTCACAATCGCAAAGTCTCTGCACACACCGGGAGCTTAGAGGTAGCTGGAACTCCTGACAGGCCGATTGCATTCAGCAAAATCTTCGGACTTCTTCAGGTTGAGCCTGGCCCATTTCAGTAGCTTACTTTAGTCACACAAACTTGGATTTAGTCCACAATAATTCTCTTCTCTCCCTCTCAGGAGCAGCAGGCAGACATGTAAGCCAAAAACTCATCCCTTTCACAGTTCTCCCATGCGAATCCACACAGGATTTTGCTGCTCAGAATCATCCCTTCAGCTCCTCTCATTTCACTTCCCAGCTCAGAACTAACTGAAACCTGCAAGCAGCCCGGGACTTCCCCAAGATCCAAAAGATTTGGTTGGCTGATTTGGCTGTCAGTCAAAGCAGGAGCTTCCCCTTCAGTTGCCAAAAATGCACAAAAAGTTCAAACTATAGTTCCTACAGATTTTGAATTCAGACAGCTCCTGTAGTCCGGCTACATTTTAGGTCCCACCAGTACTGATTGGTCCAATTTGCAGTCCAGGACCAAGATAGTGGAGACAAACAAAACAGTCCTTGCTACAAAGAATGCTGGTTAGACAAACTACATTATCATTATCACTCTAAATGATTTTCAGTAAATAGTTACATCTTTCAACAGAACTCCCTCTCAGATTACTTAAGCTGCAATCAGGCAGCTCTTAAAGAGACAGTACACAGAGGCTATACAGGCTCTGGTAATCATATTTAAACTGCTAAAATGCAGGACACCAGCCTGGCAGTGAGCATTTAGGCAAGCTCAAGGAAGACTTTTTGGGAACCCCCATTTGTAGGGGGTTTACACCTATGTTGTCAAGTAAGTAACCTATAATTCTGATGCATTTAAAAATGTGTATTTATTATATGTAATATGTGTATCTACAGTATTATATTTAAACTGTTAAAACTATTTGTACTATTTAAACTAAACATTCTTATTGTCTTTTGTGAGCTGAGATCTTGCAATCCTAATGTGCAGTTCACCCACTCTTGCATCTGTGTTGTAATTGTTGTATAATTATTGTACTGCTGTAAAACGCTGTGTAACTACTGTATTTTGTATTATTGTAAATGCTATTTAATTTCTGTACTTATCCCTTCCCCTCTCCCCTGCAGGATGCATCTGGAAACTAGCTTTTTTAATAGCAGTATGCCTTTCTTGGTGAAACTCTTTTAAATAAATAAATATGTAAATCTGGGCGGAACAGCGTTTCTGAAGTCTGCAAGAGACCCACCTTTTCTTTTTCTCTCGATATGTAGTTTATGGTATTTTTCTGTTTTCTCCCCATAACCCAGCCCCCTACTTCAGACGCATGCATGCATGTGGAGGCATGCGCACACTGTGTCTCAAGGTACCCACCCACTACGTGTCGGCCCCGCCACCTACACTGACCACTGGGCCTGGGGGGGCGGCGACCACCCACAGGAGAGGAGAGCTGCCTTCTGGCTGCTCAGTCCTGCTCCGACCCGCTCCTCCCCCCAATGCCATCTCCCTGACAACCTGAATCCAGGTCACCGGAGTGGTGCGAGGTAAGGCATCCAACGCCTCAGCCCTCTGCGCCACCGGGCCTTTTTTTTTTTCATTTTGGTAACCGGGTAAGGCCCACCAAGAGACAAGTGCCTGTATTCAGGGGTAATCTGGGAGCACTGGGGTGGTAAAGTGACTTGTTCAGAGTCATAAGGCATACAAGTGGAGGTTGAGGGAATTCACCCCAGCTCTGTTAGCTATAGCAAGCTCATTCACAGCTCGTTATTCTAACTCTGGGTTATACTGACAGCCCATCTTTTGCATTCTGTGGGTGAGACGACTGCATATTGAAAGGGAGCGGTTCTGGTTCCCAAAGGATGCAAGAGGTGCTGCACTTTTTTTGTCCTTTGAACTTTTCTCCTTGGCCACATCATCCGGGATATACCCTCTTCATGCCTTCTACTCCCTGTCTCTCCAGATCCAGCTGCTACTTGACATCTCCCATTTTTTCCCTCCATGGGTAGGGACTTCAGGGCGAGGCCCATCCACCAGGGAACAGGACCCAGTGTAGGTGTCACTAGGACCCAGAGGAGCCAGGAGCCCTGGCTGCCATATATACAGTACTTGTCATTTTACCTCTGGTTTTCTCATTTGTCCTCCCTTGTCCCCTGGTGTAACTAGAGCCTACTGATGGCCTCAGATGCATGCTGTGCCTTCCTGCGGCAGGAAAAAACTGCACTAGCCCTCCACAAGAATCATTGCACCACCATGTATCCTATGTTTTTTTCGTGGTCGTTTACCGCTTTCTGCCGGTCATTGTCCCGGTGTCTCCCTCAGTGCAGTGAAGTGAGTCGCCTTGAGGGGAGCTGTATCCTGACCGGGCATAGCGCTGAGGATAGTGCAGATCTGAGGAGTTTGGTGGCCTATCTCCCGGGTTTGCTCCTGTTCACCTGGATGTTTGACTTCACTGGACCCATGGATTTGCTGGCTGTCATTGCCCGATGCTTGGTCTTTGCATCTTGGATATATTGTCAGAGGATTTTACAGCGTTGTCTGGGGAAGAGCTGGGTACTTTTGCTGTGAGAGTATTGCAAGAACTTAGGCCGAAATGACAGTTGGTGGTGTTTTAAAGTACTGTGAGTGGTGGGACCCGATTCATTGATCGGCGTCCTTCTTTCCCCTGGGATTTCATTTTTTGTTTAAACTGTTTTTTCATTTATCGGCGTGTTCAGTTTTGCTTGGAGAAGCAGGGCCATAGCAGTGGTTTGGGTTGTGGGAGTCTCTTACTCAACCCCCCCTTTGTGCCTGGGTGACCTTGGGTTGTGCTGCCTGGGACTGAGCAGGAGCTGTTCTCATTTTCTCCCTAGGGAGTTAGGGGTTATTGGGGAGCTCCTAAACTACTCCGGGGTCGACCTTGTTAGTCCGGCCTCGGGATATCTGAAGCTGTGGGTCCCGGGTAGTATAATAGAGCCTGATTAGGCAGATCGGGAGTGTGTGTGGGGGGAACCCCCGCTCCTTGTGACTTGGCCTGTGTATATTCTCGGCCTTATTTGAGACTTCTTTGCTTCCACCTATGGACTTGCACCGAGACTGTATGTCATTGTCCTTTGGATGTACGAGTTGGAGTAGTCTGGATTTTGATTTTGGTTATCGGAGTGCCATTTGACTTTTTACCAGATCCTGTTTTCATCTTATGAAGGAAAGTGTGTGCGGTTAGAGGGCCTCACTATCCTTATATACTTGGATTCCATGCAAAATTAATCATCGTCAACAGTGACAGTGCTTAAACTGCAAATGGACCATTTATATTTTTGTTTTTGAGTGTTTTTGTCCTACTTGTAGTGAGAGGACCTTTGGGACAAAAATTAGTCTTGAATTGTATTACTTTATTTGTTATTTTTTGGTTGATTTCTTTTTTCCCTCCTCAGAGCTGTGAGAGGGTCCTGGGATGGGGAAGTTTTATTAGCTTGTTTTTGTTTATTTGTTTATTGTATTAGGTTTTTATAGTTGCGTTTTGAGTAAGGTGTAATTATGGGTGGGTTTTAGTTTGTTTGTAACTTAGGGTAATTTATTTATGAGGTAATCAGGATTTTTATTGAGGTGTTTGGTACTTAGTTTGTTTCCTGCTTGTGGCATGTGTTGGTTAGTCCCCCCGGTCGTGCGTTACTCGTCCTCCGATCTCCGTGCCCTCCGCCTTTTCTCCCCCCATTTTCCATCTACCAGTGCTGTCGGGTGCTTGGTATTGTACGTGAGGAGAGGGATTGGGGTGGGTACAAGGGAGAGCGACATGGAGGGCGTATGAACGGACCTCTCACATAGGGCTGGTTAGGTCCAGAAGATGCCCTGGGGAGAAATGGAGCCTGGAACGTGGCGTTCCATGTCTAGTTCCCATACTCAGGGGTGTCATCTGTTCTGATGGGTAAGTATTCGGGACGGCTCAGGAGCCTTGTCCAACTCGGGCGGTGTTGTGCAATGCCAGATCTGTTAAAAACAAGTCTGCTGTTATTGCTGACTTTGTTGGAACAGCTGATCTGGCCTGCATCACCGAGACCTGACTGGATGGGAATGCTGGCCCCATTTTGGAGGCAGCAGTTCCAGCCGGGTGCTATGTGATTCACCGCCCGAGATTGGATCGCGGGGGGGGGGCGGGGGAGCGGTCTGTTTCAAGACCAGGTTGGGGCTCATGGGTGTACCAGTGGATGAGGCCTAATCCTTTGAGTGTGCAGTAATAGCTGGTGTGGGTTGCAGGATAGCCCTCGTCTACCGTCCACCAGGGGACGAAAGGTGATTCCTGCAGAAAGTGGCAGACTTCATTGCCGATATGGCATTGGAGTCACCCAGATTGATGGTTCTGGGCGACTTCAATGCTTGGGTCGACGACGAATTCTCATCTTTTGGTCAACACTTCCTCCAGCTGATGATATCGCTGGGCTTCACACAGATTGTTTCTTCAGCTACTCATAATCACGGTCACTCTTTGGATTTGGTTTTCCTCCTGGGAATTGAGGCCTCTGACTTGGTGGTGGAACCTGTCAGTTGGTCTGATCATTACATCGTGGGCTTCAATTTTTGTGCTTTCCTTCGTAGGTCTGCCCCTGTGGAGATGGTTCGATACCGCCCTTTATGGGATGTGTGCCCTGAAGACCTGATGGCAGTGATGAACCTCTCAGAGTTTCCTGTTGCCAGCACGAGTCCGGAGTCGATGGTTCTGGCTTATAATCAGGCCATTTCCTCGGCTCTTGACTCAATTGCTCCTGTCCGCGTTCTTTCCCTCCCTCTACGCCCTCGAGCCCCGTGGTTTGATGGGTCCTTGAGGGAGTTGCGACGTGTGGGATGATGGTTAGAGCATTGTTGGCGGAAATCTGCTCTAGAAGTCGACTGCCTTAGTTTGGAGGGGCATTATCAGCTCTACCAATCAGAGATCTCCCGTAAGAAGGCAGAATTCCTGTCCAGGGAGATCGTTGTCACTCAGAATCGACTGGCTCTGTTTTTCAGAACTGTGGACAGGCTGTGCAACCCAGCCTGTCTTCAGCTCCGTCGAGCTTTTTCACAAAAGGAGTGTGATGAGATCACTCAATTCTTTGTGAATAAGGTAGCCAACATCAGAACAGAGATCCGCCAGATACACTCTGTGGGGGATGCTGTTAGTCGGCGTTTGGTCACGGTACCCCAAGCCTCCTGGAGTTCCTTTGACCTGCCGAAGTTCAAGGATGTTATGCGGATTGTCCAGGGGATGCACCCTACGTGCTGTAGTTTAGATCTGGGTCCATCCTCCCTGATTTTGGGTTGTGTTGAGATCGTGGGCCCGTTTCTGGCTCAAATAATCTGGTGCTCCCTAGAATTGGGTGAGTTCCCTAGCTCTGGTGAAAGCGGTGGTGACTCCCATTTTGAAGAAAGCTTCTTTGGACCCAGATATTTTTGCCAAATACAGACCTATCTCTAACCTGCCCTTTATTGGGAAGGTTTTTGAGAAGGTAGTGGCAAACCAGCTGGAGGACCATTTGACCATCCATAATATCTACGAACCTCTCCAGTCTGGTTTTCGTAAGAGGCATAGTACTGAGACTGCTCTGGTTCGGGTGCTTAATGATCTCTTGATGGCGAGAGATCGGAGAAACCGTTCTATCTTGGTTCTCCTTGATCTCTCTTCAGCTTTTGACACTGTAGACCATGGGGTTTTGCTCGAGCGCCTGAGGTCCATCTGTGGACTGTCGGGTACAGTACTCAGATGGTTTACATCTTTCCTGTCGGGGATTTTTTCCTCTGACCCTTTCCCTCTGCAGTGTGGGGTTCCCCAGGGCTCAGTGCTTTCCCCCATGTTTGCAGTGTATATGCTGCCCCTCGGAGACATTGTAAGACGGTATGGGCTGAGGTTTCACTGCTATGCTGATGATACCCAGCTCTACCTGTCTTTTGCTCCCGACCAGGCTAGTGCTTTCTCTGTATTTAATAGCTGCCTCACTGAAATCCATGAGTGGATGAATTCGAGCTGGTTAAAGTTGAATGCAGGTGAGACCGAGGTTATGGTTGTGGACCCGGGTCGCAGGATAGAGGGGCTGAGGTCTGATCAGCCTTCTGGTTTATTCCTGGGAGGAGTTCAGATCCTTGCCACTGAACGGGTGCGTGACCTGGGAGTGGTACTCGATGACAGGTTGACCCTTCATTATCAGGTGTCAGCAGTTGTTAAGTCTGCATTTTACCATCTTAGGAACATTGCCAGGGTGAAGCACTTTTTTTCCGTCTGGAGATCTACCTGTGTTGGTCCACGCCTTCGTGACCTCTTGCCTCAACTACTGCAACTCCCTATACCTGGGGCTTCCTGGGGTTGATATCCGCTGCTTGCAGCTAGTGCAGAACACTGCTGCTAGGTTGTTGACAGGGGTATCAAGAAGGACACACATTACCTCTGTTTTGCACGATCTGCACTGGCTGCCGATACAGTGGCGGATCACCTTTAAAGTAGGTCTTTTGACCTTCAAAGCCGTGCATGGACTTGGCCCCGACTACTTGAAAGAGCTTCTGATTCCCTACACCCTGTACGACAGCTCCGTTCAATTGATGAAGGGTTGCTGGAGGTTCTGAGGGTTATTTTAAAATCTTCTGGGGCTTGAGCTTTTATGTTTATAGCCCCAACCCTCTGGAATTTTCTGCCTTGCCAACTTCAGGAATGCACGACTGTGGAGAGTTTCAAGCGGGAACTTAAGACCCATCTGTGGAGTCAAGATTTTATGGCTTGATGTTTTGTTATCTTTCTGATTTTATATATGTGTTTTTTCTGATTTTATTGTTCATTTGTACAGAGCCTTGGTGCTTGAAAGGCGCTTAATAAATAACGTTTTATTATTATTATGTGCCCGATGCCATCCCTTCCAGCTGCAGCACACTGCTGTGATCTGGCCTGCTTCTTGACATGGCATCCAGAGCCCGTTTCCAAACGCAGGTCGCCATCACAGCAGTGTGACGTGCTGTCACTGGGCCATCAGGGTGGACCACACAAGATGTGACAGATTTGAAGAGTGTGGCGCTACATCTACAGGCATATTAATATTTTTAAATCATCCGATTGTATAAAATTTTAATATATAGAAAAAAGTTAACATGAAAATTTTTCTTATGAAATAAAAAAAAAATCCCCCATTGAAAAAGTGAAACAGTCCACTTAAGTGTATCCATAGTTGTCATTACTTCAGAATGTGTGTTGGAGGCTGGCCTGGGATGTGGAGGTACTGCATCACACTACCACCTGGGAGACCGGGATTCATGCATGATCCACAGAATCCTGTACAGAGGCCAACTGGTGCACAGGAATGCATGGTGGGGTGAAGTGCTTGCCTACTGGGGAGGGCTGCACAGCATTTGTAATGCACCCCCTGCAGGCAGATAAAGGAACAGCATTGTCATCGACAGGGAAGCTGATTCTCGCTCGCTAACCCTCCAGGCAGAAGGAAAGATACAACTGTGGGAACTGGGGGGAAGGGGGACTGGGACCAAGAATGGGGGTAATAAAATATTTTTTAAATAGCTTGTCACATTTTATTCTATCTGGCAGTATATTGTAGAGGTTAGAGTAACGAGCTGTGACTAAGCTTGATACAGCCAGCAAACCTGGATTTGATTCCCACAACCTCCAGTTGCATACTATGTGACTCTGAGCAAGGCACTTAACCTCCCTAGTGCTCCTGGATCACCCCTAAAAACAGGCACTTGTGCCTAGTGCGCCTTACCAGGTTACCAAAAGAGTATGCCAGTGCAATTTCAGACTGTTTTGATACATGTGCAAAGTAAATTAGTTGCATTTAAAAAATGAAGCTGTAAAAGTTATGCTTTACAATGTACAGTTGAATAACATGATGTGGAAAGTTTTAGTAAGATTTTTTTTGAGGCTGTGTGTGGGTATGTATTGCAATATATGATGTAGTATGAGATAGGTAAATGTCACACACAGCGTGACTCCATACATTAGTCATTTAACAAGTTTAATTGGTATTTCCTTTGGGTTAGAGGACTCTGCCTACTGTTACCATTGGTGTTTGTGTGCCATTCCACTCTCCTTCCCTCCGTTTTGAAATGTAAACTATGGTTGACTAATCATATAATCAGCAGTAATGCACATTTAACCTATGTAGGCCTCAGTAAGGGAATGGTGTCACTAACTGCCATTGCCTTCTTTCTCCTAGGTCTGTCAATTGTGATTGCAGATGTTTTACGTCAGATCCCACTGGCTGTCCTGTTTGGCATCTTCCTTTACATGGGTGTCACTTCACTAAATGGAATTCAATTCTATGAGCGTATACTACTGCTGCTAATGCCTCCCAAGTACCACCCTGATGTCATCTATGTTAAAAAGGTGAGGAAGGGACCCAGAAGGTGTCCTAGTCTTCCAGGTATGCTAAACAGGTAGCTTCGGTTTAGGATGGAAGGGAGGAAACTGGCAGCTGTAGCGCCATTGCAGTCTTCAGCTCCCCTCACAGTGGAGCCAGTAACGACTGTAGCTCCAGGGTTGTATGCGCTAGCTTCCTCAAAGTGAAGACAGTGCCAACTGTAGTATCATGGTTGTGTCCCAGCTTTACTCACAGCACAGGAGACACACACTGTAGCTCCAGAGTTGTGTGCCAGCTTCTCCCACAGTACATACAGGAAATGCAAACTGACATTTCAGGTTTGAATGCCAGCTTCATTTACTGTACAGAACATGTACGGTATACTGCTGCTCCAGGGTTGTGTGCCACCACCCATCTTAGAGCGGACAGTGCCAAATGTAGCTCCAGTTTTGTGTGCTAACTCCTCTCAGTGCAGACAGCACTGGCTGTAGCTCCAACATTGTTTGCTAACTACCATTACAGTGCATATGGTCCCACCCAAATCAAAACAGCCCTGAAAAGCTATTTCGCTGATAAATTTACTTGCACCTGCACTTAACAACTACTAATGCCTCTGTATGGGAATCTCTTCCTCTCACATCTCTCAACCACCAAAAGTCTCATTCTCTACCTCCCTTTCTCCCTCCTCCTCCTCCCCTACCCATCGAACAACACTTCCACGAAGTGGCCTTTCTGACAAACAGGATTGTGCAAGTTGCAACTGTATTCAATGAACTGTGTGTTTTGTATTCAATTAACTTTGTGTTTTGTCCTAATTCTACTGTAAATGTGATGTGGAAGCTTTGTAAATGAGTTCTTCTCAAAGGTGTTTCCAAATTTACAAATAAATAAATATGGCACTGACAATACCTCCTGTGTTGTGTGTCTGCTGCCCTCACAGTGAAGACAGTGCCTGCTGTAGCTCCTGTGTTATGTCGACCCCCCACCACCACCGTGAAAACAGCAATGACTGTGGCTCCAGTATTGTGCATCTTCTTCCCTCACAATGTAGACAGACCTTGCTACATCTCCAGTGTTGTGTCAGCTCCTCCCACAGTAAAGACTACACTGGATGTGACTTCTGGATATTGTGTCTGCTTCCGTCATTGTGAAGACCTGCTGTAGCCCCTGAGTTGTGTCCCCTCCTCCGCCCCCATGAAGATAGTACTGATATTGACTCCAGGATTGTGTGTCCACTCTCCTCACAGTGTAGACAGTACCTGCTGTTGCTTTGGGGTTGTGTCTCAGTTCCCCTCATAGTGGGGACAGTAGTATGTGACAGCATTAGTCATGGTGGCCTCTGTGCTGACTGAATCTCCTGTGGTAGTTTTAAAATGAAGTAACAAGGATTTTGTTTGTTCAAACCATTCGTAAACAATGAAGAAAATATAATCTTTTTAGTTACCCCTTAATCCTTAGCCCTTAAGGGGCTCTCTACCCTTGTAGTTAACCTCTCTCCTCTCCCTCCCCCCTCGTCCTCCTACTGTTTTTGTAATGCTTGCTCATGCTCTTTTGCTGTCCCTCAAATGAAATCTACTGCTGGCCAAGTTGTATTTTTGTTTCCTTAAACTCTGGGGTTCCGTTCCCCCTTCTATTCGCTCTGCTTGTTCCTTTTCTGTTTTTTCTGTTTTTTTAATGTATGTTTATGCCTCCTCTGATGCCACAGCTTTGCCACTCCCTCAGGGTCCTCCAAGGTAACTGTGGTTAGGTCTACCACCGGACCACCCCCTGGTGCCCTGCCTCCATGCTGCCGTGGTGTGCCCCCAGGCAGGGAAGGAGAGAGCGGCATCCAGGGTGTCCAGGTCTGGTCCTTGGAGCGCAGTACTGCAGGCCGTTGGGCCAGCTGCAGGGCTTTTTCCTCCAGTTTTCTCCCATCCCCAAGGACATCAGCACGCAAGGAGATCCAAGGCGCATGTGCACGCAAGGTGGGCTGCCAGTCCGGATCTCGGACGACATCCTCCCCTTCCGCAGCACCCCCCAAGCTGCACCACAACCTGTGGTCACCCAGGTGGCAGTATTGCAGCGGGGATGGTAACCCACCCTCCCCGGAGGAGGAGAGCATCCCCTGGTATGCTCAGTCCTACTACCCCCTGGCCGGCCCCCGGCAACTTGAGTCCGCTCCCAAACCCAGGTCGCCCGTGCCGTGAGTAGAGGCGCTACCATTGCGCCAACGGGCTGGCCCCCCTTTCTTGCTTTTGAACCTGTTCTTTGTGAGTTCTCTACTCACTGCTGCAGTTACTTCTGATATTGGGTTTACTTCTTACCTGCACTCTACCTAATTCTTTTTCCCTACTTCCCCTGTATCAGTCATTCTCCTAGTTTTTTAATTTTGTTAAGTTGCTAACTATTTAATTGTTCTTTTGTTCAGTTCCACAGTTTATTGCATAATAACTTACTTGTGTCACTTTATTCCTAGGCATAATTGTCCTGTTTATTTTTGTATTGGCTATCTTTTCCCCATCTTCCCCTTCCCCCAGGATGCATCTGGAAATGAGCTGTTACCAGCTCAGTGTGTCTTTCCTGGTAAAACCTTTGAAATAAATAAATAACAGTATGAGACTTGCAAAGTGTTTTATAATACATCAGATGTATGTGGAAGCCCGTTCATGGCCTACGGGTGACCTACAGACTTGTTTACAGAGAGGGAGCCCATGAAAATAAACAAAGAAAAATAAATGTTTTAAACGTATTTCTGTGGAGGCTTGGGTTCTGGGAGGAAGGAGGATTTAACCAGAGAGAGGGCTGAGGGTGGATTGGAACCAGACCAACCAGCAGCAGCATCGGAGGTCACCATGAACCACATGATTGCAGCCAGCTAATAGGGTGGCTGTAGTATTTTAGAATAAATGAGCTGGAAGCTGTAGTCCAATCCCTCTAATATTGAGAAACACTGCCAGGCATTTGGAGAAGAGCTGAGACGGCAGGCCACTGCAGATAAGTTTTGGGGGGCGCTCTGTGGTTCTGGAGCACTTGTATTTAAAAAAGAAACAAACATAATTGTTTTAAATGTATTTCTGTGGGGGCTTGGGTTCTGGGAAGAGGTAGGGCGTCAGCAGAGGGAGGGCTGAGGGTGGGAACAAAGCCAGACCAGCTGGCGCCATTGGAGGTCCCCACGGGCCACATGTCTGCAGTCAACCAATAGGGTGACTGTAGCCTATATGAATTACTCAGAGGTCCAAGCAACCCCTCAAGTGAGCACCATGAGGCAGGAGTGTAATGTGTACCTAAACGGCATCTGGGTGCGTCGGCAGAGTGCCACGAAGCAGGAGTGTGGCATCAACCTAAGGAGCATCTGCTGCTGCTCAGTGGACGGTAAGTAGGGCAGGTAAGGCAAGTGGGGAAAGGAAGAAGTAGGAATTTGATAGGTAATTCCTATCTAGGATCAATCTCAGGAGGAGGCAGCTGTTAAGTGCTGCAGCTACTCCTTATCTGGAGTAGGCCTACAGCTGACAGTAAAAGTACTCCATAAAAGGGCAGCCAGCTCTGGAGACTACGGGCTACAGCTAGTCCCTTTCTGGAATAGGCCTGCATTTAGCCTAGTGATCAGGGTACTCCATAGGGAAGGCAACTATCCCTCTACTAGGATCAGATAACAGTGTTGTTGATGGGTCCCAGTTACTCCCTATCTAGGATGAACAAAATGAGTGATTTGATACCTTTTATTGGACCAACAAGAGAATCACAGAATGTTTTAAGCTTTTAAACTTACAGAGATCTTCATCAGACTCTGTTGAAGAACTCGTAATAAAATGCATCAAATCACCCATTTTGTTTATCTTTTTGTACAAGGACCAATACGGCAACAAACTTCCCTATCTAGGACCAGCCTACAGGGGAGTTAGCAGGCAGGAGATTCGTTAATGGACCTTTAATGATTACCTAGGACCAACTAGGCATTTAAGCAGCTGGGCAGATAAATCAGCAGCTAACACCTAGTAAAAGCTTCAGAAATGTAAAGGGGATCGCTACTGTTCAGTTATAGAAAAAGGATAACACAAAATGTGGAAAGGGGCCATGTGGGGTGCAGGGATGTGGGGCAGTGGTGAGCGGAGATATGGCAGCTGAGGCATGAGATAGGTGCACTGGTGGTGAGTGGTATTTGTAGGGTAATGATTGGGGGTCAGAGGGGGCATGGGACTTGGAGGCAGGAGAGGAGGCCCAAGGAGGGCGAGTGGATAACAGTAAGAGAGGAAGGGGAAGGGGTCCTGTGGGAGCATCTTCAGGATTTGCCAGTGAAGAACAGATTCCTTCCACTGGACCAGGGGGGTGAAAAGTGGTGATAAGGAGAGGGGTAGCAAACGGGGGAGGTTAAAGGAAGTGGGGGGATGTCACAGTAATTAGGGAGAAGGGGCCAGAGAATGTGAGTTCAGATGAGGGGGACAAGGCAGGTGATTCAGGGAAGGGGTGGTGGGCATGGGAGAATGAGGGGATAGGCAGGAGGGGGACAAAAGGGTAAGGTAGGGAGCAGGTTGGGGGAACATAAGGGAAAGATAGGGGGTATGCCATTGGGGCGAGAGGTTCAGGAGGAGGGGATGGTGATAATGGGTGTATAGGGTCAGGAGAGAGTACAAAAGGAACTGGAGGGAAAGGAGGAGGAGGAGGTGGAATGAGCAGCAATATTCGACAGAAGGGAGGGAGGGCCCAGGATGGGGGGAAGGCGGTGATCTTGGGGGGGATTCAGTCATGAAGGGAGGCAAAATGGGGGAGGGCCAAACCATAAGAGGGTACAGTGCATGCCTGGAATGACGTCAGGGAGGGTGGGACCTCTTGTAACACAGTGCATGAAATGGAGGAGAGAATCCTCACATGATGGTGCATTTGGGTATGAATGACCTTGCAGGATGTGAGTTGGGGATAGTGCAAGAGAGGTTCAAGGAGGTGGGGAGAATCTGCAAGGTGCAAGGGAAATTGGTAGCCTTCTTGAAGGTGTTTCTGGTCCAGAGGGCTAGTACAGCAAGAAAGGTAAGGATTGCTGAATTTAGCAAATGTCTTAGAGGGTGGAGTGAGATAGAAGGGTACGAGTGTGTTGCTGGTTGGAGGCAGGCGTGGGATAACAAGGACCTTTATGCACTGGACAGGTTACACCTAAGTAGAAAGGGCACAAGGGTCCTGAGGGGAAAATTGGATGACTTCATACTTAAAAACCTCATTTTAAACTGATGCACAGCACCCTTAGTCATCTGGTGGAAGTGGCCATTAGGCCTCCCCCCAGTCAGGACAGCAGGAGGAGGATGGGAGGGGTAGGGGGAGAAGATAGGGACCAAGGGAAGAGGGGGTGGAAGGGAGCAAGTAAGGAGAAAGGGTGGGTCCAGAGTCGCGGTGGAGGGTGGTATCTCTAAACACCAGAAATCCAGGGAACAAAATGGCAGAATTGTAGTCAATATTGGTTGAGGGAGAGGCGGACATCACGGAGACTTGGGCCAAACAAAATCATGACTGGACCTAACAGTTTCCAGGTATAAACTGTACAGAAAGGATAGGGTGACAGGAAGGTTGGGAGTGACGCTGTACGTGAAGGAAGGGATAACATGCACCAGGGAGGAAGAGTCAAAGGGCAAGCATGATGCTTTCTGGGTACAGATTCAATCCATTGAAGAGAGGAAACTAAGGATGGGGGTGGTCTTCAGACCGCCTTCCCAGGATAAAGAATTGTGCAGGGTGTTGGGGTCCCAGATCATAGATATGTCCAGCAAGGGGGAAGTACTAATAATGGGGGATTTCAATCTACTTGGGGTGGACTGGAGTATCCCTGCTGCTTCCTGCACTAGGTGAACAAGTACTGCTGGATGCTTTCCAGAGTGCTTTCTTGCCTCAAGGAGTTATGGAGCCCACTAGGGAAGGGGTCATCCTTGATCTAGTCCTGTCCAACTGTGCATATGTTCAGGGTGTGAAGGTGGATGCTCTGCATACAGGAAGTGACCACTACATGGTGTAGTTCCATCTGGACATGACCAGAGGAATGGTCAGGACTAAGGCAAGGGTCTTAGTTTTCAGAGGACTAACTTTTGGTAGGATGGGAGAAGTTCTGAAAGGACACCTTGCTGTGATCGGAGTGGGGATGGATGTGGAACAGAAATGGACCATAATAAAGAAGGGATTGATGGAGGCCACTAGTGAGCATGCCAAAATCAAAAGTAAGAAAGCTAAGGCCAAGCAGCCAGCTGGTTCTTCAGTGAGATGGTAGAAGCAGTGGGGGACAAGAGGGCAGCCTTTAGAAAGTACAGGGGTACTCAGAAGGAGGAGAATAAGGTGGACTGCGCTGCTAAGTCAGGGGAGGTGAGCAGGGCAGTAAAGGGAGGCAAAGGCCACACAAGTGGTACAGCTAGCACAGGGGGTAAAAGTGGATGAGAATGCCTTTTTCCAGTATATAAGGGAGAAAAGAAACATAAAGGGCAGGGTTGTCAGGTTAAAAAAGGAGGAGGTTTGGACAGAGGGTAGTGAAGAAAAAGTGGAGGTGCCTGATGGATACTTCCATTCAGTCTTCACTCGGGAGAAGGATGGACCAGTAGCACAAGGGAGCACCTACTTAATGCAATACCTCAGACCCTACTTGATCCAAGCCTAGTTGAGCCAAAACTGCACAGTCCTTCCCAGACTGGGGAACTAACCAGCACATGATCACAGCAGACTACCAGCTGGGCCAATGGCCCAGCCTGTACACAACATTTCCTCATAACTTTTTTGGGGGGAACATTTTGACCTCATGTCAGATCTGCCCAGGATGGCAGGTCTTACAAGGATCATCACCTCAAGGCAGTGAGCATGTACTCACTGGCAACCAGATGGAAGCGGGGAACTGTTTAGCTTGATGAACAGTTCGAGGGCATGAGTGGAAACTGGCAGGAGGGAAGTTCAAGAGCGATATGAGAAAGTATTATTTACAGAAAGAGTAGTACAATCATGGAACAGGCAAGGTGGTGGATGCCAAATCCATTAATGGTTTCAAGCACAGTTAAGACAGAATGAAGGGTACAGTGGTTACTCAGTGTGACAGTAACAGGAAGGGGAATAGGGGGCTGAATAGGGTGGAGTGGAACTCTCTATGGACAACAGGTCCCAGGGTTAGATAGGGAACCATGGGCAGACTTGATGGACCGTCAGTCTTTTTCTGACGTCATTCTCTGTGTTTCTGTTTCATGAACTTGGTCACTAGAATGTGTTAAACCCTGCCCAAAAGGTGGTTTTGCATAGCAACTGCGAAATCAACTTTCAACCTGTATTTGAAAATTATGACCATCCTTGTTTATGAGGTAGATGCACAGTAACAGAATATTTGAAATTTGGAACAAAAATATTGTTAAATGGCCAAGTTATGAGCAAAAGTATCTGAGACACCAAAAATTTAATTTTTATGTTGCCAGTCAGTAGTCACTTAGTTTGCAACACACAAAAAACTGTTTCTTTGTGCATATGGAAAATTCTGCTGTCTCAGTTAATTTGCAACACCAAAATTCAATTTTCCATGCACACAGAAAATTCTACTGTTTTAATTTACAACATGAAAATGCCATTTTCTTTTCCATGCACACAGAAAATTTAGTGTTGCAGATTTTAATGTCACACTTAAATATGCCACTCACAAATTTGTGTTCAGTGTCACAGATTTTAGTATTGCATTTTAGTGTCACACTTAATGTATGACACGAAAATCTGCAACTGTCGACACGAAAATCATCCATTTCAGTAAACTGATATCCAAAGTCCAAAAAAAAAGGTATTTCTTCCTCATTTTTTTGAAAAACAAACACTGGAATCTTTCTTTATGGGTCCTGTTTTCAAGATTTATGTGTATGTTTGTTTTTCAAATAGCAAATTTTTTATGTATTATCCCAAACATTTTTTTATCCAAAAAAAATGAAGATGGCAGCCATCACGACACAAAAATATTTCCTCACTCATAAAAGGTAAATTCGTGTGTCATATCACAGGGTTATCCGGAATCCCTATTGAGCATGCTGAGAAGTCAAATTTTATATAAGTCTGGAACCGATTAATATTTTTTCATGAATCCTTCGAAAGGCACACCCTTAGCACAAGCCTTTTCAACCCCAAAACTTTCAGAACAAACTTCCATACTTTCTAAGCTGTAAATGAGAGCAAAAAAACAGCCCAAAACAGTCAAAAGTGATGCTTTTTTTGTATCTTCAACATATCAGGTTCTCAGAATTCGGATAAATGCCCATCACAGAACTTACCAGGTTTTTAGAACTTGCCACCTGGACCAAGCATAGCACATTTTGCACAATTTTGTCAAACACCACCAGAATTATTAAGGTTCAAAGATTGGTGTTTAACACTGAGACCTCTAATCAACCCTAACTATACTTGCACTGCTGCTCAAGTATTATGTATAAAGAATCATGCATAGGCAGCTTTGTGTTATGAAGTTTTTTGGTTTTTACACATGAAAGGTGTGTGATGACCCATAAACCTCAGGAGTGAAACTTGAGAGACGTATGTGGTCATCACACACCGAGAGTGTTTAAAAAAAAAAACTTCATAAACACACAGTTGCTTATGTTTTATTTTTTATAACTGGTGTAGGGACATGAGCAAAAAATCAAGTTTCCAAACAGGAAAAGGGAAGTGGGAGCACTCCAAGCACCGTAATAACTGGGTATGACATCATACACCGTTATTACAGCATTTGATCACACTGATAATCATTGTGGTAAAGAGCTTCGATATATTTTATATATATATATATATATATATAATGACTAGAAAAAAATCTAAGAGCTTAATTGGCTGAGACATCTAAGAGCTTCATTTGCTGAGACACATCCCCCCATTTGCAGCCATTTTATGAGCACAATAAGCCATTTCAGGGTGTGCATTACACAATTTTAATGCACTTCCCAGGGGGCATAAGGGCACTTGGTCTTCAGCATCCTGCCTTACTTTACCCCTTAGGTGTGCACTAAATCCTGTAATGCAGACCCTGTCATGGTTTATTGCTGACACACACACACACACACGTATATATACACACACATATATATTGCTGTATATGAGAGATAGATAGATAGAGACAGATATTTTGTGGTTGCTGTTTGTGTTCAGTGTGATTCACTCTAGAAGCAGTAACATTGAGCCCAATCTCATCTGTCAGCAGGCATAGTGCTACCCAGTGAACAGCGAACTCCACAGGGAAAAAGGAAAGGGGAAATTGTTTAACCGGGAAAGGCACACTAAGCCGGAGCTTGTTTCCAGGTGCGACCTGGGAGCACAAGGTAGTTAAGTGACTTGCTCTTGGTCACAAAGTATGCAAGTGGTGCTGACCGGATTCAAACCCAGGTCTTCAGGTGTGCAGCTCAGTGCCGTTAACCACTAACCCATGCCCTTAGCCACCTCCTCAAGGCAGGCTCCACAAGGCAGTTTATATCAAAATTTATTAAACAATTGTGGAAAAGCGTAGCAGTGACAAACAGATGAGTCTGACCAGGCCCCAAAGATTAGAGGACACACTTCTTCACCCCGATCAAAACAGAAGTGCATCCATGAAACATTGGGGCCTGGTCAGACTCAGGTCTGTTTGCCACTGCTGCGCTTTCTCCCCAATTGTTTTAATAAATTTTGATGTAACCCGCCTCATGGAGTATACCATCCACTTTGTTTACAGATTTATTGGTTCTAGGCTTGGAGCTTGATGACGCCCATGTTACTCTTTTCCTGAGATGCCTCCCGAGCTCTGTGTGGGATATTGGTTTTTCCCTGTGGTAGCTGGCCAGGTGTCAATGCTGAGTGCACTGCTTCAGTCTCTGGGTTGTTCTGACTTCAGAAGATGCAGCAAAGTGACATCTTCCAGGATCCTCACAGAACCTGTAGGATTTCAGCCCCTCACTGTTGTAAAACTGGGTAGAAGCAGCCCCCCAACCACTAAGAGAAATGTTACATCTTGCTTGAGTAATCCAGGTTATATAAATTGTAAGCAAAATATAAATAAAACTTCTGCCACAAGTGCCAGTTGTCTCCACGTTTCAACTACTGTTCTTCTCTCTCTCTCTCTCTCTAGGTGAAGACGCTCCGAATGCACTTATTCACAGGGATTCAGACTGTCTGTTTGGCTGTGCTGTGGGCTGTGATGTCTACTGTCATATCACTGGCATTCCCATTTCTGCTCGTCATGACAGTTCCCCTGAGGAGGTTCGGGTTGACCCGCATATTCACTGAACGAGAGATTCAATGTGTAAGAACAGTATGCATACTAAGCGAAAGAAAACACGATTTATGACAGTAAAAATCCACCAGCAGCAGGCTAGTGGTCACTTCAGAATAGTCAAAATGCCCCTCAAAAGATAGAAATGAATGTGTTTATTTTTACACAGAGTAGCCTCTAATACCTTCCGACTATTCCAAAAATAGTTTATATGACATTTTATAATGCTTGAAATTACATTTTAACAGCTTTAACTTTTGAACTGTTAGGCTTGTAAACTTCTTGTATAAACTCTGCTTTATTCAATGAAAAGTGCACTAACAGGATGTAACAGTGAACTGCAGTCAGCACCCAGACGAAGGGCTAATATAGAAAAATTTTATTTAAAATGAAGTGCAAGTGATTCTCTTCATTTCTGATGAAGCCTTACATTTAGCTAGGTGAAATGTAAGAGGTTTTTTAGCCACACCTGCCACCAAAATGGTTTGTGAGTCAGATGTATTTGCACTTTGTTTTAAATAAAATGCTTCTATATTAGCCCTTGGTCTGGGTGCTGACTCCAGCTCACTGTTACTTAAGTTTGTCAAAGCACCAGACCTCTCTCGGTGCAGCTGTCTGATTCTGTATTAACGGCCCAGTAGGTAGTGTGGCGCACTTTCACGCTGTGATCCAAATTCAGGAATGAGCTCAGTAAGCCAGTCGAGAGACCTGTGGGTTGGGAAGGCACCCCTTCGTAGCATCTCTTCCAGCTCAGGGAGGGATTGCGCTGGGTTTGTCCACTCTTGTAACCCCTGCAGTAGGTCAAGGAGCTTTCATCTCTTGCAGTGGCACACCAGAAGCATGCAAGGTCTGGGGGGACTCTTGACTGATGTCAGGGGAGGGGGCAGGGCAGCAGGGAGAACTGAGGAAAAACCCTGCTGAAAGGATGACGCCTCTACCGTCTCAAGCCCTGCAACAATGATTGGGTTCTGACTCCGATATCTGGATGCATGTACCAGGGGGACACCTTACAGCCCTGCCACAGAAGTGTATTCTGTGGGGGATTAACCAGAGCACAGGTATGTCCTAGAGATGGTGAGTGACTGGACTGGCCAAGCAGAGAGTGACGAGAAGGGGTTCTAAAGTACTTGTAAGGAAAAAAAGTGCATTACAGTTGCCAAAATGGGTGAGTGCCTAAGGAATGCACTAGCAAATGGGCAGGAAGGAGGGGTGGAAGAACAATGGGGAATAATAAAAAACTGCCATCACAGAGGTAACGAGCCTTTGTGTGAAGCAAATAAACAAAACAAGACGATGTAAGAAACCACTATGGTTCTCAAGCGAAGTGGCAGTGAAGGTTCAAGAGAAATGAAAGCATTCAGGAAGTACAAGGAATCGCAGAAGGAGCAGGACAGAGAACTGCATCAGTTAAAGCAAAAGGAGGTTGGAAGGCAGTCAGAACAGCGAAGGCCCAAACCGAGGAAAGATAGCCAACTCAGTTAAGAAGGGGATAAAACCTTTTATAGGTACATCAGGAGCAAAAGGAAGACCAAGGGAGGGATAGTGAGGCTTAATAAAGGGGAGGGAGGGTGGGCAGAGGAGACTGTGAAAGGCAGAGATACTAAACAAATATTTTTGCTCAGTATTTACAAATGAAGAGGGAGGTACATAAAGAAACAGTAGTAACACTCTGGATACAGAAGTTGCTACCAGCCCATTTACAGAAGAAAGGGTTGTGAAAGAACTGTTAAAACTGAAGGTGGACAAAGCAATGGGGCCTGATGGGATTCATCCCAGAATTTAAAGAGCTAAGGGTAGAACTAGTGACACCACTGACTACCCTTTTAACAAATCATGGGAGGATGGGGTGGTACCCGAGGACTGGAGGAGGGCAGATGTGATTCCCTTCACAAAAGTGGGAGCAAGGCAGAAGCAGGAAACTACAGACCTGTTAGTTTAACCTCAGTGATAGGAAAATGATGGAATCACTTCTGAAGGAAAGAATTGTCAGTACCTAGAGGCCAGAGGGCACAGGACCCTAGGCAGCATGGATTCACTGGCGGGAAGGTCATGCCAGACAAATCTGATAGATTTCTTTGACTGGGTGACCAAAGTAGTAGATCAGGGAGGGGCTGTGGACATGGCCTACCTAGACTTTAGCAAGGCATTTGACACAGTCCCACACAAAGATTAATATACAAGTTAGCCAGCCTGGGAGTGGGTCCCAAGATGACAGCCTGGGTAAAGAATTGGCTGGAGAATAGGACACAGAGTAATAGTAAATGGAGTCCACTCAGAAGAAAGGAGGGTTACTAGTGGGGTACCGTAGGGTTCAGTATTAGGACGGTCCTCTTCAATGTCTTTATAATGTACATTGCTGAAGGACTGGAAGGAAAAGTATGTCTCTTTGCAGATGACACTAAGATCTGCAACAGAGTTGATGCACAGGGTGGGTGGAAAGGATGAGAAGGGACTTGGCAAGGTTAGAGGAATGGTCAAATGTATGGCAGCTTAGATTCAGTGCTAAGAAGTGCAGGTAATGCACCTGGAAACAAAAACCCAGGGAAGAGTACACAATGGGGTGAGATACTAACAACAACAAAATGGAAAGGGACCTGGGGGTAGTCATATCAGATGACCTAAAGGTGGGCAAGCAATGTGAGAGGGCAGCAAGGAGGGCTGGGGGATACTGGGATGCATAGGGAGAGGTATCACCAGTAGAAAACAGGAAGTTATTATCCCTCTGTACAGACAGCTGGTAAGACCCCATCTGGAGTACTGTGTGCAGTTCTGGAGACCCAATCTCCGCAAGGACATAGACAGGATGGAAGCTGTCCAGAGGAGGGCAACTAAAATGGTGCAGGGTCTGCACCGGAAGACATATGAAGAGAGACTTAAGGAGCTTAATATGTATAGCCTCGAGGAAAGGAGGGAGAGGGGACAGATAGAAACTTTCAAGTACCTCAAGGAATCAACAAAGTCCAAGAGGTAGCATCTTTCAAAAAAAGAGGTGTGCAAGAACAAGAGGGCACAATTTGAAGATAGAGTGGGCTCAGAGGTAATTTAGGAAGTATTTTTCACAGAGAGGATGTGGATGCATGGAGCAGCCTTCGGAGAGAGTTGTGGAGTCAAAATCTGTGGTGGAATTCAAGCATGCATGGGACAGTCATAAGGCAATTCTGGGGGGTGGGGGGTAAGAAGAAGTAGGCTGCTGGTTAACTAGGATCTGCAGCTTATCCAGTAGGTAGGGAAATGGGCAGACTGGGTGGGCCAAGTGGTCCTTATCTGCCGTCAAATTCTATGTCTATGTTTCTATGTACAGAGAATGAATACTGTCATCAAACTAGGGCTGTAACAATGTGCCAGTGTTAACAGCATAGCAAGTACACTGTCATATGTCAATCCAAATATAGAATCGAATAGTATGTACAACTTGTGATTCATCATCTTTATAGCAGGCCCGCCCCTACAGTTATTCCAGGAGTTGGAGCCTATGCCTTCACCCAAGGCGCCCCTTAGCTCTGGGGGCCGGGTAGACAGAATGTTTATCCTGAAAGAGAGAATTTTTTTATTGTAGGCTTTACTTTCTCATTATTAGGCTTAATCAAACTGCTTGCTGAGCACAGGTCCCAGTAACATACTTTGGGCCAGATTGTCAAAGCCCAGGAAAATCCCGCAGCTGCAGGAAAAACTCTACAAGTGGGTTGCCACTTGCAGAGCCACAGTTTTCCCTGCAGCTACAGTATTCTCAAACGTGGAGCCGGTTTACAACCGGCTCCAAGACTTACGGCAGCTTGCGACTGTTTTTTCCCCTGCAGCTGTGGAAAAATGTTATGGACGATGGGACTAGGCGTAACCTCTCCCTCAGCTGCGAAGAACTGACAGTACAAGGATTTCGGTCCACAACTGGAGTTGCAGAGTAGAACTTAGTCCCAGTATGTTTTGAAAATCCAGCCCTTGTATATCTTTCTCTATACAAAATTCCATTTGGGTTTTGTTTTAATACAATATAAGGGCCTGTAATCCCAAAATATAACATAGAAACACCAAGTGAACCTGAAGCAGTTAGGCTACTGTACATCTTGTAACAATATGTTGGCTCAAAGCATCTGCAGCCTTTGTCATAATCAAATATACAAGAGAATACCAGGGTATACATTTAGGATCCTGAAACTCGGAATCCCAAAACTCACGGGACCGAGTTCAGTATCCTGACAGTTATATGCCCAACAAAGAGGAAAGTAATGCTGACAGGGGTATGGTAGCAGATATGACAAACTGCTACTCTACCCCTTGTCAGGCACCACAACAGACTGGAGGAAGCAGAAGCTGACCGAGCTACTCCCGTAGCGTGGAGAGCTAAGCTACTAGCAGCTTGGCCAGCATGCTCTAGTAGACCTAGGTTCTGTTCCCAGCTGCCATTTTGCGGGAACATGGTTTCACCCCCTGTAACGTTTTGTTTTTTTAACTCCAAGGTCCGCTCCCACTCGGAGTTCATTATTTTAGTTACGGGATTACATCTAACTACCTGTCTGGATTTTGAGACTCAGTATCCCGAACTCAGTTTTGTGGGGTTCAGGATACTGAGTTTCGTGATTCCAAATATATTCTGATTACCGGAGGTCACTTGGATCCATTTAACAGAGTACACATGAGAAGAACGTAGTGGCTGGTGAAGGCAACAGCAAAATACACTCCAGTGTAGGTGGGAAGAGAGGGCAGACAACACAAGACAAACTAAAAATAGGAAATTAGAGATGAGAAAGACACCTGTAACAGTAAAAATGTATTTTACAAGGACTGCCACAACTGATCTTCTGTATTCCTGGGTACTAGCAGGATTTTACCCCAAAAAAACACCATTTGAGTTGAATTCTGATTCTTGGTTTGGATAGTTGTAAGTAGTTGTACTTTTTCAGATTTTGTTTACCATCAATTCTCCTGCACTTTTGTAATACCTGTTGAGCAGAGATCCCTGTCTCTTCCCATGCAGCCCATCAAAGAGTGGGCTAATTCTTTCCCTCTGTCTGGGACACCTCTCCCTTTCTTCTAACAAGTAGTTAGTTTTTCTCTGTTTGTAGAATTAGCATTGTTGTGCACTGCTCCATTGTTTGAATATCCTTAATTGTAGTCTCCCATTCACCCTTTGTGGAATCTCTGATCTATAGCCATAGTGAAGTAATGGATTGTAATGCTGCTGTCAGGAGCATCTAAGTCAGTTTTCTTAACTGGAGCAGGTAGGTTCACCAGAGTGGGCTTTCCCAAGACATAGTCGGTAAATGGTATTGAATTAGGCACTAGTTCTACGAAAGTATCTTGGATCTCCTACCAAAATGATCGTATAAACAGTCCCAAAAATATGTGATGGTGGGATCTTACTTCGAGATACAGCTCTTGCAGCAGGTTACACCATTAGGACTGAAGCCGGCAGGCGTCAGGACCCCACGGAAATCTTCTAGCTAGCAGTCTTCAGCGGGGACCGCCTCCGACATCGGTCCCGCCCACGACGTCAGGCGTAGTACATAAGAACGCAGTCCCGCCAGAATCCCCAGTTCTTTCCTGCCGTTGACTTGCATGTCTCGACCCTCCGGTCAGTGTCTAGCGCGCGACACCTGGAAAAGTTCTTTTCCCGTTTCTTCGACAAGAAACTTCAATTTCTACAAATCGTCTGCCATCTGATGTCCTCACCAACATCCGCGGAGGGCCATCCGTCTAAGTGTGCCTGCGGGAAGCAAATTCCCTTTAAAGACCCACACTCGGCCTGCGTGCGGTGCTTAGGCCCAGACCACGACACCCGGGCCTGCTCCTTTTGTCAAGGCTTTAACAGTCGGACCCGGATCCGTCGTCAGAAGGCCCTCCAAGCTTACCTTCTGGAAGAGAGATTGAAGGCCATGGATCCTGCCTCCAAGGGGGAATCTTCTGAGAATGCCTGCCGGCACCTCGAAAAACACAGGGAGAGGGTGAGATCTAAATCTAGGGCTTCTGACTCCTGCAGCTCCGGCTCCCGGTCCAACCGCTCACCCTCCCGGGCCCGCTCTCAGCCTCCCCCGGTCGCGGTCAAGTCTTCCTCTGGTTCCTCCACTCTGCAGCCTGTTATGACCTCCAGGCCTTCTTCATCGTCCAAGGCCTCGCCGCGGTCAGGGGACCGCCATCACCACAAGTCTGGCTCCCGCCACTCGGCCCCCGACGTCCGGTCGGTCTCCTTGCCTCCTTCCCCAGCGGAAAACCAAGGAGCTGACGCCGGCTCAAGCGGACGTTTGACCCGACGTCGGCCCACCTGACGTCGGCCAAGCACCACCAGTCCCAGGACCCGACGACAGCCAGACGCCCGTCGCCGGCCAGGCCTTCTCCACCGCGGACGCCGTCTGGGGGACCGACACCCGTCCCAGCAGATAGAGGAACCCCTACGCCACCTACCGACATCTGCCAGGAGGCACTCACGGAAGAGGAGTCGACACAGCCCGAGGACCAGGTGGGCAAACCCGGTCCTGTCGAGCCCCCGAGGGAACCCTTTCCTGAACCAGAGACCCCTGAGGGGCCGACGCCAGAACCCGACAACCGACCACCGGCGCCCAGCCCGTTGTCGGGCCTCAATATTGCTGAGGCCAAGGAGTTGTTTACTTTTTGGTGGAACACCATTAAAAAGGACGTGGTTCCCACACCTCCTCCTCTTCCTCCTCCTCCTCCACCCGTGACTCCACCGGCCCCAGCGCCCCCCCACCCCATCCAGGGCAGCAGGCCGAGTACCTTCCCCCTGAGGATCCTGTTGAATCTCCTAGGGGCAGACCATCGGATAAGAGGAGACCTCCGTACAGATCTTCTTCAGGGTCACCCAGCCCCAAGAGACCCAGAAGATGCCGCTACTTGCCTTCGACGGAGGACTCGGGATCAGACTTCTCAGGTAGATCCAGATCCCCTTCTCCCATCAGCGTCCCCTCTCCGGACCCACGTGAGCTCCCAAGATCTCCTCCGGATGACCCATCGTTCTCAGAGATTATGAGGCATATTCAAGAGACTATGGGCTGGGACGCAGAAGAGCTTGACCCCGAGAGGCTACGCCTTGCGCATTATCTTCGGCCAAAGGACCCAAAGCCTGTGGTGGTACCACCCTTGGTGGACACCTTCGTGGACGTCACCAAGGCAGTGTGGAAACGCCCACATTCGCTCCCGGCGATGCTGAAGAAGGCTGACCGCCTGTACAAGGC
The DNA here is from genome assembly GCA_016271365.2 of Neoceratodus forsteri. Taxonomy (NCBI): domain Eukaryota; kingdom Metazoa; phylum Chordata; order Ceratodontiformes; family Ceratodontidae; genus Neoceratodus; species Neoceratodus forsteri. Next base: position 248,697,234 of record CM057457.1, read on the forward strand.
CCCTAGGGAGGACCAGTACTTGGCATCTCATCCTCTGGCCAATTCCCTGGCCATCACAGCCTCACATGACCGGTCCCAGAGGCCGAAACATCTGAGCACCCTGCCACCGGACCCGGAGTCCAAGCAATTGGATGCGATGGGCAGGTGCACATACGCAGCTGCAACCTGCGCCATTAGGTCCCTCAATTATCTCACCCACATGGTCCAGTTTCAGAATGCCTTGTGGGAGCAGGGACTAGAGCTGGCAGAAAAGATGCTGGAAGGTGAGCATAAGGAAGAACTGCTTCAGCTCCTCTGCACGGGTTTAGACATGGGAACCCAGGTGCTTTGAGCCACGTATGACTCCGCGGACTCCTCGGCCAGAGCGGCAGCCTCAGGCGTATGCCTCCGGAGACACTCATGGCTCCGTGTCTCCGGATTCACCCCGGACGTCCAGAAGAACATACTGGACGCCCCATTCCACGGCGAAGTTCTCTTCGGTAAGTCCTCGGAGGAGGTTCTCACCAAGCTTCAGGAGGCCGGGAAGGCCGTGAGATCTGTCCAGGCTATGTACAGACCCGGGCCCGGTTCCTTTCGTAGGAACCAGAGCCGTTTTCACGGCCGGACTCAGAGACAACAGTCTCGTTCCGGCCCACAACAGAGGGGCTCCTTCTCCCGGAAAGCCCAGGGGAAGTCGTCCTCAGGTAGAGGCCAACGTCCCGCCAGTCGGCCCAACCTGCAGGCCCCTCAGCCGCCACAGCATGACTCCTTCCCGGCCCCCGGCCCTCAGGATCAACGGGACACCAAGGTCGGGGGTCATATTGCGGACCACCTGCCAAGGTGGCAGTCCATCACCACCGACAGGTGGGTACTCCAATTGGTCAAAAAAGGCCACTTTATAGAGTTCATAGACAAGCCACCCACAAGGCCTCCTCTGCTCTCCCGCTACTCGGGTCAGCACAGATTGCTTATCAGGCAAGAAGTACTCGCTTCTGCAAAAGGAGCAGTGGGGTATGTCCCGAGAACCAGAGAGGAGCAGCCTACTATTCCCACTTCTTCCTGGTTCCAAAGAAAACAGGGGACCTCCGTTCAATATTGGACCTCAGCGACCTCAACATGTCGGTCACCTACAGACGGTTTCGCATGGTGACCCTCCAGGGTCTTATTCCCATGCTGAAGAAGGACTCATTTCTGGCGTCACTGGACATGCAGGACGCTTACCTGCACATCCCCATTGCTCAAGCGCACAGGAGGTTCCTGCGCTTCGAGTTTCTTGGCCACCACTTTCAGTTCCGGGTGCTTCCTTTCGGACTGTCATCGGCCCCCAGGGTCTTTACCAAGTGCATGGCAGTCGTGGCAGCGTCTCTAAGGAGACAGGGCCACTACGTGTTCCCGTACCTGGACGATTGGCTTCTCATGGCCGCCTCCCGAGAGGCGCTGTTGTTGGCTATCCAGAACACCCAAGCTCTTTTTCAGTTGCTGGGCATACTTATCAATTACGAGAAGTCTCTCCTGGTACCGTCCCAAAAGCTGCAGTTCATAGGCGCAGTTCTGGACACCGTCCAAGGGAAAGCTTTTCTTCCCGAGGACAGAGCGGAATGCATCAGGTCCCTCATCAGGGACCTTTCGGCAAAGAAGACTGTCCCCGCCAGACTGGTCCTTCGCCTGCTCAGACATATGGCTGCGGCCATTCCAACCGTCCCAATGGCAAGGCTCACATGCGGGTAACCCAGTGGATGCTCAAAGTGCAATGGGATCAGAGGCAAGACCATATGCAGCAGCCAGTCAGAATCACAAGGGCCGTAGTGGGACTGGCAATGGTGGCTAGACCTGAGGACACTCTCCGTGGGTGTCCCATTTGTAGCGCCGTCCCGGAGGTAATCCTCTCCACAGATGCCTCAGGGCTGGGGTGGGGCACACCTGAATGGGGTGAGGTCTCAGGAACGTGGACCCTCGGAAGCTCACCTCCACATCAATATTCTGGAGATGAGGGGGTCCTGTATGCCCTGCAAGCCTTCCAGTCAGAAATTCCACCGAGTACTCTTCTGCTTCAAACAGACAATATGGTGGTGATGTATTATCTCAACAAGCAAGGAGGCACACACTCCTATCCCCTCTGCAGGGAAGCTATGAGAGTGTGGGAATGGGTAATTTGACATGGCGCGAGCCTGATTACAGTTCATGTTCCCGGAGTGGACAACACGGTCGCAGATGGCCTGAGTCGATCCCAGGCCAGAGTCCACGAGTGGGAGCTTCTTCAGGAGGTAGCAGAGGATCTGTTTCTTCGATGGGGCACTCCAGAGTTGGACTTGTTCGCTTCCCCATCCAACGCAAAACTGCCCAATTTTTGCTCGCTAGATCCAGGGCCTGGTGTTTTTTGGCGAGACGTGTTGTCCCTCTCCTAGGCAGACAGATTCCTCTATGCTTTCCCCTCCCTTCCCGTTGATCCAGAGAGTCCTTCTCAAACTTCTCAGGGAGCACGCAACAATGATCTTGGTAGTGCCTTTCTGGCCCAGACAGATTTGGTTCCCCATGCTGACGCAATTGTCCCGGGAACCTCCACTTCCATTGCCCATCAACTCCCATCTGTTGTCTCAAGAGGAGGGTTCGCTAGTCCACCTGGACTTGCGCTCACTGAACCTGCATGCCTGGCTCCTCGAGACATAGCCATTCTGCGACACAGGGTCTCGCAAGAGGTGGCAGAAGTCTTTTCTGCTGCCAGAAAGCCGGCAACGCATGCGACGTATGCCATGAAATGGCGTCGGTTTTGCCTGTGGTCTCGGGCACGCAGTCTCTTCCCTTTAGAATGCCCAGAAAAATCAGTTCTAGAATACCTGCTTTCCCTCTTTCACTCAGGCCTTGCCTACTCCTCAATTAAGGTTCACCTCTGTACGATTTCAGCCTACCACTACCCGATAGGCCAACACACAGTGGCACAACTCAATGCCTCTTGTGACTTTTTGAGGGGGGTGCTACACCTTAGACCACCCATTAAGGATCCCATCCCTCCTTGGGACCTACTCTTTGTCCTGGAGCAGCTCATACTGCCCCCTTTTGAACCTGCATCAGATTGCGAGCTACGTTTTCTGTCATGAAAAACACTATTTTTGGTTGCTGTTACATCAGCAAGGAGAATCTCTGAGCCACATGCCCTCATGTGTAAGGAACCTTATTTAATTTTCCACCAGGACAGAGTGTCCCTGAGGACGAATCCTAAATTCTTGCCTAAGGTGGTCTCAGCCCTTACCCTTAATCAGGACATCGATTTGCTGGTGTACTTCCCCAGGTACACCAACAGAGGAGAGGCACTGCTTCACACCTTAGATGTTCACCACTCCTTAAGATACTACTTGACCAGGACCAAACAGCATCACAAATCCGAACAGCTGTTTATTTCCTTTGCTGAGAGGATGTCGGGCCAACCAGTCTCAAAACAGACTCTTTCTCGCTGGCTTGTCCAGTGCATTTCTTTTTGCTACAACAACAATCAGAAGCCCCTTCCGGGCACAGTCAGGGGCCACTCGACTAGGGGATGGCTACTTCCTTTGCAGCGCTGCGGAACGTCTCCATCTCGGCCATTTGTGCCAGAGCCACATGGAGCTCAGTGCACACCTTCATTGGGCACTACAGCCTCGACATCGCCTCACGGCGGAGAGCAGGTTTCAGCCTTGCCGTTCTGCAGGGTCTCCTGTCCTAGATTCAGGATTTTTCAGGATCTCCGTTCTATGCCTCCTCCCTAGAGCATCTCTAGGCACCATTGCTTGGGAATCAGTCCTAATGGTGTAACCTGCTGCATGAGCTGTATCTCGAAGTAAGATAGTACAGTTACGTAAGAACTTACTGTAACAGTAGATCTTCGAGAACAGCTCTTGCAGCAGGTACCTTCCCGCCCACCATTCCCCCTTGGAGGAGGTAAGGCCTAACCAGGCTTCGGCAGGAGCTCACTCTCCATTGTACCTCTGATGGCGGATCCTCGGTCTCCACTTCTGATGTCATCCAGCGGCCGGAAGCCTCCGGCAAGAGAACTGGGGATTCTGGCAGAACCGCCTCCGTATGTACTATGCCTGACGTCGGGGGCCGGACCGACGTCGGAGGGGTCCCCCGCTGAAGACTGCTAGCCAGAAGATTCCTGGGTCCTGACGCCCGCCGGCTTCAGTCCTAATGGTGTAACCTGCTGCAAGAGCTGTTCTCGAAGATCTACTGTTACGGTAAGTTCTTACGTAACTGTACTTTCCTCTCCCTTCACACTGGGCTGAGTGGGTAGTGACATAATGCTGTATGATAGTAGGGGTCTAGAGGAAGTGAATCAATATTTTCCAGCAAACTCGCATCAAGTTGGTGAGGCCGTAACCTTCCATACTTTCAGTAACCTTTTGTCCCATCCTTGCTGCTGATCTGCTGCCCACGCTCCTCTTCCCATTTATCCATTATCCCCTGTATATCTGTTTTTGCTTCTTGTTGTACTCTGTGTAAGCCCAAGATATATGTTAATTCATTCTTTCTTTCAATCAATCAATGTTATATCTCCTGAGCTGCCCTGACCATGCCCATCTGACCGGTTCCCCTGGCCCCATCACTCGACTTCTGCAAGACTTACCTCACTCCGTCTGTGGTCCCATCTACCCCTTGCCTAGGCCAGGCTTTGGCCTTGCAGGGGCTGATTTCTCCATGGTAGAGGTGCAGCATGATGAGTCTGACCATGACCTTATTTTATCTGACGAAGGCAAGGATGACTCGTCCTTCAGATTGGGCGAGAAGCCCTCTGTCCCAGCTGAACTCCTAGTTGAAGATCTTTCCTTCCAGTCTCTTCTCAAAAACATGTGGACAACCCTGGCTCTACAGACTTCCTCTGTAGACCCAGGTGGGCTTTTGTGCCGTCAGTTCCTTTATATTCCTAATGTTCCTATGAGGCTTACACCTTCAGTCCCCCCCTCATTTGAGACTTTATCACAAGCAGTGTGGGAGAGGCCAGGAGGCCAGCTCTGATTCCTTCCATGGCCAAGTCCACAGACAGGAAGTATGCCCCTGGACAGACCTTTTTTTTTTTTTATTCTTTTGGTAACCGGGAAAGGCCCATTAGGCACAAGTGCCTGTTTTCAGGAGCGACCTGGGAGCACTGGGGTGGTTAAGTGATTTGCTCAGTCACACAGTATGCAAGTGGCAGTTGTGGGAATCAAACCCAGGTCTGTTGGATGTACCAAGCTCATTCACAGTTCATTACTCTAACCTCTCAGCTATACTGCAAGCCATTCTTAGCATTGTAACCTATTGCAGATGCTTTAGTTGTCCTTGCGGAGAACAACAAGGCTGTTCTCCTTCAGGAGACATCAGCACGTCCTATCAATAAGGAATCTTGGGAAAACAAGCTTTCACAGACGCAACCCTGGACATGCATATTACCAGTTATCAGGGATACTTCTCCCAATATGAATATGTGCTTTGGAATGCTCCTAAATCAATGGTTGAGAATCTCTCAGAGTCTGACTGTACCTTGGAGCTTCTGCAAACTATTACCAGGAGCATAGAATCCAACAGTCATCAGCTGAAAGCTTCTGTGGATGCCTGTGACACTGCTGCTAGAGCTGCTGCCACCAGAATTTGTATCAGGTGGCACTTCTGGTTCAGAACATCAGGATTTTCTTCTGATGCTCAGCAACAGGCCATAAATGTCCCTTTTAATGGTGCTTATCTGTTTGGCACTCAAGTTGAGCAAGCACTAGAGGCCACCCAGAAAACTATTAAAACAGCCAGGCTGGCTCCTTTATCTCCACAGAGGGGCAAGAACCATCAGTTGTTTCGGAACAGGCAGTCCTTTCTAGGAAGAGGTTGAGGAGCCTCTAACAGGAACCAGACTCCTCAGCTGCAAAAGAAAACGTAGCACAAGGCACAGGGCCCGAAAGCGCCCAGTGCCACCCTCTGAAAATCTGGCCCCAGTCTCACCTCAACTGCCCAAGGTGGACATTTCTGGAACAGTGAGAGACCGTCTGACTCAGTTTTATAACCAGTGGCAGTCCATCACCACAGACAGATGGGTCCTCAGGATTGTTCAAGAGGGTTACTGTCTCAATTTTGCAGAGCTCTCTCTGGATCTTCCACCCAAGCGGCAGCAGTCTGTCTGCCGCCCAGTCAGACCTTCTCACTTCCAAGATACAGGGCCTTCTCAGAAACAGGGCAGTAGAAGTTGTTCCCTGATCAGAAAGGAGCGCAGACTACTCCCATTACTTTCTGGTTCCAAAGAAGACAGGCGGCATGTGCCCAATTCTCGATCTCAGACAGTTAGACAAGTTCTTGTTCAGGGAGAAGTTCAAGATGGTCTCCCTAGGAACACTACTACCACTGCTTCATCAGTATGACTGGCTGGCATCCCTGGATATGCAAGATGCCTACCAGCAAGTTCCAGTGCACCCAAGTCACTGCACGTACCTCCATTTCGTGGCCTTGGGTCAGCATTACCAATTCAGAGTCCTGCCCTTTGGGCTCTCCTCAGTGTCTCGAGTCTTTACAAAGTGTTTCGCACTTCTCACGGCACACCTCCGGAAGCTTGGTGTTCAAGTCTTTCCCTATCTGGATGATTGGCTTTTGGCAAGCCTATCAAGGCAGGAGACACAGGAGGCAGCCTTCACATCATCTCAGTTCCTCGCCTCCATGGGGGTTCTCCTAAATCAGGATAAGTCGCAGCCTCAAGCCTCGTAGCAGCTCCTCTTCATAGGAGCCCTCCTTGACATTCCAAGGCAAGGATGTTTCTTCCAGAGGACAGGAGGAATGACCTTCTCCAGATGGCTTGCATCATAAGAGAGAACAATCTTGTATGAGCACACTCCATGCAACGGATGTTGGGTCTCATGGTCTCTTCCATTTTCACGGTGCCTTTGGCTCAGTTGCACATGAGGACCACTCTGTGGATGCTAGGCACACAGTGGTCCTCAACTACACATCCACAATTGTACCCTATCAAGGTGACAGATCCTCTGAGGAGGTCACTTGCATTGTGGATTCAGGAGGACAACTTTCATCAAGGATTGCCCCTAGCCCCTCCGGAGTCTCAGATTACTATTGCCACGGATGCATCTCTGCTTGGCTAGGGAGCTCACTGCCAAGAGTTCCACACTCAGGGAGTGTGGACCCAGGAGGAGTCTCATGTACACATCAATGTTCTGGAGATGAGAGCGGTCCTGTACGCTGTTCGAGCCCTGAAGGAAGTCCTCTTTCACAAAGTAAAGTAATCCTTCTTCAGACGGACACCAAGGCTGTGATGTATTACATCAACAAACAGGGAGGAGCCCACTCCTACCCCTGTGCAGAGAAGCCATGAGGGTATAGGAATGGTGCCTTGTACACAACACTCTGATTCAGGCAATCTGTCTGCCAGGAATTCTGAACAATCTGGCAGATCACCTCAGCAGAACAGAGGTGGATCCAAGTGGTCGCTTGCACCAAATGTCATGCAATCGCTCTTTGACGAGTGGGGCAGTAAGGAGGTGGACCTTTTTGCATCCCCACTCAATGCAAAACTGCCTCTATTCTGCTCCAGAAATCCAGAACCTGGCGTTTCCTGTCAGAATGTATTCAAACTGCAGTGGACAAGACGCTTTCTGTACGCATTTCCCCTGCTATCCCTAGTTCAGAGGGTGCTGCTCAAACTAGAGATGCAGGGGGGCCAAATGATTCTAATTGCACCATACTGGCCTCGACAGATCTGGTTTCCATTAATCAACAAATTGTCGGAGGGCCCTCCGAAGCAACTGCTTCTACGAATGTACCTCCTGACACAGGGATCCCTGGTTCATCCCAATCTACACTCCCTTCATTTCCATGCCTTACTCCTGAGAAGCTAGAAGTGGGCAGGTTCAAATTTTCTCAAAGAATTTCGCAGATTCTTTTGGCAGCGCATAAGCCCTCCACCAGGAAGACTTACACCACCAAATGGAAGCGTTTCTCACTATGGTGTGCTCAGATCCCTCTAGATCCATTCCGTTGCCCACCTAATAAAGTGTTGGAGTGCCTGTTTGAACATTCAGATGCAGGACTGCAGTATTAAGTGGTCAAGGTACACCTCTGTGTGCTTTCTGCCTATCACGAACCAGTCCAGAATGTCTCTGGCTCAGCTGCCTTTGTTCAAGAGGGTACTCAAAGGCATTCTGCACACAACGCCCCCATTTAGAAAGCCGGTTGCCACTTGGGATACGAATCTCGCACTGTATATGTTCACTTGTAAACCCTTTGAGCCTCTAGCCACCTGTGGAATGGGGAGTATTTTGAAAGAAATTTTTTTAATTTTTATTTTGGTCTTTGGTAACTGGGTAATGCCCACTAGGCACAAGTGCCTGTTTTCAGGGGCAACCCGGGAGCACTGGGCGGTTAAGTGACTTGCTCAGAGTCACACAGTATGCAAGTGGAGGTTGTGAGAATCAAACCCAGCTCTTGTCCGCTGGATGTACCAAGCTCATTCACACCTCATTACTCTAACCTCTAGGCTATACTGCCAGCCCTGAAGACTGAAACTTGATATCCTGAATTTTATTAGCTTGACAACAATTGCCCGAGACACAGTTGCCCGACAGAAATTGCCCACAATGGAGTTTATTATATAAAGTAAGGGGGTGTGGAAGGTAAAGCCCCCCCAAAACATGAAAAAAACTCCTCCACAGGCAATTTCCGACTGTCGGGCAACCATGTGTGGGGCAATTGGTTTTGGACTAATGAAACTCGGTATATCAAGTTACAGTCTTTCATAGTATATCCATCAGTTGACGTTCCTGACCTGGAAGACCGCCTTTCTGGTGGCCGTCACTTCTGCTCACAGGGTCTCTGAGATACATGTCCTAGTCACAGACCCTCCCTACACCGTCTTTCACAAAGACAAGGTGGTTCTCCGTAATCACCCTGAGATCTTACTTCGAGACACAGCTCTTGCAGCAGGTTACACCATTAGGACTGAAGCCGCAGGCGTCCAGGACCCCACGGAAAAATTCTAACTAGCTATCTTCAGCGGGGACCGCCCGATGTCGGTCCTGGCCGACGCCAGGCGTGAGTATATAAGGGGGCGGTCCCGCCCAGATTCTCCAGTTCTTCCCACCGCCGACTTGTATGTCTCACTCCTTCGGTTCGGTTTCTAGCGTACGTGGTAAAGTGTTTTCCCACGGGAAATTCGCTTCTGAGTTCAGTTTTCTCGATGTCCTCTCCACCTCTGGTCACTCCTCAAAGTGCGCCTGTGGGAAGCAGATCCCATTCAAGGATCCGCACTCGGCCTGTGTCCGGTGCCTAGGCCCAGACCATGGCACCCAGTCCTGCTCCTTTTGCCAGGGTTTCAACAGCAGAACCCAGATCCGTCGCCAGAAGGCCCTACAGGCATTCCTGCTAGAGGAGCAACTCAAGACCATGGCTTCCAAGGGGGATTCTTCGCAGAAGGCCCGCAAGCTTGCTGAGAAGCATAGGGAGAAGGCCCCTTCCAGGTCCTCGTCTAGGGCCTCCGACTCGTGCAGCTCTGGCTCCAGGTCCATCGCTTCCTTCCCGGCCAGCCTCAGCCTCCCCCCGCTGTGGTGAGAAAGTCTTCATCCTCTTCTCTGGCCAAGACTCCCAGGCCTTCCTCGTCCTCCAAGGCCCTGGCCAAGTCGGGGGATCGCCACCATCATCACAAGTCGGGTTCCCGCCATTCTGAACCCGACGTCAGGTCTGCTTCCTTGCCTCCTCCTCTCCACCGGAAAACCAAGGAGCTCACCTCACTTAAGAGGCTGCTGGACCCGATGCTGGTTCGTCCGACGTCGGCCTCTCGCCACAGGTCCCCAGAGCCGTTGTCCGTCAGAAGACCGTCGCCGGCCAGGCCAACTCATCACCGGACGCCGGTAGGGGGACCGGCGCCCGCTCCAATTGAGAAGAGGACGCCGACGCCTCCGACCGACGTCGATCAGGAGACCATCACTGAGGAGGAGTTAACTCAGCCCGAGGACCAGACGGGCGACCCCGGTCCTGTTGAGACTCCCAAGGAACCCTCGCCACAACCCTTGCCCCCTGTGGAGCCGATGCTGGGACCCGACGACCGTCCACCGGCGCCCGGGCCGTCGTCGGGCCTTTCTTTTTCAGAGGTGAAGGAGCTTTTCACTTACTGGTGGGATACCATCAAAAAGGACATGGTCCCTACTCCACCTCCGCTTCCTCCTCCTACACCGGTTGCTCCTCCAGTTCTTGCGCCCCCTTCTCCGTCTGGGTCTGCAGGCCGGTTACCTCCTCCCCGGGAGCCCAGGACCCCTCCGAGGGGGAGACTAGATAAAAGGAGACCTCCGTCCAGATCCTCTTCTAGGTCACCCAGTCCCAAGAGACCCAGAAGACGCCGCCATTCGCCTTTGACGGAGGACACGGGATCAGAGTTTTCAACATCCAGATCCCCATCTCCCCTTTCCATCCCTTCTCCGGACCCACGTGAGCTGCCAAAGTCTCCTCCGGATGACCCTTCATTCTTGGATATTATGAGACACATCCAAGAGAACATGGGATGGGATGCGAAGAGTTAGACCTCGAAGAAACGCCTTGCAAGTATCTTCGACAGAAGGACCCCAAGCCTGCGGTGGTGCCACCCTTGGTAGACACTTTCGTGGACGTCACCAAGGCAGCGTGGAAGCGTCCACATTCACTCCCGGCGATGCCGAAGAAAGCTGACCGCTTGTACAAGGCTCCCAGAGAAGACCAGTACTTGACTCAGCATCCTCAGGCCGACTCTCGGGTCATAACAGCCTCTCATGACCGGTCCCAGAGACCGCAACATCTGAGCACCCTGCCACTGGACCCAGAGTCCAAGCAGCTGGACGCCATGGGTTGGCACGACATGCTTCCGCTACCTGCGCCATCAGATCCCTGAATTATTTGACCCACATGGTGCAGTTCCAAAATGCCCTGTGGGAGCAGGGTCTGGATGCGGCTGAGAAATTGCCGGAAGGTGAGCAGAAGGAGGAGATGTTGCAGCTCCTCCGTACGGGTTCGGACGCGGGAACCTAAGCACGAGCCGCGCATTTCACTCCGCTGGACTCCTCGGCCCAAGCAGCAGTCAGGCGATTCTCCGGAGGCACCTTGGCTCCATGTCTCCGTTTTACCCTCGACGTCCAGAAAACATCATGGACACCCCATTCGAGGGAGAAGTTTTTTGGTAAACCCTCAGAGAAGATAATTACCAAACTCCAAGAGGCCGGGAGGCGTGAGGTCGGTTCAGGCCATGTATCGACCCAAGCTTAGTTCCTTTCAGAGGAACCAAAGCCACTTCGTGGGACGGACGGAGACAACAGTCCCGCCTGCTCCACAACAGAGGGGCCCGATTCCGAGAGCCCAGGGAAAACAACCCCAGGTCGGGCCAGCGCACCTAAGCCGGTCCAGCCAGCGGGACCCTCAGCCGCCACAGCCTGACTCTTCCCGGCCCCGCCCCCAGGATCAACGGGACGCCATGGTCGGGGGTCGATTGCATTTTCCTGCCAGGATGGCAGACTATAACCACCCACAGGTGGGTTCTATAGTTGGCTCGGAAGAGGCCACTTTATAGAATTCATGGGAAAGCCACCTCGAGGCCTCCGCTGCTCTCCGTCACCCGGTCAGCACAAGTCATTGATCAGACAAGAAGTACCTGCCTGCAAAGGGAGCGATAGAGTACGCCTCAGAGAACCAGAGAGGACACGGATACTATTCCCACTTCTTCCTGGTTCCAAAGAAGACAGGGGACCTCCGTCCGATTCTGGACCTCAACGACATCAATTTGTCGGTCGCCTACAAAAGATTCCACATGGTAACCCTTCCGGGTCTTATTCCCATGCTGAAGCAGGACACCTTTTTAGCATCTCTAGATATGCAGGACGCTTCCCTGCACATCCCTATAGCTCAAGCACACAAGAGGTTCCTGCGCTTAGAGCTTCTCGTCCATCATCTTCAGTTCCGAGCCCTTCCATTCGGGCTGTCATCGGCACCCAGGGTCTTTACCAAATGCATGGCAGTCGTGGCAGCGTCTCTAAGGAGACAGGGCCATTATGTGTTCCCATACATGGACGATTGGCTTCTCATGGCTGCCTCCAGAGAGGCGTTGTTACGGGCGATCCAGAGCACCCAGGACCTGTTTCGATCTCTGGGTATCCTAATCAACCACGAGAAGTTCTCCTGGTACCGTCGCAGAAACTGCAGTTCATAGGCGCAGTACTGGACACCCGCTCAGGGAAGAGCATTTCTTCCAGAAGACAGAGCGGAGCGCATCAGATCCCTCATCAGGAGCTTTCATCGAACAAGACCGCCTCAGCCAAGTCGTCCTACTGCTCGGACACATGGCTGCGGCCATTCCTACTGTCCCTTTCCTAAGGCTCCACATGCGGGTAACTCAGTGGATGCTCAAGGTGCAATGGGACCAAAGGCAAGACCACATGCAGCATCCGGTCAGAATCACAAACACCGCGATTCGAGACTGGCAGTGGTGGCTAGACCCAGGGACACTCTCTATGGGCGTCCCGTTTATAGCGCTGTCCCCGGAGGTAATCCTCACCACAGACGCCTCAGGTCTAGGGTGGGGAGCACACCTGGACGGGGTGAAGTCCCAGGGAACGTGGACCCCTCTGGAGGCCCACCTCCTTATCAACGTCCTAGAGATGAAGGCGGTCCTTTATGCCCTGTAGGCATTTCAGTCAGAGATCCCGCCGAGTACTCTCCTGCTTCAGACAGACAACATGGCGGTGATGTATTACCTCAACAAACAAGGAGGCGTACACTCTTACCCCCTTTGCAGGGAGGCCATGAGGGTGTGGGATTGGGTAATCCGACACGGCGCGAACCTGATCACAGTACATGTTCCCGGGGTGGACAACACAATTGCAGACGGCCTGAGTCGCTCCCAGGCCAGAGTCCACGAGTGGGAACTTCTCCAGGAGGTAGCAGAGGATCTATTTCTTCAATAGGGAACTCCAGAATTGGACTTGTTTGCTTCCCCATCCAACGCAAAACTGCCCAATTTTTGCTCGCTAGATCCAGGGCCTGGTGTTTTCTGGCGAGACGCGTTGTCCCTCTCCTGGGCGGACAGATTCCTCTATGCTTTCCCTCCCTTCCCGTTGATCCAGAGAGTTCTTCTCAAACTGCGCAGGGAGCATGCAACAATGATCCTGGTGGCCCCTTTCTGGCCCAGGCAGATCTGGTTCCCTTTGCTAATTCAGCTATCCTGGGAACCTCCGCTCCCGTTGCCATTCAGCTCCCACCTCTTGTCTCAGGAGAAGGGTTCACTGGTCCACCCGGACTTACGCTCACTGAACCTGCATGCATGGCTCCTAGAGACATATGCCATCTTGCGTCCACAGGGTCATGAAGTTGCGGAAGTTCTTTCTGCAGCCACAAAGCCGGGCAACGATGCGACATACGCCATGAAATGGCTCTGCTTTTGTCTATGGTCTCAGTACGTGGCCTTTCCCTTTAGGTTGTCCGTGAAAGCGGTGTTAGAATACCTGCTCCTTTTCTGTTCGGTCTCGCCTACCCTCTATTAAGTGCACCTCTGTGCCATTTCAGCTTATCACCTCCCGGTGGGACAGCGCACAGTGGCACAATTAGATGTCTGTCGAGAATTCTTGAGAGGGGTGTTACATCTTAGGCCGCCCATTAAGGACCCAGTGCCTCCATGGGACTTGCTCTTTGTCCTGGAGCAACTCACGCTCTCCCCCCCTTTGAACCTGCCGCAGATTGCGAGCTGTATTTTCTGTCGTGGAAAACGTTGTTTTTGGTTGCTGTTGTGTCAGCGAGAAGAGTTTCTGAGCTTCAGGCCCTCATGTGCAAAGAGCCTTATTTAATTTTCCACCAGGACAGAGTATCCCTGAGGACAAATCCTAAATTCTTGCCTAAGGTGGTTTCCGCACTCACTCTCAATCAGGATATTGACCTGCCGGTCTACTTCCCTAATTATTCTAACAGAGGAAGCGCTGCTTACACCCTGGATGTTCCGCAGCTTAAGGCTACCACGAGCAGAACTAAGCAGCTTGTGCCAGACAACTTTTGTTCCTTTACTGAAAGAATGATGGGCCAACCAGTATCCAAACAGTCCCTGTCTCGCTGGCTTGTCCAGTGCATCTCATACTGTTATGATATCAAACGAAAGCCCCTCCCAGGATCAGTCCGGGGCCATTCCACTAGGGGTGTGGCCACCTCCTTTGCAGCACTTCGAAACGTCTCCACCTCTGCCATTTGTGCTGCAGCCACTTGGAGCTCTGTTCATACCTTTATCGGGCATTATAGCCTGGACATCGCTTCACGGCGAAGAGCAGGCTTCGGCCTGGCGGTGCTACAGGGTCTCCTGTCCTAGATTCAGGACCTGGAACGTTCTTTCTAATTTCCTCCTCCCAGAGTGTTTAAAAGCGCTACTGCTTGGGAATCAGTCCTAATTGTGTAACCTGCTGCAAGAGCTGTGTCTCGAAGTAAGATAGTACAGTTACGTAAGAACTTACCGTAACAGTAGATCTTCGAGAACAGCTCTTGCAGCAGGTACCTTCCCGCCCACCTTCCCCCTTGGAGGAGGTATGGCTTAAGCCGTTGTTAACAGGGATTTTTCCCGTTTGTCTTCTGACGGTGGATCCTCGGTCTCCCATTTCGATGTCAGCCTGCGGCCGGAAGTCTCCGGCGGGAGAACTGGGGAATCTGGCGGGACCGCCTCCTTATGTACTACGCCTGATGTCGGAGGCGGGACCGACGTTGGGGTCGGTCCCCGCTGAAGATAGCTAGCTAGAATTTTTCCATGGGGTCCTGACGCCTGCCGGCTTCAGTCCTAATGGTGTAACCTGCTGCAAGAACTGTTCTCGAAGATCTACTGTTACGGTAAGTTCTTACGTAACTGTACTTTCCTTCCCAAAGTGGTTTCAGAGTTCCACCTCAGCCAGCTGTTGGTTCTGCCTGCTTACTTTGCTAACTTCCAAAATGAAGGGGAACTCACCCTTCATTCCCTGGATGTTAAGAGAGCCCTACGATTCTACAGAAATAGGACTGAGGCACATGTCAAGCAAAGCAACTCTTTGTGTCTTTCAGTACGGCCCGGTTGAGTCAGTCAGTATCCATCAGATGCATTTCTGCTTGGATAGTGGCATGCCTTCGCCAGTGCTATTCTATGGCGCAAGTCAAATTGGAAGGCCAGGTATGCACCCACTTAACCAGAGCAATTGCTGCATCCCTGGCAGAGATGGGCTCGGTTTCCATTACTGAAATTTGCAAAGCGGCTACTTGGAGCTCAGTGCACACCTTTTGTGAAGCATTATGCTCTGGATGTCCATGCCAAACAGCATGCTTCCTTTAGCTGGACAATCTTTAATGGAATTCTGTCCTGAGTGAGCTCTGTCTCCTGCCGCCCTGCTCTGGGGATTGGTTTAGCTTGGTACTCTAACTGTGAAGTATGAATAAATGGTGAAGACAAGTCCAGGAAGATATGGAAATGACATACAATCTGTCACAAACTCACTTCTAAGGGTCAGGTCCACTGAACTCATAGTGCCAGCCCTAAGTGCATTCCATGATGGGGGGGGGGAAGGGATGCCCTCCTTGTGTCCTTTTAGAATGCTCACCAAGATTATGACTGAACACCAGCCACGAAAACTCAGGGCGTCCCCTCTAAACTCTGGATAAGGGCACAATACCAGTCTCGGGTCTTGTAGCCAAATATGAACCCTTCTTGGTTGTTACACAAAATTGGGAAGATCCAGGCATCACACTCTCTTCAGGGTAGCAGTGTGCTCCTCATTTCATCTTCTCCAACAGGACATGCAACAACCTAGTTCAAAATCCCTACAGACTCTTTCCTGAGACTTTGGTATTCTCCCTATCTTTACCCAGATGTCCCTTACAGACCCTTGCTCGATTCGTTGCTTATGGAGGCACCCCTTAACAATAACAGTTTGTCACAGATTATTAATAACCGTCTCACAATTCACACACAATTTAAAAAAGTCTCACTCAGGCAGGTTTCTTAAAAACAAATGTTTTTACTAAAATAATTAAATAATAATCATACAGTTACAACTAAAAGATGCACTAATTTGGTCACAGAATAAAAACAAGTGGAAAAATATACATGAAAAAAGCATTATAACTGTTATCTAAAATCTGCCTTAAGTCAGTAGTAAATTGAAGTCCAAAGAAAGTAAAGGAAAGATTCAGTTTCCTTTGTACTGGCAGTCTTGGGTCTCAGCAGTTTTGCTTCTTGTGTCAGGAGAAGAGTGTCCCTTGTAGATGCTCAGCAAAAATGAGAGCAAGTGACGTTTGTTCAATTCCTTATGTAGCTGGAGGAAGCCTGAAGAAAAAGAACTGTCTAATCCCAAAGAGGCCTTCTCTTTTAGACCCCACAATCTCATTTTCTTAGTGGCCTTTGATGTCTCTACTGTTTTACTGGGAATACAATTGACACCTGTAAGAGAATTCACACAGGTCTGCCAGAAAGGATGTTCTAGGGATGTGGATATGTTGTTCTTATCCACACTTATTGGCATGTCCCTTTCCCCCCTTTAAATCTTGCCGGAAGGTCTTCAAGCGGCTCCTCCTACCCACTCAGGTGGTATAACTCTCGGCTCCGCCCCATGCCAGATCTTCTTTTCCGCTGAAAGATTCTGATTGCCTGCTCTTTGCTAACGCTTTTTGTAGGCCCTGGCTTCAAACCCTTCAGTTATTCTGAAAATTCGGTTCGTTCAAGCTAGCAATTGTGATATTTGTTACTCAGTCATAGAAGATAAATCTTCTCCTGGATTTCGCCAGTGCCTCTGCAGCCAAAAAATGTTGTGCACCGATCCGCGTACATCATGCGTATACTGCCTGGGTGTCAGCCATGACACCCAGACTTGCAAGATGTGCCTCGCATTTTACCCGAACGTCCATGATGATTGTCTCACACACCTTAAGTTGGGCAGGCCCAGAAAATGGAATCCTCCAGTGAAATCCAAAGAGGCCTGGTGGGCGGTCTCCACAGCGGCGGATCCGCCAAGCAGTTGAAACAGATACAGGCCTTCGAAGAAGAAGCAGCGCGGGCCGCAGAATCCTCTTCTCCATCGATTTTTGTTCCCCTCAACCTGGGCTTCACGTTTTCAGGCTGCTTCCAGAAACTGTGCCAATCCCTCCCCACTAAGGGCTAGGGACCTGCAGGCTCGCATTCTTCCCGGTTCCGTAGGAAGGAAAAGGATCCGAAAAATTCTTTGTCTCGGCAGAGATGCTCTTGGGATCGTGAAGCGATCTCAGTCCCAGGAGCCGGCAGTATTGACTTCGGTTGAAACTGCTTCCTCGGCCGCTGGCTTCTCGGCCCTGCCCTCTGGTCAGTCGACCGAGGTTTCGATCGACGAGGTTGAGATCATTCTTGATCCCGTCGACCTGTTGTTGCCCAATGAGGCTGACAACTCTTTGACTAGGACTCCGGTCCTCCCTCTTCCTGATGAGGAGACCCAGTCAGCTGGGAATCCCATCGAGGAACCGGTCCCTGATCCGGGCAAATCACCGGTTTCCCTAGTGTCTCCCAAGCGACCGAATTGGCCAGTCCGATTGAGGTTGAGATCTAGGACCCCCTCAACCGACAGGCCGAGGAAGGCGCATAAGCTCTCCAAAAAGAGGTGATGCCACCGGTCATCCTCATTCTCCTCGGATGAGGAGAGGCTTCGGTGGAAACTCCATCGATGTTACGAGGATTTAATGTGGCAGCAGCTGATTCTGTCCAGGCAGAAGCCGGCCACGGTTTCTACTCTGGCCATTACTTGGCTTTCGCCTCCTAGGCCAAAGCCAACTCCTTTGGAACTGGTCAAATCGGTTCTTCCATGCGCAGAGCTGGCCAAATCCATTCCAGTTTGGCCAATATCGATTGCTCCACCGATTGTGGTGGAGCCACCGTCTAAACAGCCTTCAGGAGGGGCTCCTACAAAGGATTCTCGGATGGTTCCGGGACTCCCACGTAGGTTATCCATCACCCTTATGCCTGATTGTCCCAGGCATGTTCAAGGGGACCTTGGTGGCCAACCGATTTATCCGGATTCTTCGGATACGGATGACACCGACCTACACTCTCATCCTCGGGATGATGAGTCTATCGGTAGTCTGTCGATGGAGGAGGGCCCTTTGTCAATTCTGGGGACTCTCCGCCTTCTCTCCGAATCCATGGGAATGCCCCTGGAACCTGTCCAGAAAAGGGCGGAGTACCCTCTTACAGATATCCTTTAAAGAGGGGATATACCCACGGAAGCCTTTCCTGTGGCTGAAGCCATTGTCGGCCTGGCCTTGGAGCTCTGGCAGCATCCTCCCTCTTGCCCAGCACCGTCTGCCCGGATGGCC
The DNA here is from genome assembly GCA_016271365.2 of Neoceratodus forsteri. Taxonomy (NCBI): domain Eukaryota; kingdom Metazoa; phylum Chordata; order Ceratodontiformes; family Ceratodontidae; genus Neoceratodus; species Neoceratodus forsteri. Next base: position 248,715,495 of record CM057457.1, read on the forward strand.
TGCAAGTTTGCGGTGCCCATTGGGTCCCTCTCGGAGTTCACAGAACACCCCTCAGATGAGAGGTTGGTGACCGCCTCTGTGTTCAAATGGACAGGTAATTCTGCTGACACTGATAGACCCCCAGACAAGGAGTCCAAAAAACTGGACCATACTGCTAGGAAGTTCTCTACAGCCTCCTCTCTAGGCCTCTGTCAGGCGAGCTTGGCCGTCATCATGGCGCACTTCTCTCAAGCCCTGTTGGGCTCTTTAGATGAAGTTCTCCCAAACCTCCCTGCGGACTTTCAGACTACGGTCAAGTAGATCTGGGACCAGGGCAGTGCCGTTGCTAGGCAGCAGCTTTAGACGACTTTGGACCTTGGAGACTCTTGCGCTCGTTCAGTGGCAGCCGCGGTTGCCTCATGCCGCAGGGTTTGGCTGAGGCTTTCCACCTTTATGGCAGATACCCAGCACAAACTCACTGATGTTCCTTTCCTGGGCAAGATCTCTTCGGCCCAGGTGTGGATGGTCACTTTCAGTGAATCAAGCAGTGCAGTGCCACCTTGGACTCTGCCACTTCTGCTCAAAATGCTCCTAGAGCCAAGAAACAGCAGAAAAAGAAAATTTTTTTTTGACATCCTGTTCCTGTGGCCCAGCAGCCCTCCTTTCATGGTGTGCAGCAACAGCAGGCACAGGCTTGGCACCCTCGGCCCAAGTCCAGGCCTCCACCGGCCCGCAGACAAGGAGGTCGAGATTCAGGCCCAGGACCCTCTTCCTCCAAGCCTGCCAAGTGATGGGATAGGGATTGCCACCCCTATCCCCATCACACCAGCTCTGTGTCCTCCCATGGGGAGTCGGTTCTGCCACATTCTTTCCGCCTGGTCCGCTGTTACCACGGACAGGTGGGTCTTAGAAGTGGTTGGCCAGGGTCTGCCTCAGGAATTTGAGCAGTATCCTCCCAGCTGAGCCCGCACCCCACAGGAGGAGAGCGTATTGGCACACACTCGGTCAGCTCTGAGAGGCGACATAGCCCAGCTCCTCCTCAAGGGGGCAGTGGTTCAAGTGGCAGATCCTCCAGTCAACCCAGGGTTCATTTTCAGGTACTTCCTGGTCCCGAAGAGAACGGGGGCTGGTGCCCCATTCTAGATCTGCACGACCTGAATCAGTATCTCAGGCCACGCACTTTCAGGATGGTAACTCTGTCCGAGATCATACCATCCCTGGAGTAAAACATGTGGTTCTGCTCACTGTATCTCCAGGACATGTTCTTTCACGTCCCAATCTGTCCATCCCACCAGCTGTTCCTCCGCTTCAGAGCAGAGAGAACCCTATACGAGTTCCGAGCCATGCCATTCAGCCTGTCATCGGCCCCACGAGTCTTCACCAAATGCATTGAAGTGGTGGCAGCCCATCTTAGGCATCGAGGGGTCAGAGTGTACCCTTACCCTGATGATTGGATCTTGGCAGGTTCTACCCACCAAGAGGTGGAGCGGTCCAGGGACCTGGTCCTCTAGACCTGCTCTCAACTTGGCCTCTTGATCAGTGAGGCCAAGTTGGAGCTCATGCCTTCTCAGGTTATATGCTTCATTGGGACAGAGCTCAACTCTTGTCGAGCCAGATCACAGCTCCCGGCGGACAGGGCAGAGGTTCTCTTCTCCTTTGCCCAGTCATTTTTGGTTGGGCACTTGCGCCCTGCCCTGGACATTCTGTGCCTTCTGGACTACATGGCGGGCTGCACCAACGTGGTCTGTTGGGCCTGGGGGCATGTGCGACCCCTTCAAGTGGGAGCTGGCCGCCCAGTGGACTCAGCGCCTAGGTCATTTTGACCAGTTGAACACTGTGACCCAGAAGATGTGGGACTCTGTCCAGTAGTGGACCGTCCTAGACTGGTTGCAGGAAGGGATCCCGTTTGTCCACCCTGAGCCAACAGTCGTCCTCATGACCAATACCTCTCTCATGGGCTGGGGAGCCCACATGGGGAACAACAGGGCCCACGGGTTCTAGACCCCCGAGGAATCCCGATACCATATCAACCTTTTGGATCTCAGAGCAGTCAGGCTGGCGTTGTCAGCATTCGCTCAGCAGCTTCAGGGTCAAGTGGTTCAAGTCCAGATGGACAATACCACGACCATGTACTACCTCAACAAGTAGGGCAGTACGCACTCCCGGCTGCTGTGCAGGAAAGCGCTCCGCATCTGGACACTCGTGAGCCGACTGGAGGCAGATCTCCTAGCCATCCATGTGGCAGGAGCCTCGAATCAACTGGCGGATGCTCTCAGCCACATAGGCGAGACATCCCACGAGTGGTCTCTCCATTCAGAGATAGCTTACAGCCTGTTCTCCCACTGGGACGAACCGATGGTGGACCTGTTTGCCTCCAGGGAAAACACCAAGCTGAGGCTGTTTCACGCCCACCCCCCTCAGCGGGGATCGCTGCAGAAGGATGCCTTCTTTAGGCCGTGGACCCCAGGCCTCTTCTGTGCCTTCCCTCCATTCCTCTTGATCCACAAGGTGCTTCTCAAGGTGAAGAGGGACAAGCCACAGGCGATCCTGGTAGCCCCAGACTGGCCACGCCAGTTCTGGTATCCAGATCTTCTCAGTCTCAGCAACAGGCTCCCGAGGCATCTCCAGCATGCCCGGACCTGATATTTGTCACTCAGGGGAAGGTATTCCATCTGGACCTTCAATCCCTGCACCTGACAGCCTGGTACCTGAGCGGCTAGAGTTCCAGGCTTTGGGTCTGTCTGAGGATGTACTCACAGTAGTGGAAGCACCCAGAAAGTGCTACACCTTCAAATGGAAAAGGTTTTCCATTTGATGCCAGGGTAAGGGCCTGGACCCTCTGTCCTGCCCTATGGCAAGCATTTTGGACTACCTTTGGTCTCTGTCCAAAGTGGGTCTTCGGTCTTCGACCCTTAATGTGCACCTGGCAGCCATCTCTGCTTACCCGGTGCGGGCCAGTCAGCAGACGGTGGCACAGGAAAAGGTGGTCTGGCGCTTTTTCAAAGGCCTGGATCACATATCCCCTCCAGTGCGTGAACCTCCACCTCCATGGGATTTACTGCTGGTTTTGGCAAAGCTCATGGGCAAGCCATTCGAACCAGTGCACAACTGTGAGATGTCACACTTGTCATGGAAGATGGCCTTCCTGGTGGCTATCACGTCCACCAGAAGGACTGGGGATCTCCAGGCTCTCTTGGCGGAGTCTCCTTATCTAATCTTCCACAGGGACAAGGTTGTCCTGTGCCCCCACCCAAAATTCCGCCCAAAGGTGGTATCAGAGTTTCACCTTAATCAGGTGTTGACTCTGCCTTTGTTCTACCCGAACTACACCTTGGATGCCGAGTACAGACTCCATACTCTGGACCTGAGATGTGCTCTCTTCTACTACTATAAGGAGAGGACAGCAGAGGTTCAGGGAGAGGTTCGCCAGCTATTTGTCACCTACACTGAAGCCGCACCTGGCAGGCCTGCAGCAAAGCAGTTGATTTGCAGATGGATTACATCATGCATTAATCTCTACTATAGGTTGGCGGGTAGGGAGCCTCCCGTAGGGCTGAGGGCTCATTCCACCTGCCATACCACTGCATTGGTGGCTGCTTCCAGAGACATCCCCATCCAGGAAATCTGCAGGGCTGCCACCTGGAAGACAGCAAACACCTTCATCACCTATTACCACATCAACCTTGAGTCACGCCGGGATGCTGGTTTTGGGGCCTCAGTTCTCCAGTCTCTCTTCCCAAAGTAGGGGGTGTGCGCCTTGCCTTCCTCCTCCCGGAGAACTGCTAGGAGTCTGCCAAGTGTGGATAAAAACAACATATCCACATCTCTAGAAAAATATTCTACTTACCTGTAACAGTAGTTCTAGGAGTGGTATATGTTGTTCATCAACACTGACCCACCCGACCTCCCCGGCTGCGACATACAACCTGGCTTCCAGCGGGCTAAGATCTAGCATCATGGAGCGGAGCCGAGGGTTATGCCACTCGGGTGGGTGGAAGGAGCCAGCTTGAAGACCTTCCGGCAAGATTTAAAGGAGAAAGGGACATGCCAACAGGTGTGGATGAACAACATATAAAACTCCTAGAACTACTGTTACAGGTGAGTAGCCTGTTTTTCCCTGGTCCTCTTGCCTCATAAGATGCAACATACCATAACAGTTTCCTGGAATCAGAGCATCCTGCCTCTTAGGTGCATGGTTTATGACAGGTACATTAACTGTATTTTGGCCTATCTCTGTTAAGGAACCTGGAAATGCAACCTTAGTTTCCTGGCAAGCAGCTGTCCCTTAGGTCAGAGGAAGGTCAAACATTTTTAAAAGAAATCCAGTCTTTCTCTCCATGTGTCCCTTGAATTAACACTGGCATTCTTGTGGCATGTACACATAAAATCACATTAAAAAAAAAGTATATATATATATATATAGTATATATAACAGAATTATATCTGCAAATAATGACTGGCAGTCGGCTAGCTCGTCACACCTACCATAATTCTTTATCTTCTTGGACTAGTCTTCACTGTTTAGTCATATACTCAGCCGGGCATCCCCCGGGCTCACTCATTCTGTTCCTGGTCTTCACTCCCTCGTTGGTTAGGCTGTGAAGACATTTTTGACCTTTCTTATACAGGTCAAAAAGGGTTATCTTATGCCCTTGTTAGGTTAGGTATTTCCTAGTTTTATTACCCTGCACCTCCTCAATAAAAAAGGTACTGAGATGGTTGGAGGGTCAACGCAAGGTAGCATACATGGGCACAAGCTAATCTTGCGGTGCCGTGCATGCGCGGTCCTACTACGGCGCCGGCCCTCCTGAAGATTCTTCGCCCCCGCAGGATCCTAGCACCTCCGGCTTGAACCCAGAAGTATGAATAAATGGTGAAGAGTTGTCCAAGAAGATCAAGTATTACGGTAGGTATGTAATTTTCATTTTTGTGTTATCTGTAAATTTGTTTAGGTAGTTAATGCTGATCATTTTTAAATCTTGAATATAGATACTGAATAAACGTGGGCCCAAAACAGAGCCGTGTGGAACGCCACTAGTCACCCTTCCCTTATCAGACAAAAAGCCATCAATTCTGATTAATTGACATCTATCTATCAACCAAGCCTGGACCCACTTTATAAATTGCTTATCAATGTTTAATGTTAACATATTTTCTATGAGCAGTTCATGGGAGACAGTGTTGAATGCTTTTTTGAAATCCAGAAAAACAACATCCACATTGTTGTCAACATCTACCAGTCTACTGACTTTTTCATGGAATGTGATGAGATTGGTGTTACATGATTTTCCTTTCACAAAGCCACGTTGAGCCTGGTCCTCAATACATAATCTAGAGAGATCTTCACCTAGTCTGTCTTTTATGATTCCCTCCATAAATTTGCTGGTAGTTGCTGGCTAGTTTATTTTATTTTTTTAGCCAGGTTCTTTGCTCTTTGGCCAAGGCAGGCTTTCAGGTCCTGTCCTCACCACCTTGCACAAGCGACCACCTCTACAGGACCCACTATCCAGCCTGGTTCCCCCATTGATCACCAGGCCCCCATAGCGAGACCAGGAGAGGGAGTGCATACTCCCCCCCCCAAAAAAAAAAACTCTGCCAGGACCTGCTTCAGTTTGGGGACCGATTTTTTTAGGGTTGCTTATAAAGGGGAAGGTATCATCTACATACATTGAAATCTTTTGTTCTAACAATGTGGATACAGTCCACAGACACACTCTGGCAGTCTTCCTGGAGACAGCTGAGTCATCAGAAGTCTTTAACGCCCGGATGGTATATCCCCCAGCTCCACCCCGTGACGTCAGATCTTTCTTGTCACTAGAAGGGACAGGTCTCCATCACAGCGCCCTTTGGTCGGCCGAAAAACTGCAAAAAGGCCTCACCAGGTGCCAGGTCAGCTGTTCTGCTTGCAGGGCAACTAAAATGGTGCAGGGTCTGCAACAGAAGCCGCATGAGGAGAGACTAAAGGAGCTTAATATGTATACCCTTGAGGAAAGAAGGGAGAGGGGGGACATGATAGAAACTTTTAAGTACCTCAGTGGAATCAACAAAATCCAAGAGGGTAGCATCTTTCAGAAAAAGAGATGTGCAAGAACAAGGGGACACAATTTAAAGATAGAGGGGGCAGTTCAGGGGCAATGTGAGGAAGTATTATTTCACAGAGAGGGTAGTGGATGCATGGAACAGCCTTCCTGAGGAGGTTGTGGGGTCTAAAACTGTGGGAGAATTCAAGAATGCATGGGACAGACCTAAGGCAATTCTTGTGGGGGGTAGGAAGAAATAGGCTGTTGGTTAACTAGGATCTGAGGCCTATCCTGTAAGTAGGGAAATGGGCAGACTAGATGGGCCTAGCGGTCCTTATCTGCCATCAAAGTCTATGTTTCTATGTTTCAGACACGGAAGAAAGGGGAGACAGCTGGGAGTAAGTTACTCTTTGGTCTCGGCGCTGTTCCAGGCTGGGGCTAATGTTGGAGGGTCATTCTCTAACAAGTTCAGAGACGTGTGTCTGGTCTTCCAGACCTTTGGGGAGAGCCCTTCTCACCACAGCAAAAAAACAAACGAAACCTCACAGATTGTGGGATCAGGAACAAGCGCACTCTTCCAGCTTCTTCAGCTTCCCCGACCACTCGGCCTTGATCAAGCTCCCTATGGTTGGAGGTGCAGTCGCAGGCTCCACAGTAACCCCATCGAGCCTGTCAACCTTGACTCCAGTTGAACAGGCAGTTAAGATTTTTCTTAAGCCTGTGAATCGACTGTCGAAGAAGATCAACAAGGAGACGATCTTCCAGACCTTAGTTCTCGCTGTCCACGCTCAGGAGGATGTGTCCCAGTCAGTGACCCTGGCTGCGTCACCTCGGCAATAGCCTTCACTGGTGGTTGTGCCTCCGAAGCCTTTAATGATTGACCTGTTGGGACTTGTGGATAATACCAGCCACTGGAGGACACCCATCAACATGAACCCTTGAGTTATAGTCAAGACACCGCTTGTGCTTTTAATCTAGATTGACCAGGAAGCACCCCTGTCAGCGCTCCATGATATCCTCATCCTTGAACAAGGAAGGCATCATCACACAGTGCATCACTACGAGGAGTTCCTCTGACAACAGTGGACCATGATGGAGAGGAGTAGGGCTCTGCCCTGTGGAACTTCAATCCCTTGACCTATGCTGGTTGTTCCCATGACAATCCATGCATTTTAGCAATCCCTTGTGTCTGCTTTTTCATTACTTTGGGTGCAACTACCTCCATTGCAGCCCTTGTTTGGGGCCTTAGCCAAGGAGTTCTGTGCTACAGCCGGCTTGCTAGGTCAGTTCTCAGTGATGATCACCCAATCTGAGGATACTAGGGTGGTCCATGGTGGCAAATGGTCAAGAGCCTTTTTGAGGAATCCTCCGATGACTCTGACGGTGAGCCATCCATGGCTCGACCAGGATTCATATCATTGACTGGGAATTAGTCAATGAGTTGACTCCCAACCACAAACCAGTGTCGTTCAGGGGTTTAATCCAACTTATATTGGCATTTATGAGTGTGCCCTTAGAATCAGTCCAGAAGTGGGCCAAATTCCAAGTACTGGAAAGGAACAATTCCCAGGGGGTCAGCTTTTCCATGGCTGAAGCCATCTTGGGACTGGCTGTGGAGTTTTTGGCAGCATCCTGCCTGTCACTCTTCACTCACATAGTCTGCAGGTATGTGGTCCCAGTGAGCTCCCTTTCTGGATTCTTTAACTACCCAAATGCTGAGGGCTTGATTTTGGACTCTGCCTTGTGTAAATCAGGGGACCAAAGGATGTGGACAACCGTCAGGACAAAAAGTCCAAGAAGATTGCCTACACAGCTAAAAAGGTGTACTCTGCAGCATTGCTGGGTCTGCATCAGGCCAGCTATGCTGTGATGATGCCAAACCTTGGCCATTCGCTGCTGGGAGTGTTACGGGAATGTTAGAGGACATCCCTTATTATCTTGCTGACAAACAGTTGCTACTGAAGATAATCAGAGACCTGGGTCAATAGTTGGCTAAACACCAGATCCAGACAGCTTTGAACATATGTGTGTCTGTTGACCACGCCATGGCAATGACTGTCACCATGCGTCATAGGGCCTATCTGAGGCTTTCCACCTTTAAGGCAAATACTGTGCATAAGCTGGCCCGTATCCCCTTCTTGGGCACCAACCTCTATTGCCCTGGGGTGGAAGTGCATCTCACACATATTGAGAAATCCATCTCCATCCTTAATTTTCTGACTTCATTCCAGAAGGGCCAAAAACCTAAAAAGAAGGCCTTTTAATATTGGTCCTTTCAGCCATAACCACCTCAGCAGCAGCCCCAGTAGTGGCAGTTTCAGCACTTGCATCTGAAGCCCAAGTTTGGCGGCCAAGGGCAAAAAGAAGGGAGGGGGCAGAGGTGATGGTGCCTCTGCAGCCCCTGCAGCTGAAGCCCCAAGGCTGCACAGTGACAGGTTGCAGGGTGTCATTCAGTCTCCTGTCCAGTCCCTTTACTAGCTCCCAGTCAGGGGATAGTTGCTTCACTTCTTGTCACAGTGGCCCGGGGTTGCTTTTGCATTTCAAGGCTCGTCTCCTGCCATACCAACTCAAGTGCAAGACCACTCTGAATCATAACATTCCATCTCAGGAGTAGGGCATGTGGTTCCACTCCCTGGTCCTCCAGGATGCATTCTTCCACATCTCAGGCCATCCGTCCCATTGCTGGTATCTTCGGTGGGCAGTGGTGGCGGCCTTCCTGTAGTGCAGTAATGTTATGGTGTATCCCTAACTGATATAGATTCATCCAAAGAGACTCTGGAGAGATCCAAAGATCTGACCCTCAAAATCTGTTGGGATTTGGGCCTTCTGGTTAAAGCAGCAGTACTAGATTAAAAAAATTGGATCTTTTGCAAGTTTGTTTGCCTTGCTCTGTTGAGCACTTATTTGGTAATCTTTCTAGTTTTCGCTGTACTGTGACCCCATAATTTGCTCTGTTTTTTTCCTTTTTCTTTACATTTCTCCCACCCAACATGTTGAACTGGAACCCTCTGCTGAGAATAGCGCATGTGCATGACTTGCATTACTACACAACCACAGTGGGAATGCGCAGCAGAGGGCCCCACAGAAGTAAACAAAAGACATGATGCAACATGAGGGGGGAACTTGGCTGAAAATTAGGCACCAGCCATATTTGCTGTAGATCCGCAAAAATGGAAATAAATGGCCGTCCTGCCAGCGCAGCGGTGGTGCTACCGTTTGCAACGCCCGACACGACCTGGGTTGGGGAGCAGGCCCAGGAAGTTGGAGGTCAGCCAGGGAGGAGGCTGAGCATCCTAGGGACCGCTGGGTCTTCTCCCAGGGAGGGTGGAGGTCGGCTGCTGGATCATCCCCAGGCGGAGGCCTGGGGTACAGCAAGCACCTAGCCAGTCTTGGAGTAGGGGGATGTGATGGACGTCTGTGGTCATGCTTTGACGTCAAGGTGCATGTCATGTCCCTGGAAAAGGGAAAATGGCTCTCCAGGCTCTGAGAAGACAGAGCACTTGGGCAGACGCCACAAACTCACACCTGCCTGACCCGATGAGACTCAAATAGTTTGTGGTGGAGGTGCCCCACCTGGGGAGAAAAACCACAGCTCCTTGGGGGCACTGGAGGGCTCCAGGTAAGGTGTAGAAGTAGGAGCAGACACCATATGCAACTCCCGATGGAGCGGAGCTTGGAGTAGCTCAGGAGGAGGAATAAAGTACAATTTAAAAAAAAAATTGAAATAAACTTTGAATATCTAAAAACCTAATGATCACTAGAAAAAACTATTTACAGATATGGAAACCGAAATATGGCTGCATGCTTCCAGCCGAAAAGCAGAATTTTGATGATCACTTCTTGATTATCCAGTACCGCTGCTTTAATCCGGCCAGGTCTGAGCTGGTCCCCTCGCAGATGATCAAGTTCATCAGGGCAGACCTTCACTCCCTGTGGGCCAAAGCCCACCTCCCTGTGGACCAGGCATTGAATCTTACCATCTTTGCCTAATCATTTCAGGATGGTTGCTTGTGCCCTTTCCAAGACTTCCTGCAGCTGCTGGGGTACATGGTATCCTCCACCACCATGATTCATTAGGCTTGCTAGCCACCTGCAGTGGGAATTGGGCCAACAGTGGCCCCATTGCCTAGGTAATTTTGACCAGCCAGTTGCAGTGACCCAGCCGATGTGGGATGCCATCCAGTGGTGACTGGACCCACATCATCTGGAGGAGGGAATCCCATTTGTCCAGCCAGAACCATCCATCACGCTCACCATGGACACATCTCTGGAAGGGTGGGGAGCACACCTGGGAGACCACAGAGCCCATGAGTTTTGGTAACCCCAGCTGTCCCATCACTGCAACCTGCTGGAGCTCCTTGCAGCATGTCTAGCTGTGACGGAGGTTTACTCAGTTGCTCCAGAGTTAGGTCATGCAGGTCCAGGTGGACTACACAATGACCTTGTCTTACCTGAACAGGCAGGGCAAGATACAGTCTCTTCCACTGTGTTGGGAGACTTTCTGCACCTGGACACTCATGCACAGCCTGGATGCATGTCTTCTGGTAATCCATGTAATCAGAAAGAACAGTCAGCTGGGTCGGAGAGACGTCACATGAGTGGTCCCTGCATTAGGAGGTGGAAGACTACCTGTTCTCCCAGTGGGGCACTCCCCTGGTGGACCTGTTTGCCTCATGGGAGAACTGAAAACTGAGGCTATTTTGTGTCTATCCCCAGCAGTCCGGTACACTGTTGGGGATGCCTTTGCAAGGCCCAGGACCCCAGGCCTCCTGTATGCCTTCCTTCCTGTTTCCTTGGTCCACAGGGTTATGATAAAGGCCCAGAAAGACAAAGCATGGATGATCCTTATAACCCCAGACTAGTCCAGGCAGTTATAGTATCTGAATCTCCTTACCCTCAGCAGCAAGCTTCCATGGAGGTTGCTGCTCTGCCCAGATCTGCTCACCAGACAGCAGGGTAGGTCATGAACCCAGACCTTCAGTTCCCGCACCTCTCTGCCTAGTTCCTGGGGGGCTAGAATTCCAGGCACTGGGCCTTTCGGAAGACATACTGCACATTGGTGAGGTATCCTGTATGGGGTAGATTTGTAAATGTTACACATTTAAGTGGAAAAGGTTCTCGATTTGGTGTCAGGGTAAGGAGTTTGATCCCCTTACCTGTCCCATGGGAAGCATTCTTGACTATCTGTGATCCCTCTCTCAGTCTGGGCTACAGGCGACAGCCCTTAAGGTGCACCTGGCAACCATTTCTGCATACCAGTCCAAAGTTGGTATGCCAGCAGTGGCCCAGAAGAAGGTTGTTGTGCACTTTTTCAAAGGCCTGGCTCAGTTGTTCCTTCCAGTGTGTGAACCTTCCCCTCCTTGGAACCTACTTCTGGTATTGGTAGTGCTCGTGGGCAAACCATTTGAGCCAATGCACAGGTGTGCAATGTCACATCTGTTGTGGAAGACTGCCTTCCTGCCGGCCATCACATCATCCAGAATGATAAGTGAGCTGCAGGCACTCTCGGTGGAGTCTCCTTACCTGTTCTTTCACAAGGATAAAGTCATCCTTTGAGACCACTTGAACTTCCTCTCAAAGGTCATATTGGAGTTTCACCTTAACCAGATGATCAACCTTCCGGTATACTTTACCAACCCGACTTCGGCAGTCAACTGCAGGCTCCATACTCTGGGCCTGTGGAGGGAGCTCTTGTATTACTAAGCACATGGCTGGAGTTCGGGGCGAGGCTCGACAGCTGTTTGTAATGTATGCTGAAGCCATGCCTGGCAGACCGGCAGCAAAGCAGATGATTGCCAGGTAGATTACATCCTGTATCCGACCTCTACTATAGGTTGCCGGTAGGGAGTTGCCCTGGAGGCCTATGGCTTATTCCATCAAACATACTGCTGCCTTAGTGAATGCTGTCAGGGACATCCCCATTGTGGAGATATGCTGGGCTGCAGCCTGGAGTAAAGCACACACTTTCATATCCCATTACAACAGCGACATTATGAGCCATCAGGATGCTGCTTTTGGGTCCTAGGTCCTCCAGTCTCTGTTCGCCAAATAGGGGTGATGCGCCTTTCCCCCTCCTCCTGGAGAAATGCTTGAAGTCTACCAGAGTGTGGATGTGAAGTGTATCCACATTATTAGAAACATGAGTTACTCACCTGTAACCATAGTTCGACTAGTGGTATGGAGTTCTCATCCACACAACCCACCTGACCTCCAGTGGCAAGTGTCACATGGATCCCTGCTTCCAGTGAGCAAAGACCTGACATCAGGGCGTGGAGCCAGAGGATATACCACCAGAGTGGTAGGAGGAGCTTAATCTGAAGACTTCCGATGACTCTGCTGTCTCCAGGACGACCGTCAGAGTGTGGATGTTAACTGTATACCACTAGTAGAACTATGGTTAAAGGTGATTAACCCACATTTCCATGCCCCCCTGCCATAATTCTTTCTATCTCTGCCTCCTGTCTCACCCTTGCTGCCAGTGGTTACAAATTTATGGCAAACATAAATTGTGACATGGGGCACCCTGCCTTGTCCCCCTGTTAAGAGGAAACCTACCTGAGCTAATATCATTCACCCTGACCACCGCCTCTGTTTTTGTATAAAGAGCAATAATGCTGTATCAGTTCGGGACCAAATTTCATTCTTTCCAGTACCTGTTTTAAAAAATTCCAATTAACTCCACCCCCTTGGCACTTTTGAGCCTTGATGCCAAGAAGGCTTTCGATCAGGACTCCTGGCCATTCCTGTACTCTGTGCCTGGAAAGCTGTGATTCCCAGTCCCCTTTATGAAAATGTTGCAGTGGCTAGAAACTTCCCTCAGGCCTCGGTCAAAGTTAATGTTCATCACTCCCAGGAATTTCATCTTCACAAAGGGACTACACAGCCATGTCCCATACCCCCACTTTTATTCACAGTGTATATAGAGCAACTGGTGCAGAGGCCATACATGAGTCCCACACGGGGAGGGGGAGTGCAGGTTGGGAGAGAAGAGCACAGGGTTACCTTATATGCAGACAACATGCTGATTTACCTGTCTCAGCCTGAACTAGCACTTCTGGCATTTTTCAGACTCGAGTCTTTTTACAGAGTCTCAGGATATAAGCTTGATGCCACCAAGACAGAAACATCAATCTTTAATTATTCACCTTACCAGAGAATGAGGGGAACTTACCCCTTCCAATTGGACATAGATAAGCTCAAGTATCTGTGCATCCAGTTAGCCAGAACACACTTAGCAGCATATGAAACTAACTATAAACCATTTACAACACAAATAATGCAGGGAGTCTTGAGGTGGCACATTCTCCCCCTGAATCATTCCCATCGTATAAACATAGTAAGGATGGTGACTCTTCCAAGAGCCCTGTACTAATTTTCTAATGTCCCACTGTGTCTGCCACGGTCTAGCTTGAGATTGGGGAACAGCGAGTTCTCACGTTTTGTATGGGTGACACAGCATCCCTGTGTACGGTTAAGAGCACTGACCCTCCCTAAACAAGCAGGAGGACTGGCTGTCCCATATCCAATGTTGCATTATTGGGCCATGCGCCTCAGGTGTATGATGTATAGGTACCTGGGAAGGTCTCCTGCACATTTGGTTACCATGGAGAGGGAACTGCTTCCTGACAGATCCTTCATCACTTCCTTGTACCATATGGCAGTGGTCCTCCCCTGATGGAGGGCAAAACTCTTGGCTCTGAGCACAACTCATAGTCTAGCTCTCGATGAGGTGAAGGCTTCATCTCACTCCTTTCCTACCCCTCCTGTGCCCATCAGCAGTGCTTGAAAACTTCCAGCTTCTTCACACAGACCTGGGATTCCATACCTGAGAATGCTGTGGACTCCAGTACATATACCAGCTGATGAATGATTCGACTCTCAGCTCGTTTACAGAAGTACAAGCAAGGTTTGGACTCAGGCAAACAGAATTCTACTAATACCTCTAAATCCAACATTACATAACTTCACTTTTTTGGATTGGGGGCTGGAGGTGTGGACTGGTCCTCGCTGGGACCCCCTCCTTCCCCACACGGACTGGTGTTGCTCTCCCATGGGGCTCCTGCCACAGAGGAGTCGGACCGCGGAGAGAGAGAGAGAGAGAGCGAGCGAGAGACGGAGAGAGAGAGTGAGCGAGAGACAGAGAAAAAGAGCACCAAATTTAAACTGCTGGTGCAGTTTAAATAGCAGGGCTTCAGCCCAGGATCACAGTGGGACTTTTTTGGATGGGGGCTGGAGGTGTGGACTGATCCTTGCTGGGACCCCGTCCTTCCCCACACGGACTGGTGTTGCTCTCCCGTGGGGCTCCTGCCACAGAGGGGTCGGACCGTGGAGAGAGAGAGTGTGCGAGAGATGAGAAAAAAAAATAATTCTGCCCCCCCCCCACTCACCCAGTTCCCTCCTCCCCTTAAATGCTCGCAAGCCCCTCCCTTAATGTTTCGGGGATCCTATTGGGTGATTGGGAGTGGCTAAAAAAAACAAACAACAAAACTGTTTTTTTGTCTTTTGTCTGCTTTCACTACATTGCATGTGGCTTCATTCCTTGTTCTGCTTATACTTTCCTGTACCATATGATTATTGAATGCTTCTGCCTACTCTTTAAAATTACCTAGAACTGCTACTTCGGGAGTTAGCCCGGCTAACAATGGCAATATGTTAGTGTTCTCCAGGTTTCATGTGATTATTGAATGCTTCTGCTTACTCTTTAAAATTACCCAGAACTGTTACTTCAGGTGTTAGTCCGGCTAATAATAGCAATAAGTTAGTATTCTCCTGGTTTCATGTTAGAAATACCCTAGCAGTTCAGTATCTGCAAGGGATGTTGCTTTGAATGTTTGCTGGACTATCCAGGTATAAGTTAGGGTTCTCAGGTCTCCTACTTGCCCTTACCTAACTGTCAGTATCATTGGGGTGAGTGCTTTGCAATTAGTCCAGGTCATTGTTCGTCTGTCTACACTGTAAGCCTACACTCTTGGACAGACCCTGTCCGCACTGGCTGAACTTGCACACTAAGAACTCTGGTCTCTCCCCTCTCAAGCTGACCCACCAGTCACGGCTGTCTCCTTGAGTTGGGTGTCGCTAGTCGCCGCTGTGGAAAAAGGGGAAATGGATACTCCAAGGCCTATGAGGAATGGTATCCTGCCCTTCTTGCCTTGTACTGTCCTCGCCATTGGTCTCCTTGCCAGCCTCTTTTATTCTCCAATGGTCATAGACTCTTCTCGGTCACATGGGGTCCACTGGGGAACTACTGTTCCACACGAGGGGTTTGATTTCACCTTCTCTAACCTTCTAGCTCAAGACAGACTGCCTCCCTGGCCTGCCTGCTGTCTTGACCTCAGATGCCTTATGAGCACTGCCTTGGTGAGAAAACGTCTATCATGAAGGCCCTCGGCCAGTGGTACCCCTCCCTCCATAAGTTTTCTCCTCTGGCTCTTCATTGTGATACTGGCCCTTGCGGGTGACATCAGGCTAAACCCTGGTCCCACAGATCAGGCCTCCTCAATCCCTGAATGTTGGAAATTAGGAAAGGGGCTAAAAATTGCTCACCTTAACATTCGTAGTCTAATACCCAACCATGATGAACTATCTCCCTGGGTCGTCCACTGCAAGCCTGACATACTAGGTATTACAGAGTCCTGGCTGAAATCCTCAATTCCAGACTTGGCCTGTGCACTTCCTGGCTATGAGTTTATCAGACAAGATCAGCGAGGAAAAAAGAGAGGGGGCGGTATCCTAATTTACTATAAGAGTCACCTTGGTGTATCTGCAGTAATCCATCAGCAGTCCCTCTCTGTCTGCGTCTGAAACTGCTGCACACTGCTGCTGCTTGGAAATACAAAGAAGCTGCATGTTGTATGCACATATAATCCCCCCAAGGGTGGTCTGTCTGGACTTACCCACCTCCTGGATACCATTGGCCCTTCTGTTGGGAATAATGAACTTTTGATCCTAGGTGATC
This sequence comes from Neoceratodus forsteri, assembly GCA_016271365.2. Classification (NCBI taxonomy): domain Eukaryota; kingdom Metazoa; phylum Chordata; order Ceratodontiformes; family Ceratodontidae; genus Neoceratodus; species Neoceratodus forsteri. The sequence continues at coordinate 248,731,449 of CM057457.1, forward strand.
TGAACTTAAACTGGACAGGAAGTAACTCCAAGCAGTTTGAACCTCTGTTGGCGAGTCTTGCCCTGACTCAGTTTATCCAAGAGGCCACTAGATGGGCTGCTAAAGGTGGCACTAGCTCCCTACTGGACTGGGTCCTATCTAACCGCCCAGATAGGATCAGCTTAGCTGGAACCCTACCTGACTCCATCTCAGATCACACCCTGGTGTTTTGTGTGTGGAAGGTCCCCTTCCCAAAAATTCCCCACAAAATCATTCATGTTAGGGATTTCTTTAAGTTTGATCTGGGGTCTTTTCATGATGATCTGAGGACCACTGACTGGTCAGGAGTGCTCAGTGCCCATCATGACCCATCCACAGCTGTCTCCCAGTTTCTCACTGTTTTCAGCACCCTGCAGGACAAACATGCCCCCCTTATTAGATGGAGAGTGAGGGGGACTGCCATAAAATGGCTGCATGGGAGCCTCCTAGCCCTTATGCGTGCCAGGGACAAGTGTTGGGCTCACTTCAAATGCACGTTGGATCAGTCCATCTTCCAACAGTATAGGAAGCTCAGAAACAAGTGCAAAAATGCCATCAGGGCGGCAAAAAGTGAATATTGTAAATCTGCCCTGCTTAGCTCTGCTAGGGAACCACAAAGGTTCTGGAGGAACATAAAAAACTTAGTCAGCGGCTCCTCCAACTTGGGAGTTTCTGACATGATCATTGGAAGGTCAAGTTGTAATAATCCACTCACTACTGCTAATGCTTTAAATTCCCACTTTTCGGACTTGTCCACGCTCACCTCCTCTTTCCCTGCTGTAGGGGATATTAGAGGCCCCTCAGCCGCTGTCCCTCAGGAGGCTCACCCCTCTTGCCCATTATTTTATCTAAGGGCTGTGTCTGTCAAGGAGACGCAGACACACCTCTCTGGTCTCTCCCCACACTCCAGCGCTGGCCATGATAACATGGAACCCAAGCTTCTGAACCTGGGTGCTCCCTACATCGCCATCCCAGTGGCACATATCTTCAATCTGTCCCTTGCCACTGGTGTTATCCCTGGTATTTGGATAGTAGCAAGGATTGTCCCTGTTCCAAAACAAGGTAACCCCAAAGTCCTGGACAACTATCGTCCAATTGCCATCCTGTCGGCCATTAGTAAACTCCTAGAGAAAACTGTGGCTGAACAGCTTACAGAGTATATTCAGACCAGGGGTGTAGCCAGGGATTTCAGATCTGCACACCAGGTGGACTCACTGCTAACCCCCCCCCTCCCGGGTGTAGCCAGACAATATACAAATGTACACCAGGACCATGTTTTTTGCCTCATTTGGCACAATAAATACAACTTTTGTATCTCATGACGGTGGTTGTTGCCATGCATGGGTAAATACAAATGCCATGTGTTGTTCCCTAAGACACCCACATACCAGCCCAGAGCCTGTAAAGTTGTATTGTCCTTGGGATGCAAAGAGAGTATTAGTGACCAGTCCTTCTAGTTTCGACTCCTATGAACAAAATTACAGAAAGATTCAGTATTTTCTTTTGTTTTCATGGAAAAAGGAAGCATTTCAGAGCCTATATGCTACCTCCCTTAAATAAAATTGCACACCATGGAGTGCTTGGAGTATGCCTGCCTACACCCATGATTCAGACTCATGAGTTGCTGTCCCCTGCACAGCATGGATATCGAAAAGGGTACGGCATGACCACTGCCCTTGTCTCTGTCTCTTCCAGCATCAGGACGGCCATGGACCAGGGCGAACTCTCTGGGGCCTATTCATTGACTTATCCAAGGCCTTTGACCTTGTAGACCATGCATTACTCTGCTCACAGATGCAGTCCTTAGGGCTGTCCCCCCTGCCTTGAGTTGGCTGAGAAACTACCTCCAGGGCAGAACACAGCAGACTAAATTCAACAAGGTCCTCTCTGACCCAACTCCGGTGACCTCTGGTGTCCAGCAGGGATCAGTTTTTGGGCCCCTTCTCTTTTCCACATTTGTTAACAACTTCCCTGCTGCTGCTTCCAACTGTAGTGCCACCCTTTATGCAGATGATCTTGTGATCCTTGCACATTCCCGAGACATTGGGGTTCTTAATCTTCAGCTGAGTGAGCTCTTTAAGAATACTCAAGCCTGGGTAACATCCTACAAGCTGGTCCTCAATCTGAAAAAAACTCAGGCCATGCTCTTTGGGTCAGCAGCCAAGATCATGGCCTCTCCTGTCCCTCTATGTGTCAATGGTGTGGATGGCTCTCCCCTCCTAACCACAGGTTCAATAAAATACCTTGGGGTTACACTTGACCCCCAACTCGACCTTGGAGTCACATCCTAAATGTTTGTAGAACCGTAAACTGCAAACTGGGTCTTGCCTACAGGGCAAAGAAAAACTTGTCTGCAGCTTGCTTGGCACTGGCCAGAGGTGTGCTGCTCCCTTCACTAAGCTATGGCCTTCTCCTGTTCACTGGCACCTCCAAGGTCCACCTTGCCAGGTGGAACACCACCTATAATAACATCTGTCGCTTTGCCCTGGCTGTACCACATCTCACCCACCATTGTCAATTATACGACAAACTGAGCTGGCTTTCCCCGGCCAGTCACTTGAAATACGGGTTGGGCTGCTTCGTAGGAAAGGTGCTCAGAACCGGCACCCCACCGGGGCTTGCGCAGCTTCTCCTGCCTGCTGTATCCTCCTCCTACTCCCTCAGGTCTCAGGGTCTGACGGTGCTCAAAGTTCCATATACTCAAACCCTAATGGGGGATAGCGACTTTGCAACATGTGCTTCGAGGCTATGGAACTCCCTTCCTGAGCATGTACATTCCTCCCCCTCCCAACTGTGTCTCCGGAATTCCCTGTGGGAGCACTTGAAACTGTCCTCGGTGTGTGGGTGTCCCAAGCCACCCTAACCAGGTCTCCAAATTGATCCCTTTCTGATCCGCTGCCTACTGCCCTTTAATCTCTGTGTAGCATGTGATTGATCGCCATCTGCTTATGTATTATTTATTTATTTATGTATTTAAATTTTGGTAACTGGGTGAGCCCACTGAGACCAGAGGTCCCCTTTTCAGGGGCGACCTGGGATTAGTTACATAAAAACATATTTTCACACATTGGACAACATACAGTGGTTGCAATTGTTACATACATAGGAATGACAGTAATTACAAATGACAGTATAAGTTACACCTTTGATACAATCCAGTGGGGTAGCATTGGACACGGTAGATACTATCGTAAAAATGAGCATGGAGTACCATGGTCACGGATAAGACCTGTGTAGTAGGGGATGATATGTGGGGGCTAGCAATTGCAGCCACAGAGGCTGAGTTCCAGGAGGTAAACTTTGAGGCCCAGCTTGAAGCTTTGGAGAGACGGCTTGTTGACCAGGTAAGCTGGGAGGGTGTTCCATAGGTGCGGGGCAGAGTATTTAAAGGAACGCCTTCCAGAATTGGTACAGACCCGAGGGATGGCCAGGGGACAGCCAGCTGAGAACCTCAATCACGGCCATGTACCCTAGGGTTGAGCAGGCCCCGCAAGTGAGGAGAGGGGCCTGCGGTGGAGAATTAGTAGATCAGGTAGATAGAGGAGTAGGCCAGTTTGTGCCTTAAGGTGGGCCAATGGAGGTCTGCAAGGACCTCACAGTGGTATCTCCTAGGTGGGTCATTGTTTGCAAGCATGCCACTCGATGGTAAAGCACAGAGAGAGTACATAGTTACCCTTCCCTAAGGGACTGGAGGAGGAGGGGAACCCCGCAGAGGAGGATGGGGAGAAGAGTGCAGTTGGTGATAGCTCGCCGAGCCTCATCAGAGAGTGAGTGTCCCAAGCGGTAGAGGAGTCCAATCTCTGGTGGATGGACTTAAAGTGTCAATATGAGGTTTGTAGGACAACTCCTGGTCAAGGAGGATTCCAAGGTAATTGATCTTGCCAAGGACCTCGACTCTCTTCCCCTGGGCTGTTTGGAGTTTGAGCAGGTCAGATCTGATGGCCCCCAGATGCCTGGTTCCAAACAGGACTGCTTTAGTCTTTTCCTCATTCAGGATTAGAAGGTTGGTGGAGAACCAGGCTTCAAGTGCTGAGAGGCTAGCTTGCAGTTTGGCAGTGATAACACTAGGTTGAGGGTCACTGCAGTAAACAACGGTGTCATCTGCATAGAGGATTACATTGCATGGCCCGCAACTCCTTTCAATGTCATTGACAAAGAGGGAGAACAGCAGGGGACCCAAGATCGAGCCCTTGGGTACCCCTGAGACCACAGGTCGGATGCCAGATTGGACACCTTTCCAGACAACTTTTTGGCTTCGATTAAGCAAGTATCTCTTAAACCAGGAGAGTGAGAGCCCATCTAGTCCAAGGAGGTGGAGTTTGGAGAGAAGAAGTTGATGGGAGACACGATTAAGTGGCCCTGGTAAATAGGGTCACTCATGCAATGTAATTACCATTGAATGTGTTAGTCTATTTATTCTGTATGTATATTTTACCTATTACTGCTCACTGTATACTATCTGTGTTTATCTTGCTCTCTTGTAACTCTGTACATTGCCCCTCTTGTTGTCATGTACCTTGTTTGAACTGGTATTTTCATTGTACTCTCCCGGGTTGTACCTGAAAATAGGCATACAGATTGTCTAGTGTACCTACCTGGTCAACAAAAGCTAAATAAATAAATAAACTCCCAGCTGGAGTATGGGCCCCAGATACATGCTCAGCAGTGATACATTACTTTATTACCGTTCTAAAAACAGGTGGCTCTGCGCATATGATATCGCAGATATATCAGTTCTTGCTGTCCTCCACTGGAGACAACACTTATGAGATAGCAGATAAATGGGAGGAGGAGTTGGGTACTCCACTTCTTCCAGATATATGGCCAGCCACTTGCTGCGCCTCAGCTAATGTATCTAGCTCACACCAGTGGAGGGAGTATCCCTGGAAGCAGTTGGTGCATTTTTTCGTACCCCAGTGATTACTGTACATTATCTCCCACTAAGGAACTCCTCCCTGCTGGCGCTTCTGTGGAGAGGATTGGTCCACTCACACGTGTGTATTGCGGGCATGCCTGATACTGTGGAAGTTTATTAATGGACTGGAAATGGTTCTGAGGGAACTCTATTCGAGAACAGTCTCTTTGACTTTTGAACTGTTTCTATTTCTTTAGTTCCCTAGGGGTCTCAGAGACCCCAATTCCAGGTACCAATTAGGTATCTTAATAAGTGCACCTAAGAAAACTATGACTAATTATGGCTTACCCCACAAGTGCCTGACTTGCAGACATGGAGAGGTCTTGTACACCAAATGTACAAAATGGAAAAAATAACACACTTACTAATTGACCAAATGGAGGTGTTCAACTCCCGCTGGACAAACTGGCTCCTGCATGTAATGGATAAGGATCCGGATTTTGTTCCATAATACTGACATACAACTCACCAAAAAAAAAAACATCAGTTTCAGTAGGTGAATCCAAAGATGTAAAGGAATAACCAGACCCCTCAGTGGCACCCTAGATTTTTTACATGGAGTTTGTAGGCCTTCCTTCCTTCCTTCCAATTTTGTTGTCCCCACCCTTACCTCCCTCTTCCAGGCAGAATACCTAAGTTTGATAGTCTTATTTGTCACTGAAGGGTAGAACTATGTTTATTGACTCTGCCCCCCACCCTCTGTACCTGAGAGGATGTAAACTGGAGCTTCATTAATTGTTATGAGATGTACGTGACAAACAAAATGTTCTAAATAAGATGTGGAGGCCAGTGTAATAGACAGCATAAAGCTTTGTTGTATCAATGAATGAACTGTGCAGATCCTTTAATAAAAACTGTAATTACAAAAAAACAAGTTTAGATTTTAGTCACACAAGACACTTTTAAGGTTTTTAGGAAAAATGGCTCTGGTGTTTCCTTTAGTCTCTTGTTTAAAAAGGTTCATGTATGCTGTAAATTAACATTGCATGTGGCATCCTAGAAGTACCAAAAATATTTATTTAGTATAAACAGTGAAAATGACCATACATACTTTTAGATAGTTATACAATAAACAGTGCGTATATTTTGAGGTAGAACAAGTATAAAAAAAAAGGTTTTTTGTTTTTTTTTTTGCCCTGGGCTGGTCACCATTTCTGCCTACCCACATGCCCAGCCTCGCCACTCACCACCCTGTGGCCACCCCACCGAGGTACACTCTGAATTGCCCCCTAGAGCGGGGCCACAGGAGGAGGAGGATACAACCAGCTGACAGATGGCGGGATTCAACCCCGGGATGCTTCTGCCTGGGGATTACGCCCTGGTTTGCCCCCCTCCCCCAAACATCTATAACATAAAACATGAAAATTAGCCAATTTGCTACAATGGTGTTCCATCTGCTCTTGCATGTGCTAGTACTCTGTCAGTCGAACACCAGCTGTACTCCGATCTTGGGTAACAGTCACCCCCATTTCCTTGAGATTATTGCTTCTGAGCTTCTGTAGGCTTTCCCTTCTCCCGATGGTGGGATCAAACCTTCCTGGGACAAAGCTTGCCAAGATTTGAGTCTGGGAAAGGAGGGGATGGAGAAACCCATGAGGGTATGGCAAAGTTACCCTGGTAGATGTGGGGAGTCATCATTCACTCTCATGCAGCCTCATAATTATCCAGCAATTATCCTGCTCTTCTCCCACTTTCAAACCCCAGGAATCCCTCATTGCGCTTAACTAATGCAGTGTGCTTGGGACATTAAGCTGCCCCAGAGCACATGGAATGTGTTTAAATCCTGGAATTTAGAACGCTTTTTGAACTTCTGCCTCGAGGTGATGCTATTGTCAAAAAGCCTAATGTCAGATACTTTTCTCTGCCTGAACGAGCAAGTTACTTCGAAGAGCTCTCTTCAGCAACTTCACTTGAAGTCTTTATTGTGTTTTCCAATAAGTACAAATTTTAGTTGCATTTATCAATTCTCTGCCTCTTTAGTTTTTTGGCCTAGTGTGGGAGTTTTGTTGCATTTGTGTGAGTTCTCCGATACCTCAGAGGTTCCCTGGGAGACAGAGAAACTTCGCACTCTGTTTTAGCAGGTTTTCTAACTGATGGCCCAGATATTCAAAAGAGTTGAGCCATGCACAATAGGGTTGTGCCTGCGCAAGTCTAAAATGCGCCATTCTGCGATATTCAGCAGGAGGCAGTTGCGCCCCCCCCAAATCATGCTGAGCAACAGCGCAATGTTAATGAATGCATGCGCAACCGAAGGGGGAGGAACCATGCATAAACTGCACAGCCCGATATTCAACCGGGCGTGCAGAATTATCTGAGCGCCAACCCCTATGCGCCTGCACAATTCGCCAAAAAAAAGTCAAGTTGAGGGGCCACCCACAGGTGACTGCCGCGTGGGGCGCCAGCACAGCAGCTGCCACCTGTGGGTGGCCCTCGACTGTTCAGGAAATACTTGTGCCCGATCGCCAGGCATAATGTAATCCCCAGCAGCCCAATCGCGGGCATAATTTTACCGTCCCGAATAGCCCAATCGCGGGCATAATAGAAAATGTCCCCCACCCCAAATAGCCCGATAGTGGGCATATTGACAACGTCCCCGAATAGCCCGATCGCGGGCATGATGAAGGTCCCCCACACCCTAGGTAGCCCGATGGGCGCATCCACCCCACCCGGGTCAGACTCCCTATGGTGACCTGGCGTGGCCCTCACCTCCGCCACAGAGCCACCACCCACGCCCCCGGTGACAGCCTTTCCCTCGCCTGTCGCCCCCATCGACACAGCTCGGTAGGGCTGCGCCCACTGGTTCAGAGCATGAGCCAATGGGCGTGCAGTCCACTCTCATTACAGAGCAGTCAGATATGTGAATGAAGAATTCATTCACATATCCGAACTGCTGTATATTATGAGCTGCGCCCGTGGCTCATGCTCTGAGCAACAGGCGTGCAGCCCTACAGCTGTCGTGGCGGGCGGCGGGCGGGTGAGGGTGCGCGGCCAGGGAAGCGGGTGGTGGGGCTCTGTGGGCAGGAGGGTGAGCCCACTAGATCACCAGGGAGTCTGGACGTGGGGGGTGTGGATGCCGCCCGCGATTGGGCTACTCCGGTGGGGGACCCTATCATGCCCGCTGATCGGGCTATTCGAGCGGATGGTTGTCATTATGCCCGCGATCAGGCTATTCGGGGTGGGGACACTTTCTATTATGCCCGCGACCGGGCCATTCGGGGATCGGTAACATTATGCCCGCCGATCGGGCTATTCGGGGACAGTAACAGTATGCTCGCGGTCGGCTAAGGGGAGTTTACATTATGCCCGATTGGGCTGCTGGGGACGGAATACTGTTCTGCCCGCGAATCGGGCTGCAGGGGGTGTCTGTCCCTGATGGCTGCTGCCTGGCATGGTGCCAGGCGCAAGTCGTCCGGGATTGGTGCACCTGCATGCTAATGGCATGCAAATGGAGCCATAATCAGATACAAATGGACCCCCCTTCGCCTTGCATAGATTATGGTGCCATTTGCATGTCACCCTTTGAATATTGCAGGTGCTGTGCGTAGCGCAATGGAACTTGCGCCACCGCATCTCAATGCTCCACTCTGACCACTTGCGGTGGTGCAGTTCCACTGCACCATGCACAGTGGGTGTGGCCAGGGGGCGATATTCAAAGAAGTTGCGCCATAGCGCAACTCCGTTGAATATCGCCCTGGCCACACCCCAGCGCAACTTTTTTGAGCAGCGCAAGTGCTTGCGCCACACAATGGCGCAGTTTGAATATCTGGGCCGATGTATTTTTGTCATTATACAGCTTACATATTAGTGTTTTTCTGTATATTTGTCTGTTTTTGTGTGGGGTTACAATGACTTTCATCTTGGTTGTGAAAATTGGGAGCCTAGACTTTTTTTGTCTACTTCGTTCTGTGTGGAATTAGGAAAAAATAAAAAGACACCCATTTTAATCGCGGTTGGAACTGAACCACATGTTCTTTTTCCCTGCGGGGATTTGCTTATTTCTTGATCTGTGCTGCCAAACTGGCATGTCAGACAGACCTAAAAAGAAAACGGGACCAACGGGCTTTAAAAATTGTATCAAGTGTTTTTTTTTTGTTTTATTTTATACTTTCTTTATTCGAAGCTTTGCTCAGAGTCAAAAGTACATGTACATCAGCAGTTTTGTTACAGACATTTTTTTCTCCGAAAATTACATAAACACAGTAAAAATAAACAAGAATAACAAATATTTACCTATTAAGTGAAGTGTTATTATTATAAATCTGTTTCATATCAACCCAAAAAAGGGAATTCAGACCTCAATAAACACTAAAGACCTTCAGGACGGGTTCCGGAATTGGTTCCTGCTAAAAAGAAACAAAAAGAAAAACATGTCGCTGCCCCTCCTGCTGAAGAAGCAAAGCAGACGCCAATGGACAAGGCAAAAATGCTCTCTCAAGAGGACATAAATAAGGCTTGCCAATTTTTTCAGGCATTCCAAGCCATGGGAATCCTTATGGGTCTGCCGGTTTCTCTTCAGCATGATTCCCTCCCAGGGACCACGGGGATGGCTATTATTATGAGGAAGAGGATGTGGAACCAATTGAACCAGACAGTTCCCCTGACCAGGAGTTTGGTTCCCTGCCATGGGGCCCAGAGGATTTTTCCTCACACTATACCTTTTTTTGAACGTTTTATTTATAGCATTTAGTACATATACATACCAAGTACATACTTTCTGAACAGGTATATCACACATTGTTTTCAGCAATACGTTACCAAGGATTATGACTATCCATTCGGTTGGTACAGCATTGAGGGTGACCTCAGCATATTCTATTAATAATCTATATTTTCAGTTCAGGAATGATGATGCAACCAATGCCTTAAATGTATTCTTTAAGAATCTTTAGAAAAACAACATTTATGAACTGACCTTTAAGGTCTATTGTGTACAATAACACTAGTACATTAAAGATATCTCCATTCCAGAGCTCCCACTTAATCATCTTGGGGATAGATGGTGCTGCCTGCAGCGTTCAGGAGAAATTCGCCCTTCAGAAAAGCTACATTTTTAGAGCAAGAAATACGATTGGTACTTTAGGAGGAAATAAATCCCCTGCACCAAGACCAGCTTGTGCCATTATTAGTTATATAAAAGGCACCAGTTTGGGATAAATCCAATCTATCAGGGCTCTGCTGAGAAACTGCATTAAGTAGTGAAGAAAAATACACCTCCTCCCCTGTCATATTCTCTAAATCAAACAGCGCACTATTGATTAGACTTATTGAGATTATCAACAAATTTAGATATAGCAAAGTCAACAGTGTATCTTAATAAGATAGAGAACTTAAAAAAGCATAGATTTTCTATTCAGTCTCTATAAGTTCCCTCCATCTAAATATTTTAAAACTGTCTCTCTCATAAAACTGTTGAGAGAGAAAAAAAATTGTATAACTATAATGAGAAGAAACTCGTAGGACTGCAAAATTCAAGCCGGGTATTTTACCAGAAGACTGTTCGTCCTGGCCAAAATGCAAGCCAGATATTTTACCAAAAATGCTAACCCTGACCATAGTCGGTCTCCATCGAGACTCCTCTTCCGAGGAGCGCCTCCCCGCTAAGGTCGCTTAGCCGCTTATGTGTTCAATGCAGACCCCTGCTTCTCGGTCAGTAAAGCGGTATTGGCGTTGGTCAATGATGAAGCAAAGACGTGCTGGGAAAGCCAAAGGAAAAAAATGTCCAGCTCACGGAGGCGATTTTTAACACCATCAAGTGTCTTCCTCCTCACACGAGTGGCGTATGAAATGTCCGTAAAAAACAGAATACGATTTTCCTCCAAGTGCACCAGACCTTTGTTTCTCAATGCTCCGAGTAACATGTCCCTTTCTCTAGGTGATCTCAAGGTAAGCAGGACTGTTCTTGGGTTATTAAATCCCCCTGATGGTCGTCTCCATACCTCTCAACCTCCTGCCTCATAAATCAGGGACAAGGCTTAAAAAATCAGGGACAAAGGACCAAAATCAGGTACATATCTTCAAAATTGGTGATATCTACTCAGGAACCTGGTAGAATAGGGGGCTTAGTGTACAATGCATTTTCCAAGAAAGAACAAATTTGTAACTTTAATGTTTGATATTATTTTGTGCTTATAACCCCTACTGTTTGGTCACGGAAGCACAATTTTTAGGTGGGACAGAGTAACATTTTGAGGTAAAATCAGGGACATCCCTGAAAATCAGGAACAGTTGAGAGGTATGGTCGTCTTGAGGTAATCTTGTAGGCCTTCATTATTCTAAAATCCAGGCAGTCAGTTAGACCTTCCAACCAGGTCTGCAGGTAGGTTAGTAGCGAGACACCTTCTGTTTCCTCGGGAAGTCCAAGGATCTGCACGTTAGCAGCTCAAATAGAATTTTCTAAATGTTCCACGCGGCTTCTCAGAGCTGCCTGCTCTTTCAACAATGCGGCTGTAGCAGCCAGGGCTTTTCCTGCTGTAGCCTCGGTGAACTTTGTAAGTTCCCCCATTGCATCAAGCCTGTTTTCCATTGATAAAAATTTCTCCGAAAACACATCGAGCTTCTGATCCATTTGTTGAACTGTTTTCGTCAGGTCATTGACTGCGATTTGGAGAGTAGAAAGAGTTGCTTCCGTGGAGACCAAGCTCATGGATGGAGTATGGCCTGGTGTTTCTTCAGGCGGTTTAGCTGTGGAGAAGCGCGGGAGAAAGAAGTCCTGCTTTGTTGACTTCGTACGGCCCATTTTTAAATTTAAAGCTAATTATTCTGATACAGTATCTCTTTTATTATCAGCCTCTGGTAATTGAGAGTGATTTCAATAGTTAAATGATGCTTTTTATAAAGGAATTTAGCTGCAGTATAGGGAGCTGCAGACAGTAGCTGCTGCTGGCTCAGCTGCTGGCTCTGCCCCCACACTATACCTTTGTGAAACAAATGGTCGATACCCTCTCACTCTCCATCCAAGAATCTGAGGAGGAAGTGGAAGAGGCTGATTATCTGGACATGATGGGGTCAACCCCTTCTAAGAGGTTGCTTTTACCTATGCTTATGTCTTTTAGAAGAGCAACCTACAAGCTGCTACAAACCCCTACTTCTGTACCGGGGTTTGAAAAGAAGTACCAGCTGGATAAGCATGATGCTGAGTACCTCTGTTCACATCCGGACCATGAAGGCATAGTCCAGGCATCTGTCTGTGACAAAGCCAGGGTTCCCCTCTCCTCCCAGCCCCTGGACAAGGACTCCAGGAAAATGAACAGTGTGGGGAAGAAAGTGTATACCTCTGCCTTCCTGCTACTGAGGCAGGTGGGGTACGTGGCTTACACTGCCCAGTACCAGAAAGCCCTCTGGAATGTTGTACCAGCCCTGAGTGACGAGGTCCATGGGGACCAAGCACAGGACCTGGCAGACACAATCAGGACTGCCATTGATGCCACCAGGTATCTGTTCCATATGGCAATGGATGCTGATGACACTGCCTCCAGGGTGATGGCGCAAGCTATTTCCCTAAGGAGATTCGCTTGGCTAAGGGCACCTAATTTGTCCCAGGACACTCAGACAAAAAAACATGGACTTCCCATGTGAGAACAATTCCCTTTTTGGTGACAAGACAGAGACATACTTGAAAAAGGTGGAGGAGTACAATACGACCTACAAAAGCAATGCTGAGAAAGAAAAGAACAGACCCAGTGTTGAACCAGGTAACTACATACCAGTCAGCCTTACCTCCATGGTTGGGAAGTTAATGGAGACTATTCTGAAGGAGAGACTGGTTGACTTTCTTGAAACCAGTGGTGTCCAAGATGAAAGGCTACATGGGTTTGTCTTGGGGAGATCCTGTCAGATAAACCTAATAGACTTTTTTGATTGGGTCACAAGGGCACTTGATGGGGGACATGCGGTGGATGTCCTGTATGTGGACATCAGTAAGGCCTTCGACTTGGTACCACATAGTATTTTGCTCAGTAAACTAGCGAACATGGGACCCGGAGAGAAACTGGTGGAGTGGTTCATGAGCTGGATGCAGGACAGAATACAGATGGTAACCGTAGAGGGGAACTATTGAAACAGCCTGTAATAAGTAGCACCTCACAGGGCTCAGTACTCAATCCAGTCTTATTCAATATCTTTATTGGGGACATAGCAGAATGGATCAAAAGTAAAATCTGCCTATTCGCAGACAACACTAAGATCTGTGCAAGAGTGGACAGTGAGGAGGGGAAGCAGGAGCTCAGTGAGGGCCTGATGAAGCTCGAGTGTTGGTCAGGCATCTCTCAGTTGGGGTTCAATGCTAAGAAATGTAAGGTCATGCACCTGGGACCCAGAAACCCTGGGACTAGCTACTGGCTGGGAGTCGTGCAGGTAGCTATGATGGAGGAAGAAAAGGATCTAGGGGTAATTGTCATGGGAGACATAACACACTCTTTGCAGTGGCATAAAGCAGCTGCCAAAGCAAACAAAATGCTAGGGTGCATCACCAGAGGAATCACCTCAAGGAATGAGGAAGTCATGCCATTGTTTAGGTCCCTGGTTAGACCACACTTAAAGTATTGTGTACAGTTCTGGTGCCCTTATTTGAAGAAGGATATCAAACTGCTGGAGGGGGTGCAGCAAAGGACAACCAAGATGATCCAAGGCCTGGGGGACAAACCCTATGAGAAGAGACTGAGTGAGCTCAATATGTGCTCCCTGGAGGATTGGAGGGAAAGGAGGGATATGATAGAAACCTTCACATACTTAAAAGATATGAATAAGGTTGGAACAGTGGACATTTTCAAATTAATGGGGGAAGGGTCCACAAGGGGCACAGTCAGAAATTGGTGGGTGGGTGGAGATTTAGAAGGGAAATGAGTAGGCACTATTTCACAGAAAGGGTGGTGGCAAGGTGGAACAAATTGCCAGAGGAAGTGCTCTCGCTGAAAACTGTGGGCAGTTTCAAGAGGAGGTGGGACAGGGTCAAAGGGAAGGTCAATTCTGTAGGTAGGTGGGGGAGGGGGAGAGGAAGGTGGGGGAAGATAAATCTAGGGAGGAAATGGGTGGGGGGGCAGCTACAGCAGAATAAACTGTGTACTTTGCACTCAAGCAAACTTGATAGACCATAATGGCCTGTTTCTGCTGACATGTCCGTATGTTCATATGTAAAAGGCCTCTACATCTTACAGGCCTCATGGTAGGGGATGTAGGGTAGGGGTTACTACCCATGTCGTTTCTATCCTATGCCTATGCCCTATGACTGCGCTTAGACGAGAGTTTATTTTAGGGGCAAGGGCAGAAAGCTTCCAGAAGGGTTGACCAGGCTTCGACCGCTAAGGTTCAGCCAAAGCCAATTCCTTGATGCGTTCATCCAGGTCATCCACCTACTGCCAATGGGAGGAAGACTGGTTAATTTCTTCCAGGAGTGGGAAAACATCACCACAGACAAGTGGGTGCTGGAAGTAGTGAGCCAAGGCCTCACCCTTGAGTTAAAAAACTTCCCCAAGCTACAGGTTCACAGGCATTTCCACCCTCCTGCATCAGCAGAAAGGATTCTGCTGGAGTGGAGGTTAACAAGCTGCTGCAGGCAAATGCAGCAGAAAGAGTTCATATTTCCCAATGGGGGAAAAGGCCTTTATTCAAGAGACCTTCTCACACACAAGAAAAATGGGCAGTGGAGTCCCATTCTGGACCTCAGATTTTTGAACAAACACCTACAAAAAGTCAAATTCAGGATGGTCACTCTATGCACAGTGATATCATCCGTACAGCAGGGAGACTGGCTGGGATCACTGAACCTGAAAGATGCGTGTTTTCACACCCCAGTCGGGCCCAGTCACAAAAAATACCTACGGTTCAGGCTGCCTTCTGGTCACTACCAGTTCACAGCCCTTCCCTTCGGTCTGTCATCTGCTCCCAGAGTTTTCACAAAGTGCTTGGCCATGGTGGCAGCACATCTCAGAAGGCAAGGAGTGATGTTTTTTCCTTATCTGGATAACTGGCTAGTAGTAGGAAAATCACACCAACAGGTCAAGGAACTCCAGTTAACTCACAGCATCTTGGAGACTCTGGGATTTCTCATAAATGTGCAAAAGTCCCAGACAGAACCGGTACACGTACTGGAGTTCATAGGGGCAGAACTGAATGCCTTACAGGGAAAGGCGTTTCTTCCCCAAGAAAAGCTGGCAAGCATTCTGGACTCTGCAAACTCCTTTAGCCTGGGCCAACCTAGGCCAGCGAGACATTGCCTTCAGCTTCTGGGGCATATGGCCTTCACCACAGCTGTGGTTCCAAGGGTCAGATTTCAGATGAGGTACATTCAGTACCACTTAATGGGCCATTGGTCCCAGAAATGGCACCCTCTGTCAAGGCTAGTACCTGTAATAAAAGCTCTGCGTCAAGCCTTGGACTGGTGGAAAGAAAGGGACAAACTCAGAGGGGGTGCCCTTTCAGCAGCAGGCTCCAACAGTTGTTCTGACAACAGATGCCTCCCTTCTGGGTTGGGAAGCCCACCTGACCTAACAGTAAGTGGGGAGTGGTCTCCTTGATAGTTCAGGAAGCATATAAACCTCCTGGAACTACAGGCAGTCTTCATCTCCCTCCAGTTGTTGGCTCCCCACATAATGGTCATTTGGTCCAGGTCCAGACAGACAGTACCACCACCATGTGCTACATCAACAAGCAGGGAGGCACAGGACCCTCAAAGCTGTGCACAGAAGCTCTGAAGCTCTGGCATCTGGCTTACTCACTAGAGGTGTAGCTGTCAGCAGTTTACCTTCCAGGAAAGGACAATGTCCTGGCAGATTCCCTCAGCGGGATAAGCCAGGATCATCATGAATGGTCTCTGAACAAGCAGGTGTTAGCCACGATCTTTTGTAGATGGAGCACACTAGAGATAGACCTGTTCACCTCCAAAGGAAATTTCCAGCTCCCTTTCTTTTGTTGTAAGCCTCCGGCAGTGGACACAGTCCCCTTCGACATTCTTTTCCTGGACTGGTCGGGGAGGTTTCTGTTTGCTTTTCCTCCATTTTCTCTCTACTGCTACAAGTCCTTCTGAAACTGAGAAGCCAACCTGTAACCATGATACTAATAGCACCAAACTGGGCCAGACAACCCTGATACTCCCTGCTCCTAGCCCTCTCCACCAAACAGGGGGAGGTACTAACAACAAAAATGGAAAGGGACCGGGGGGGTAGTCCTATCAAATGACCTAAAGGTAGGCAAGCAATGTGAGAAGGCAGTAAGGAGGGCTGGGGGGGGGATACTGGGATGCATAGGGAGAGGCATCACCAGTAAAAAACAGGAAGTTGTTATCCCTCTGTTCAGGCAGTTGGTGAGACCCCATCTGGAGTACAGCATGCAGGTCTGGATACCCCATCTCTGCAAGGACATAGACAGGATGGAGGCAGTCCAGAGGAGGGCAAATAAAATGGTGCAGGGTCTGCACCAGAAGCCGTACGAAGAGAGACTAAAGGAGCTTAATATGTATACCCTTGAGGAAATTGCTGAGAGGGGGGACATTGTCATCGAGGCACAGGTCAGGAAGCATAGGAAAACCAGGAGCAGTTGTAGAACTTGCAAAAACTATTTATTAGTACTAGCAGTAACATAAAAAAAATAATCTTGTTCGGTATAACCCGTTACAAAGGCAGAATAAATAGAAAAAATCCATCTGAGTTTTCCTTCAATCTCTGTGTGTCTTACAAGCAATTGCAGCTTTGCTTTTATAAGTCCTTGCAACCCCCCTTCTTAATCATCATCCTGTTTTTTTCTAAAATGTTCTTGTTTATTTCAGGCAGGTGCAGGCAAGAACACAATGTCCTAGTACTGAGGCTCCTTTCCCACAGCTTCTGCAAAAGGCTTAAAAATTGCATTCTAGGTTAACCCCTCGAGTTTCCAAAAGCTTTTTGTAATCATCTTACACTATAATTAAATACATTTCAACAGTGACACTATTATTTCTAAACAAAGGGATCCCAATATCAGTTACATTTCCACATAATGATTTGCATATATTTTTATACCAGCAGATATTCAAGGGAGGAAAAGACAGAAACAGCAAGGGAAGACTGAGAGACAGTGAGAGGCAAAGAATTGCGAGACTGTCGGGGTGATCAAATCCTAGGTCTCACGAGAAAATCTGGTAGCGCAACCAGGCAGACAAGAGACAGGAAAGGAAAGAACAGAACAGTTCCCTGGATTCAAACTCTCCATAACAACTGGGACAGGGTCATATTCAACCCTGTCACATACACCCCCTCTTGTTTTATCAAACAGGTTTCCAAAACTTTCTGTTAATTCTCTAATAATATTAGCTTCTAGCTTTCAGAAATTAAGCACATGAGCAGTATCCTTTTTTCTATAACAGTACAGCAAACAATAGAGTTTAAAGTCTTAAATTTGTTTTTCAACCTTCAGAACCCTCAATTCCTGAGCCATATCTTGACAGAAAATCAGCATTGCTATTCTCTTTGCCAGATTTGTGTATCACCTTAAATTTAAATGACTATAGTGCCAGGTACCACCTTGTGATTCTGGAATTGTTATCTTTCATCTGGTTAAGCCTACAGAGAGGATTGTGATCTGTTGTAAGTACAAAGTCAGTTCCTAGCAAATAAAACTTAAGGGATTCCATGGCCCACTTTGCTGTTAAGCATTCCTTTTCAATGGTGGAGTACCATTTCTCTCTGTCATGCAACTTCCTACTTATTTACAGAATAGGATGTTCCGTCCCATCTATATTTTGACTCAGGACTGCACCTAGGCCTACCTCTGATGCATCTGTTTGTAACAAAAATGGTTTCTCAAAGTCTGGGCTCCTTAAAACAGGGCCTAAACATAATGCAGCCTTAATGGCTTGAACAGCTTCATCACACTCTGAGATCCATTTCACATTATGTGGGTAACGTTTTGTCGTGAGTTCAGTTAGGGGAGTAACTAACTCAGCAAAGTTGGGAACAAATCTCCGATAATAACCAGCCAGCCCTAAAAATGACCTGACATGTTTCTTTGTCTCAGGGACAGGACTATAGCTCAAATATCTGGTTTCCTGCATGCCCAATGCACATTTAGAAGGATTAATAGTCAGACCTGCATTTTTGATAGCTTGGACAACTGCTCTTAGGTGTTCCAGCTGGCTTTTCCAGTCTGAACTGTACACCACAACATCATCCAGGTATGCAGCACAATAACCAGTGTGAGGGGATAAAATTACATCCATGTACCACTGGAATGCAGCTGGCGCACCATGTAAACCAAACGGCATGGTGGTGAACTGTTAAAATCCAACAGGAGTGGCAAATGCAGTTTTGTTTATGGATTCATTAGCTAAAGGGATTTGCCAGTAACCCTTGGTGAGATCAAGGGTACTGATATACTTTGCACTCACCAGTCTGTCCACCAAATCATCTATTCTAGGCATAGGATAGCTGTCAGATTCTGACACTTGATTAAGTTTCCTAAAATCAAAGCAGATTCTAACACTCCCTTCTTTGTTGTTTACAGTTACCATTGGAGATGACCAAGCACTCCTTAATTCTTCTATGATACTCAGTTCTTTCTTTTTTTTATATTTCCTTAACCACGTCAGCTCTTAACCGCTCTAGTAACCTGCATGTCTTCTGCCTAATAGGGCGAGCATTTTTTGGCACTATTACTTGTTCGACCCCTTTTGCTCGGCCTGGTACTGTGGTGAAAGTACTGTTAAATTTCCATAGCACATCACAAATGTCTGCAGTTTGTTCCGGGGTTAAGGAAACATTCACCTTTACGGCATCAGCAGTTACAGTTTGTTCCAGTCTATCATAAGCTATATCAGTATCTTCTTTATCAGTTTCTGATAAAACAAGCAAAACAACTTTTGCCATTTTTTCAACTCATTTCTTGAGGAGGTTAGCATGGTATATCTTGGTAGGATTTTTCCTGTCAGGAGTTTTAGTCTTGTAGTTATCGGTGCCAGTACATCTAAGCACTCTATAAGGCCCATGCCACTTCATTAACAGTTTATTTTCTGTTGCGGGTAACAGTAGCAAAACCTTTTTACCTGGCTCGAAAACCTTTTCTTTTACCCCATGGTCATAATATACCTTCTGCTGGTTTTGGACCTGTTCCTGATTACTTTGGGTGGTTTCAACATATTTTGCCAGCTTCTTTCTTAGGGCACACATATAAGACGTTATAGATTGTTTCTGAGTGGGGGTTATCATCCCACGTTTCCTTTATCACATCCAGTGGCCTTCTTGGCTGCCTACCATACAGCATTTCAAATGGTGAAAACGCTGCTGATGCCTGTGGCACTTCTCTGTAAGCTAAAAGTAGGTAAGGCAAGTATTGGTCCCAATCCTTCCCTTCCCCTTTTACAAATCTTTTTAACATGCATTTTAGTGTTTGGTTAAAATGCTCAACAAGACCGTCTGTCTGAGGATGATAGGCCTTGGTTCTTATGGCAGTGATACCTAGTAATCTGCACAGCTTACGTAATGCAGCACCACAATTACTACCCTGATCAGTAATAATTTCTTTAGGTATGCCCATTCTGCTGAAAATATTTGCAAGCTCTGCTGCCACTTTTGAAGCTGTGACAGTATGCATTGGAATTTTGGAATTGCTTCTGGGTATCGAGTAGCATAGTCGCATACTACCAGGATAAATCTATTACCTTTTTTACTTTTTTCTAGAGGACCAACCACATCCATTGCAATTCTCTCAAAAGGCACATCTATCAAGGGTAGGGGCACCAGGAGCACTTTGTCTTTTCTAGTGACTGGGGCTACTTTCTGACACTCAGCACAGGAATTACAATGGGTAGCAACATCTTCATGAATTCCAGGCCAGTAAAATCTAAACAGCTATCTGGCAAGGGTGCGATCCCTCCCTGAGTGACCAGCCATAGGACTATCATGTGCTATCTGTAACAACTCTGTTCTATATGTCTGTGGTATAACCAATTGTTCTGTCTGTTCCTGTGTCTGAGGTTTAACCCAAACTCTGTACAGTAACCCATTACATTTTTTAAACATTGGTCCACTCTGTTTTGGTTTCACCCCCAGCTGCTTAAAATAACCCTGGAGAGAAACATTGTTAGCTTGCTCTGAAAGAAAATGACAATCAGTGATCAGTTTCGTTTCAGCATTTTCACATGTTAACCCCTTATGTCCATCAGTCATTTGTTGCCACAGTTTCTTCAGGCATCGTCTTTCTTTCCTGGATTTCCAGATCTTGGAGCTATGCTCAGACAAGTCTGAATCTAAATCAATAGAATTTGACGGCAATGAAAGGAAAAGAGTCCCCAACTTCTGAAATTTTCTTTGCCTGAGCTCTTGTCACCACAACTGCTGAAACATCAGGATTTACTCCCTCTTTGATTAACTTAGTAAATCCTGGAAAGTAATTTCCAATAATCACAGGTACAGGTAACTTGGGTACTACCCCCACTGTCATTTTGTGCAACACACCCTTAATGGTCAGATTCACTTGAAACATAGAAACATAGAATTTGACAGCAGATAAGGACCGCTTGGCCCACCCAGTCTGCCCATTTCCCTACCTGATGGGCAAGCTGCAGATTCTAGTTAATCAACAGCTTATTTCCTCCTTCCCCCACTAGAATTGCCTTATGCCTGTCCCATGCATTCTTGAATTCTCCCACTGTTCCTGACTTCACAACCTCCTCAGGAAGGCTGTTCCATGTATCCACAACTCTCTCTCTCTCTGTGAAAAAATACTTTCTAACATTACCTCTGAGCCGTCCCCACTCTATCTTCAAATTGTGCCCCCTTGTTCTTGCACATCTCTTCTTCTGAAAGATACTACCCTCTTGTACCTTGTTAATTCCCTTGAGATACTTGAAAGTTTCTCTCATGTCCCCCTCTCCCTCCTTTCCTCAAGGGTATACATATTAAGCTGCTTTAGTCTCTTCTCATATGTCTTCTGGTGCAGACCTTGCACCATTTTGGTTGCCCTCCTCTGAACAGCCTCCACTCTGTCTATGTCTTTGCAGAAATAGGGTCTCCAGAATTGCACGCAGTACTCCAGATGGGGTCTCACTAACTTGGTTGGTGGGATAGTATCAAGTGTCCCCGTGGATGCAGATAACACTAGTACCTGGTCCTTTTGTACAGTGTTTTCCCAGCACTTCAGTATGCACTAGGGTCTGTCTGCTTCCTGAATCAGTGAGTCCCTTTGCAGTCTTATCCCCCACCTTCACATCTGTTAAGTACTTGCCCCAATTTGCCAAGGACAGATCTGCTCCCGCGTCACTCTTCTTATGGCAATTTCTTGCAATATGACCGGGCTTATTACAGTTACAGCATATAATGTCTTTGGGCACAGATTTGTTACCCCCACCAGAGTTCTTATCAAACTTGAAGTTTAAATGGGAAAAAGAGTGTCTTTCCGGTGCTTAGCTGTTGCCTCACTGCTGTGGCATCTGTCTGGCCATTTGGTAGTCCTTGACCAAAGAAACAACCTTTTCCCCACTTTCTGGTCAGTGTTCCTTTACCCAATGCTGTATATCTCTAGGCATGATGTTGATGAATTACTCCATTGCAAATGTGTCGATGATCTGTGGGACTGGTTTGCCCTCTGGTTGGAGTCATTTTGTCAGGAGTTCTCGGAGTCAGGTGAAGGCTTCTCGAGGATTGTCGACTGAGTTGTACTTAAGAGATTGAAATCTCTGCCTGTAGGTCTTTCCTGAGATGTCAGACCTTTTCAGGATTTTGCTTTTCACCAGGTCATAGTTTTATGACTGTGCAGTATCCATATTGCTGTAGGCAAGTTGGGCTTTCCCTGTCAGGTAGGGTACCAGTCTGATTGTCCATTATTGCTTTGGCCATTGGCAGGCTGTGGCAACTCTTTCAAAAGTTGTCAGGTATGCCTCGATACCATCCGAGGGGCACAGTTTTGTAAATTTAATGGCTTTTAAGTTGCTCATGTTTTGTTGCTCATCTGGATCTGTGCCAGATCATCTGCCTTTGATAGCTTGCAAGGCATCCAGCCATTGCTGCATCTCTTCTCTCCTCTGCTGCATCTCGTCTCTCCTCTGCTGCTCCTGTTGCTGCATCTCTCCTCTTCTCTGTGCCTCTAAACGTTGAATCTGTTTTTCTCTCTGTTTCTCCTTCTCTTTTTGTTGTATAGCCCACTATTTGAAAAAGTCCATCAGGCTTTCAGGTAATGTCACTGCCTGTTCTTTTTCCATAACTTGTGCTGGCTGTACAATCTCAGCTTGGACTTCTATCTCTGCTAGTTTGGCTGCCATTCTCCTGGTAACCACTCCTGGACTTGCTGCTGCAGAATCCATACCTTTCTCTATGCTTGCCTGGTACTAGGTCCAGTACCCATGCACAAAACTCCTGGCTTAGAGTGTGCACAGCGTACATTCCACTTAGGCTGACACCATCTGTCTTTGAGGCACATTTCAGGAAGCTTAGGAAAACCAGGAGCAGTTGTAGAATTCGAAAAAAGTATTTATTAGTACTGGCAGTAACATAAAAAAAATAAACTTGTTCAGTATAACTATTTACAAGGGCAGAATAAATAGAAAAAAATCGGAGTTTTCCTTCAATCTGTGTGTGTCTTGTAAGCAATTGCAGCTTTGTTTTTATAAGTCCTTGCAACCCCCCCCCCCAACAAGCATCCTGTTTTTTTCTAAAATGTTCTTGTATATTTCAGGCAGGTGCAGGCAGGAACACAATGTCCCAGAACTGAGGCCCCTTTTCCACAACTTCTGCAAAAGGCTTAAAAATTGCATTTCAGGTTAATCCCTTGAGTTTCCAATAGCTTTTTACAATCATCTTAAACTATAATTATATACATTTCAACAGTAACACTATATAATTTCTAAACAAAGGGATTACAATATCAGTTACATTTCTACATAACGATTTGCATATATTTTTATGCCAGCAGATATGCAATGGAGGAAAAGACAGAAACAGCAAGGGAAGACTGAGAGACAGTGAGAGGCAAAGATTTGCGAGACTGTCGGGGGGGGATCAAATCCTAGGTCTCACGAGAAAATCTGGTAGTGCAACCCGACAGATAAGAGATGGGAAAGGAAAGAACAGAAGAGATTCCTGCATTCAAGCTCTCCATAACAACTGGGACAGGGTCCCATTTAACCCTGTCACAGACATGATAGAAACTTTCAAATACCTCAAGAGAATCAACAAAGTCCAAGAGGGTGGCATCTTTCAGAAAAAGAGATGTGCAAGAACAAGGGGGCACAGCCGGCCTGGTGGCGCTGAGGGTTGAAGCGCCGGACGCCACACCTCGTGTGACACCAGCAACCCGAGTACAGTGCTGGACCTGCTGCCGGGGTCTGTAGGGGAGGAAGAGGATCGATCATCCAGAGGACAGCCTCCCTCCCTGGGGAGTGCTCCTGTTGCCTGGTGTCCCATGCACCCCTCTAGGAGATCGGGGGTACTGCAGGTACATCAGCCGAGAACACAAGGGGTGGAGGCAGCAGATGCCAGCAGAGCAGCTGTGTGCAGGCGTCATTGCATGCCGCACTCCAAGGGGAGAAAACAAGAAAATACACCTGAAGGCCGGGTGAGGCAATGGATGGTCTCTGGGGGCCGACCCCCACATGCTCAACATCAGCCATGATCCCGACCCTACCCCCTGGGGATCCTTGGCCTCCTCCTGTATGGGTCTGGCAGGAGAGGAGGGGATCCTGATCCAAATGTCTCGTTTGGGGGATGTGGTTCAGGCAAGCAGTTAGGGGGAATGCCGAGTGAGCCAGCCCAAGAGATGCCCCAGACCACCAAGTGAATAGAGTTGAAAAAAGCAAAACAAGGGGGACACAATTTGAAGATAGAGGGAGGTCAGCTCTGGAACAACTTGAGGAAATATTTTTTCGTGGAGAGGGTGGTGGATGCATGGAACCACCTTCCTGAGGAGGTCATGGGTCAGAAACAGTGGGGGAATTCAAGACTGCATGGGACAGACATAAGGCAGTTCTAGTGGGGGTTAGGAGGAAGTAGGCTGTTGGTTAACTAGGATCTTCAGCTTATCCAGTAGATAGGGAAATGGGTAGACTGGGTGGGCCAAGCGGTCCTTATCTGCCATCAAAGTCTATGTTTCTATATTTGTCTCCTTCTGAGACACAACCTACTGACCATGTCTCAGGGCAGGGTAACCTTTCCGAACCTCAAGTCACTTCACCTCAGGACTTGGTTCTTGAAGAGTTAGAATACTCTGACTTTTAGTTTTCAGAAGAGGTCCTCAGGGTCCTCAAGGTTTACAGGAAGCCTGCCACCAGAAAGACGTACGCCTCCAAATGGAAAAGATTTTCCCTTTGGTGTGCTTCTAAGCAGTACAATCCATTACAGGCACCTGCCTATCATTATGGACTATCTGGTGCACTTACAAGCTTTAGGTCTCAGACCTTCGATCCTAAAGATGCATTTGGTGTCTGTTTCTGCCTGTGTGTCAGCAGGCAAACAGAAAATGGTGGCTTCTCACCCTATTTTCAAGAGATTCTTTAAGGGCCTGCTGCATCTGTATCCCCCCTGTTAGGGAGCCAGTCCCTCCCTGGGATTTGAACCTGTGCATAGCCAAGCTCATGGAACCTCTCTTTGAGCCTGTGACCACTGCAGACTTGAAGTATGTCACCTGAAAGTCAGTTTTCGTAGTGGCTATAACTTCTGCCAGGAGGATGTGCGAGCTGCAAGCTCTCTGGACAAACCCTAACTACATTATATTCCACAGGGACAAGGTAGTCCTGAGGACTAACAGGAAATTCCTTCTCAAGGTGGTGTCCGAATTCCATTTAAACCAACTCATCACTCTTCCAGTGTTCTTCACAGAAGGGTCCAGTCCTGGCACGCACATGCTGCACTGTCTGGACATTAAGAGGTCACTTGAACACTATCTGGATTGCACTAAGGACCTCGGATCCTCCCACTCACAGCTGTTCGACATGTATGGTGAAATGGGAAAGGGCAAGCCAGCTTTTAGGAGAACCATTGCCCGCTGGATTGTTTCCTGCTTCCAGTTCTGTTACTCTAAAGCTGGCAAACAGCCACCTCAAGGCTTCCGAGCTCACTCTACCTGTGACACTGCTGCCGCTGTGGCAGCTACAAGGGATGTCCCCTTGCTGGAAATCTATAAAACAGCTACCTGGAAAACTGTACACACCTTTACAAAGCACTGTTGCCTGGATATACAGTCCAGGAGAAATGCCAGGTTTGGCACTACTGTACTGCAGAACCTTTTCCCCAAATAGGTTCTGTACCCAGCCTCCCACGGTACTGCTTTGTAGTCTGCATTAGTTAAGTATAATGAGGGATTCCTGGGGTTTGAAGAAAAATTACTTACCATAGTAATATTGTTTCTTCCAAGGGATCCTTCATTATGTTTAAACACCCAACCCTACCTCCCCTTCCAGAACCTGGAAAAGGTTCTACAATAGTCAGTTTTTTCTCTTATGTTTACTTGCTTGAGCATTACTTTATTGTTCATTCACAATCACTATGTTTTATGTGGCTTGTTTTAGTCTGCCAGAGCTTGGCCTGCATGGCCAGTCCTTTATTACCTTTTTGGATACTTGGTTTTGGTATAGTTTAGGATAAGCTAGCAAAATTCACTGCATTCACTAAAAATACCACCAACAGCTTAATCTGGTTCAAGGTCAGTTGGCATTCATCTGTATCCCCTCCCCCGGGTCGTGCCTGAAAATAGGCAGGATTTGTCTAGTTAGTGCACTTACCCGGTCAACAAAAAATAAAAATAAAAAAAATTAAAAAATTGAGAGGCTAATTCCATTGTCTTCGAAAGGATCTGACTTTAGGCTGTTTAACTACAGCATCACCTCAAGACAGAGGTTTGAAGAGCATTCTAAATTCCATGATTTACATACATTCCACGCACTCAGGGGCTGAACCTCCCAGGCTCACTGCATTAGTTAAGCATAATGACGGATCCCTTGAAAGAAACAATATTACTATGGTAAGTCATTTTTTCTTCTCTCTCCCTCCCTCTCTCTTCAAAAGCCTCCACTCACTAGCAATGCTAGGACTGTTAAGTCTACAGGCCACCTGCCAGTGCTGCTGTCCATCAGCACCAGGGAGCAATGATATGGCAAGATCTTGCTCCCTCCCCCATCCATAATGCAAGAGCATCCTGTGAGGTGCTTGATTCTCCTGCTAGCCCACTGCTGCATTCTGGGCTTTAGGCACAAACCCAAACACTGGGGACTACAGTAGTTATGTGACAAGAGTGCAACTCTGCAGTAAGTCAGAGGTGGATACAGGAGTAATATGACTTGCAGGTGACTGCAGCCACTAAAAAAGGGATACTGTAGCCATGTGACATCCATCTTACTCTGCAGCAAATCTGAGAAGGCTACATTAGCCATGTGGTATCATTGTGACTGCAGCCAGTCAGACAATGCTACGTAAGTTGTGGTGTCAGGCTGGAGGTTTTATGCTATTGTTTTTTGCTTTCCACTAGAGCGCCCTCTAATCTATCAATTGTCCCTCTTTTCATCCTGCAGCTCGAAGGAGAAGTGCCAGAACCCACATTTGATGAGAAAGAGGGACAAGATGAATATGATGAGCTTCCCATGCCAATATAAACAAACCCATTAAGGGAATCTGACAAGGACAGCAAACTGTGGGCAGCACTACACAGAGGAGGAGGATTTTGTCTGCCTGTACAGATTTTTGTCTCTGAACTCTATACGAAATTTTGCTTGGAACTTAAAATTCTGAACCACAGTTGGGCGAAAGGCGATGGTGTTGAAAGGACTTGGACTGTCAGCACCTAACCTTATTCAGTCTCTGAGCGGATTTGGTATATTATCTCATTCTTGCTGGGAATATAAATCCACTAGAACTGTTAATGCAAGCTAGGACTGTGTGAGTGAAGTATTGGGATCATTTTGGCTTACACATGCATTACATTTTGGGAGACGAGCAGAATGCCAAACAGTTAATTCCTTGAATTGCCTAATTAACCATGGGGGTTTAGACATTAGTGCTGTATTTATATGAACATACTAGTCCTAGAAATATTTTTTTAATCAGATGTTTCACATTTTGTGCCTTTTACAGTTCTTTCCTCATCTAAATCATCTAGTATAATCCCAAGGTTTTTTGTCAGTCTCTACAAATATCGGCATTAAGAGTTATAATTCTTGCTGCTTTTGCAGTCGTGTGACACCAGTGACTCTACAGCCAATCAAAGAGGGCTAAAGGAGCTATGTGACTAAACAGCCAGTGAGAGAGGGCTATAGATGCTGTGTGACACCAGTGTGACTCAGCAGTCAGAGAGGGCTGCAGTAGAAATGTCACATCAGTCTCTGTGTGACTCTGCAGCCAGTCAGAGAGGGCTGCAGGAGCCATGTTACACCAGTGTGACTCAGCAGCCAGTCAGGGAGAGCTACAGGAGCCATGGAACACCAGTGTGACTCAGCAGCCAATCAGAGAGAGCTACAGGAGCCATAGGACACCAGTGTGACTTTGTGGTCAGTTATGGAGGGCTGTAGGAGCTGTGTGACACCGAGGACTACAGGGGATGTGTGACACCAGTGTAACTCAGCAACCAGTCAGAGTACTACAGGAGACATATGACATCAGTGTTACACGGCAGTCAGTCATGGAGGGCTACAGGTACTGTATGATACCACAGTGACTCTACAGCTAGTCAGAAAGAGCTACAGGAGATGTGTGACTCTGCAGCCAGTCAGAGGGGGCTGCAGGAGATGTGTGACATCAGTGTGACTCTGCAGCCAATCAGAGAGGGCTACAGGAGTCATGTGACACCAATGTGACTTAGCAACCAGTCGGAGAGTGCTACAGGAGTCATGTGACAGTAGTATGACTCAGCATCCAGTCAGTGAGGGCTACAGGAGCCGTGTGAAATCACTGTGACTCCACAGCTAGAGGTGGCTGCGACAGCCAGTTGGAGAGGGCTAGAGAGTCATGTGACAATAGTGTGACTCTGCGACTAATTTGGGGGGTTACAGTAGCTATGTGAAACCATTGTGGCTGCTTGGTTTGTAAGTTAATTTGTTGTGGATGGTCAGAGCACTTCCCCATGGCAGCGAAGGAGACCCCATGTTATTTTCTTATGACCTTTAAGACGTTCAGAAACACTCCTTGCTAAGCAAGACGCTTCTAGGGGATTCCAGAGTATCAGTGGACATGCCAACCTCCTTAGGTCATAGACAGTGTACTCAGCTTGGAGATTTACCAATAATGTGAGCTGCCATCTTCATCATGAACAGCACTGTAACCAGACTCCTTTCCTAAAAGGGGTGGTAACCACGGAATCTAGATCGAAAGCAGAACAGCGTGACTGAGAGCTGTTTGCACAGTCAGCTCCCCACATAACCTCCTAGCTTGCCTCCCCATCCTGTTTTCCTGAGGAAATAATAGAACCCCTCTTCCAACCAGTGCTTCCTGTAATATATATATATATATATATTTTTTTTTTTTCTAACACACTAGTTCAGGAGCTGGGGAATGACAGACAGCTGACATTTTCAAAAATACTATAGGAACACTCTGTGGACCCATTAATAAACCCTTAATCTGTCTGAATGCCACACCACCTGAGCCCACAATACTGATGCACAGGCTGCCTTCTCAAGTTTGCTTCACACTGAGCAAAATGGTAGACCAGACAGTTACACTATGATGAGGTACCAAACCTCAGCCACTTATAAGCAGAACACTGTCTTGTGCTCCTAAGGTTTTTTTTTCACATGATAATTGCTAGCAAGCTCTCTCCCCCCTACCCAACTAAGAGCTTCTAGCAATTGCGGTGTAACTGTCATGTAAGAAGTGGCCACTAGAAGAGTAGATTAACACACCATCGTATTTTTTTCCATATCTAGGGCTACCAGAGTCCTTTCTGCTAGTTGAAATATCCCAGCCAGTTATATGGAAATATGTACTCTGAAGGTCATCTTTATGCACAGAAAATATCCTCTGACAGTCTTGCCCAGACAGTCCCACCCCACGGTGGGTAGGGGCTTCTGGTATAAGCTGATAACTAAGATTTTGACTTCTGCTAACTGACAGACCCCCAGTGGTTGATGGAGTGCAAATCAACGCCTCCTCTTTGCTGACTTCAGATAACTCACAAGCTTTGCTCGAGGTCAGAATCTATTTAAATTCATTCTTACCTTCCCCACCCCACTTCTTCCCTGCATTGAAACAGGGTGCACCATTATGTATCAGTGCCTAATGAGTAAGATTTTATAGTAGTCAGAGGTAGCACTACACTGAATAACTTAGCTGCAGAAGAGTAGCAACTCTTGACGCGTAATACAGAATAGCAAGATGCTTCTTTTGCACTTGGTGTCCCCCCTTCCCCAAGCTAGACAGATAGCACCATTTGGCTGCCATACTGTAGCCCTCTGTGATTCAAACCCCTGTTGATAATTGGATTTTGGGGAACCCCTCCACATCTTGTGAGACAGGGTGGATGGAACTTGCACAGCAATCAGGTACTCTAAAATGGGTGTGTTGCTTATCAAGGGCCCTCATAACCTGGGAAAGCCCTGTCGAGTTCACAGAAATCAGCAGTGGAGGCACCTTGGGCATCAACATGGATCAGCCAGAGAGGAGAGAGAGAGAGAGAGCGCCCACAGAGAGACAGCCCACAGAGTGAGGTAGCAACCCAAGGTGGCCTTGTGAAAATCATAGTACCACGTCTATACAGACAATTTTTGACATTAGAATCTGACACTTTTTTCCCTGTCAAATTTTAGGAGAGTGATTTTGCTTTGCAACAATGTTTACAAGTTATTTCAAGTCTATCTTTTGGGCATTATTACCAGCCCATGATGAAAGTTCTCAGGCCCAGGGTAAGGAGGGTATTTACAGGGCTGATATAAACCTGAGGATACCCCTGCTCTGACTGTCAAGATAAATTACACATCCGTCAAGGCTCATGCATAGCTGAACTGGCCATGTATGTGTGCTTGGCATCTGTTTTACCTGTTACGTAAAATCTATATTTCTTTGTAAATGACGTGCATTCTCCATTTATCTTTTCAAATTAATATGACCCTTCTTTTCTGGCCCTGGTATTTCACACTGTACGAGGTGACTGTTATTAGCAATGGAACCATACATGGATCCCCGCATGGCCCAGCTGTAGCTCTACATGCATTGCCCCAAAGACTAACAAACAAGGGTGGCAGTTCATGCAATGGCAGCGGGTGGTGAGCATCTCATCCCCTTCAGCTAGTGGGCCATTTGATTGGCAGAGGACAGTGTAGAGTGAATACCTTGAGAATTAACTTAAGGCTCTTATTTTCTTGCTAATTATGCCCCCAACCCACCCCCATGTTTCCCGGTTTGCCCTCCAACTCCAACTCTGATGATCGGGGTCATCATAGCTGCTTTCTCCTTCA
This sequence comes from Neoceratodus forsteri, assembly GCA_016271365.2. Lineage (NCBI taxonomy): Eukaryota > Metazoa > Chordata > Ceratodontiformes > Ceratodontidae > Neoceratodus > Neoceratodus forsteri. The sequence continues at coordinate 248,761,712 of CM057457.1, forward strand.
GGCAAGGTGTGCAGACGAGCCACTGCTCCATGTTTGGCTGTCAGGGACTGCGTGAATGCAGGACAAACTGCACACACCCTCCCCAAGAGTCGAGTAGCTCATCTACATGACACAACCAGCCCCCACCACCACCAGCTTGCCTCAGAGCAATAAGAGCAGTACTGCTGGGATTTCAGACTTCTATCGAATAATTTCAACCAGCAGTTTTAAGTAGTACAGTAATTGTAAATATAGCTCCCTAGGCTATGAAAGTTAAAAAGAGCTTGTTTTAATGCCCAACATTCACTTTTGCCCTTAATCACAGGCACTGTTTATGTGTTAGTCTCTTAGTATTGTTAATTAACTGTTGAATTCTTTGAAAATATCCTCACGTTGGGGGGAGGTGTGGGCTAAGTGCCAGGAATCAGAGTGAAAAACCATGCTGTGTTTTATTTAAAAATGTATATATTATATATACAGTATAAATATACTAGTATTAAAAAATGGCTTATAGATTTTTGTAATTAGTTCTGGAAACAAATTGGTGTTCTGTATATGTGTAGTGTGCTTAGTACTGTGTTGATGATTAAGTATTCCAATTTTTCATTTTGTAGTCGTAGGTTTTATGTAAATTACTGGACAACTATGTTAATTGGGGCAGTGTTTCAGGTATCAAATAAGCAGCCTCGGAGGTGCTAGAATGTCTTTGGGTGGTGAGATAGAGGGACAGAATTTTTACTTTGTTCTTCTGCTTCATGACGGGAGCATTTCTCCTAGTTAAAATATTTTTGGGGACAGGAGAGAGACACAGTGCTCCCAGTTCCCTCATTCCAGCATATATGGTCAGCAACACTAAACCTGTGTGTGTGCGCGCGTGTCTGTGTCTGTGCACATCCATGTTGAAAACCATCTCCAAGTAATTGTGATCACATAGAAGGAAAAAAAATGGCATACCTATGATCTTAGCTGTGTTAACAGATGGAGGAGGCTTGGCTCTAGACCAGTGGTTCTCAAAGTGCAGCTAGCACACCTCATGCTTTACTTAGTTCACCCCAATCTCCTGATACATAATATTATGTAAGCAATAATACATGACAGGGTGTGGGTTGTGCTGAAATGAACCACAGGCATGAGTGTTGAAACCATGAGGTGAATCCAAGCGACTTCATGCACCCTTTAACCGTGGTTTATTCCAGTACAACCCACAAACACTGTAGGTGTATTATTTCATTTATAAAATGGGATACAATGACCAACACTATACACTAGAACCACTGACTTGTTTGAACTTTTTTCAGTCGCCAACTTAACGAGATTAGAAAGACATATGTATGACCATTACTGTGGTAATGTTTGCGCACACGTCTTTCTAACCTCACATAGCCACCGACAGAAACATTTGTGTGAGTCAACGGCTCAAGCATGAAGTGTAAGGATTTTACCTGGTATTGTCATTTGGCAGCCAAAAGAATCCACAAACTGTGGTTTGTACTGGATTAAGCGACCTGAATCTAGGTAGTTAGAAATAGCAGTTACTTACTTGTAACTGTAGTTCCATTACTAGTGTTATTTATTTCACATCCACAAGAGCCCCCATTTTCCCCGGCAAGGCTTGCTTCAGATTAGTTTTTCAGCATGTGAATTGGAGTACATTGGGGTGGAGCTGGAGGGCCACATGATTGGGTAATGGGAGCTATCAAGCTTGAAGACTGTTTTAGTGACTGAGCATGCTCAGTAGAAGACTGCCTAAGTCTGGACGTGAACTGAATACTAGTAGTAGAACTATGATTACAAGTAAGTAACCTCTGTTTTCATTTACATTTTAAGAGGGCTTGTGATCTTTGCCTCCCCGAGATACACTGCTCTTGAGTATCCCCCACCCCACCCCTGTGCCTTGACTTTCAGTTCTTCAAGTCACGGGGAGCTGACTTTTGAGCAAGGTAATCACCTGATGTTGCATCTAGGGTCAATTCTCTAAGAGTGCAACAGGACAACCGACATGAAATGGAATGAGCAGTAGAAATAACTTGGTGGTTGGCCTATTAGGGAGGTTGCGGGAGAGGAGGGTATTTCTGGGGTTCTTATAGAGCTTATCCATTTCAGCTGGTGCTGAAGCCACTTGCCTTTCTTAGAGAGCTGCACTCTTTAGCCACAGTGGCAGTGTTCATAAAGCTCTGCTTCATGACAGTCGAGGATGTGCTGTGGGTGACACAATATAATCAAGACAGGTCTCATCTCATTAAATGATAACATGGGTCATTGAGCAGAATTCTGTTTTTATAGATTTTTATCCCTACCTCTTTCAGCCATTGCACTACCTCCCCACCACCTCCAACAACGGTGAGACACAGTGCTCTGGAGGTTATAAACATGGCTTCAGATAACTATTTGGAAGTACATGACATCAAAAAACAAGGTAAAAAGCTTTCAAAATCTAGGGAGATGAAGTATCTTGACTTCCCAAGTGGTTAAATAAAACAATTAGGTTGCCTCCAATTTTTCAGGCAAGATTGTTAAAAATTATAGATTTGTTTTCTGAAAGGTTATTGTATCAGTAATATTTATATTAATTTGCTATAACTGGCTGCTCCTAGACTGCTGATTTCCAAATATAGGACCAAAGTGCTTTAGACTTCCAAAAACTGGAATGATTGCCAGATTTGGGCTCTTGGATCTTTTTGAATTCAACCACCTCACCTTCAAAAAATGAGCTGACCCTAAGATTACAATTATTGTAAGGAATAATCCACAGTTGGGTATGCGGCAATATGAAGAATAAATAACATCAGTCTGTGAAGAACACGCTGGTTCACACACCCAGTGGGTGCTGTGACATCATTGTAAAGTTGAGCAAGGCTCGCGCGCCTCACTGATGTCACAGTACCCACGAGGTGTGTCAACCAGTGAGTTTTTCGGTCTGTATTTTTTTTGTATACTATGTTGGATAGAATGTTTTTAAGCACTTAATTTCTATAAATCAGTATTGTGAGATCTAGTCCAATAAGAAACAAAAGATCAAACCAAACTCCTGTTTCCCACACTGTTTTAATCACTGTGTTTTTTGACCGTGCTCTGCTGAGAAGCACAGCAGAGTGTGCAGCAGTGCACATGCTTAGCAAGTAAAGTTGTTAATGTTCTTTAAAAGTTAACAAATGTTAAATACTTTCAGAAACCACTGAAAAGCATGATAGTTACGTATTATAATGCAATTACCGTATACCTTGGGTGAGTTATAACGCATGAAGCACAGCTGAGGGCCTTCAGCCACCCAAGAATTAAGATTATTGCAGTGTTCGCACACATCCGAAGTGGATTATTCTACTTATAACATGTGGAAGTAAGTAAAACGTGTTACAAATAATTTCAATACATTGTTCCACTCAGTGTCGCTTCTGTTAGGGGATGATGCAACACTTAATGAGGAGTCTAGAGCGTGTAGGACAAGGAGTATAATGTCATTGTATTTTGATTAAAAACCTGAGGTGGACGGAGGGGGACATAGTTCATTTGATAGCCTAATGCTCTGTGGGTGCATCCCTTTTCAGGTTTAAAAACTGGAATCTTTAGACCCACTTAAAAACATTCCAGGAACTAGCTCTGCTGAATGGCTTAGAGGGGTCAGCAAATGTGTACTACTTAGCAGCTGCTTGAAATGTTCCTGTCTTCAGAAATTATATTTTTATCCCCCCCAAATGATTCATATTAAAACTGTACCTATACCTGTATAAAATGTATTGTAATCCTAGATTGAAATAAATAAACATTAAAACTGTACCTGAATGAAAGTTAAAATTGTAAACTATTTTTCATCGTTTTCTTTTTATAGACACTATAATTATGTACATTTCTCTTCCTGGAACCAGGAATTTGGAATTTTGACTTATGTCACTACTATAAGTAAATGTGGTGTGTGAGATGTCTCTTTGCTAATCAAGAGTGTTATCTCTTGACTTCTTAGCATTTAGAACCATGAAGCAAAGCAGAGCAGTTCGGGAAACCAAAGGAGTCTAGAGATGATACTCTTGATCAGCCAGTTGATGTCTCATAGACCTCATTTCATTTTTATTATGCCTTTTTTTCTGGCATTACAAAAACAGGAGGCAGATAGCTGAATAGACAGAGCTGATGCCAGAGGTTTTAGAAACTAACAAAGTCATTTACAACCACATACACACACACGCGCGTGCACGTGCACATAAAAAAACCCACACTGATAGTGAATGGGAAGGTGTGTGTAAAATCCCCCCATCCTCAACCGCAAAGGATATGATTGAAAGAAACCAATACTGGAATTATAAACTCCACACTCCCAATACACACACAAAACAGACACGTCGATTGTTAATTGGATGGCACACATAAACCCCTATCCCCCATGGCACAGAATATATTCAGAAGAAACAGATATTAGAATTAAAGACTCCAAACACACATGTGCACACACCCATGAACTGGTATTCAGTAAATTTTGTAAATTACAACACTAGTCAGACGTGGGAATTTTTTTATTTTTTTTTACTTACACTGCTGCCAACATTGCCAGGATATGTTGAGCCTGCCAGGGAGGTGCAGCGAATACCAATGGACATGCATATTCATGTACAGTAGAAGCCTCTTTAAGGGGACGGTTCCGTGGCAGAGTATTCATCCCCTTAAAGCGATCGTCTCTATTAAAGGAACCCGCTAAACTGTTATCTGGTAACACTGAACGGGACTTACAGAACAATATACTGACAATGTACAGACACTACACATACAAAACGAACAAAAACAGTAAGAGACAAGCACTTTCTGTGTTTACAGCTCTTTTATGATTGAGTGTTGTTTGTCTCCATGAAGTTAAACTTTATTTATTTGACAGGATAAAATAAAATTAAAAGTCACTTATCTGATGGTTCAGTATGCTGGTCTGCCCCACTGCTCAAACAAAGAAGTCAGTAATCTTTTGTGTATCTTCCGTTCGCTTCCTTGCTTGAAAGTGGTGTAGAGGGTAAATCGTTCATGTCAGTGAGGTCCTTATCTTCAGCTTCTGTTGAACCCTCTTGTGACACGGAGTCACAGATCGCATCTACGGACAGCTCGCCTTCTGTTTCCACCTCCTTGTCGATGTCAGCAAAGCACTGAAACTCCTCTCTACTGAATGTTGGTGGGTGCACAACGTCAGCAAGTGGGTCATGAAGAGTTTCCTGTGTAGCAGCAACACCCTTTTCAGGATCTTCAGTGAAATCACTTGGTTGTGGAAACCCTGCTTTCCTGAAACAGTTCACAACTGTGGTGTCCTTCACTGAAATCCATGCTTTATGAAGCATAAAGATCGCATCAAGTAGATTGACATGGCGAGCCGTCTGATGCAAACAGTGTGGACTCACTATCAATGACATTGACGATGCGTTCCAAAAATAGTGCTCGGTAATGGCCCTTAAGATTTTTTACCACCCACATATCCAGGGGTTATATTAAACTGGCAGGTTCAGTGCGTGTAAGACTTTGATTTTTCTTACTTAATGGCAAATCAGTACGCTTGTTATCCATGTTGACTGCAGATGAAACGGGTGAACTATGGAGACAGGGACAACAGAACAGCATCTGATCAGCTCAGTAAGTGATTCAGTTTTTATCAACTGGCTACTGGTAATGCTAGGAGAGGCTTGAGTTAAGTGTTGTTTGATGAGCCGCAAATGTGTTAAGAGCTGGCAGAACACAATTTCTGGCTAGTGAGTCGGGTGAATTTAATCACCTAACTTTCGTCCCCTTAAACAGAAGTAGCTGTCCCCTATATAAGAAGCTGGTCCCATTGAATAGTACAGCCACTTAATCGGTGCCCTGGGAGATGTCCCCTTTAACCGAATGTCCCTATAAAGCGTGTCCCGATTAAGTGGCTTGTACTGTAATCTATTTCTTATACTTACTCGCTCTTCACAGTGGAGAAAGCAAAGGGGGTTGTAAAACATGGATTTTTGAAAATATTTGAATTCTGCCATTTTTATGATAATTTTTAGCTGGAGCCTGAAAGGGAGGGCACTTGATGTCACTGTTTGATGGAGCAGTCTGTCATTACAAGAGGTTGCTGACAGACTGACTTTACGCCCATAGAATTTGGAATTGGGAGACTGTAATGGTCATACGGTTACAGTCCTTGCATGTGAAGATTATAAGAGGCCATGTACTGCAGCTTCTCCTAATTGGCTTAAATGGTGGGGGGGGGCATGATTTATTAATGGATTCCAAACTGTGACCATGACCCTTTGACCTATCAGACTGGCAAGTGGAGTTCTGAATCCATGAAGCAACATAGGCAGACTCCCAGGTTCTTGATTCCAAGAAGAGCACTGTATGAAATTGTTGTTCATACAATTATCTTTTGTTCTGGTTTAGATTAATATGGGTGATTTTGGGGGGTGACGTATAATTTCTGAAAACAGGAATACTACAATTTGCTGCACATTAGAAATCATTCCCTGTGCCCTTTATACAGTGTTTGCAGGCAGCGTGTCACCAAATGTTGTTATGATAAATTGGGACAGATATCATGATCCTCAGTTGTTTGCTGGTGCTATTTCTGTATGCCTTTGGGTTGTTCATTTAAAAAAAATTATATTCTGTAATGAAGCATCAGATTAAAAATTGCAATAATAAATTTTAAATCAATTTCATTGCTGTACTAAGCTTTAAAGTTGCTAATTCATTTTTTTAACTTTGTCTTTCTCTCCCCCCTTCCTTCCTTCCTCCTTACTTCCTTCGCAGCAGTGCAGTGCAGTTGAACACAAAATTTGACAGTACCTTTTTTTTCATTATAAAAGATTTGAGGCAGTCTCTATATACTCAGGAGAGAATTGAGGATCTGGAGGCCAAGGTGGAGGCCTTCTTTCACAAAATCTGGTTATATAAACTCACAGAAGAGATGTAGTTGGACTTGGATGCCCTGATGTCCCAAGCTGACGTGTATGCGGCTGTTAGGGGCCTTAAAATCAGGAAAATCCCTGGGGCCGGTCAGAGTGGCCTCTGAATTCTACAAGGCATTCATGGAGGACCTGCTGCCCCTGCTTACAGAGGTGTGCAGAGCTGTACAGAGGAGACCCCCCCATCCTGGCAGTATGCACAAATAGTGCTACCAAAACAGGGGAAAGACCCGACAGTGTGCAGATCCTGCAACCCCATCTCACTTCTAAACATTGACCCCAAAATACTCACCTTACCTCAAATATTGCAATCTGCTTTACATTAGAAATCATTCCCTGTCCCCTTTAAACAGTGTTTGCAGGCAGTGCATCACCAGGTGTTGTGATGGATTGGGACAGATATCCTGATCCTCAATTGTTAGCTGGTGCTATTTCTGTATGCCTTTGGGTATGTTCAATAAACACATTTATTCTGTAATGAAGCTTCAGATTAAAAATTGCAATAATAACGTGTAAACACCCCCCACCAGCCCCCCTTGTTTAACCAGCAGGGCTGCTCCTCTCACCACATGGCGCCCAAGAGAGGGATGGGTGTTGTCACTACAGGTTCAATTTACTAGTACATTTCCTTCTGAGCCTGCCATAAACAGACAGGCTAACCAAGTGTGGCCACTACCTGGCTCACACCTGGTGGGATCATTTACCATGGCCATCAACCTGGGTCCCTGGGAGAAAACGTTTGCTCACAATTATGCTAGGTTTGTACTTCTGGTCAGGGGCAACCAAGTAAATCCAGACACAGTGGAAGCAATAACAGTACTGTCCAAACCAGGTTGGGATTCTAGAGTGTGGCTTTTATTCACATACACAGCGAAAAATCACAAAGCTAAGATGGACCCCCACAGGGCTACTCCTACTGGTAATGCAGATTACTGAGGTACAGAGAACACACACAGCGAACCCTCAGGTTCTAACTTGAACAACGAACACTCTGGTTCTGAATTACACTTCCTCTTGACTAGGCACACACGGCCAGTACTAGGAGACTTTCCCATATTTCATGAGGAATTGATGGCACCCTCGACCACCAAAGAGCACATACAGGCTTACAGAGAACCCAACCCACATCTGGGTAATCTGTTTTCTTCAGGCAGTGGCCAGATGCACTGAGAGAGAACACAGGTGCCCAAACTGAACCCAGAGAGGTAAATATGGTTACTCCAGATAGGGGGTCTCCCACGTTTTGCTTCCAAATTTATTCTTTGCCATTCATCTGGTTAATACCATCACAGAAAACTTGTAGATGCTATCTTGAAATATCTTTCACATTTAACATGTAACCCCTAGGTGTTGCTATCCCAAGGGCTACTACCCTGCCTGCTTGGCTAGTAGCAGGTTAAGAGGCCTAGGTTCTGTAACGGGTGCCTCCACCCAGAGGCCAGGGTTGGTAGTGGTCAAGCTAACCAGGGTACAGCCCTCTGGGACACTGTAACCCCCCTCTTTCCCTGCTAGTGGCCTAAACATTGCACAATAATTATATTCACAGAACTCCTTGTACACCATACAAGTACCCACACTCTTCACACTTACCACCAGGGCAGCTTCCTCTAGCTTGACCCTGGGGACCCCCTGTAAAACAAGGTTAGGCAAAGCAACTAGCAACAGTACAGTACTCTTAGCACAAACTGGAACCACAGTCAGATTAAATGTGGAAAATGTTAGATCTGATTTATTCAGAGGACTTGAACAAGGGAGAGGCGTAATCAGGTTGATTTGCTTAAAGACTTAATCAAACAGTTATGCAGGCACTTCAGAGTCCCTATAAACAGTCACACCCTCTGGGTACCCAGGTGGAGAGGAGATGGGCTAGCCAGGACCGTTGCTCGGGGTAGGCAGGCGTTGCAGCGGGCCGGGGCCTTGTGATGGAAAAGACAACATGCACAGTACACACTATTTATAATCCAGAGCCAGAGGGCCCAGTTTGTGGAGAAAAAGAAACAACAAGACAATCAGATGACACACTTAGATTAAGCTGTTGTTGCAGGGAGCTACCCTGATATTTACTCACAATACCCAAGAATGGAAACGGGCAGGACGAAAATCGAGACATCAGGTGGCTGATCTGGAGTGTCAGGAGAAGCAGGGCCCACATGATTCCCCAAGGTGTCGTTCCTGTTCAAGCGTGGAGCAGGGGGCTAATCCCCAGGCAGGTCTCTCGCCAGTGGCTTTCTCTGTGCAGTGGGGTAGTCTGGCAGGGAGAGCCTAGCATGGCCCAGGCCGAATGGAGATGAACACTGATTCAGTCCAATTAGGCTGGATAAAGCTTCCAGCAAGCAAAACACAGTTCACACAGTGGGGAACTAAATCACGAACCACTTTCAATACACAGCACATTTACGTGTAAAGGATTCTACGGTACCAGCAAGCAGAACACAGTTCACACAGTGGAGAACCAAATCACGACCCACTTTCAATACACAGCACATTTACATGTAAGGAAATTCTATTGTACCAAGCAAACTGCTCTCTGGTCACGATCGCATTCAGCAAAATCTTCGGTCTTCTTCAGGTATGTGCCTGGTAAAAAATCAGTGGCTTACTTTGTTCTCACAAACTTGAATTTAGTCTGAAATAATTCTCTTATCTCCCTCTCAGGGGCAGCAGGCAGACATGCAGGCCACAACTCAGGCCTTTCCACAGTTCTCCCGCACGAAACTACTCAGATGGCTGCTTGACTGTCTGAAGCTGTTGCTTCTTCAGCTCCCAACTTAGATCTGACTCAACTGCTAGAAAGTCTGGTACTTTCCCCAGAATCCAAAAGGTTTGGTTGGCTGATCTGTCTGTCAGTCACAACAAAGGCTCCCCCTTCAGGTGCAAAAAGGCACCAAAAGTCCAAAACTACAATTCCTACAGATTTTGACTCCAGACAGCTCCTGTAGTCTGGCTCCATTTTAGGTCCCACCAGTACTGATTGGTCCAATTCAGCAGTCCAGGACCAAGATAGTGGAGATAAACAACACAGTCCTTGCTGCAAAGAAGGCAGGTTAGACAAACTACATTATCATTATCACTCTAAATGATTTTCAGCAAATAGTTACATCTTTCAACAGAGCTCCCTCTCAGATTACTCATGACTGCAATCCAGGCAGCCCTTAAAGAGACAATACACAGAGGCTATACAGGCACTCTCTGGCAATCACATTTAAACTGCTAAAACACAGGACACCAGCCTGGCAGTGAGAATTTAGGCAAGCTCAAGGAAGACTTTTTGGGGACCCCCATTTGTAGGGGGGTTACACCCTTCCCTGCCTGGAGAAAACTTGACGTCCGCATCAAGTCTGTACCATCACAATATTGCAAATGAAATCTATATGAGACATTTATACCATTAGCTTGTTATGCAAATGACATCTGATCCATCAGTCAACGTAAACTTATACCTTTTACTATGCATATTCTCTACACTTCACAATACTATATCCATTCTGACAATACATCATGCATATTTCACACAGGTAATTTACACATTTCTATGCAGAATCATGTAATAACTTCTTGTACACTGAACAATGTAAGAGGGGGCCCTTCCCTATCAGCTAACTTGGGGCTAGATGGGGCAGAAGCGCCATACCTAGAAGGCAGAACAATCAACCTGGAATTGGCACTTAGGCTCAGTTTAGGCAATGAGCTCTGAGAAACATAAACCCCTTTGTGGACCACATTGAGAGGCAAATCCACTAGCCTCCCAGGAGAATCATAACTGAAGCGTACTACTATCTTGACAGCTCAGCCAGTCTTTCTGAGGGGGACAACTACAGTCTTTGTACTCTCAGCACTAGTCTGGGGACTCTCGTCACTTGTGAGGGGTGCCTCTGCCTGGATGGGAACGTTCAAACTTGGGGCACTGTCGGCTCCTTGCTCTGCAGACTCTGTTTCTACGCTTGACTCATTTTGTGAAGGCTCAGGCACAATCAAACTCTGAAACACTGAAGGGGGATTGTCAGCACTCTCATAGTGTTCTTCAAGTTCTGGTATGTCACCAGAAAGACTCAAACCATCAGACCCTTCTTCAGGCAAATCATACAGTTCCACAATACACAGGGAATCAGCATCTTCAGACGTGATACTTTGCACTTCACTTTCAGGGAGTATTGGCTCCAAGGACGAAGCTGGGGGATTAGACAGTCCAGAAGGCCCAGCTTCATCCTCGTAATTAGTCATAGGGTTTCCTCAAAACAACTGACTCAATTCATTGGAGGGGTAATAGGCATTGTCACACTCACTATCATCAGAATCTGACTGACGATCACCATCAGTCTGGACCTGCTGGGGAGAACCCCTCAAATCTGTATGCAGTGGGGTAGGTTGACTCTGTCTCTTCCTTGCAACAGCACGAATCGCCGGCCCAGGGAAAGCAATTTCTGATTATTCAGCCTCAATTATGACTTGGCCAATAGGTAGCAAGTGGTTACGGTGCATGGTCTTGACAGGTTTGGAGTTATTCTCTGCGCGCACTCGGTACACTGGTAAATCATCCAACTTTCCAGCTACTACATAGGGAAGATGGTGCCATCAATCAGCAATTTTGTGTTCACCATGCAGTCCCAAATTGCGTAACAACACACGGTCTCCAGATCGAAGCTCTTGGGCCTTTACTTTTTTATTATGCCTCTCTTTGTTAGCTAGATTTCTCTTGGCCGCCATTGTCTGGGCCAGGTGATAGGCATGGTTCAATTGAGCTTTCAGTTTTTGTACATATTACAAGTAGTTTTTGGCTCAGACCCCATCTAGAGAGACCGCAAAACAGACATCAACAGGCAGCTGGGCCTCTCTCCCGAACATGGGGCAGTAGGGAGAGAACCCGGTAGCATCATTTTTCATGAAATTGTATGCGTGTACCAAGGTGCTAATCTGCTGGCTCCATTTATGCTTGTCTTTTGGTACCTAGCATGTCCAGCAGGGTGTGGTTAAAGCGTTCTGGTTGAGGGTCCCCCTGTGGGTGATAAGGGGTGATCTTACTTTGAGAGGGCTCTTGCAGTAGGTAATTACATATAGGACTGACGTGCGGCGGGCAGCAGGACCCCACAGAAAATTTCTAGCTAACGCGGTCCTGGCGGGGACCGCCCCCCACGTCAGGTGACTGGCATCCAGGAGAGAGTCGGTATAAAGGCGGTCCTGGCCGCCTGCCTTCCAGTTCTTTCCCTGCCATTAGCCTGCAGCTACTGCGGAAAGTTTGTTGCTTCCTCAGCCTCCTTCATCAGTTTTTACCGAATTATTTTGACTTTTTCTACATTCATCAGGTGATCATCGTGTATGTCGTCTCCCTACACCCTCCAAGTTAATAAAATGGCAGACTCTGTATGGCGCCTAACTCCTACACAAGGACAGCATTCCCTGTGCCTGTTCTGTCTAGGCCCTCATCACCCAGTCGAGAAGTGCCAACACTGCCTCAGCTTCAACGCGGCTACCCAGAAAAGGCGGCAGCAATCCCTGGAAGCCCACATCTTGAAGAAAAAGATGAGTTCGATGGAGAAGGAGCTCAAAAAACTGAGGCAGGCGTCCACTTCCCCCGAAGGCCATCGGAAGAAGAAAGACAAGGAGAGGCACTGGGACAAGGGCTCCTCCACCGCTTCTCCCTCGGGAGTCACCGGGACTCGGGTAACGTCCCCTCCGGGGGAACGCTCCTCGACGGCCACCTCGGAGGCATCGGCCCACCTGTCTGGCTCGTGCTCGGGCCTTTCGGGCACCTCCGGGCAATTGGAGGCCTCCGCCCCCGTTCGGGTGTAGCTTTGTGGCCCACTGGCGTGGGTGACTCCAGTAAGCCGGACGTCAGCTCCTCCGACGTCCGCGCGGAGAAAGCCGGTAAGGCTCATGACTCTTTGGGGCGGCACACGGCTCCTCTCCCACCAGACCAGGCTGATCCTTCCTCTCGGTCTGCCTCCGGCGTAGGCTCCCATAAGTCAGATGCCGGCTCCTCCGGTGCCTGCCGGGAGTTCGCTGTAAAACCGCACGTCGGCTCGTCCGACATCCGGGTCGGGTGAAAGAACCGCTGATGGACTCCACTCCACGCCGTCTGCCCCCGTTCTCTTGCAGACTTCGCTGCATCCGGGACCTCAGAGTCCCCAGCCCAATCCCGGGATTTTCCTCCATCCCCGGCAACGCTGGTTCTTCCTCCGCCGGACTGTCCTCCTTTAGGTGCGCTGGATCTGACGTCAGTTACCCAGACGCCAGCTCCGATGCCAGCACCTCCGACACGCGTACCTCTGACGCCGGGCCTCTGACGCTGTTTACTAACTCCGTCAACATCCCGCCCGGATGTCGCCCGCTGCCGGACCCTCCGGCCCTTCAACCTGGATCCGCCCGTGTGGCCGCCGGCCGTGCTGTCTGCTCCCGCAGCCGGATACCCTCCATTCTATCCAATGCCGGCGTATCCAGGACCACAGTATCCGGTGCCACAGTACCCGATGCTGGTCTTTCCGACGCCGCAGTACCCAACGCTGGGTTTTCCGCCGCCGGGTTCTGGATACCCTCCATATGGATACAACCCATACCCTTATCCCTCTCTTCCTCCTCTTCCACCGTCCCCACAGCCGCCGGTGGATTTGCAGGAGACTCTGGCCTCCTGGTGGGCTGAGACCAAGGCTCAGCTCACCAGGGATGTGGAGAGCCACCTACCAGCGATGGTGCTATCTCAGGTTCCCGTACGTCCACGGTGGCACACTCCCTCACCACCTCCGGCCACCAGGGCTCTCCCCTCTGGGTCCAGAGAGGGGCAGGATACGCTCGGGTGCTTCCCAAGGGGTCCCTCCCCGGTCAGGAAGGAGTCTTTTTCCTCTTCCTCTGCCTCTTCACTCGGACTCCTCGGATTCCTCCGACGGTTGCTCCGAAAGGGATGACGAGCCACACTCTCCGTCGAAGCCCAGGCCAAGGACTCCTCCGAAGTCTCCTCTGGAAGATCCTTCTTTTACGGAGTTGCTACGAAAAATCCAGGAGGTTCATCAGTGGCACTCTTTGGAACCAGACCCTCAGCAGTTGAAACTCGCTGAGCATCTGGATCTGCCCGTGACAGCTCCTACTTTGGTGCCACCCTAGAAAGAGCCTCACGCCAACCTTGTTACCACCATCTGGAAGCAGCCATCAGCTCTAGCCCCACTTCCGTGGAAGTCGAATGGGCTATACTAGGCTCCCGAGGGTGTTGATTTTTTAGATTCTCACCCTCGTGCTGACTTGGTTATGATTAGCACCGCTCACGTCCTGTCAGCTAACCCAAAACATCTCAGCTCATCGCCACCTGACAAAGAATCACGCCTACTGGACCAGTATGGAAAGAAGATCTTTGCTTCCTCCATGCTGGGGATTAGGGCCCTGAACTATGTTGGTCATATGGGGGACTACCAGAAGGCCATACTTACTCAGTTGGAAACCAAATTGGACTCCCTGCCGGACTCTAAGGTCTAGCAGGAGTTGGCTGATCTTGTCCACTCTGCACATTCAGCCAGTCGACACATGCTTCGGGTGACCTACGATGCAGTGGACACTGCTGGACAGAGCTCAGCTTTCACCGTAGGCTTACATCATCATGCTTGGCTCCGTGTGTCAGGGTTGGTCCCAGAAGTGCAGTCCGCTATCCAGGAAGTGCTCTTCCGGGGGTCGGTGCTTTTCGGTGGCGAAGTCAAGGACATCATCACCGATTTGCAGGAGAAGGGGATGGCACGAAGTCCGTTGACTCCATGTACCACCCCCACCAGCCACAGCGCCGTCCCTTTCGCAGAAGGAATCGGCCCAAGACGAAGCCCCACAGAAGGCGGGCCACAAAACATCGGGCCCCCACAGCTGGTAAGCCCCCCCCACCCAAAAAAGCAGCAGGTGCTTCAGCTGCAGTGCTGCCCTACACCACCTGACTCCTCTCCTCTCCCACAGCCTCCGGACTCCCCGGAGGAACCGGTAGAAGGGAATTTTTCCCTCCACCTTCCGGGATGGGAGAGGATAACATCAGACTCTTGGGTGCTCTAGCTGATCGCAGAAGGACACTCGATAGAGTTTCTACAGAAACCACCTACACACCCCCAAAGTCGTCATATTCACGGGAACATCTTCTCTTGGTCCAGGAAGAGATTTCAGCTCTGCTACTGAAAGAAGCAATAGAACCCATCCCCCTTCATCTTCGAGGGACGAGTTACTATTCCCATTTCTTCCTGGTCCCAAAGAAGACAGGAGATCTCAGACCTATTTTAGATCTCAGTTCCCTGAATCTTTTTGTGGAATACAAAAGGTTCAGAATGCTGTTGTTGCAGAGCCTTCTGCCCCTCCTCCGGTCGGGTCAATGGCTATGTGCCCTGGATATGCAGGATGCTTACCTGCACATTTCCATTCGCCCGTCTCATCGCAAATATCTTCATTTTGCATTCTAGGGGGACCACTAATGGTTCAAGGCACTTCCGTTTGGCCTATCCTCGGTGCCCCGAGTATTTACCAAATGCCTAGTGGTCATGGCGGCCTACCTGCGTACCCGGGGGGTGCAGGTTTTCCCGTACCTGGACGATTGGCTCCTGGCAGCCTCATCCAGGGAGGAACTCCTGTGCTGCTTCACCCTTATCCAGCAGGTTTTTGCATACCTGGGTATTACCATCAACCATTCCAAGTCTCACTTGATCCCATCTCGGAGACTATAGTTTATCGGGGCGATTCTAGACACGACCATTGGCAGGGCCTTCCTGCCACCGGACTGAGCGTCCACCCTCCTGACTCAAATAAGTCTGTTGTCCGGCCACAGGCGGGTCAGTGCAAGGTCAGTCCTTCACCTTCTCGGGCTCATGGCGGCTGCTATCCTGACAGTTCCTTGTTATCGACTTCATATGAGAGTTTCTCAGTGGACTCTCCGCTCCCAATGGGATCAGTTAGTGGATGACTTAGATCACCCAGTTCTAGTCTCCTAGCCGATGCTCCGAGACTTGCAATGGTGGATGGTTTGAGAGAACCTGCTTCGGGGAGTTCCTTTCTTTCGTCCTCCCCCCCTCCCAGACTCTAATCACAGACGCCTCGAGCGAAGGTTGGAGAGCCCATCTAGGTCACCATTGGACCCAGGGCTCTTGGTCCAAGTTCGAACAGACACTCTACATCAATGTGCTCGAGCTTCGGGCAGTGTTATATGCTCTCCAAGCCCTTCACCCATACATCCTTCCCGGCCACCTAGTCATTCAGAAGGACAACATGTGCGTGGTTTGGTACATCAACAAACGGGGGGACTCGGTCCTACCCTCTTTGCAGGGAAGCAATGAGGGTTTGGGATTGGGCAACACAACATGACCTTCACCTCATGGCGATTCATGTTTGGGGAGTCGACAACACCTTGGCAGATAGGCTAAGACTCTCATCTGCTCTGGCTCATGAGTGGGAACTGGAACAAGGGGTCCTAGACAGTATCTTCCGACTTTGGGGAACACCACAGGTCGACCTGTTCACATGCCCTCTCAACGCAAAGCTTCCATTCTTCTGCTCGCTCGTTCCAGAGCGAGGCGCTTTCTGGACAGATACTCTGTCTCTAGACTGGAAGGACAGATTCATCTATGCCTTTCCCCCAATTCCACTTATCCCACGAGTCTTACAGAAACTAGCTTCAGAAGGAGCACGAATGATTCTGATTGCTCCTTTCTGGCCCAGGCAAGTTTGGTTCTCTCTTCTACAACAATACTCAGAGGATACTAACATACTAAAATGCCAGCAGAATAGGCCTAATGGTCTTTCGTGTCTGCTCGTTTGGTCAGCCCCCACCCTGGTTGCTGACCTTGCTGCCCCCCTCGCCTTCTCTGGCTTCTCCCTTCCCAGTTCCAGATATTCTTGCTGCATTGGATTTTGCTTCCAGAACCCTTCCCCTGTACCTGTCCCACCCCCTCTTGAACCCCTACACTGTCTCTGCCTCCACCAGCCCCCTAGGCAGCACATTCCATGGCTCCACCACCCTCTCAGTGAAGTAGCACCTCCTCCTTTCTCCCCTGAATCTTCTCCCTTCCAGCTTCCACCCATGCCCTCTAGTGGCCCCCTCCTCCTTCCTTTGAAGCACCCTGACTGTTCCTCCCCTATTTACCCTCTTCATGTACCTGAAGACCTCTATCATGTCTTCCCGGTCCTTCTCTCTTCCAATGTGTACATATTTAACTCTTCGAGCCTCTCCTCATAGGTCCTGTCCCCCAAGCCCCAAATCATTTTGGTTGCCCTCCTGTGGACCCTCTCCAGGAGGTTAATGTCCCTCTTTAAGTGTGGCCTCCAAAACTGCACGCAGTACTCTAGGTGCAGCCTCACCAAGCAGTTATACAGAGGGAGTATCACTTCCCTCCTTCTGGAGGTGATCCCCAGCGATGCATCCCAGCATCCTGTTGGCCTTGGCTGCTGCCCTCCTACAAGTCTCAGAGTTGTTCATCCTGACATCCACCACCACCCCAGGTCCCTCTCAGTCATCGAGACTTGTAGCATTCCCCAGGGTGTACACTTGGCCTGGGTTTCTGCCCCAGGTGAGTACCTTGCATTTCCCTGCATTGAACCTCAGCTTCCACTTTCTAGACCATCTTTCCAGAGCCTCCAGGTCCCCTGTAGGGCCACCCTCCCTCCTCCCATCCACCACCGTCCCAGTTTTGAGTCATCCGAAGAGACTCATCTCACTCCTGATTCCTGTCCTGTCAGAGACGAGGCGTGGAACAGAAGGGCCAGGACTGATCCTGTGGGACCCCACTAATGACCCTCCTTGGGGATGAGACTATCTCACTCAACCACGACCCTCTGGTCTGGTCCTGGAGCCAATTGCCTATCCATCTGATCATCTGGTTTCCCACCTCCATTTTCTCCCAGCTTATCCAACAGGCCCACGTGAGGAACAGAGTCAAATGCCTTGCTGAAGTCTAGAAAGAGGACATCCACTGGTCTATCCAGGTCCAAGGCACTCGTCACCCAGTCATAGAACTCCACCAGGTTTGTCTGACACGATTTCCCTGGGATGAATCCGTGCTGTCTATCGTCCAGGCACCCTGACTTATCCAGGTCCCTCCCAGCCTCTCCTTGACAATGCCCTCCATCACCTTGCCCACCACCGATGTCAGGCTGACAGGCCTGTAGTTCCCTGCCACCTCCCTTGATCCCCCCTTGTGGATAGGCACTATATGCGCCACCTTCCAGTCCTGGAGCACCCACCCTGTCCTCAGAGAGATGGTGAAAAGCTCCGCCAGGGGTTTCGCCAGGACATCCGCAAGTTCCTCCAGCACTCTGGGATGTAATTTATCCGGCCCCGGTGCTTTCTCCATCTTAAGGGAGCTGAGGGCTTCCCTCACTCTCTCTGCTGTGATTTCCACTTCCGTACCTCTTCTCCTGCTTAGCCCTCCCTCCTGCCAGTGATGCCTCCCCTCCCCAGACCCACCGATCGGGTAAGGGTCCCCCTCTCAGTATCTCTGTCTCCTCCCATGTATGATGCAGCACCCCATTTTCCTTGGTGAAAACTGAGGTGAAGTACTCATTTAGTACCTCAGCCTGCTCCCGGGCTTGTGCCCATCTCCTGATTTAATCCTGCTAATCTGCCCCATCACCCTTCGTTTTTCCCCAATGTATCTAAAGAACCCCTTGTTCCCTCTCCCACTTCCCTGGCCAGGTTCTACCTTCCTTGCCTTAAGTCACCACCACCCCTAGTGGCCCTTCTAGCCATCAGCCTGCATTTCCTTGATCCTTTCACTCCTTGAGCACTTGAATTGCTTATAGGCTGCCTCTTCCCGCACCACCTCCTGACCTCCCTGGTCCACCAGCAGGGTTTTGGGCCCTACCACATTTTGTCTTACTCTTGCACAGGTGCTGGTAGCATCCTGCACCTCTCCTGATGATTTCCCACCTACTATCAGCTCCATGTCTGACTCAATCCATCCAAATGCTCCTTAAGGATCCTTCCCATTTCCTTAAAATCCGCCCCCTGAAGTCTGTTACTTCCATCTTTGTGCAGCCTTCTACCCCTCCTAGGTCCAGCAGAACCAGACCGTGGCATGATCACTCCCCGCCAAATGGGTCCCTTACCTCCAGGCCCCCAATCTGGTCACTGTCTGCCAGGACCACATCCAGCACCCGCGCCTCCCTGGTCGGTTCCCTCACCTGCTGAGTTAGGAACGCGTCTTGAAAGACATCCAACAACCTCTGTTCCCTGGTCACAGAGGATGTCATAGGATCATCTATCACGAGGTTTGCTGACCCAGGATCAGGGGACCCTGGTCCATCCAGGCCTCAAATTACTTCAGCTGCATGCATGGCTCCTGCAATCTTAGCTCAATCCCGTTTTGGGGTTTCTCCCCAAGAGGCGAAGATTTTGGTGGAGGCTAGAAAACCCTCTACTAGATCTACCTACGCCATGAAGTGGGAAAAGTTTCACTATCTGGGCTGCTTCTAAGGATGTGGAACCTTTTTCCTGCTCAGCGGGGCTTCTGCTGGAGTACCTATGCCATCTTTTTGACCTGGGTCTTAGTCATTCTTCTCTGAAAGTCCACATGGCGGCCATCTCAGCCTATCATGTCCCCTTTGCAGACAAGACATTTGCTTAACTGGAGGTCTCTAAGACCTTTCTTAGAGGGGTCCTCCATCTGAGACCTCCTATTCGTACTCCTGCTCCCCCTTAGGACTTGAATTTTGTTCTCGAGAAACTTACTCTGCCTCCTTTTGAACCGGCAGCTTCAGCAGACTTGAAGTTCCTTTCATGGAAGACTCTTTTCCTGGTGGCCATTACTTCCACTTGAAGAATTTCTGGGCTCCAGGCCCTGATGTGTAAAATTCCTTACTTGATTTTTCACAAGGAACATGTTGCTCTGCGAACTAACCCTAAGTTTCTCCCTAAGGTAGTAGTGGAGTCTACTGTAAACCAGTCCATAGAGTTACCCACCTTTTTTACGCAGTACTCTAATCAGGGGGAGTATTTACTCCATACTATGGATGTTCACCGGATTCTGAGATACTATACTAACAGAACAAAATATCTCAGGGAGACCGATCAATTGTTTGTCTCTTTTGCACCCAAAAGAGAAGGCCATGCTGTTTCTAAGCAATGCCTATCTAAATGGTTGGCTCATTGCATCACTTTCTGTTATGACAAGTACAACAAGACCCTGCCGGGTCAAGTAAGAGGCCACTCCACCAGAGGAGTAGCTGCCTCAGCGGCTTGTTTCAAGAATGTGTCAGCGGCAGATATCTGTGCTGCCACCACCTGGACCTCCATCCATACCTTTACAAAACACTACAGTATGGATATTGCCTCTCGCCATAGAGCAGGCTTCAGGCTGGTTGTCCTGCAAGGCGTCTTATCTTAAAGCTTGCACAGCTAGAGCTTCTACTTGGAGTAAATTTCCTCCTCCCGGTGCTTCTCCTTGTTCCAGACTACTTGGGACTCAGTCCTATATGTAATTACCTACTGCAAGAGCCTCTCTCGAAGATCTACTGTTACGGTAAGTTCTTACATAACTGTACTGTTCTTGACTTTCGCACCCCCCATAGAGAGAGCATTTCTTTGATTAGCCGACTCTTAAAGTCTCTGCCTTGATCAGAATGAATATGCTGGGGGGCACCATAGTAGACGAAGAAATTTTCCACTATCACCTTGGCCACGATAGATGCCTTTTGATCTTTGGTGGGGAAAGCTTGTGCATACCGTGTGAAATGATCCGTAACCACTAACACATTGCCAATGTTCTGCTGATCAGATTCTAAATACAAGAAGTCTATGCAGACTAGTTCCATGGGGATGCTGGTAGTAATATTAACAAGGGGGGCAGCCCTCTGAGGCAGGGCTTTTCTTTGCAGACAGCGACTACAAGTCTTTACATGGTGCTCAACATCAGCCCCCATTTTAGGCCAGCAGAAGCAAGATCGTACCAGGTCAAGGATTCTGTCAGTACCGAGGTGCCCCATGTGATTGTGGAGGGACCTCAGTACCAAATCTTTAAAGGCCGTAGGCAGGACCAATTGTTGCTTGTCTACTTTGCCACTACGATCTACTATCTCTCTATACAACAACTGATTGAGCAACTTCAATCTGGGACCTTCTTTAAACAATAAAGCAGTTCGCAAGTCAGTGGAAAGTAACTTAGACACATCTTTCCCAGCATGCAGGGCATCAGGTGCTGGCTGAATCATATGCTCTTGGGATTGAGCCCACTGAATGCTGTAATTGTCAAATTGAGGTAGTGCACTAATATCTAGAGCAGAGAAGTAGCAATAAGCAGCTGGTATGCAGGTGTCAGAAGGGCCCAAGCAATCTACTAAACAGTGCACTGTGTCCGCAGACATCTGTTCATCTTAATCAAACTTTTGGCAAAATGCTTGAATGTCAGGTTTAGACAGCCTGACCCAATCACTCTTGGAACTGGGCCTTCGTGATAGGGCGTCAGCATCAATATGGTTCAGGCCCAGTCTGTATTCGACAGCATAATCATAGGTTGATAATGCAGAAAGCCACCAGTGCCCAGTGGAGTCTAACTTAGCTGAAGTCTGTACATAGGTCAATGGGTTATTGTCAGTCTTCACCAATATCTTTGCCCCATAGAGGTATTCATGAAACTGGTCAACGATGGCCCTTTTAGCACAAGGAACTCCAACTTATGCACAGGGTAGTTTCGTTCGGACGGGGTCAAGCTCCTACTGGCAAAAGCTACTGGTCTCAGGCCATCCTTATGGTCTTGATACAGCACTGCTCCTGGACCCTGCAGACTAGCGTCCGTATGCAGCACATAGGGTTTGGTGGGGTCAGCATAGACGAGGATGGGGGCATGGATGAGCTGGTATATGATCTCATGGAAGGCTGCTTCACAGTCTGGCATCCAGCAGGGCTCGAAGAGTTCACCTGGGCAGAAGTATACTTTTTCTGGTTCTTTAACAGCCCTTTTTTGTATTTACGGTTGGTAGGAGGGTAACCCTAGGTAAGGTTCAAGAGCAGGTGAATCACCTTGGAATAGTCTTTTATGAACCTGCGGTAGTAGTCACAGAACCTCAGGAAACGTTGTAGTTCTTTCAGATTTTGGGACTTGGGCCAAGTAGTCAGTGCTTCAACCTTATTGGGATCAGTCTCTATCCCTTTTGTAGATACTATGTGCCCCACATACTTCATGGAGGTTTGGAAAAACTGGCACTTGTCAATGGACAGCTTGAGGCCGAAGTCTTCCAGTTTGGTCTAGGACTTTTAATAGCTGGTTCTCATGCTCCTCTGAGGTGCTCTCAAACACAATGACATCATCCAAGTACACCAGGCATTCCAGCAAATTCATATCTCCCACCGCATGTTCCATTAGTCGCTGAAAGGTGGCTGGGGCGCCCGATATCCCCTGTGGCATTCTCAGAAATTTGTAGAACCCCAATGGACAGATGAAGGCTGTTTTCTCATGGTCTTTCTTGTCCATTGGGATCTGGTAGTATCCGCTGCGAAGATCCAACACTGAGAACCATTTGCTCCCATTCGAGTAGTACAGGGCATCTTGAATATGAGGCATAGTGTATTGGTCTGGGCTGGTCCACCAGTTCAGGTTTTGATAATTAACACACATCCTCACAGACCTATTCTTCTTATGCACAACCACAATGGGAGAGGCATATGGTCTCCTGGATTCTTGTGTCACACCAGCGGCCAGCATTTCTTGCAGGTGTCTTTTCACATCATCTATGTCTGCTGGGGCTAGGTATTGGGACCTCTCTTGAAATGGTTGTTCATCGTGCAGGCGTATGTGATGCTTCGCACCCTGGACACATCCCACATCTCATTCCTTCAACGGAAACACTTGGTCTCTCTGGGCAAGTCCCTTGCTAATTCTAGCCTTCCATTCAGCTGGCAATGGGGAGTCACCAAAGTCAAGCAAGTCTGGGGTCACTCTCACCTTCTTGCCAGGGTGCTTGTTGTCAGCATAGTGTACCATAGCTAGGGTGCACCCTCTGTTCACCCGGATCTCCCAATCTGACACATTGTGAATCTGAACCATCACTCATTGTGCGTAGGCATGGGCACCAGTAGGCAAGATGCTGAGCTTGACCAGTAATCCTTCTGGCAATTTTCCATCACCTGGCACATCCAACATCAGTATTTTATTGTTGACATCTTTCTGGAGGTGGACCTCCCCTTGAATGGTACACTGGGAATTAGGGGCCAGTACCATTGAATCGGGATCCTCCTTCCACACGATCCCCACAGGTTCATCCTGGTCTACTTCCTCGGGTTTCTGTTGCAAGTCATGGGCCCTCTTGATCAGAGCCAGAATTCTTAGAGTCCTTCCAGTCCATTGCCCTTTTTTCTCATGACAGAGTTGTGCTAGCCTCCCAAACATGTGGGCATTTGTTCAAAGTTAACAGGGGAACCCCATCATGCAGTCCGGTGGGGGGACACACTAGGGCCAGTGTCTCTACTTGCTCCTTCACACCAGTTGCAGTTGCAGGAAAAGACAACCAAAGGCAGACATATCCTAAGTAGAGATAAGACTTGTCACTTAGTCCCTACACATGTAGGCCTTCCAGGGATTGTAATGGCATATCAAATAAGTATTTGTCATACCAGTCCTGAAATACAGTGGTCACTTGTGACCCACTGTCAAGCTCAGCTCGAGTAGGAATACCATTCATAGCCACAGCAGTCTCCATTGAAGGGCCAACTATTTCGGACCAGTTGGGAGGGACAGCAGCAGGGGCCTGGACAGACGATTTAGCCACAAAGAGGTTTGAGTTAGAATGTCCGAAGCCTTCACTGCAATCATTTTGTGCACCCCTTGCCCATTGATTTGGTTTCCGAAACTCCCCTTGAAGCCGGTTCACCACTCTCTCTAAGTCCCTCTGAGAATGGCATTACCTCTTCACATGACCATCCTTGCCGCAATTGTGACAAATGACAGGCTCTCGGGGCATCCTTGGAGAAAGCATTGCAGGGGATGCTGGAGCACCGATGGGAGATTGTGATCTGGCTCCTGCTGATAGTGTGCCATGTCTCCAAAATTCCTTTAGGGTGGCAGTCAATTCCTTGAGCTCAACCGTAAAGCCACCCTCAGTACCGGATGCCTGAGGATGCACCCCCACCCCTATGGCAGTCCCGTCCTGAGAGGGGCCAGGGTCTTTGTCAACAGGCGATACCTCAGTGAGAACATCCGGTTGTACCTTTCTGACTTCCTTCAGCAACTCTTCTCCCCACCATTTAGCCCACGGTGGGACACCTTTAGTGATCTCCATTTCGGAAGGGCCTTCCGGTGCCATGATCACTTCAGCTGCACTCACCCCATAATTACAATCTCCCTCTTCTCCTTCAACCTCCCGGAGTTCGTTTATCAAGTCACAGTAGTCAGATGGGTTACCTGTCCTATCCTGGATCATTAACTGGAGGATCTGCAATTTAGAATGCTTTACATGTTGCAGTATGTGCCCCAATCTCACATGGTTCAAGTCACTGATGGCTACCCCACCTTTCTGGTAAACTTTCTGCAAAGCTCTTTCTAGACGAGTAACATACGCAGACAAACTTTCCCCTTTCCAATGTTTGGTACCTCAGAATTTCCACATCAAATTCTCCCCTGACTCAATGCTCCCAAAATTGCCTTTGAGTGCAGATAGGTACTTCTGAGCAGATGCATCAGGGTTTGTGGACCTCAAAAATGTAATGGCTTAGAGGGCGGGACCCCTCAAACTTTCTATGATTCTTTTCCGCTTCTCAGCCTCTGCACACTGCCACTCGGGTACCAAGGGGGCAACATGGTCTATCCATGTCTCCCAGTCATCCTCCCCCGGGGGGTGTGCCCAAGAAGATTCTCAGCCTTCAGTAGGAGCCATGACTAATGGCAGGTACAGATAAAGGGGCCAGCATTGGCATGGGCACAGAAGGCAGGGCGGTAACAGGTGCTGGAGTGGGAAGGGGTGTTGGGGAAGGAAAACCCCCAGGTGGCAGGAATAGTTTCTTAAAATCCTGTATGGTTTTCCCTTCCTCCAACAGCAATTTAGAAAATTTCTCCTCAAAAGTCTCAGATAATTGTGGGGGCTCATCCTCCCTGGGGTCTTTACTGTCTTTTGTTATCACTCTCCAGGCAGCTGGAACCCCTTCTGGGGCAATAGTCTGGGGCACTTTAGAGCTGTCCACGAGGTCACTACACTCTACCAAGGCTATGAAAGTTTGGGTGATCAAATCATCCTGTCGACCCACCACCACAGGGTTTTTTAAACATTCAGCTTTGGAGAGTGCTCCTTGTACAGTGTCTTTACTGGTACCCAGGGGAATATCCAGTGTAAGTAGAGCATTTTGGGGGTCGATTTCCTGCCCAGTACACCACCCCACCAACTGGTATACAGCCATTTCTACTGGGGTAGCCATTAATCTTTAACAATAATTCATAATTTTTGGTCACTAGAAGGCACAAAATCCCAGCGGTGAGTCTCCAAGATGTAACCCCTAGGTGGTGCTATCCCAAGGGCTACTACTTCTGCCTGCTTGGCTAGTAGCAGGTTAAGGGGCCTAGGTTCTGTATCAGGTACCTTCACCTGGAGGTCAGGGTTGGTAGTGGTCAAGCTAACCAGGGCACAAGCCCTCTGGGACACTGTAACCCCCCTCTTTCCCTGCTAGTGGCCTAAGCACTGCACAATAATTACGTTCACAATACCCCTTGTACACCACACAAGTACCCACACTGTTTACACTTACCACCAGGGCAGTTTCTTCTAGCTCGACCCTGGGGACCCCATGTAAAACGAGGTTAGGCAAAGCAACTAGCAACAATACAGTACGCCTAGCACAAACTGGATCTACAGTCATATTAAAATGTAGAAAAGGTTAGATCTGATTTATTCAGGGGACTTGAGCAAGGGAGGGGTATAATCAGGTTGATTTGCTTAAAGGCTCTATCAGTAAAACAGTTGTGCAAACACTTCAGAGTCCCTAAACAGTCACACCCTTTGGGTACCCAAGTGGAGAGGAGATGGGCTAGCCAGGACCGTTGCTCGGGTTAGGCCAGCATTGCAGCTGGTTGGGGCCCTGTAATGGAAAAGACAACATGCACAGTACACAGTATTTGTAATCCGGAGCCAGAGGACTCAGTTCGTGAAGAAAAAAAAACAACAAGACAATCAGATGACACACTTAGATTATGCTGTTGTTGCAGGGAGCTACCCTGATATTTACTCACGATACCCAAGCCTGGACACAGGCGGGATGAAAATCAAGACAGCAAATGGTTGATCTGGAGTGCCAGGAGAAGCAGGGCCCACAAGATTCGCCAAGGCGTCGTTCCTGTTCAAGCGTGGAGCAGGGGGCTGATCCCCAGGCAGGTCTCTCGCCGATGGCTTTCTCTGTGCAGTGGGATAGTCTGGCAGGGCCAGCATGGCATGGCCCAAGTCGAATGGAGATGAACACAGATTCAGTCCAATTAGGTTGGATAAAGCTTCCAGCAAGCAGAACACAGTTCACACAGTGGGGAACCAAATCACGACCCACTTTCAATACACAGGACATTTACATGTAAAGGATTCTACGGTACCAGCAAGCAGAACACAGTTCACACAGTGGGGAACCAAATCACGACCCACTTTCAATACACAGCACATTTACATGTAAGGAAATTCTACTGTACCAGGCAAACCGCTCTCCGGTCACGATCGTAAAGTCTCTGCACAAACCAGGGATTCAGAAGAGCTGGAAATCATGACAGACTGATCGCATTCAGCAAAATCTTCGGTCTTCTTCAGGTATGAGCCTGGTAAAAAATCAGTGACTTACTTCATTCTCACAAACTTGGATTTAGTCTGAAATAATTCTCTTATCTCCCTCTCAGGGGCAGCAGGCAGACATGCAGGCCACAACTCAGGCCTTTCCACAATTCTCCCGCACAAAACTACTCCGATGGCTACTTGCCTGTCTCAAGCTGTTGCTTCTTCAGCTCTCAGCTTAGATCTGAATTAACTGACAGCAAGCCTGGGACTTTCCCAGAATCCAAAAGGTTTGGTTGACTGATCTGTCTGTCAGTCACAACAAAGGCTCCCCCTTCAGGTGCAAAAAGGCGCCAAAAACCCAAAACTACAATTCCTACAGATTTTGACTCCAGACAGCTCCTGTAGTCCGGCTCCATTGTAGGTCCCACCAGTACTGATTGGTCCAATTCAGCAGTTCAGGACCAAGATAGTGGAGATAAACAAAACAGTCCTTGCTGCAAAGAAGGCAGGTTAGACAAACTAGATTATCATTATCACTCTAAATGATTTTCAGCAAATAGTTACATCTTTCAACAGAGCTCCCTCTCAGATTACTTATGACTGCAATCCAGGCAGCTCTTAAAGAGACAGTACACGGAGGCTATACAGGCACTCTCTAGCAATCACATTTAAACTGCTAAAACACAGGACACCAGCCTGGCAGTGAGCATTTAGGCAAGCTCAAGGAAGACTTTTTGGGAACCCCCATTTGTAGGGGGGTTACAAACATACTGCATTACACACCTCTGAGGTGTCAAAGTTAAAAGTTCTGTAATTAGCAATGTCTCTTCACTAGACCCTAACTTTAGCAGACACTTTTAAACAGAAAACAGTCTAGGTGACAGGATCCCTTTGTCAGAGAGAGAATTCACCACAAGGAATGCAGGTGACCCAGGGCTTTTTCCAAACAAAACTCACAGCTACTCACAGAGCAGTTGAAACTCAGGCAGCTTCAACACAGTCCGGACTAGACCAGGGGATTGCCCCTGAATCCTGGAATCCACCCCATCCCTCCTGGGAGGGGGCACTGTGAAAACCACTTGGCTTGGTTTCCACCACTTCACCACTAGGCTGTACTGGCTCTAACTAGGGTGAGAAACAAACAGAAACACTACTGGTAGCTCTCTAACAGAGCTAAACAGAGAGGCTGCACTACCTGCAACCTCCTCCACTGACTCCAACTGCAGATTATACAATAGGCAAGTTAAATCCTGGTTTGTGATTGGCTAGCTACCACAATTTACAACGTGTAAATCATGGTATGACCCCACCAGAAGAAGTGCCAGTACCAGTCAGCCTCATCTATTGCCCACCGTGTATCACTCCGACACCGCCAACATGAAAAATCCCTCGCCCCTACACCAGTACCCTACTGTCCACTTATGCTAACCGTGCAACTAGCAGCCACCATGTTCACCCACCCACTAACCACGAAATTCAAAACCTAAAATCAGTTGTTTGTTTCACTTAACTGCACACCAGAACACAGCCAGAACTGCACAGAAAACCCCCAGAAAGTCACATAGGACCTGCTCAGCCCAAAGAAAACATCACAAATCTTACTCGACATCCGCTTCCACCTAGCTCGCCTGAAATTCTTTTCCTGTCTGGTTCCACTTCACTACAGTTCCCCAACCAGTCCAATTGACAACTCCCACTTAAAAAAACATTTGATTTCCACAAGTTTTCTGCACAAAACAAACCATTCCTATAAAGAAACTAGTCCCGGTTTTCTAAAACTTGTCAGACTCGTTCTGTAAGCTGTGAACATGTCCCCGTCTCCTCAGTCCCGATGCAGCACTTTTCTGTACATCTCTCTGCACTTCCTACAGCCTGCAACTTAGGAGCACTATTTTTTTTTTTCCACCACAGTAATAAATTAATCATTTAAAAATCAAAGTTTTCTGATTCCACCTTCACAATTCCTAATTGTATAATAGCAATATCCCACTCGAGACTGTGGGTGATGCCAGGATTTTCCCACTTCTGGTGTGTTGTTAACTCGGCTGCGCCTCGTGACTGAACAGTACACCAGGTGTGGGTAAATCCTGGCATCATCCACAGCTTATCGTAGTATATTGCTTAACTAACTCACTCTAACTCAACATTCTAAAGCTAGCTCCCTGCAGCCAGCTTCCAGTGTGGCTTATGCTGCTTTCGACAGTTCCAAAGTGACATCATCACTCCTGCTCAGCTGAGATTGTAAAACAGAGTGTGATACTGTGAAATCCATTTAACTGGCATTTCACTAGCTGCCTGTCCCTGCCTGCCACTGATTCTAATGGGATTCTAGTAACCCCTGGGAACAAGGGGGTTACACCAGTTTAAATAAATCAGTTTCTTTTTTTTTTTTAACTTTCTTTATTGTGAAATGGAATTTCCCATTTTTTAACAGATAACATTACAAACATAGAACAGCATAAATAACGTAACACACTTACAGTGCCATTAACTACAGTGATTTTTACAGTAATATTTCTTCAGATGAACAGTTAATAGGATGAGGAATTCAATACAAATTCAGTTATTCTTAAATTAAGACATTTAATAAGGACAGACATAAAATTAGGAATAGGAATATCTTTAACGTGTAATTGATTATGGGAGATAAAATGAAACTCATTTAACTTGATGAGCTATGTTGATTCATGCCCTGTTAGAAGTTTACAAATATGCATATTTTTAAAAAAATGTTGTGACATTTGTGACTATGAGGATCCTTTCTCCACTTTCAATGGCCATTTCTCTGTGGTATCTCTCCCAGTATGATATTCTTTGTCTAGGGGATACATTCAGGTTGTAGCACACTAATGTAGAGGACCCATCTCCGCCATATCAGTTCAAAATGGATCTGAGTTTTATTCAGGACCACAGTCAGAGCCTCCATTCTATAGACTGTAATCATTAAGTCATGCCAGTGTTGTAGTGTGATTTTATGTTTAGTTAACCATTTCTTGGTGATGGCTTTCTGGGCTGTAAGAATAAAAATTTTATTAATTTCCCAGAAAGAGTGTCTCTATAGTTTTTTAGGACATCCAAGAAAAAGTAGAGCATGGGGGTAAGGTAGAGGTCTGGTCCAAAAATAGAATGAAGGGCTCCCTGCAACTCCCGAAGAAAGGGGACCAGTGCAGGGCATTCCCACATTATATTTATTTTATTTTTTATTTATTTTTTGTTGACCGGGTAAGTGCACTAGACAAATCCTGCCTATTTTCAGACACGACCCGGGGAAGAGGATACAGATAAATGCCAACTGACCATGAACCAGATTAAGCTGTTGGTGGTATTTTTAGTGAATGAGGGAAATTTGGCCAGGACACGGGGGAAATTCCCTTACTCTTTTCGATAAGTGCCATGGAATCTTTAACATCCACCTGAACTACCACCAATCCAGGCAGATGGGACCTCGGTTTAACATCTCATCCGAAAGACAGGTACCCTAAGGGTGCAGGTGAAACCCCGCATCCATGCCAACAAGATGAAGATTTCTCCTGCTGAACCTTTGCCAGTGTTGCAGGAGTCCTAAAGTATTTAATAAACATTTTCCATGAAAATTTTTTCCAACTCCCTGCAAAGATACACATTGGATCCTCCCTAGTGCTCTCTCCCATATTTCATCAGAGATGGGTACCCCCAGGTCTCTTGTCCAGGCCTGTCTGACTGTTTGTGGTGAGTCCCCCTGCCAATGAAGAAGAGCTCTGTATAGGCATGTAATGATATGGGTGGATAATGCTCTACCTTCTACTGCCATTTTGATTGTCTGCTATCTGTGGGGGAGGGTCATCTCCCCAAGTATTCAGGGGAGAGATTTTATGTAATCCCTTACTTGGAAATAACAAAATCATTCCTGCCATCTGATTCTGTACTTTCCTACCAGGTCTTGGAATGCTAGGATTTCCCTGTCCCTCAGGAAATGCCATATCAAGTGTAAGCCTTTCTTCTCCCACTGCCAGTAGCCCACATCTAGTTTTGCTAGTTCAAATGTATCTAGATATGGGACTGAGGAGCGGTAGACATGCCACCTTCTAAATCCCCTATTGTCCAGTATCTCATACCAGGTTCGTAGTACAGAGACCGTGTATGGATTCCTCTCTCCATGAGGGAAGTAGGCTTCTTTTGCATTAGGAGAATCCTGTTTAAGTTTCCCAGGCCCTCCTCTTTACATTCCAGGGTCTTCCATTTTGCCATATAGGTTGTATTTAACCAATAAAAAGTTGTCCTCAGTTGCGCTGCATGGTAATACAGCTTCAAGTTAGGCAAAGACAGTCCTCCCTTCTGCTTGGCATTTGAAGGACTGAAAGTCTAACCCTCAGCCTAGAAGGACCCCAAATGAATCTGGCTATCTTTCTGTTTAATCCAAAGAAATAGTCTTTGGGTATCTGGATAGGGATGGTTTGGGATAGATATAAGATCTTGGGGAGCAACACCATTCTGATTGCCTACACTCGTTGTAAGAGGGGGAGTGGGATCAACGCCCATCTCTCAAAGTCTACTTTTAATTTATGCAGGATGGGTAGGAAGTTGAGTGAGAACAGCTATGAGCTGTCCAGCCCCATGTGAACCCCGAGATATTTTAAGCTTAAACTACATTTAAAGGGGAAGGTTTCTTTGTGTCTTCAGAGGTGGTCATAATTTATTCGCATGACCTCCATTTTAGTTGCATTTACTTTATAGCCTGCCAGGGAGCTAAACTCCGCCAAACAGCTCCACAGTGGCCCCAATGAACTTTCCGGATTATGAAGGTATATCAGCAGGTCATCTGCATATAAGGCCAATTTATGTGTTTCTCCCCCACCTCTTTCCCCTTCATCTACCCCCTTTGTCTCAGTGCTTGCACCAAAGGCTCTAAATATAAGGCGAAGTTGAGTGGGGACAGGGGGCAACCCTGCCTTGTACCTCGGTGCAGAGGGACAGGAGCCGATATACCTCCATTCGTCTTAATGTAGGCCCTGGGCTTGGTATGTATATTATTTATTAATTTACAGAAGGATTCGGAAAAGCCAAAGCCCCCCAGCGAAGCCCTGAGAAAGGACCATGCTATCCGGTCAAAGACCTTCTCCACATCTAGACTCAGCAATAAGAACAGGAACCCCGACCGGGCGGCATGATGTAGGATGTGCAGGGTTCTTTTTATGTTGTCTTGGGACTGTCTCCCAGGGACAGATCCTGTTTGGTCGTAGTCAATCAGCCCTGGAAGAATTGCCTCCAATCTCTTTGCTACTATTGTTGTATAAAGCTTATAGTCAATATTTAAGACTGAAATGGGTCTGTATGCTGTGCAATACGTAGAATCTTTCCCCGGTTTGGGAATACTAGAAATAACAGCATAGTTCCAAGATTCTGGGATTACTTCACCTGTTTGGG
Organism: Neoceratodus forsteri; assembly: GCA_016271365.2. Lineage (NCBI taxonomy): Eukaryota > Metazoa > Chordata > Ceratodontiformes > Ceratodontidae > Neoceratodus > Neoceratodus forsteri. The sequence goes on from CM057457.1 coordinate 248,793,661, forward strand.
TCGCCCTGCAGACCTCCAATAGGGGCTGATCAATCTCTTCCCTAAACATTTTAAAGAACTTGGGTGCATACCCATCTGGGCCAGGGGATTTATGCATTTTTAACTTGTTTATTGAGGCTTCTAGTTCGGCAGGGGTTATGGGGCTATCTAAGATTTATTGTTGCTCCTGTGTGAGTTGGAGAAGTTTTAATTTGGCTAAGTAAGCCTCAGCTTGATGCTCATTTTGATGCTGTTCTGGCATGTATAGAGTCTGATAGAAATTATCAAAGGCCTCTAGTATTAGTTTGGGGGTTCTCATCATCTGCCCACTCTTCGGGTCTCTGATTTGTGTTATAGAGGTCTGTGAGGTCTGTTGCCTCAGTCTGTGGGCAAGTAATCGAGTTGCCCTTGGCCCACTCTCTTAATATCTTTGTCGAAGATGCTGGAGGACTTGTTCCGTTTTGATATCTACAAGTTTTTGGATTTGCTGTTTCGTAGCCTGCAGCAGAGGGTACACTGCTTTGTCCCCATCTGCATGGAGTTGCTGCTGTAGTAGCTTCTCCATTTGGCGAGTTTGCTGCTTTTTTCAATGAGCTGCATACTTTATAATGTTCCCTCGTAGCACTACCTTTACAGTGTCCCAAAGAGTGGCTTTGGAGATTTCTGGGGAATTATTTTCCATCACTATTTGGGGTATTGTAGTCTTGACCATGTCTGTAAAATCTTTTATACTCAAGAGATAGTTAAATTTCCAGAGCGATCCACTTTTCTCCTGCCGCCAGTCCATTTTTAGTGTTAGTTGGGAATGGTCTGAAAGGACAGAGGGTGTGTGGTAGCATTCCCTAATCTGGTGTTGATGTTTTTTAGAGGTCATAATATAATCTATTCGAGCTATGTGGAGGGGAATAGTGGGTGTATTCTGTATCCCCTGGGTGCCTCGTTCTCTAGGCATCTGCCCAGTATGCCCTTTTAAGGTAGTTCCTGAGGGCCCTAAGTGCTGTTGACCCCATTGTGGATCTAGTGTTAGTGGAGTCAATTCGTTCTAAAGCGTGGATAAAGTCCCCTCCCACTATGAGCGTCCCTGTTTGATATTCCATAATTTTTTGGAGTAGGGCTCTAATCACTTGGAGTCAGGGAACCAGGGGGGTTTAGATAGACGCTAGTATGACCAGGGACCTCTCCAAACAGCTCTGTAAAATTGCTAGTCGACCTTCAGGATCCTTGTAAGTGGCCAGTCCCTGGAACTGGGTGCCCCAGGAACCAAGACAACAGTGCCCCATCTCTTTCCCTTCCCATATGATGATGCAGCTAACTGGGTGAAGCCAAATTTCTTCAGTTTCATATGCTCAGCTTTGTTCAGGTGAGTCTCTTGCAAACAAATAAAATCTGGTCTCTGCTTCTTGAGTGCTGAGAGAACTCTATATTTTTTGACAGGGCTAGTCAACCCATTGACGTTATGGGAAAGTACTACAATATTTTGTTTATTCATGATTTAGCTTTATGGGTGGAGCACCATGTTAGAATATTCTCAGAGTCTCTTCTCCCTGCCATCTCCATGCATCCAATAACCCCTCATAGGTGTATGTATCTCTTTCTTGGTCTTTCTAGCTAACAAGTTCCAGTGTTCTCCCCTTATCCTATCAAGTACCAATGTATAGAAACCAATCAAATAAAGTGGCGCTGTACACACATTTAAAAGAACAAACAGAAAGAACATCCAATATTTGATAAATGGTACACATCTTTGTGAACTATGCAGAGGGAGTGTAATGACAAACACCCTCCTCCCTCCACCTCTAGAACTATGTACACTGCGACCCCCAAGGTAGGGGATCATGTGGGAGTGTTCCCTAGGGTCCCAAGTAGGCTTGTGTACTCGGGTAGGAGGGGAAGTAGCTATGGTAGCTCGGCCCTCCTGAACCCAAGAAATACCGGGTTCTGGCCTGGTGTTACGGCCTAACTGCATCACCGGTCTCGATTGGGGAGCCCATGGGAGGTTGGTGCTACATTTGCATACCTCACCCTTCCCATGTTCTTGAAGTAAGATCTCTCCATGTGCAATCCGGAGCACAATCTGGGATATTAGCTCAACCCATAATCAGTACAGCTGCCGAAAAGACAGGTTTTGCAAAGATTTAAGACCCCACCAGCTAATGATTCATAAAACATATAAGATCCATTTAAGGCTGTTACAACATTTTGCCTTTTTAAGATGCATACTCACATTGTCCCAGTGTGAGCTGTTAGCCTTCCCCTCCTGCTCTCTGCAACCATTTTACCTTTTCCCAATTCTCCTGACCTGTTGTGTCTCCCTTCTTCCAAGCCTCGCTTGCCCATGTGTCTACACCGTAAACAGCTAGCCCGATCAGGCCTGGGGTAGAAGGGGGTTAAAAAACTTTACCAGTCCAAGGGGAGAGAGTCCTCAAGTACTGACTAGATGAAAGGGCACTGATCTACTCAGTGTAGGGCAACAGGCATAAATTTATATATCAGAGTCTAGCTATAGAATGTTCAGTGTCTATTAAGGGCTTAGTTTTCAGTGGCTCGGAGGTAATCTCAACAGTCGGGGGATATGCGATTCCCTGCTTTGCTGAGAAATCCCCCTCGCAGCATGGGCCCCCCATAAAGAAACTCAGTTACAGTACTTACAGGATCGGTAAAATCATTCAGGTCCCCTCCATTCCTAGAACTGCTTGATGAACTGCATTTGCTGAGTGCTAGAGTCCTTGGAGCAATGTCTTTATGTCCTGTAGTGTAGTTGGTGCTGTTCGCTGTCCCGCTTTCTTGAAGTTGTGTCGGGCTGCTGGTTGCCAGGTCAGTTGCACGTTGGTAGGATGGTTTCTCCGGTTCTCCTCTGGTGGGAGAGTGTGCCTCTTACTTCTAAAGGCCTTGGTTGCTTCCTCCATTGAGTGGTATAGCTCCGGTCCCGTGCGTCAGTGTACTCATAAGTGAGAGGGGTAGGGTGTCTGGAACTTCACCTCCATGGTCCGCAAGGCCTGTAGAAGAGGCACATAGGCTAATCACTGCTGCTGTATGGATGCGGGGTAGTCTTGGTCAAACAGCTATTGTACCCCATTATATTCCATTCTTTTTTGTTGTCATGCCATAGAAACATAAACTTTGACGGCAGATAAGAACCACTTGGCCCAACCAGTCTGCCCATTTCCCTACCTACTGGATAAGCTGCAGATTCTAGTTAACCAACAGCCTATTTCCTGCAACCCCCCACTATAATTGCCTTATGTCTGTCCCATGCATGTTTGAATTCCTCCACTGTTTTAGACCCCACAACCTCTCTAGGAAGGCGGTTCCATCAGCCCACCACTCTCCATGAAAAAAGAATTTCCCACATTACCCCTGAGCCGTTCCTCCTCTAACTTTAAATTGTGCCCCCTTGTTCTTACACATCTCTTTTTCTGAAAGATGCTACCCTCCTGGACTTTGTTGATTCCCTTGAGGTACTTAAAAGTTTCTATCATGTCCCCACTGTCCCTCCTTTCATCAAGGGTATACATATTAAGCTCTCTCAGTCTCTCTTCATACTAATAACCATCTCTATTCTAAAAGCTTGATTATTTTGCCATAACCAACCGCGGTCTAGCTGTTGTAGAGGTCGGCTTGGGAACAAGAGCTCTGTGTGCTCGCTTAATTTTAAATGTGAACGATGGTGGCAGGTCTAGCACATGTTTAAGTAAATCTGATAGAAACTCTGTCATATCTCCAGTCTCCGCATCCTCTGGGAGGCCATATATTCTTAAGTTCTCCCTGCAGGAACATGCCTCTAGATCACCGATCACTTGTGAAAGATGAATTAGGTCATCCTCGGCTGTAGAAATTCTGTCCTCCTCGGATCTCATTTCTCCAGGGTAAGTAGATCTGTGTGTAGCTTGGCAAATTCTTGTTTATTCTTCGATCGGAACTGCTTAATTTTGGAGAGAAGGGTCTCGAAGCAGGAACGAGAAAGAGTCTAAAGCTCGGCCTCGGTATCTCTATCTGCCATGCTCACTGGGGAATCCCTGCCACTCGCCATCAAGCTCACCGGGCTCAATCCTCGCTGATCCTTCCTTGATTTTGCTTGTTTAGATCTGGATCTTTGATTGGGTTTGCCTCCACTGTTCACCGTAGTCATTTCCCTTTATATTGGAGAGTTTTATTTTTATTTATTTATTTTATTTAGTTTTTGTTGACCAGGTAAGTGCACTAGACAAATCCTGCCTATTTTCAGGCACAACCCGGGGAGGGGGATACAGATGAATGCCAACTGACCTTGAACCAGATTAAGCTGTTGGCGGTATTTTTAGTGAATGAGGAAAATGTGGCCAGGACACCAGGGAAATTCCCCTACTCTTGCTTCCTGTGAGCAGGGGGGACCCTTTTTCCTGCGGGACCGAGATGGCTGCTGTCCTGGACCCTGGAGGAAGTGGAGGTGATGCAGCTCTCAGTTTTGTGGTTTCTGCTCCGGATCTAATGCCTGCTATGCCTGTTGTTTTGCTAGTGACTGCAGTAATAGTCAACCTGACACTGCGTCACAACTAGTGATTCGTACACCTCCTGAATCTCCTCTTGAGTTTGGAGCTACCACCCCAATTTTGGACCAGCATTCTCCTACTGTTCTTGGGACCAGTACTCATGCTATGTCTCCATTGCATTTGCGAGTGTTATATGAACAGCACCGCTCTCTCTTACGGCACTTCGTACAGGAGGATGACACCCTGCACTCCGCCATGCCTACTGTCTCTGACCAGGCTGCAGGTGGTAGCCTGGGTAGCAAACTGGCTGCAAAACAGGACACAGAAGGTAATAGTGAATGGAACACATTCTGAAGAAAGGGGTGTCACTAGTGGAGTACTAGTGGGGCTCAGTACTGGGTCCAGTCCTCTTTAACATCTTTATAGGTGACATTGCAGAGGGTCTAGAGGGAAAGGTATGCCTCTTTGCAGATGACACAAAGATCTGTAACAGAGTTGATACACAAGGTGGGGTTGAAAGGGTGAGAAGGGACTTGGCAAGGTTGGAGGAATGGTCAGACATATGGCAACTTAGATTCAATGCAAAGAAGTTCAATGTAATGCACCTGGGAAACAAAAACCCAGGAGAAGAGTACACAATAGCAGGGAAGGTACTAACAACAACAAAAATGGAAGGGACCTGGGGTTAGTCATATCAGATGATCTAATGGTTGGTAAGCAATGTGAGAAGTCAGTAAGAAGAGCCAGGGGGATACTGGGATGCATAGGAAGGGGCGTCACAAGTAGAAAAAGGGAAGTGGTTATCCCTCTGTACAGACAGTTGGTGAGACCCCATCTGGAGTACTGTGTGCAGTTTTGGAGACCTCATCTTTGCAAGGACATAGACAGGATGGAAGCAGTCCAGAGGAAGGCAACTAAAATGGTGCATGGTCTGCATCAGAAACCATATGAAGAGAGACTGAGAGAGCTTAATATGTATACCCTTGATGAAAGGAAGGACGGGGGGCCATGATAGAAACATTCAAGTACCTGAAGGGAATCAGCAAAGTCCAGGAGGGTAGCATCTTTCAGAAAAAGAGATGTGTAAGAACAAGGGGGCAAAATTTAAAGATAGAGGGGACGGCTCAGGGATAATGTGAGGAAATTTATTTTTCACGGAGAGAGTGGTGGATGCATGGAATCGCCTTCCTGGGGAGGTTGTTAGGTCTAAAACAGTGGGTGAATTCAAACATGCATGGGACAGTCATAAGACAATTGTAGTGGGGGGGTGGCAGGAAGTAGGCTGTTGGTTAACTAGAATCTGCAGCTTATCCAGTAGGTAGGGAAATGGCCAGACTGGGTGGGCCAAGTGGTCCTTATCTGTAGTCAAAGTCTATGTTTCTATGTTGATTTAGTCATCTTACGTTGAAGTGATTCATAAATTTTGATATCATTTATGGCAGTGGGAGAAAAAAAAGGGACACAATATTCCAGATGTGTTCTAACCATGGTAGTATATAGTGGAATGAGAACCTCAGCTTCTAGACTTTTTATATGTTTTAAAATACATCTGAGTATACCATGACATTTTTTAGCAGTAATGTTAATATGGTGATTAAATTTCAAGTTATTAGTGATGGTCACACCTAGATCTCTTTCTGAGGTAGTTTCTTCAAGCTTAATGGTATTTATGTAATAGCTAGCCAGACAGTTATTTCTCCCTAGGTGCATCACTTTGCATTTCATAATATTAAAAACCAGTCCATGATCAATGGCCCAAGAATAAAGATTGTTTAGATTATCCTGGAGCAATTCGATGGAGGTATTGTTATTAACAATCCCACGAAGTTTACTGTTATCAGTGTATTTTTGCAACCAAACACCATTTTTAGCTTGCATATCTGAAATCATAATATTAAATAATATTGGTCCAAGCACAGACCCCTGCGGCACTCCACTACTAACAGTACCTCAATCAGACTTGCATCCTCTCAAAACTACCCTCTATTTCCTATCGTCCAACCATGAAAAAATCTATTTAATAATTGAGGGATGTATATGTAATTTATATAGTTGATCTAAGGGTAGTTTATGTGATACCATGTCAAATGCTTTTTCGTAATCCAGAAAAATAATATCGACTGGCAAACCTTCATCCAAAGCCTTACTCACTGGCTCGAAAAAGCTGATTAAAATAGACATACACAATCTTCCTTGTATAAAACCATGCTGGGTTATGTCAAGGTTCCTTGATTTGTAAAGGTGTTCTGTGATTTTTATACTGTAACAACCTTCCCATAAACTTGCCAATACTGGAGGTCAAGCTTATGGGTCTATAATTACTAATATTATTTTTTTAACCTTTTTTATAAATGAGGCGTAATATTTGCCAATTTCCAGTCATCCAGTGCCATACTTTCTTTTAAAGATGCATTAAAAAGGAGAGTGAGTATGCCAACTAGTTCTGTACAGAGATTCTTTATGAAGATTGAAGGAATACCATCTATGCCCACAGAAGAGCTAGATTTGGTGTTATTAATTGCTCTCAGAGTGTCACTTTCGGAAAAGAAGATTGTAGAGCAGGGAGCGGGAACAATGTCCATATTAAAGTTCTCTTTGCTTTTAAAAATACTAACAAAGTATTTATTAAATGCGTTCGCCATTTGTTTACCCTTCATAACTAATTTATCGTTGATTAAAAGTGGTCCTGCCCCAATCTTACTTCCTTTCAGGGAACCTATATAATTATAAAATTGTTTTTTATTGTTTTTACAGTCTCTTACCAATTTAATTTCTAAATCTCTCTTTGCCTGCTTTATCAATTTTTTGGTGGTGTTAGATAGATGTTTAAACTTTAACCAAGCTTCTTGTGTGAGTTTTTTCTTATAACGTTTAAAAAGCTTTTTTCTTTTTTTTAATACTCTTCTTAATCTTGGTATTCCACCAAATAGGCACTCTCTGATTTTTATTGTTATATTTAACCCGTATTGGTACCCAGGTCTTAATGCAATAATCAAGTTTCTCCTTGATAATATACCACATCTCATTTGCATTTAAGCCCTTAAGATCTCTTTGCCAGTTCCATTGCCTCGAGTGTTGTTTAATAAGCCTATAATTGGCTTTATAAAAATTAGAGACTTTAGTATTACTGGCTATGTTTATTTTAGTGATAAAGAAATCCAGTCTAATAGCAGAGTGATCACTATCACCCAGAGGTTCTTGTATAATGGATGAGGAATCAAAGTGTTTAATATTAGTAATTATGAGATCCAGAATATTATCATTCCTAGTTGGTTTATCTGCTAATTGTTCCAGATCATTTTGAACAATAAATTGAATTAACCTATACTCATTTCTATTATGTGCACTAAGAGTAGGCCAGTTGATGTTAGGTAGATTAAAATCCCCAAAAAGAATAAAGTCAGTGTCAATGTTAATTGTATCCAGTGCTGAAAAGAAAGCGTCATTTTCTTCAGCCTCCAAACCTGGTGCTCGATACCCCACCCCTATTATTAATGGACCTGGCAGGGAGCTAATCTGTACCACAATTAGTTCACTATTAGTTTGAATACTATATAATTCACAGTATTGAAGATTATTTTTTATGTACAAGGCTACAGTTCCACCTCTTTTAGATTGGTGAATTTTTAGCACTACAGAGTAGCCGGGTATATTAGTAGCCCGATATCCATCAGCGAACCATGTTTCAGTTACTGCACAGATATCAATCTCATTTTTAATTAGGCGATAAGTTAACTCCCCTAGTTTATTATTCAGGCTCTCAGCATTCACTAATAAGGTATTTATTTTTTTGTGGGCAAGGATTCTTAATAGTTTTCTTCTCAACCTCTGTTTTTTTTTTGTTAAAGAATCAAGGGGCAAGGTAGTGTCCATATTATTACACTTAGTAATATGATCCTTATACAGTGTATCATTTTGATACAGACATACCCCCTAGAGTTTAGTTTAAAATTGAATCAATGTAACTGCTTAGTTTATTACCCAAAATTGCTGTCCCTTTTCACTTTATCTTTTTATTGAAATTCGAGTATATAAGAAAGCACACATCTAATACAATAGAAGACTATCCTCCATGTAAGATATAAAATATCACTTAACAAAACACAGTATTTAGGGTAAACATATTAGAGAAGCCTTATATACATGTATTGATAATAAAACACAAACCTAGACATGGTGTAAGTGGAGAGCAGAAGTGTTACAATCAATAGGGTATTATAGGATCAGAAATAACAACCATGTACAAAATACATGCTAGGGCAAGCTATGGCAAGGCATTCAGTAAATTGCAAAAAGTGATAAATGTGGTAGTATGAACAATGTTCACTAATGGAGAGGTGAAGATAAGAGAAAAGAGTGCAAGGAAAGAAATAAGAGAGAAAAAAGCAAGGAAGAAGGGAAGAAGAGAGGGAGAAAATGGGAGAAGGGAAAAAGAGGAGAAATCTGTGCACAAAAGTTTCGAGAAAACTTAATCTAAGAGCAAAATAAGAAGAAGGGCTAAATATCCCTAAGAATTAGGGTCTAGAAGAACTAGGTTCAATGTACTTGAAATAATCCTGCCAACATCTGTCATTTACAGTGAGTTGGTTATGAGTAACATTAGATAATCGGCATAGGGAGGTATACTGAGAGAGGCTTTGAAGAACATCTGAAAGAGAAAGCACCAGAGTTGATTTCCATTTCATAAGAATCAGATGTTTGACCAGAAGAGAAAGTATGTTTAGCCATCTAAAATGTGCATGTGAGAGGAGAGAGCTATTGGGGATAAGGATGCCTAGAAGGAATAGCTTGGAGTCAAAAGGTAGTTTTTGTCCTGTTACTCTGGAGGCAAGTAAACAGACTTTATGCCAGAACTTATTAATGGGAGCGCAGGACCACAAGATATGAAGTAGATCCCCATTGGCCAAATTGCAGCGCCAGCAATTATTATTATTTAATAGGCCCATTCGATGAAGAACAGAGGGGGTTCTATACCAAAGATGTAGGATTTTAGTTTGTATTAAAGAACTATGGGAATCTTTAAAGGTATTATGTGCAATACACCAACAATTACTCCATTGTGCATCTGAAATATTGTAGTTAAGAAGAGTACTCCATTTTTTGGGGGCCTGTATAGACTGATCAGGTAGATTATCAATAATGTCTTTGTAAATGGAGCTATTTAATTTTACTGATAAATTAGTCCAGTGTGAGATGTATGGGTTTAGAAGAGTATGCCTATACACTAAACTAGAGAGAGAGAGAGTTATAAGCTGTCCAAATTTGTAAAAACTTCCAGAAGTCCTGTTTAGGAAGTTTCCATGTGACCTGCAAGTCTGAGAATGATCTAAGAATGAGTGAATTCTGGTCCAAGATATCTGCGAGAAAGAAAAGGCCTTTGTTCCTCCATGTATGACAGCAAATTGGGTGATCTTCTAGAGTGAGCAGTGGATTGCCCCATAAGGGGGGCATAAAACCAGGGTGTTGGATTGGATTTCAGGAATTTGTGGGTTAGTTTCCAATAAAGAACAGAAGATGATATAGTCGGGTGAGATTTTAGTTTAGAGGAAATGGGATTAAAAATGAAGGAAGTGGGAACTCCTCCTGGGCACAATGCGGATTCCATTGCAACCCATAGTGGTGAGTGAGGGGAGGGTTTCTGAAACCATTTAATGGTTTGGGCCATTCAGAAAGCCCAGAGGTATCCTTTGAACCAGGGGAGTCCGAATCCCCCTTTTTTCCAATGTGATCGAAGATTGTTGTGGTTAAATCTCGGTGGTTTCCCATCCCAAATAAAGTTACCTATTCATTTATCAATTTTAGCAAAAAAAGAAGGATGGTAAGACTAAAGGAATATTGGCAAAGAGGTAAAGAATCTTGGGAGAAATGGACATCTTAATGGCTGCAATTTTCCCCATGAAAGAGAGATTAAGAAGCTTCCATCTGTCAAGAATTGTTTTGATGTTATCAAGTAAGGGGTTAAACTTAATGTCCCATATCTTCCCTAAGTTACTAGTAATTTTTTTTTATTTCTTTTTATTAAAAGTTTTCGTTACACACATTGCAAGTAAGAAAAGGGTTACAGTTAATTTATAAATGTTTACAATGGTAGCATTATTTTTGCAGCAGAATCATTAATCTCTGAGGGGAAAAGTCTTTGTCCTATGAGATCAGTACACCAGGTAGTGATATATAATAAGTAGTCCATCTCCATGTTGCACCCTAATTAATAATGTCAAGGAACGGGGATTAATCCTATAGTTTTAAAAGGCATCCAAATATGCACCAAGGTATAAAGGACTGTATTTGTGATTTTCTTCCCCTCATAATATAGGTGAAGTATAAGAGAAAATCCAAGTCAATTTGACCCCTCTCTAACCCCTCCTCCCACCCCATTACCTGCTAGGTGAGAAACTCAGGTATGACAACCCACAATAGGGGGAGAATTATGGGAAGAAGGTGGGGTCCACCGTTGATTGGTGAAGAACCCACCATTGCTATTTCAACAGGTAAGATGGACCCTTATTTAAGCAATATACCACTCGAGGGTGTTGGTGATGCCAGGATTTACCCACGCCCTGTGGTGTTGTTCAGTCATGAGGCACAGCCGAGTGACTCAACACAGCAGGCGGTAAATCCTGGCATCACCAACACCCCTCGAAAGTGGTATATTGCACTATACAATGTTCTCCTATTTTTGGCATATAGAAAAATAGTAATAAAAGTTTTTATTCATTTTAAGCTAAATTTTACTGTGTTTATTGTTCCGCTGGGAAAAATACTCCTGGTTGCTGGAGCTGCGCTGCTACTGTGCATGCGCAGTACTGAGTCTTATTGCCGGCTGCAGTGTGTTTTGAGGGCTGGGAAATGTTAAAAATTGTGCGTGAGGCACAGAAGAGAGTATGAAAGAAACATCAATGAACATGAGAGAAAGCCGCAGTTTCAATTTCATCGGAGGTATGCGGTTTCTTGTTGTAGTAACTCGATTTGCCAGTCGCTAGCAAGCATGGATTTTCGCGGTCTTTCCGAGTGCTGTGTTGGTGACTGTTGAAGTGATTTCGGGGGACATCCTGATGCGGTTGATCAGCGGCTGGCACCTCTTCCCGTGGGGTGATTGTAGATTTTACAATGGGAGAGGGGTGCGAGTCAGCCAATCAGGATAGAGAATTTACGTTCTGTTTTGTAGCCCATTGTATAATTTGTATTTTAGCATCCTAAGATCTTACTTCGAGAAACAGCTCTTGCAGCAGGTTACACCATTAGGACTGAAGCTAGCAGGCGCCAGGACCCCGCGGAAGTTTTCTAGCTAGCAGTATCCAGCGGGGACCGCCTTCAACGTCGGCCCCGCCCCCAACGTCAGGCATCATACAAAAGGGGGAGGTCCCCTAGAATCCCCAGTTCTTTTCTCGCCATCGACTCACCAGCATCAGCCTCACAGTCCCACTCTAGCGAACGACGCCTAGAATTTTCAAAGTTTTACCTCTGAATGTCGGCATCTCCATCTCCTTCCTCAGAAGGATGTCCCTCCAAGTGTGCCTGCAGCAAACGGATCCCTTTCAAGGATCTACATTCATCCTGTCTGCGGTGCTTAAGCCTGGAACACGACACCAAGGCCTGCTCCTTTTGCCAGCGGTTCAATAGTCACACCCAGATCCGCTGCCAGAAGGCACTTCAGGGATTCCTCTTAGAAAAAAAGTTGAAAAGCATGGACAAAGACCCTGCCTCCAGAGGTCAGTCTACCTCTAAGTCTCATAAGCACCGGGACAAGCATCAGGAGAAGGCCAGGTCCAGATCCCCTAACCGGGCCTCGGACTTGCGCACCAGCTCAGGCTCCACGCACTCAGATGCTCTCCCTCCAGGGCTCACTCTCAGCCCCCTCCCATTAAGGTTAAGTCTTTAGACAGCGCTTTGGCTTCTCTGCATCCCATCAAGACTTCCAGGCCTTCGGCTTCTTCAGCACCCTCTCGAGCCTTCTCGAAGTCTTCAGACTGTCACCGGTCCAAGTCCTCTTCAAAACTACCTCAAACTTCCTCAGAGTGACTCCGGGACTCCGACACCAGATCAGTCTCCCAGCCTCCTAGGTGTCCGGATCCCCCCTCCCAGGAAGACTAAGGACCTGACATCCCTAAAACGAATGACGAACCCAAAGCAGGCTACCGACCCTTCATCGGATAAGTGCCCGTCGGACCAGATGTTGGCTAAGCACCCGACATCAGTGAGACGTTCACCAGAGCCGAAGATTGCCTCCCCGTTACTGGTGGACACCGGTCGCCGATAATCTACAGAGGAGGATCTGACGTTGCCTGATGACCAGGCAGGTGACAATGAGGATGCCAGGCTTCCACAGGAGCCTTCACCAAACCCAGTGACACCCTTGGACCTGACGCGTGATACCGGCGACAGACCACCGACGCCAGGTCCGTTGTCCAGTATGAATATTCAGGAGGTCAAAGATCTCTTCACCTTTTGGTGGGACACAATAAAGAAGGATGTGATCCCAGTAAAACCTACTCCTTCACCTCCTACTCCCCCTCCTCCACCGCAGAGGCCATCAGGAAGACCACCGACCCCCAAGGAACCTACTCCACCTCCTAGGGGACGATCCAAAGAAAGGAGAAGGCCCCCTTCAAGATCTCCCTCAGGGTCTCCTAGTTCTAAGCAACCCACACATCAACGGTCCACTCCACAGGGGGATGATTCTAGACCTGACACCTCAGATACCTCCAGGTCTCCTTCTCCAATCAGCATCCCATCACCTGACCCATGAGACCTGCCCAGGTCACCTCCGGATGATCCCTCTTTTTCCAAAATCATAAGGCACATCCAGGAGAACATGGGATGGGATTCAGAAGATCCTGACCCCAAGAGACAGCGCCTAGCTCGTTATCTTTGGCAGAAGGACCCTAAGCCTGTGGTGGTGCCACCCTTGGTTGACACCTTTGCAGACGTCACCAAGGCTGCGTGGAAGCATCTGACTGCACCTCCAAGGTGCCGAAGAAAGCTGACCACCTGTACAGGGCCCCTGCAGAGGACCTGTACTTGGCGTAACAACCCCAGGCTGATTCCCTGATCATTACGGCCTCCCATGATAGGTCTCAATGACCACAACATCTGAGTACACAGCCACCAGACCAGGAATCCAAGCAGTTGGATGCCCTGGGGAGGTGCATATATGCCGCCGCTACATGCTCCATCAGGTCACTGAACTATCTGACTCATATGGTTTAGTTTCAGAATGCCCTGAGAACAGGGTCAGGACCTGGTTGACAAACTACTGGATGGTGAGCAGAAGGCAGAGCTCTTGAACCTCCATCTCACAGGGTCAGACATGGGGACCCAAGTGTTAAGAGCCGCATATGATTCCATGGACTCATCTGCCAGGGGTGCAGCTTCAGGCATCTGTCTCCAGAGATACTCCTTGCTCTGTGTCTCCTTATTTACCCCAGATGTACAGAACAGTATCCTGGATGTCCCTTATAACGGAGAGGTCCTGTTTGGTGAACCCTCTGAAAAGGTCATCATCAAGCTTCAGGATGCCGGGAAGGCAGTAAGGACTGTACAAACCATGTACAGACCCAAATCTGGTTCCTTTCATAGGAACCAGAACCATTTTCGCGGCCAACAACAGTGACAGCAGCCATGTTCTGGCCAGCAGCAAAGGAGCACCTTCCACCATAAGGGCCAATCTAAGTCATCCCCAGGCCGAGGTCAGTGGTATACCAAACCAGCTCAGCCTGCGGGGGTTAATGCCACCACAGCATGACTCCTTCCCGGCCCCCGCCCCTCCTTTGGATCAATGGGCATAAAAGGTCAGGGGTCACATCACTCGCCACTTTTCAGGATGGCAGTCGATTACCGTTGAACGGTGGGTCCTTCAACTGGTCAAGAGAGGTCACTTTATAGAATTCCTCGACCACCCACCATCAAGACTGCCCCTGCTTTCCCGTTATTTGGGTCAGCATGCACTGCTCATACAGCAGGAGGTGCTCGTGCTTCTGGGAAAGGAAGCTATAGATCACGTACTGAAGAGCCAGAGAGGTGCAGGTTACTATTCCCACTTCTTTCTGGTTCCCAAAAAGACAGGGGACCTCTGTCTGATATTGGATCTCAGTGATCTCAATGCTCCGGTCCTTTACAAATGGTGACCCTTCCCGGTTTGATACCCATGCTCAAGCAGGGTGCCTTCCTAGTGTCCTTGGACATGCAGGATGCCTACCTGCACATACCCATTGCTTGAGTGCACAGGAAGTTCTTGCACTTCGAATTCCTAGGTCACCATTATCAGTTCCGAGCCCTCCCTTTTGGACTGTCATCGGCACCTCGGATGTTTACCAAGTGCATGGCAGTTGTAGCGGTGGCTCTAAGGAGACAAGGCCACTACGTGTTCCCCTAACTGGATGACTGGCTCCTCATGACACCCTCTCAGGAGGCTCTGATGTCCACAATTGACTGTACTCAGTCCCTGTTCAGGGCATTGGGCATCATTATCAATCAGGAGAAGTCACACCTGGTTCCATCACAGAATCTGCAGTTCATGGGTGCAGTTCTGGACACCATCCAAGGGAGAGCTTTTCTGCCCCAGGACTGAGTGGAACACATCAGATCCTTCATCAGGAACATCTTGGCAAAGAAGACAGTCCCAGCCAGACTGATCCTTTGCCTGATCGGACACATGGCTGGGGCCATTGCAACAGTCTCGCTAGCCCATCTACACATGCGGGTGACCCAGTGGATGTTACGGGTACAATGGGATCAGAAGCAAGACCATGTGCAGCTTCCAATTTGGATCACAAATGCTGTAATCTGGGATTGGCAATGGTGGCTAGATTCAAAGAACCTGTCAGCGGGGTCCACTTCATTGCACTGTCTCTGATTGTGATGCTCTCCACGGACACCTCAGGGTTCAGTTGGGGAGCACACCTCGATGGGGTCAGGGCTCGTGGACGCCCCAGGAAGCTCATCTCTACACAAATATTTTGGAAATTAGAGCAGTTCTTTATGCCCTGTGGGCCTTCCAGTCGGACAGCCCACCTGGTACTCTCCTGTTACAAACAGACAATACCGTGGTGATGTATTACCTCAACAAACAAGGAGGCACCCATTCCTACCATCTTTGCAGGGAGGCCATGAGGGTGTGGGATTGGGTTCTACAATACGTCGCAAACCTCATTGCTGTTCATGTCCCAGGAGTGGACAATGTCATTGGAGACAGTCTGAGTCATTCTCAGGCCAGAGTCCATGAGTGGGAACTACTCCAGGAGGTGGTAGAGGATCTGTTTCACAGATGGGGCACACCAGAGTTAGACTTTTTCATGTCCCCATCCAACGCTAAACTGCCCAATTTCTGCTCGCTAGATCCAGGGCCTGGTGTTTTCTGGTGAGACATGTTGTCCCTCTCCTGGACAGGCAGATTACTCTATGCGTTTACTCCCTTCCTGTTGATCCAGAGGGCCCTTTTGAAACTCCGCAGAGAATAGGCGACGCTGATATTTATCGCGTCTTTTTGGCCCAGACAGATTTGGTTCCCTCTGCTACACCAGCTGTCCCAGGAACCTCCGGTGCCTCTGCCAATTAGCTCTCACTTATTGTCCCAGGAGGCAGGTTCTTTGGTCCATCCAGACCTTTGCTCTCTGAACCTGCATGCCTGGCTCCTAGAGACATAGCTATCATGCGGTACAGGGTCTTGCAAGAGGTTGCAGATGTTCTAGTGGCTGCTAGTAAACTGGCCACTCATGCCACATACGCCATGAAATGGTGCAGATTTTGCCTCTGGGCTCAAGCACAAGGACTTTCCCCTATGGATTGTCTGGAAAAGTTGGTCCTAGACTACCTCTACCTCCTGTCTGTCTTCCAGACAGGCTTGGCCTACTCCTCTATTAAAGTACACCTTTGTGCCATCTCAGCCCAGCTAATATTCTTCAGGTGAAGCTACCTCTGGCTGGAAGCTGCAATACTGAACATAAGATTTGCAAGAAAGTGAGTTGTCCTCACAACAGAGGGAGGTGAACCTTACAATTGTCTTTGGTTTGTAGCAGATATTCTGCAGGTGGCGGCTACTTCTAACTGAAAGGTGAAATAAGGAACTTAGAATTATCAGGAAAAGATAGTCTTTCAAGCAACAGAGGGAGGTGGATCTAGCTTTACTTTTGTTCCAATTCTTAAGATTTTCAGTGCAGGAAGAGTTTAAACCCTGGGCTAAGAATTTGTCATAAGTCCTGAAGTAAGTGCAGGTACAGGCTGTGTATTTGACCCAGACAGTGCCCTAGGGGGTGGAAACTGTTTTTTTTGTTTATCTGTGTGTGCCTTAAAAGGCCAGGCCAGACTGTGTCAGGAAGTGCTTACATCATAGCTACTTATTAGCCAATAGTTTTGGAAGAGTCTTACAGACCTGAGAACAGCAGTAGTATAAGCAAGTGTTTTATAGCAAACTCATCAGAACAGCTAATATTCTTCAGGTGAAGCTACCTCTGGCTGGAAGCTGCAATACTGAACACAGGATTTGCAAGAAAGCGAGTTGTGCTCACAACAGAGGGTGGTGAACCTTACAATTGTCTTTGGTTTGTAGCAGATATTCTGCAGGTGGAGGCTACTTCTAACTGAAAGGTGAAATAAGGAACTTAGAATTATCAGGAAAAGACAGTCTTTCAAGAAACAGAGGGAGGTGGATCTAGCTTTACTTTTGTTACAATTCTTAATATTTTCAGTACAGGAAGAGTTTAAAGCACAGCTGACTTATTTTGGGGCTGACTGCTTTCAGAGCACAAACCACCAGGCTGTTTTAGGGCTGGGGAGGTTTACTTGTGTCTGACTTGGATGTCTGGATTTTTATTTTTGATTAGCAGGGTATTTTCTCTGTCAAATTGTTGTGTAGAGACATCTTGGTGACAGGAAGTCACTCATCACAGTCAGTGGGTCAGAGCTTTTATCTGATTGTTTATGGCACAGTTTGGGCCCAACCCTTGCCCACCCTCACCCCACCCACCCCTGGAAATAGTTCCTTTATACCTGGGGTTCTGACATCATTTTCTCAAGAGTGCAAGGTGCATATCACTTTCATATCCTCTCTAGCACACTGCACTGACAATATAAGCATACACATTGTATAATATATATATTTCTATATAACAAACCAATCACACACACACACACACACACACAAAAGTAGATAAACAAGTGGGGAGTAGTGCAATGTAACTGTGCTGTGGGGCAGCAGTCTTCCGGGAGTCTTTCTGGAGGCTGAGATGCTGCCCTATTTGCAGACAATTCTCTGCCCTGAGGGAGGAAGTTGCCCATCTTCAGGCCACACTGGACAATAGTAAGGGAACCTTCCCCCAGGCCACACTGGACAGTAGGAAGGGAACCTCTTCCATCCAGGGAGCACCAGAGCCACCACCACTACCTCAGAGATTGCAAAGAAAGCACAGCAGTTGGACCACAGTGGGCTCAGAGAGGGTGAGAATGGTGGAACAGAGGCACACCCAGTCAGTTGTTCCACTCCACAATCCATACACCATTCTGGGGGAGCATAGCTCCCTTATGGATGCACCCGCAGAGAAGACTAAGGAGGCTGAGGACAACTGTCACAAGGGAGGCCCACAGGAAGGAGGCAGAGGACACCAAAGGGAAAGGAAGCAGCTCCTGGTGGGGGACTCAATTATTAGGGGGATAGAACTGGAGGGAGCAGGGAAAACTGAAGTAAGGTGCCTGCCTGGTGCCATGGCTTGGAGGGACAGGAAGCGCATCCTCGGGATCACGAGAACAGCTGCACAGGAGTCTGAGCTGGATGTCATTGTCCACCTAGGGACAAATGACTTGTCTCATCATGAGATTTGACTTTGTAGAGTTGGGGAGGGGCCTAAGACAAGTAGCACACACAGTATCCTTCTCAGAGGTGCTGCCTGTCAATGGCATGGGTGAGGCTAGGGTACTTTGCACCATGCAGTTTAATGAATGGTTGAAAAAATGGTGTGGAGCACAGGGGTTTGGCTTCATTGGGGACTGGGGTTCTACCTGGAGGGACACCAGCCTATACTGGCAGGATGGTCTGCATCTGTACAGGAAGGGAACAAGTCTTTTGAGCAATCAGTTTAAATGCTTCATTGGCAAGCTTTTAAACTAGTCAAGGGGGAGGCACTGATAAGCAGCAGAAATATCCCAGCCTCTCCCTACAAAACAGGGTACTAAATGAGAAAAAGACCGAGGTAGAAAGGTCAGTGGGGGTTGCTGCAACAGAAGGTAAAGCCATCAAAAAATGAAGAGCAATGAGTACTAATGCCTGTAGTCTGAGTAACAAGCTTCCTGAATTAGTGGCCTTGATGGAGGAGGAACATCTGGATGTCGTGGCAGTCACAGAAACATGGTACACATAAAACCATGACTGGGACGTAAACATACCAGGATACACTATCTACAGGAGGGATAGGGAGGGTAAAAGAGGAGGAGGAGGAGTAGCTCTTTACATAAGGGAAGGAATCAAAGCAACCGAACAAAAGGGTAAACAGGGAGGAGAAGAAGCACTGTGAGTAAATTTGGAGACAGGCAATGGCACTACAATCTGCACAGGGGTTGTATACAGACCTCCTTCTCAGGTGGAGGAAATGGACAAGGAAATGATAGAAAGTATACTTAGAATGGCAGAAAAAGGGGAGATATTGCTGATGGGTGATCTGAATATGCCAGATATTAACTGGAGTGCAATTGCAGCAGCCACTTTGAAGAGTGGGGTTATTCTAGATGCCCTACAGGGGGCATGCCCTAGACAACTAGTATTGGAGCCCACTCGAGAGGGAGCAATCTTAGACCTGGTTCTCTCAAATGGAGATGGAGAGAGGATCACAGATGTAGAAGTGGGTAGCCATCTGGGAACTAGCGACCATCAAACAGTATGGTTCACAATAAACACAACAATAGAGTCAAGCCATACAAAGGCAAAAGTACTGGACTTAGGAGGCTGACTTTGCCAAAATGGGTGAGTGCCTAAGGAATGCACTAGCAAATGGGCAGGAAGGAGGGTGGAAGAACAATGGGGAATAATAAAACTGCCATCACAGAGGTAACAAGCCTTTGTGTGAAGCAAATAAACAAAACAAAACGATGTAAGAAGCCACTATGGTTCTCAAAAGGAAGTGGCAGTGAAGGTTCAAGAAAAAGAAAGCATTCAGAAGTACAAGGAATCACAAAGGAGCAGGACAGAGAACTGTATCAGTTAAAGCAAAGGAAGCTGGGAAAGCAGTCAGAACAGCAAAGGCCCAAACCGAGAAAAGATAGTCAACTCAGTTAAGAAGGGGATAAAACCTTTTATAGGTACATCAGAGAGTGAAGGAAGACCAAGGGAGGGATAGTGAGGCTTAATAAAGGGAGGGAGGGAGGGTGGGCAGAGAGGAGACTGTGAAAAGGCAGAGATACTAAACAAATATTTTTGCTCAGTATTTACAAAGGAAGAGGGGGAGGTACCTAAAACAAACAGTAGAAACACTCTGGATACAGAAGTTGATACCAGCCCATTTACAGAAGAAAGGGTTCTGAAAGAACTCTTAAAACTGAAGGTGGACAAAGCAATGGGGCCTGATGGGATTCATCCCAGAATTCTAAAAGAACTAAAGGTAGAACTAGTGACACCACTGACTACCCTCTTTAACAAATCATGGGAGGATGGGGTGGTACCCGAGGACTGGAGGAGGGCAGATGTGATTCCCCTTCACAAAAGTGGGAGCAAGGCAGAAGCAGGAAACTACAGACCTGTTAGTTTAACCTCAGTGATAGGGAAAATGATGGAATCACTTCTGAAGGAAATAATTGTCGAGTATCTAGAGGTCAGAGGGGCACAGGACCCAAGGCAGCATGAGTTCACAGCAGGAAGGTCATGCCAGATGAATCTGATAGATTTCTTTGACTGGGTGACCAAAGTAGTAGATCAGGGAGGGGCTGTGGACATGGCCTACCTAGACTTTAGCAAGTCATTTGACACAGTCACACACAAAAGATTAATATACAAGTTAGCCAGTCTGGGAGTGGGTCCCAAGATGACAGCCTGGGTAAAGAATTGGCTGGAGAATAGGACACAGAGAGTAATAGTAAATGGAGTCCACTCTGAAGAAAGGGGTTACTAGTGGGGTACACGGGGAGTTCAGTATTAGGACCGGTCCTCTTCAATGTCTTTATAAGCAACATTGCAAAGGGACTGGAAGGAAAAGTATGTCTCTTTGCAGATGACACAAAGATCTGCAATAGAGTTGATGCACAAGGTGGGGTGGAAAGGATGAGAAGGGATTTGGCAAGGTTAGAGGAATGGTCAGATGTATGGCAGCTTAGACTCAATGCTAAGAAGTGCAAGGTAATGCACCTTGAAACAAAACCCAGGAAGAGTACACAATGGGGGTGAGATACTAACAACAACAAAAATAGAAAGGACCTGGGGTAGTCATATCAGATGACCTAAAGGTGGACAAGCAATGTGAGAGGGCAGCAAGGAGGGCTGGGGGATACTGGGATGCATAGGGAGGCATCACCAGTAGAAAACAGGAAGTTATTATCCCTCTGTACAGACAGCTGGGGAGACCCCATCTGGAGTACTGTGTGCAGTTCTGGAGACCCAATCTCCGCAAAGACATAGACAGGATGGAAGCTGTCCAGAGGAGGGCAACTAAAATGGTGCAGGGTCTGCACGGAAGACATATGAAGAGAGACTTAAGGAGCTTAATATGTATAGCCTCGAGGAAAGGAGGAGAGGGGGGACATGATAGAAACTTTCAAGTACCTCAAGGGAATCAACAAAGTCCAAGAGGTAGCATCTTTCAAAAGAGTGTGCCAAGAACAAGGGGGCACAATTTGAAGATGGGGGGGCAGCTCAGAGGTAATTTAAGGAAGTATTTTTTCACAGAGAGGGTTGTGGATGCATGGAACGGCCTTCCAGAGGAGGTTGTGGAGTCAAGAACTGGTGGAATTCAAGCATGCATGGGACAGTCCTAAGGCAATTCTAGGGGGTGGGGGTAGGAAGAAGTAGGCTGCTGGTTAAATAGGATGTGCAGCTTATCCATTAGGTAGGGAAATGGGCAGACTGGGTGGGCCAAGTGGTCCTTATCTGCCATCAAATTCTATGTTTCTATACACCTATAGGCCGATGTCCCATAACTCAGTTGGACACCAAACAAGCATTCCTGAGAGGTGTTCTCAACCTTAGACCTCCGATTAAGGATCCTATTCCTCCATGGGATTTACTCTTTGTCCTGGAGCAGCTCACACTGCCACCTTTTGAACCAGCCACGGATTGCAAGCTACGTCTCCTGACATGGAAGACTTTATTTTTAGTTGTTGTTACTTCGGCCAGAAGAATTTCTGAACTTCACGCACTAATGTGCAAAGAACCTTATTTGGCTTTTCACCAGGACAGGGTGTCCCTAAGAACAAATCCAGAGTTTCTACCTAAGGTGTTCTCAGCTCTCACCCTCAATCAGGACATCGACTTACCAGTGTATTTTCCTAAATACTCTAATAGAGCAGAAGCCCTGCTGCACACTCCAGATGTGCATAGGTGTCTAAGATACTACCTGACCAAAACCAGGCACCACCGTAAATCTGATCAGCTTTTCATCTCCTTCACCCATAGGATGATGGGAGATCTGATTTCTAAACAATCGCTATCCAGGTGGCTCATCCATTGTATCATGTTCTGTTACCAGAAACGTAACAAACCTTTACCGGGCACGGTTAAGAGACATTCCACAAGGGGGGTGGCTACCTCCTTTGTGGCCATGAAGAACATGTCCACTTTAGCCATCTGCACAGCAGCTACTTGGAGCACCGTGCACACCTTTATCAGGCATTACAGCCTGGACGTTGCATCATAGCGAAGAACTGATTTTGGTCTAGCAGTTCTTCAGGACTCCTATCCTAAGCTTTGGTCCAACTCACAATCTCTACCTAGCCTCTTCCCACCTGTGAGGGATTTCCAGTATTGCTTGGGAATCAGCCCTGATGCTGTAACCTGCTGCAAGAGCTGTTTCTCGAAGTAAGATAATACAGTTATGTAAGAACTTACCGTAACAGTAGATCTTTGAGAACAGCTCTTGCAGCAGGTAGTTTCCCTCCCACCATCCCCTCTGGAGGTAGAGTTGTTCCGATATCTCTTTTCTAGGATTAGGTGTTTCTGACATCGCTCTGAATACCTTTTGATGGCGGATCCTCAGTCTCCACTTCTGATGTCATCTGGCAGCCGGAAGTCTCTGGCAGGAGAACTGAGGATTCTGGGTGACCGCCCCCTTTTGTATGATGTCTGATGTCAGGGGTGGGGCCGACATCGGGGGCAGTCCCCGCTGGATATTGCTAGCTAGAAAATTTCCGTGGGGTCCTGGTGCCTGCTGGCTTTAGTCCTAATGGCGTAACCTGCTGCAAGAGCTGTTCTCGAAGATCTACTGTTACAGTAAGCTCTTATGTAACTGTACTTTACTAGTAATTTTGATTCCTAGATATGTTATATCCTGTGGTGACCAGCAGAATCCAAGAGGTATGTTCATAAAGGCTTTACAGTGGTCGTTAAGGGGCATAGTTTGTGATTTGCCATAATTCAAAGCAAGGCCAGAAATTTTAGTAAAATTATTAAGCAAATCAACCAACAGGGGCCCAGTTTCATTCAGGTTTTCGAGTAAGATTAAGAGGTCATCCACGTAGGAGAGAGAAATATATATTTAATTGTTTACAGGTATGCCCATAATGCCAGAAGATTGACATAAACAAGCAGTCAGGGGTTCCATGGCTAAAATAAACAGGGAAGGTGACGGAACAGCCTTGTCTAGTTCCCCTTGCTAGATGAAAGTAAGAGGAAAGGGTGAAATTATTAAGTACTTTAGCAACAGGGGAGTTATGTAGTAGCTTGATCCAGGAGCAAAAGGTATGAGAAAGATCGAAATAAGATAAAACTTGATGAAGGTAGTCCCAGTTTAAGGAATCAAAGGCCTTCTCAAAATCAATAGCTATGGCTGCAGCTGGTGTCTTGAGGGATTTGGCTTTGTAAATTAAATTAAATAAGGAACGTAGGTGATCAGAACCAGATCTATGTTTAATAAAACCAGCTTGCAAACAATGAGTTAGCTTGGGAATCAAGGATTCATGTTGAGAAGTTAGTAGTTTAGCAAATATCTTCCCATCTGTGTTTAACAAAGAGATGGGCCTGTAACTTGTACAGTGAGTAGGGTCTTTTTCTTTCTTACGGATTAGGGTTATGATTGCTTCGGTGCAAGATGGGGGAAGCTTGCCAGTATTGGAAGCTTCTTGATAAACACTAAGAAGAAAGGGACATAAGGTGTCAGAAAACATTTTATAGAAATCGACAGGGAATCTGTCACCCCCAGGGGATTTGCCGGATTTCAAGGAAGACAAAGCTTCCTGGATTTCCTGAAGCAAAAAGGGTTCATCTAAAGAAATTGTTTCAAGAGTAGAAAGATGAGGAAGATTTAATGATTTAAGGAACTGTTGAATTTGTAAAGTAAATGGAGGATTTGTGTTATAGTTTTTGATAAAAGGTTTTCATGATACGGTTCATAGAGGGGTTGTCGGAGTGAATCGTACCCTGTTCATCTTTTAGGCTTAAGATATGTCATTCCATTTGTTGTGCTTTGAGCTGGTAAGAGAGGAGTGTCCCATTTTTATCGCCGTGTTCAAGGCCAGTTCTGTTTTATGAGAAATTAATTTGTTCATTTTAACTCTAAGTTGAAGAATTTCAAGATGAAGTTGAGAATCAGGATAGTGCTTATTAGAAGAAAAGTATAAATTCTCTTTAACCTTAAGAGATTTTTCCAAGTCAGCCAGCTGTTGTTCCCTTACTCTTTTCCTATGTGCAGCATAACTGACAATTTTCCCTTGAATCATAGCTTTAAGAGCTTCCCATACAGAGGACATAGAAGATTCGGTTGGGGTATTGTGAAAGAGGAAGTCCTGAAATTGTGCTTTGATCATGGGTAAGAAATTGGGATCCTTGAGAAGGAGAGGGTCCAGCCACCAGTAAGAAGATTTAGGTGCTAATGGGCCCCACAGAAGTTGCAATTTGACAGGGGAATGGTCCGAGATTATGATGGGAGAGATGGATGAATCAATAGTTTTTTTCCATTATAACAGGAGAGGCTAACCAGTAGTCAGTTCTACTGTATGTCTTATGTAGAGAGGAGTAAAAAGTAAATTCTTAATCGCGGGGGTGAAGGAGGCGCCATACATCAGCTAATCCAACATCTTACATTAGTAATGAGAGGGCTTTAATACTTCTAGGGTGGGACTCTGTAGTGGGGCTACTTCTGTCAATGCTGGCTTCTAAAGCTAAGTTAAGATCCCCTCCAAGAATAACTGGTGAATTATCAGTGTTAAAGGATAGAATATGGTGAGCTAAATTATGAAACAACTCCGGGGAATCGGAGTTGGGTGCATAGACATTAACAAGCAGAAGAGGACCAGAGTTGGTATTCAGTTTGACCATCACCCATCTGCCGTCAGTATTGGAAACGGAGTTTACAAGGGGCCATTTGAGACTCTTATGAATAAGAATAGCAACTCCTCTCTTTTTTTTGAGGTGTAGGATGATTCGTAGATCTGACCGACCCAATCTTTTTTAAGTCTATGAACATCCTTTGCTAATAATTTTGTTTCTTGAAGGAAAGCAATTTGTGTTTTATGTTTTTTGAGATGTGAAAGAATTTGCTTCTGCTTACAAGGAGAATTAAGTCCCTTCACATGCCATGTATATAAAAGTATGTCACTCATATTGTTAGTGTTAAAGAAAGTGAATAATCGCAGGAGTGTGAAGGGACAAATAAATGAGGCAGAGGATGATTAGAATACAATATAGAGAACTTACGTATATGCAAAGAGTGGCAGGAACATTCGAGCCAAAAAAAGTGAGATATGTGATACATGAGTGGCACAGATATCTTATTAAAGTTAGAATAGAGATGGGGAAGGAGAAAAGTCATCAACAACAATAACGATACTAGTAAACTAAATAAAAAAAACGTTTTATGGGTGTGAGGAGATATGAATCAGCCAACTGGCTAAGAGACTCTCTCACCACACTCTGGGGTGTCGATGTAGGGAGGACCGGTTATAAATATCGGCCCAAACCTAAGTCTGATCCCACTAGTATAATAAAGTAAGTATTCCTGATAAGCTAAACTGAAAGGGAATAATACCAAGAAAGGCAGGGGACTGTAATAACCTCAGCTTAATTCTAAACTAACAGGACAAGGTATAAAGATAAAGCTAAACACCAGAACTTATTTATAAACATTAGTAGTAATAGTACAAGATATACCAACTCGAAATAACAGTAAATTAAAGAACCATATATGAGATGCCAGCACAGCCTAGACAAAGAGCAAAGAATTGTGGGAGTCAGGTGGAATGCAAATGAACAAATATAAAAGGAAAAGTAGATCATTACCACATTAGAGTGACTCTGAGTATACTTTGCAGTGCAACAGAATAAGTAAATAATAAATACAATATTGAGGGGGAAAGAAGAAAGGGGAGGTCAATTTAAGCCCTTACGCCCTGAGCCAAATGCAAATCAGGATTATGTGGAGAGGTATAGGCTTCGGTGATAACTGTAGACAGAAGAGATAGTCATAGTAAAGATCAGCTCCGATTACTTGAAAATCACCTAAATAGGTGTTATATGGGGTGACTAGGTCTAGAAGGCTAGGCCCAGTGAGCCCCAAAACAGGAAGGCCACACAGACGTGGATTTCTATAATATCTGTAAGCTTCGAGTAAAATAAGAAGCATAAGGAAGGTATAGATTGACAATCCTTTGCAACAGTACACCAAACATAGCCCACCTCTTTGAGTGCTAATGATAGTTCCATATTATAAACAGGAGGTAGTAAGAATAATGGCGTGTAGGGAAGGAGATAGATTAAATGTAGTTGCCAATAATACTTAAGAAGCTGTCATCAGGAGAGGGAAGAGGTAAATTGCCTTGTAATATATAATAATTCACATATGAAAAAAGAAAAGGCAATGATCAGGATGCAGACCGATTGAAGCTATGCAACTGAACAGCCAAAAGACTATAAACCTGATGCACTGCTAAACTGGAGAGTAAAAGGCTAGATACAGAGAGCCTGTCTAGTGAGGTAATGTATAAGATCTAACACTAAAATAATGGGTTAGAAAAGCATTGCTGATATACCAAAGTTCCCTTGAAGACCTTTAAGCTGTTCGTTTAAACACTGCAACAAAAAGTAAATTGATCGCACCGCGATGTACAGCCTTTGCTTTCTGCACCCACTGGGAGCGAAAGCAACCAGGTAGCATAGACTGTAGAGCTGGCGGCTAGGCACAAAAAGTGTACTGGCATGGCCTTTAAGTATTCTGGAAGCAAAACCTACCAAGGTATAGCAACTGTGACCATATTACTGACCATATAAGCTCATGATACCTTAGATTTATTAGCAGGATTAAACATAGAAACATAGAATTTGACAGCAGATAAGGACCGCTTGGCCCACCCAGTCTGCCCATTTCCCTACCTACTGGATAAGCTGCAGATCCTAGTTAACCAGCAGCCTACTTCTTCCTACCCCCACCCCCCAGAACTGCCTTATGACTATCCCATGCATGCTTGAATTCCACCACTGATTTTGACTCCACAACCTCCTCCGAAGGCCGTCTCCATGCATCCACAACCCTCTCTGTGAAAAAATACTTCCTTAAATTACCTCTGAGCCACGCCCTCTATCTTCAATGTGCCCTCTTGTTCTTGCACTCTCTTTTTTTTTGAAAGATGCTACCCTCTTGGACTTTGTTGATTCCCTTGAGGTACTTGAAAGTTTCTATCATGTCCCCCTCTCCCTCCTTTCCTCGAGGCTATACATATTAAGCTCCTTAAGTCTCTTCATATGTCTTCCGGTGCAGACCCTGCACCATTTTAGTTGCCCTCCTCTGGACAGCTTCCATCCAGTCTATGTCTTTGTGGAGATTGGGTCTCCAGAACTGCACACAGTACTCAGGTGGGGTCTCACCAGGCTGTCTGTACAGAGGATAATAACTTCCTGTTTTTCTACTGGTGATGCCTCTCCCTATGCATCCCAGTATCCCCCCAACCCTCCTTGCTGCCCTCTCACATTGCTTGCCCATCTTTAGGTCATTTGCTATGCTACCCCAGGTCCTTTCCATTTTGTTGTTGTTAGTATCTCACCCCCATTGTGTACTCTTCCCTGGTTTTGTTTCCAGGTGCATTACCTTGCACTTCTTAGCATTGAATCTAAGCTGCCATACATTTGACCATTCCTCTAACCTTGCCAAGTCCTTCTCATCCTTTCCACCCCACCTGTGCATCAACTCTGTTGCAGATCTTAGTGTCATCTGCAAAGAGACATACTTTTCCTTCTAGTCCTTCTGCAATGGCTTATAAAGACATTGAAGAGGACTGTCTAATACTGAACCTCTGTGGTACCCACTAGTAACCCTCCTTTCTTCTGAGTGGACTCCATTTACTATTACTCTCTGTGTCCTATTCTCCAGCCAATTCTTTACCCAGGCTGTCATCTTGGGACCCACTCCCAGGCTGGCTAACTTTATATTAATCTTTTGTTTGTGGACTGTGTCAAATGCCTTGCTAAAAGAGTCTAGGTAGGCCATGTCCACAGCCCTCCCTGATCTACTACTTTGGTCACCCAGTCAAAGAAATCTATCAGATTCGTCTGGCATGATCTTCCGCTTGAATCCATGCTGCCTAGGGTCCTGTGCTCTCTGACCTCTAGATACTCGACAGTTCTTTCCTTTAGAAGTGATTCCATCATTTTCCCTGTCACTGAGGTTAAACTAACAGGTCTATAGTTTCCTGCTTCTGCCTTGCTCCCACTTTTGTGAAGGGGAATCACATCTGCCCTCCTCCAGTCCTCGGGTACCACCCCATCCTCCCATGATTTGTTAAAAAGGGTAGTCAGTGGTGTTCTTTCAGAACCCTTTCTTCTGTAAATGGGCCGGTATCAACTTCTGTATCCAGAGTGTTACTACTGTTTGTTTTATGTACCTCCCCCTCTTCCTTTGTAAATACTGAGCAAAAATATTTGTTTAGTATCTCTGCCTTTCACAGTCTCCCTCTGCCCACCCTCCTCCCTTTATTAAGCCTCACTATCCCTCCCTTGATCTCCCTTCACTCCTGATGTACCTATAAAAGGTTTATCCCCCTTCTTAACTGGGTTGGCTATCTTTTCCTCGGTTTGGGCCTTTGCTGTTCTGACTGCCTTCCCAGCCTCCTTTTGCTTTAACTGATACAGTTCTCTGTCCTGCTCCTTCTGGATTCCTTGTACCTCCTGAATGCTTTCTTTTCTCTTGAACCTTCCTGCCACTTCCTTTGAGAACCATAGTGGTTTCTTACATCGTCTTGTTTTGTTTATTTGCTTCACACAGAGGCTCGTTACCTCTGTGATGGCAGTTTTATTATTCCCATTGTTCTTCCACCTCCTTCCTGCCCATTTGCTAGTGCATTCCTTAGGCACTCACCCATTTAGCCAAAGTCAGCCCTCCCTAAAGTCCAGTACTTTTGTCTTTGTATGGCTTGTCTCTATTGCTGTGTTTATTGTGAACCATACTGTTCGATGGTCGCTGGTTCCCAGATGGCTACCCACTTCTACATCTGTAATCCTCTCTCCATCTCCATTTGAGAGAATCAAGTCTAATATTGCTCCCTCTCGAGGTGGGCTCCAGTACTAGTTGTCTAAGGCATGCCCACTGTAGGGCATCTAGAATAACTGCACTCTTGGTGGCAGCTGCAGCTGCACTCCAGTTAACATCTGGCATATTCAGATCACCCACCAGCAATATCTCCCTTTTTCTGCCATTCTAAGTATACTTTCTATCATTTCCCTGTCCATTTCCTCCCCTGAGAGAAGATCTGCTCTAACCCTATGCGTATTGTGGTGCCATTGCCTGTCTCCAAATTTACCCACAGTGCTTCTTTTCCTCCCTGTTTACCTTTTGTTCTGTTGCTTTTATTCCTTCCCTTATGTAAGAACTACTTCTCCTCCTCTTTACCCTCCCTGTCCCTCCTGTAGACAGTGTATCCTGGTATGTTTATGTCCCAGTCATGGTTTTTGTGTACCATGTTTCTGTGACTGCCACAATATCCAGATGTTCCTCCTCCATCAAGGCCACTAATTCAGGAAGCTTGTTGCCCAGACTACGGGCATTAGTACTCATTGCTCTCCATTTTTGATGGCTTTACCTTCTGTTGCAGCATCCCCCACTGACCGTTCTACCTCAGTCTTTTTCTCATTTAGTACCCTGTTTTGTAGGGAGAGGCTGGGATTTTCTGCTGCTTGTCAGTGCCTCCCCCTTTGACTAGTTTAAAAGCTTGCCAATGAAGCATTTAAACCGATTGCTCAAAAGACTTGTTCCCTTCCTGGACAGATGCAGACCATCCTGCCAGTATAGGCTGGTGTCCCTCCAGGTGGAACCCCAGTCCCCAATGAAGCCAAACCCCTGTGCTCCGCACCATTTTTTCAACCATTCATTAAACTGCATGGTGCCAATTACCCTCGCCTCCCCCATGCTTTTGACAGGCAGCACCTCTGAAGGGATACTGTGTGTGCTGCTGGTCTTGGTCCCTCCCCAACTCTGCAATGTCCTCCTGCACTGCTCTAAATCTCTTGATGAGCCAAGTCATTTGTCCCTAGGTGGACAATTACGTCCAGCTGGAATCCCTTGCAGCTGTTCTCGTGATCCTGAGGATCGCTTCCTGTCCCTCAAGCCATGGCACCATGCAGGCACCCTTACTTCATTTTCCCATCCCCAGTTCTATACCCCTAATAATTGAGTCCCTCACCAGGAGCTGCTTCCTTTCCCTTTGGTGTCCTCTGCCTCCTTTCTGTGGGCCTCCTTGTGACAGTTATCATCAGTCTTCTCTGGGTGCATCCATAGGGAGCTATGCTCCCCAGAGATATGTATGGATTGTGGAGTGGAACAATTGACTGGGTGTGCCTCTGTTCCACCCTCCTTACCCTCCTTGAGCCCACTGTGGTCCAACTGCTGTGATTTCTTCGCAATCTCTGAGGTAGTGGTGGTGGCACTAGTGCTCCCTGGATGGGGGAGGTTCCCTTTCTACTGTCCAGTGTGGCATGGGGGAAGGTTTCCTTACTACTGTCCAGTGCGGCCTGAAGACGGATTGTGACTATTGATGTTCTTACGTTTGGTCTTTGCCTTACATTTCTTTTTGGGCGGCTCTAAAGATTTGAGGGGGGAACTTGCAACAACTTCTACCCATAAAGTATCGGCAGAAATACATCCCTGAGGCACAGGGCCCAAATTAGAGAGTTGTTTGTCTGAAATTTGCTGGGAAAGATCCTCTTGCGCCAAAATTGCTGTCCCTTTTCTACTAGGATGTATTCCATCCCAACAAATCAGCTCTCTATTTGCCACAAAATACTCCCAATAGGTAATTTTATTTATTTATTTATTTATTTATTGAAACATCAGTTTAAAACCTTTGAGCCGGAGGCTCATTTACAAAGGTACCTCATCACAGAGAGGACAAACAGTACAGACATGCTTATACAATATGGTCATTTACAAAAATATGGGAAGACATATGAACATAGGTGGTTACAGTTTGCAGCTACACAGTCGAGCAAGACCAAGTCGGTTCAGCATAGATTTATATAGCTATAGAATAAAACTCATTATAGATTCATACAGATAGGTGGCACACCACCGATAGAGCTCGGAAAAAGTAGAGAGAAGCCACTAAGGGAGTTTTGTCAGATAAATTGAGCAGAAACAGACTAGATACAATCACAGCGGCAGGAGGTGAGTAGGTGATTACGGAGTGAGGTTTTAAAGCAGGAGATTGTAGGAGCATTAGTGATACTGGTAGGGAGGGAGTTAAACCAGGAAGGGGCTCTGTAACTGAAGGCCCTTTGACCGCGTGAGGTTCTTGCCCTTGGTACTGACAGTGTGGCTATACTGGAGGATCGAGTAAGTAGTGGTGGGTTTGCTAGGTGGATAGAAGCAGTCAACCCAGGTGGGGACATACCATATTACTGACCATATAAGCTCATGATACCTTAGATTTATTAGCAGGATTGTGACTATTGATGTCACAATCTGAATTTTTGTTTGAGGCTCCACCTTCTCAACCAGTTATTTATATTTTTAATCTTGTTATTCAAATAGTCATTTGCTCCAAAAACTGGAATTATTTCAGAGATCGCAAAGATACAGTCCCTATCCATTAGCGTATTTACCAACCCTACTAGCTCTTCTTTAATACTCTGCTCACTTTGCTGACGGATGTTATTTATACCAGCATGTACGATGACAAGTGGTTTTTGACCTCCAGTTTTCAAAATATCCTTAGACATTCTAGTAATGTCTCGTATTTTAGCTCCACGAAAGCTGGACAATGTTCTGTTAGATTTGTCTTGGTCACAGATTTTCCTATCAAGATGTTTTATCATTGAGTCTCCAAGAAGAAATACCTGTTTAGGATCCAAATTTATATCAGTTCCAGTATCGATGAGATTAGTGGTAATCTATTCAGAAGTTACATGAGAGGATGGGAAATTTGAAGCATTAGATAGCACTAAGGGCGCTGGATTAGAGAGTGTGTCAGTGGGTAATGTATATTCTAATGGATAACTTAGTAAATCAAAATGATTTCTTACTGTGATGTTAAAATCATTGGCTTTCCTACCCTTCTTCGCTATTTGGGAGCTTCTTACCTCATACCATTTATTATCTTTTAGGTCACCATCAACGTTATCCCTAGTACATTTTCTATTAACAGTGACATTTGCATGTACTGCAGAACTGAATTGGGGTGGGGGAGTCATTTGCTAAAAGAGTATTTCCTGTATCTGTTATTGATATCAATGGGCTATGAGCACTCTGTAAGGGTACTAATATAGATAAATCAGGATTGTTATGTTCATAATTACAAGTATCAGTAACTTCAAGTCTCCCCCTTTCTCTTTTTAGTCTTACAATCCCTCCCCGGTCTTTGTTTTTTCACTTACATACCTGAAAAATGTCTTGGAAAATTGAAAGTGTATAATTTCCCCAGTCTTATGAACAACATTCCTCCATCAAGAAAACAAGTTGCTGGCCGTCCCGATGGCGCTGAGGCGCTGGTCGTCTTACCTCGCACCATGCCAGTGACCTGAGTTCGGGAATGAGCTTGGGCGCTGGGGGGTGGCAGGGGAGAGAGGACTGAATGTCCAGAGGACTGCTCTCCTCTCTCTGGGGAGGGATCCAGGGTTTGCCCGGCATTGTAGTGGTCCCTGGTGAAAGCCGGAGGCACTACACAAGCTCAGGGCAGAAGTAGAGGGGAGGAGTGTGGCGAACGTCTATGACACTCTGCGCTGTCGCCATTGCATAGCCGCACTCCAGAGGTTAAACAAATGGACCCCCCTCCCCCCACTATAGCACCACAGAGAGGAAGGGGGCTCCAGGGACAGGCCCATATCCCACCGCTGGCCCATCACTCTGGAGGACTCCACGGCCGACCCGACACCTAGGTAAGGCCTCTCTAATTCCAGACAGGCTGCCAAGGGAGGGCAGACCTGCCCCAGGGGGGATGATCCAAGGGCTAGGCCTGCCTGGGTGGTCAGGGGAGTCCATCTGGAGATGAGGGGTTCAGGCTGGAAGTAGAGGTCTAGTTGAGCAAGCACCCCAGAAGGATGCCCGGGCTGTGGAGGGAGCAAAAATAAAATATACAAAAAAAAAAAAAAAAAAACAAAGTTGTTGCAACTCACCCCCCAGGATGCACCTTGAAATATGCTATCATAGCGTTGTGTGCCTTTCGTGATAAAAAAAAGCATTACAAATTACCTGTTTCTCTGTTGCAAGACACCCCAAGCACACCAACAAGAAAAAGTTTCATGTTTTAAACAGCAGTTTCGCTATTTTTTTCCTTACTTGTAAAAATTAATTCCCATTTAATAACTACTGTATCTCCCTCTTTGTCTCTAGTTGAATTTATGTGCTAGGGTTTAAAAAGTTGTTTAATCCTTACAGTCATTTTAAGTTCTGAGTTGATATTAGAAGTGAATTTAGAGCTCAGCTGTTGACTTTTCCATTAGCAGATTATATCCTCTCACCACTAGAGGGCTATATCTCTATCTCTTTATCTAGTATGTAAGCCATGTGGGCTCTCTCTGCCTTTCTCTCGCCTCTCCTCCTCCTCCTTGCCCTGGCCCTCCTCTTCTCTCTCTCCCTGGTCCTAGCCACCCCACCCCACCCCACCCCGCCACCCTCTACTCTGGTTTCCACTGCTACTCCAAGAGAACTCTCCACTTCCACTCGAGACTTGTGCTTGGCGCACCGTTTGGTTATTCCTGGTTACTTAACCTGACCACTACTCTCAACAAGTGTGGCCACCTCTCTACTCTGTACCACCTTGCAGTCCATATGGGACACCGCCTGGAACCTTGCAACTTCTACTCCAGGAAACAACAATCAAAACTATCTCTCAAAGAGCTGCGACTCTGCTCCTTAAAACTCCTACTCCTCCTGCTTCTCATCTTAGGCAGCGTCCATCCGAATCCTGGCCCTAGAAGCTCAGGCCACACACAGACTCCAGGTGCCCTTATCCTTGCAACCATTAATATCTGCAGCCTACTACCAAAGCTGGATGCACTCCAATCCTTCATATGCCAACACAACCCTGACATCCTTGCAGTGGTGGAAACTTGGCTGACACCTAAAGTTCCTGACTCAGCAGTAACAATACAGGGCTACAATATCCACAGGCTGGACAGGATATCCAAAAAAGGCGGTGGTTGCGCAATCTATATCAAAGACTCCCTGTCTTGGCACCCTTTAGCAACTCCATCACTTTCTGCCTCAGCCCAGATTCTGCCAATAAAAATCATCCTAGGTCCCAACCATAAAGCCCTGACTATTGTCTCCGTATACATCCCGCCCAGGGACCCTAAACATGGATTCAATGACGTCCTAAACTTTATCAACTCTCATCCTCCCGGAGCTGAACTTATTCTACTACGGGATTTAAACATAAACTGGTTAGCATCGAGTGCCAGTGCCTATAAAGACTCCATCTCAGCTGCTAATCTCACGCAAATGGTAAACTCCCCTACTAGGATTAACTACAAGACTAGCACCAGTACCCTCTTGGATTGGGTTCTCACCACTCACCCCACAAGGATTTCTCGTACGACCATTCTCCCAGACTCACTCAGTGACCACTCCCCAGTCATGTGTGCATGGTCTAACAAATTCCTTAAACCCCCTCCCAAAATTATCGCTAGCAGAGTCCTTCCTCGTGGAAAACTTCCACATCTCAAACAACACCTGCTTCTACAAGACTGGCTACCAATTTATGAAGCAACAGATGTTAACTTGGCTCTTGATCACTTCATCTCAATTTTCAACAAAGCCTGCGACCTCTTTGCCCCTGCTAAAAGGCGCAAAATAAAATCTCTCTCTAACCCATGGGTCACCATGGCTGTTCTCTCACAGCTGAAACTAATGGATCACCTCTGGGCAGTTGCCAGGGCCACTGGCAAACAACTGGACATCCAAAATTACAAAAATGCACGAAATGCCTGCACAAAAGCCATATGGCTAATGAAATCCACCTATTACAAAGACGCTCTCATCAATTCATGGGGAAATGGTCGTGCTTTCTGGGACAATATCAAGGATGTCACAGGGAAGCAGCCAAAACCTCTCCGGCCATGTTAATGGTTGATGGATCCTCAACCCTTGACCACAAGCTGATCGCAAACATCTTTAACACGGCTTTTTCAGACCTTAGTGCTGTTCTACCCCATGACTTTTTGCGAAAACAGGGCCTACTCCCCAAATACCTCAGCCCCTCAGTCTAACCATCCCCTCTTCTACTTCAGGAAGGTAAGGCTGAATGAAGCTCGCCGCTATATTACTGCAGCTATCTCTAAATCTAGATCTAGTAGCGACACCCTGGACCTTAAGCTTCTGTTGCTCACCCTCGATGGGTAAGTCATCCATTAACAAAATCCTAAACCTCTCTCTCAGCTGTGGAAAATTCCCAGACCTATGGAAAACAGCCACCGTGACACCGTCCATAAAAGTGGGGACAAGACGATTCACTCAAATTATCGCCCTATCTCCATACTGCCCCCACTCTCTAAGGCACTTGAGCACATCGTGGCTGATCAACTTACCGACCACTTGGATAAATACAATATACCTTGTCCACAACAACACGGCTTCCGGAAAGGTCACAGCACCACCACAGCCCTTCTTGAGTTCACTGGAGCTTTGCACAAATCCCTTGACAACTGCCTTCTCACAGGGGCCGTTTTCATCAACCTCTCCAAGACCTTCGATACAGTACACCATGGACTACTAATACACCAACTACTGAATGCCGGGCTATCACCTGACTCTTCTCTCTAGTTTAAAAGCTACTTAGAAAACCGGTCACAGAGAGTAAAAATTGCGGACGATCTTTCTAACACCCTGCCTGTTCGCTCGGGTGTCCCACAGGGATCCATACTGGGACCCCTCCTTTTTTAGCCTTTTCTTAAACTCCCTCCCTTACCACTGCTCTGAGCAGATCATACTATATGCCAATGATGCTGTTATATTCTCCACTCACAAAGATCCTACAACTCTTCGACACAACCTTCAACTTGGTTTCAGTTCTGTAGAGACATGGTTTCTTAATCATAAACTGGTCCTCAATGACAAGAAAAACAAATCTATGCTCTTCTGCAGCTCTCATAACCCACACAAGCTACACCACTTGGCTAGCTATCTCCACCACCCAGGGGAACACTCTAGATCAGGTGGTTTCCTTCAAATACTTAGGTATACAGCTTGATCCTAATCTCTCCTATGGACTTCATGTAGATAATGTAGCTAGAGCTGCTAATACACGGCTTGGTCTCCTCTACAAACACAGACCACACCTCACGCCAGAAGCTTTGAAGGTTGCAGTCCTGAGCTCTGTGATCTCTGTAATAGACTATGGTCTCATCATTTGTGGCTCGGCCACAACCACAACCCTTAGATGCCTCTCAACTGCCTTAAATAAAGCATGTCGGCTCGTCACTGGTGCTCACCGTCTCACCCACACATGTGACCTGTACACTCAGACCAGCTGGCTCCAACTATCAAACCGCATAAAGTTTCTCACCTGCTCCATGGTCAAAAAAATCTACCTTGGCCTTGCACCTTCTGGGATCTCAACTCTGTTACAACACCGAATTAACAAATGGTGCCTTAGGAGATCCACGCTACAGCTACTGAAAGTCCCCCACTGTCACACTTCACAGGGACAACGCTCTTTTGCTTATCAAGCACCACTCTGGTTCAATGGCCTCAGCCCAACCATCTCCTCTGCCCCAACTATTGATATGTTTAAAACTAGGCTCTGGGACTATCTCACTGCCAACAGCTCATGTGACTGCCCAACTTAACCTTGTTTCTCCATTTCCCTTTCTGCTCTAGTTGTTCCCTCCTCCCCTTCCCTCCTCACTGGATTCTACCCTCACATCTTGGTATACCCAATGCTGCACTTTTCACCCTCTCGCCACCCTTCCTACATTCCTTCTCCCCCCCCCCAACCGCTTCCCTCTCCCATTGACTCTGGCACTTCTTATCTGTTGTCTATTTTCTCTGACAAATGCCGCTGGCTGCCTTGTTTCAATGCTACCCTTGAACTGTATTAATCTGTGCTCTGTTTGCAATGTCCACATTGTTGTAATGCCTGTCATGATGTTCCCCATAATTTGTATTTCTCTGATGTGGAACCTTTGTAAAAGAGCTGTGGCTCAAAGGTATTTGTAATCCTAAACTTGATAAATAAATAAATAAATAAATAATAAATAAGTGCAACAACAGACACCAGGATCTGTGGGTTGTGCTAGATTAATACACAGCTTCCCCTCGTGGCTGGAACACCCATATCCGTAGTTTAACCCTGCATGACCCATACCCTGTCATGTTTTCTGCTTGATTAGGGAATGAATATAAGTATGTAACCTGTATGGAGATTAGTTAAGAAATTGCATTTTTATTTTTTTGTTAGTTCATTTTCATGTCCCACGTCATCCTCCCTTTGCCTGACTGTTACCCAGCCTGGCACCTTACTCAGACCCTAGTGAGCCCTGCTTACCTGTCCTGTGTAGTAAACCTCCCAAGGTATGGCCAGCAGGGGAAGGGGCACTCCATTCGGAGTCCATGAATCCAGTGGCAGCAGGGTTCTTTCAAGTTGGGTGGGTGGTGCAGGGCCCAAATGTGCCCATATCACCCTGTCGTACAGGCTGGGCTTTTCTCCCCTATGTTGTTCCTCCCTGCAAGATGCTGGTCTACACTTAAATTATGGTGGCTCCCTATATCTGTCTTCCCACTGCCTTCCCTGCTGATCATGCGCCATATGGGCTTCCCCAGGTGGTGCTCAAGTGGGGGGGGGGGCATTGGAGTGCAACCCACCAAGAGGAGAAGTGTATGAATGCTCAACCTCAATGCAGTAAACACTTAATTGTGAGCTGCATCTCGAGCAGACAAAATAGACTGCCAGGCTTAATCTGCTGGCAACTTTGTATGTATTTAATCCTCCCTGGCACCTGGCAACTAAGAGTCATTCCCGAACCTGCTTCACCAGCATGAGAAATGGCTCATTAATTTTACAGTCAGTTCAGAAAAATGAAAACATAATCTTTGGGTAACAGTCTGATTTTTACATTTGCTTGTGCTTGCGCAAGGAACATTTTGTTGCTAACGGCATTTTAGAGGTGTGTCACTGCCAAGCCAATTACAGCTGAAACTGCAGTGGGCTTGGCAGTGTAGACCAATGACCCAGCACTCTGGCCATGTCACTAGTATTGCTTGCTGATGTGGCACTTTGTGTAGTTCAAAGAAATGAACTGCTCCAATGAGAGAGCAGGTGACAGGGAGCTGAGTGTGCTCCATCATCTCCTCGGACCAAAGTGAATAAAAACATGTGTAAGTACAACAAGAGACACAGCCGGGTGGAGAGCGATGGTGAGCGGAGCTCCGCTGTCTGATGCTGTGTGTGTGTGTGTGTGTGTGTGTGTGTGTTTGTGTGTCTCTCTGTCTTATGTCACAGACGGGAGTTGAGTTTTTCTGTCCCACTCTGTCTCAGACTGAGCAGACATGCTGTCTCCCCATCCCACACTGAGCACCCCCCCAAGCATTGTCCATTTGCTTCATGATGGGAAATAGACCCCACCCCAGAGCATTGTAAGCATTGTCCAGTTGCTCTGAGCAAGAGAGAGAGAGAGAGAGAGAGAGATTTCTCCTCCCCCCCCCCACGACCGTCTGTGGTTGGCATCGTTCACTTTCCGACAGTGCTTGACAGCGGGAGACAGCCCCCTCCCACAGTGTTTGGTCCACAACCTGTGATCACCGAGAGCAGTGGACAGCGAGGTCAAGGGATGCAGTTCCTGGTCCCTCCCCCCCCCATGAGCAAAAGTAATGACCACTGTGTGTCTCCGTTCTCCCAAGGCCATAGTTACCCACAGGAGGGGGCCAATGGTGTCATCATGTCAGACTGCAGACACCGACGTATTCAGTGGTCAGCACTGGGCTGCGAACTGAGGAAATTAGACATGTTGTTGAATGTACTTCAGTGGGGTTTTGAACTCAGCAGCATTTGTCCTCACTGCTGGTGTCTCAGCCAGCTGTCCATTGTCCTCACTCCATCTCTGTCTGTGAAGTGAAGTGTTACTGGCGCAGAACACACAGAGAGAGAGAGAGAGAGACAGACAGAGATGAAGGTTACATCATGCAGTTTGTGTGCTGTCTCCTTTGTCAGCCTGTCTCCCTCCATCAGTGCACTGTGCAGTACCGAGTGTCCCTGTCAGGGTCTGTCAATGCTGGTGACATAACTGTGTGTGGTGTGGGGAAGGGGGGTGCGATTGCCACCGTGTGGAATCCTGTAGTTATGTGTGTCTCTCCACATCGTGGACACAGTTACAGCTGTGCCTGTCAGCATGTCAGTGTTGTTAATTCCCTGCAGTGCTCACACAAAAAGGGACAGTGAGAGACAATAAGCACGCTGGTGGTGGCATGGGTGTAGGCAGGCATACTCCAAGCACTCCATGGTGTGCAATTTTATTTAAGGGGGCTAACAAATAGGCTCTGGACTGCTTCCTTTTTCCATGAAAACTAACAAAGAAAATATTGAACCTTTCTGTAATTTTATTCATAGGAGTCGAAATTAGAAGGATTGGTCACTAATATTCTCTTTGTATCCCAAGGACAATACAACTTTACAGGCTCTGGGCTGGTATGTGGGTCTCTCTCTCTCTCTGTCTCTCTGTCTCTCTGTCTCTCTGTCTCTCTCTCTGTCTCTCTCTGTCGCTCTTTCTTTCTATCTCTCTCTCTCCCTCCCTCCCTCTCTCTTTCTCGCTCTCTCGTTTTTTCCATAGAATTTATTTCCCCAGGATAGACCAGCTGATATGTAACATGTCATTTGCAGTAGAAACCTGGCTGTTGCCCATTGTCACAGCTAGGTGGACTAAACATGGAGAGGTGAAGTGAGTTGCTTATGAAAACAAAACAGTTAAAGGAATAGCGTCACCAGGCATGTACCAATCTACAAACTACAAGGTTTCGTTTCCACTCTCAAGTGTGCATAGCTGACTGAATGTGGTGTAACAGGATCACCCATTCTTGCAGTTACTGCCTCCAACACACTCAAATGATGCAGTCTAGTTACCTGAATTCTCTTCAGATTTAGCAGCCTGTGTTAGTGGGAGGGCTTCATCAACTCCTCCTCTTTGCTGCCAAAAGGCCACCCTGTGCCTCTTCCTACAGTGACATCACAGACCTAGCACTGCCAAAAATGTATTCATCCATGTAATTTCAGGTAAACATACCACATTCTAGTTAGAGGGGACTGTTAAAGGGTATGGACCTTGGAGAGGGAGGACGGTAAAATGCTTTTCTATCGGTTGAACATGGATTTCTGAAATAAACAACAGCCCTCTACAACTGGGCCTGGTGGCCTGTCAGTGCGCATTACTGAGCAGAGAAGGGTCTTGTCTCCATGGCAACAGCAGCACCAGGCAGGTGCAAACAAAGTGCAGTCTGTTGGTTTTAAAAGGGGGAAGGGTTGTGTCCCTTTATCAGCTCCGACTGCGTACAAGATCAAATGTTGCTCTTTAGGGCAGCTGCACTGAAACAAAAATCAGGCCATGATAAATAGAGTGATTTTCTATTGTTTGGAAAAGGCAATCCAGAGGCAACTGCTGTGTGCCAGGAACAGCATCCCTGATTCAGTCAATGCAGCCTCCAAATGAAACCTCAAGGGCAATGCAAACCACTCTTGCAGGGTGAAAACATTGGTGGATTCTCATCAGAAATGCATGGGGTTCTGAAGAAAACTTGAAATTAATTTAATAGAGTAGGCAGACCCACATGAGGCTGTTAAGAGCAGTGTGGCCTGGTGGTCAGAGCACCAGCTTACAGGTTTAAATCCCACCAGAGACAAATGCTCACTGTGTGACCTTAAGCAAATCCACTCAACATCTCAGTGGTCTGCTCCACTCAGCTGTAGAAATGGGGAGAAGCAGGATACCAGGGGAAATGAGATGCATCTCAGCTGAAGTATCTTGCATTAATAAATTGCAAAATAAAAAATATAAAGGAATTCACCTGGTTCACAATTAAGTTTACTGATTACAGCCAGCCCGGTGGTGCTGAGGGTTGAGGCGCTGGACGCCACACCTCACGCCACGCCGGCGTCACAGTTCAGAGCGGACTCGGCTGCCGGGGCTGGCAGGGGAAGGAAGGGATTGAGCGCCCGCAACAGCCTCCTTTCTTCGGCGGGTGAGGTACATGCGGCGCTGAGAGTGACACCCAGCGGAGGCTGGGTGTCTGACAGTAGCGAACGCATCTGACAAGGGGGGAGAAGCCGGCAGACATCTGCACGTAAGTGCGCGGACGTCATTGCATGTCCAGCTCTCCAGTGGGCTATACTATACAACCAAAATTAGGGACCTCCACCTCTATGAAGCCCTCCCCGGGCTTCCTGTCCTGTGTCGCCGATCCCCCAACTAGTTACTAGGACTGTGGGCTGGAATATGGGGTGCCAGCTTCGCGGCCCCGCCCTCTGGGGGGCAAGCCAGGGGTGACCGGGGGATACAGTCGGCATAGAGGGAAGACCGTGGGTCCGTGACCAGGGCGGATACCTGGTGGTAGGATCCCCCCCCCCCCCAAAAAAAAAAAGTTTACTGATTACAAATCTCTGAATAATTTCTTTATTTCGCAGTTTCTAATAACATCCATAGCCACTCATTAACACAATCCTGGCTCGAGGAGCCAGTGTCCTTGACTCTGCATTAGAATGTGAAGTGTACCACATGTACCACCTCGTGGTGAGCTCCTTCCAACATCACATCTTTCTTTCCTGATGAAGGGGTTGCCTGCCCCCATTACTACTCTGTGCTCTTAGTTTTTTTGATCTTGCTTGTTCTCTCTTTTCAACAGCTGTTACCTTCAGCCCCCACCCTCAACTTTCCTGATACCAACTGAATCTACTGCCGCTACAGTGACACAGGACCCGTAAGTACTGGAGGTCGGTCATCCACTCAGCCTGCAGAGTTTGTACCACATTTTTTGCCACTTTCAGGATTTCAGGATTAAAAATATGAAGGAATTCACCTGGTTCACAGTTCAGTTTACTGATTACAAATCTCTTCTGCAGCTTGCAGGAGGAAGCAGTCACTTGTACCGGGCAGGATGCCTGGTTGTAGAATGTGAGGCATGTGGGCCAGCACAGAACAGCCACTGAGGTCAGAGCAGCTCTCGCAACTTGCAGAAGGAGGCAGTCACCTGTACCGGGCAGGATGCCTGGTCGTAGGCTGTGAGACAGGCAGGTTGGTGCAGAACAGCTGCTGGGGTCAGAGCAGCTCCCACGGCTTGCAGGACGTGAACGTGATATATAAAACAAATGAGATAGCTGAGACTTTTGGGGAGTTTTATGAACAATTATATCAGAAAGGAGCCTCTCCACCTGATGGGAGAACGGAAATTTTTCTACATAATTTGAAACTGCCAACCCTATCCCCAGATCAGGCTAAAGAGCTGATGCACCCAATAACGGCAGAAGAATTTAAAGTGGAAGTGGGAGCCCTGAAGACAGGGAAATGTCCAGGGACAGACGGGCTCCCAGGGGAATTTTTTTAAATGCTTTAGGGACCTTCTCCAGCCCCTTATTCTGAGAGTATTCTCAGAGGTCGTGGAGGGCAGAGGCTTGGCTCCACCCTCCTGAGCCATAGCATTGATTTCGGTGATACCCAAGCCGGGGAAGGATCCCTCCAGACGTGCTTCTTATCATCCAGTTTCCCTGCTAAATACTGATTATAAGATTTTTTCCTCCATTATGGCAAAAAGAATACAACAGTACCTTCCCCACCTCATACAATTAGACCAGAATGGGTTTGTGCCGGGCAGACAGGCCCAGGATAATTTGAGACGGACCACCCACCTTATTTACCATATTAACAACTCAGCTATTCCGGCTTTATTAATGAGTCTTGACGCTGAAAAAGAGTTTGATAGAGTTGACTGGAGTTTTTGGGGGGGCAGTCCTTTCCCGGTTTGGGTTCCTGAGAGAATTTATACAACTGATAAGCAAATTATATCACTCCCCATCTGCTTATGTCAGAACAAATGGCCATAGTTCTAGACCTTTGAAACTTTGTAGAGGTACAAGACAGGGGTGCCCTTTATCACCATTGGTTTTTGCATTATATATAGAACCTCTTGCTCAATTTATTAGGGAGAATGGAAACATAAAGGGAATAAGACTGGATGGCTTTGAGCACAAACTGTCTTTATATGCCAGTGATGTACTCATGTACCTTATAGAACCTGACTCTTTCATCCCTGCCTTGTTTCGGCAGCTGGAGGAATTTTCCTCCCGCTCTGGATATAAACTGAACTGTACTAAAACAGAAACACTTAGCTGCAACTCTACCCCATCCCTGGGTTTAAGGAACAGATATCCTATGAGATGGGACCTAGATCAGATGAGCTACCTAGGGATTAAGATTGGGATTAGCAATCACCTGCTCTGGGAACTCAATTATCCCCCTTTGATCACCCAGCTAAGGAAGGACGTCTAGAGGTGGACCCTTCTGCCCTTGTCTAGATACTCTAAGACACAGGCATTGAAGATGAATGCCCTGCCAATGTTGCTTTATTTATTCCAATGTGTACCCTGTCTGGTCTCTCAGAAAGAGTTAAATACATGACAGAGCATGTTTTTTAGACTCCTCTGGGCTAAAGATTGGCCTAGGATCTGTAGAGCCCTTTTATATGGCCCTAAGGCCCAGGGAGGTCTAGCTTTCCCTAACTTACAGGGTTACTTGGCGGCAGCCCAAATGTGAGTGGCACTCCTTTGAGGCAACCCTGGCTTTGATTCCCATTGAAAGAGAATGGACTTGGCAGTTAGAACTGAGCCACCTCTCCAGGCCATCCTATTTCAAACTGATGCAGGGCTCCCGGAGATTTGTTGCATGGGGATGAGAACAGTCCTGGAGGGATGGAGGCGGGGTGTAAATCGTGGTCCCATTAGACACCAACTGTGGAAGTTTCAATGGTGGGTTTATGACCCTCTTTTCCTGGCTGCCACTTTAGACTCCTGGTTTAAGAAATGGGCCAAGAAAGGATTTCAATCCCCTTATCAGGTCTTAACAGCAGATAATCCTATTTCTTTTGAGGCAGCCAGGCAGACATTTGGTCTTCTCCCACGAGATAATCTAAGATTTTACCAAATCAGAGATTATGTCCATACCCTTCAGAAGATTTATGCCTGACTGCAAGAGGATGCAATGGACCTCCCTTTACGAGACATTTGGTCTTCAGGGGAAGGTAAAGGAGCCCTATCCTTACTGTATAAAAGGTATTTATTAGACCTGTCTCTACTCATTGAAAGACTTAAACTTAAGTGGGACACAGACCTGGGGATTACTCTCCTAGAGAAACAATGGGCTGGTATATGGCATACCACATGGTGGACAACAGGGGTTCCTCTTTGGAGGGAATATGGCTGGAAGGTGAGATCTTGGTACTTTCATGTTCCGGCGCAGGTGGTACACTGTGCACCAGCAGCTGGTTCGAACTGTTGGAGGGGTGTGGGTTCACTCCAGCCTCTCAGACTCACATTTTGTGACATGTCGGATGCTTAAGGGGTTCTGGACAGATATAGAACACCATCTTAAGGAGATTTTTTAGATTCAGTCCCCCTTAGTTCCTGAGCATCTGGTTTGGGGTCTTAAATCAAGGGAGATACAGGGAAGAGAGGCAACATATTTATGGTCGGTTCTGACAATAGCTGCCCTTAAGGCCATTACTAAGAAATGGGTGTAGAGACCCCCCCGATAGCAGAGTGGAGGGCTATAGTAGACAGTATTCACTTAATGGAGAGGATTACATTTGGTCTTCACCAACAAACCCATTTATATCAAAACAGGTGGACCAGGTGGCTCTTGTATGAGCCTAATTTGTATACAGATGCTTAGCCGCGCACCATTGGGCCCCTCCCCCCCCTCACTCTCTTATCAAGAA
The DNA here is from genome assembly GCA_016271365.2 of Neoceratodus forsteri. Lineage (NCBI taxonomy): Eukaryota > Metazoa > Chordata > Ceratodontiformes > Ceratodontidae > Neoceratodus > Neoceratodus forsteri. The sequence goes on from CM057457.1 coordinate 248,838,617, forward strand.
TTCATAAAAAGGAAAAGTAAGAACAAATATAGATTTTTTTTTGTTACTCCAATCAGTGCACTGAACAATCTTTCAGTATCTCCATCGAGTTGCAGTAGATAGGAAAATTAGCAGTGTTATTTGATAGAGCTATGGGATCTTTCAGTTCAGTCTAACTAGATCATCATATGCTTTTATTCAGTAAAAAGTTACCTTGTAGGTACACACTGTGATGTCAACAAGATTTATCTTATATACCTACGTAACAGATGTATGATCTATATGTTTGGACATGATGTAACATGCCCTTTGGGGCCTACCATAATAAAGGAAGTTTAAAAAAAAAATCCCCTCCCATTAGTATTTGGCCTGGCAGCAGATCCGCTAACTTAAAAAAAAAAAAATCCCTTTAAAAAATGTACCCGCTACTTCATTAGGAGCATATATATTTATTAAATGTAGTGATATCCATGTAAGGTACCCGATACCCTTAAGCATCTCCCTTCCAGATCAGCATCTATCTAGGTAACCACTAGAGGGCAGCTACGTTTAATTAACACTGCTACCCCAGCCTTTTCAACCCTGGTCTAGATGCAGCATAGATCTGTCCCACCCACAGTCTCCTAAGTTTTAAATGCTCCACTTCCGACAGGTGGGTTTCTAGAATACAGGCAACATCACAAGCTAAACACTTTAATTCTAATAATATATTTGTCTGTTTTACTGGGGAATGTAAGCCCTTAATATTATATGAAATAAATCGTAGTTTATCCATTTTCCCACATAAGAAATACTCTCTGATTACCACTCCACGAGTCAAACCCTCCAAGGTCCCTAAACTTCTTAAATCTTGAAAACCTGACAGCAGACATACCTAACTCAAAAAACCAATTCAACTTCAAGAACACCTTTAAAACAGTTTCCAGCTCGAACCATAAACCAAGATTAAATCTAACCAGCTGCTTCTTTGAGCTGGACTCTCCCCTCTTATTAATCTTTCTATGCACACTCCTATACTGTTATTTTCAAACTGGTTGCAGTATTGTGAGAAAACAGATGTATACTTCTGCTGCTCGGCTCCCCCCACCCACTTCAAGTGGTGGATGAGCATCGAGGAGGAAATTAATCATATTGTAGTCACCTAGATGGCCCCCCCACCAACCCATAATGAAGTCAGTAGATAGGGTTTGAGAGTTAGCTCTGTACATCATGTCACCTCAAGTCCCCAGCTTATACCAATAAAACACAGATGGTGCAAGCCCTTTTGCTCATTTTTAGCGTTTCCATTCCAGCCCTCTTCAAACTATTAAGTTACTGTTAGGGTACTCTTCATTGTATTTCAAAAAAAAGAAACACTGGAATTTATACCATGCATTAATATCCTAAATATTATCTCAGTATATGAATACTACTTCAAGTCAGGTACATATTTTACCATCCCATAGAGCGTCAATAAGGTATCACCACCCGGGGTTTTTCTTTTAAAAATCTGTCCATCCCCCTTCCCTTCCCAAAGATCGATAATCCACAGAGTAGGACCCCTCCAATTTGTAGCATGTTACAGTAAAAAAAAAGGGGGGGGGCCTTTTCTAATTATTTTGAAAATAAAAGTTTCTTCTTGTTTGTATTTGCTGAAGCCCCTAATATTACAGTTAGCTATTGTTAACGCCCCCAGATTTATGAGTGGTCATTTAACTCCTTATAAACCCTTCACAGTGAATAGCAGAAATCCCCAAAGGCCAACCACTCTGTTTCATTTTATTCCAGCATCCTCCGATTCCTCAGTGGACATCCCAGCTGCAACTGCATCCACAGTTTTAATCAGTTTAGCCAAGTCCGGTCCCAAGTGCTTGGGGAAGGACCAGGCAGGGCCCCTATTCCTCCCTCTATTAACCAGACTCCACGCTCCTGCAACTAGCTCCTTCCCAACAATTCCATGTCAAGATTTGACACAGTTATCTGTTGTTCCTTAAGGAATGGAACTGCATCTAAAAGTATAGGGAAAGTCTTAGTCTCTGAATCCAGGAAAACTTTCAATTTTGCAGGATATTCTAATTGTGCTTTAATCTGTCATTTTTCATTTAATACTGCTCACACTTGATTGTGTCGATTTTGCAATTCTGTAGAAAAACCATGGTCGAAAAAAATCAGAGACCCAGCATATCTTAAATCTCTCTGTCTCCATGCTTCTTTCTAAATGTATGATTATGTTTACTTTTAATTACACCAAGTATAGAAATGTTTAAATCTGGGTCTGGCATGGACCACGTGGGCACGTTATGCCTTCTTCCCTTCCCCCCAAGTGCTATGCCTGCCATTCTGTGTCGCAGTTCATTTTATCTTAGACTATTTTGTACTGGACTTTTGCTATAAGAACTTTGGCATAACTTGAAGACATCTGCCCGTGGGAATGGGACTATTTCCTGATATAAATGTCTGCTTCTTTTCAGTTTTGTTCTGGTTTAGGGCTGTTTTTGGCTTACTATTTTCTTCTTTTTTTTAACTTTCTGTTTATGCCCCTTTCTCTCCAGCAACCCCTTCTTCCCCTTAGGACCTCCTGGCACCCCAATCCCCCTGCCTCCCCCAAAGCTTGTTGCAGAACTTGGGTCACTGGCATCACGAGCAGTAGCGCTACTGCTGCACTGACAGGCGAGGCCAGCAGCTTAGTATTTGCAATACTTTTAAAGGTTATTTTAAGAGGCATATACTGCATAAAGTGTTGCATAAGCTTGGTGGTTGGGATCCTGTTGCAGGAGCTACAAAGGATGCCATATACTATAAGTACTGCATTATTTAAGGGAATAGACCCAATTAGCTTTTTAATGGCTAGTAACACTAAATGGTACTGATATGGTTTGAGTGTCTAGGCAATGTGGCAATATTTGTTTATACTGGTTCAAATACTATGAAGGGATACAAAATGTTGTTTAGTAATACCCCATATAATGCATTAACCCTGAGCAGATATAACATATCTTACTGTAATTATGTGTACGTTTGAAAATTTATGACTGCTGTGGTCAGTTTTGTAAGATTATCTTATAATACTAATAAACGGAAGGATTAAAAAGGATACTATTTTACTGCTGTGATGGGAAACAGTTTCTATACCTTTATATGTTCTTCTGTTTTTTGTTTTGTCTATCCTATATTCTTATATGTTTTAGACCCATTTTGTTTAAATTAATAATCTGTTATTACTTTAGTCACTACATCTAATTCCTTTCTTCTGAGTCCTCAGCAGCTACTGATCTCATTTTTTCACACTACCTGGACATTCCATTACATCAGTTACTCCGTTCCTGGCCATTCAGAGAAAAAACATGGAATGGTGCACCTGATGTTGTGAAATGTCTTACCAACATGAAAAGAGATAGCAGTATTTATTTTATTTATTTAGTTATTAATATTCAGAATTAATACCTATGAGCTAGAAAGCCATTTACATAGGTTCCACATCAGAGACAAATACAGAAAGTACATTTACAATGAGCAAACAACAGAATTAGCTAACAGAAGCCATAAAGTGCATTTGGGTAGACATGAGATACTGTACATATTAATGGAATAAAGACAACTAGGATAAAAGGTAGAATAGTCTTGCCACACCTTTTTAGAGGACAAAAAAAACTCTCCACACAAAGGAAATGATAATAGTACTTAACATTACTGATTTATATCAAAAAACAGCGGCAGCAGACATATTATTTTATGAAATTTATGAGGCGATGAAATTTTGGGATAGCTTTGCTGCATTATTTGATTCTTCATTACCAAAACTTTGCTGCAAGCAATTTAGTTGTAAAATCAAGTAAATTATGTGTGATAAATATATAAATGTATAGTTTTTTTTATATGTAATAATTTAGGGAGCTCTATGATCCCATTATAAGATATATAAATGTAATGAACTTCTGTGTTTTTAGAGACCACATATTTATGTATATTAGTCAGCGAAATCAGAGTAAAATTATGTAATTGAGCTAATACGATATACATATATAATGAATAGCGTAATGAAATGTGACTTTAGAGATATTTTTGTGGTCTATTTCTCTTTTTTAATGTTAACCACTAGGTGATGTATGTGTATAAGGTGTAAATATATGGTAGATAAATGTAGCACTAACACTTTAAGAAAGGTCACATGATTGTGGATAGGTGCTATTTAAGCTACCTATCACTAGGTGGTTATTACCTTTGACAAAGCCTGTGTTCAGGTGAAACGTGCGTGAGGAGTTTTTCTGTGTCTGCACTTGTACTTTATGTCTGCTGCTGCTGTTTTTTGATATAAATCAGTAAAATTAAGTACTATTATCATTTCCTTCATGTGGAGATTTTTTTTGTCCCCTAATAAGGTGTGCCAAGACTCTTTTGTTCTGATTTTGTTTGGTCTTAGAGTACCCATCCCTCTGTGCAGCTCTACTCAGCTGTTTTAGAATAAAAGGTAATTGGTGACCTTGTAGAGTACATGGATGGGGAATATGGGTTGAGGGGGAGATAAATAGAGAAAAGTAAGGGAAGAAAGCAGGAGGAGGGAGGGTGCAAGGCAATAGATAGCTGGGGAGACTGGAAGGAGGGGTTGGAGGGAAACTAGCAGCTCAGGAACCTTGTCTGGGGTGAAGTTAGTAGAGAGTGAGGAGGAGTGTAGTGAAGCAGATTGTTGGAGGGAGAGATAGTGGTTGGGGGGGGTAGATTAGTGGTTCAATAGCCTTGTCTATGGTGAAGCTAGGAGAGGGTGAGGGGCAGTTGGAGGGAGATGATAAGCAGCTCAAAAGCCTTGTCGGGGGGAAGTTAGGAGTGGTTGAGAAGGAGGGTAGCGGGGCAGGTGTTGGGGGGTTAAGTGCTAATAGTATCTTTAAGGATATAGCAGGGGAATTCATTGGTAGCACCACATAAGCAGAGTGTGTGGAGAAGGTTAAAGAAATTAAATTAGCATTTACCTAGAGCAGAAAGGGAAATGCTTTAAAATGTACCCCCATCCACCAAAAAAATAAAGCATACATTTATATATAAAAAAAAAAATCTGCTTTTTGTCCAGGAGAATATCCAGTCGCCGATCCTCCCTGCCCTGGAAGCTCCGTCCTGGAGCTCTGAACACCACGTGGGTTCGAAGAGGCCTCCATCTGCCTCCCCGACCCAGTCGCCGATCCTCCCTGCCCTGGAAGCTCCCTCCTGGAGCTCTGAACATCACGCGGGTGCGAAGAGGCCTCCGTCTGCCTCCCCGACCCAGTCGCCAATCCTCCCTGCCCTGGAAGCTCCCTCCTGGAGCTCTGAACACCACGCGGATGTGAAGAGGTAATATTATACCTCCAGCTGTTGCACCCTTGCGAGGAGGAATTTTACCATTAGGATCCCTCGCTTTGCTAACTTTATTTTTCCGTTTTGCTGCATACTGCGGCTGTTTCTAAATGTGCTACTGAACTAGCTTTATGTTGTGCTGAATTGTTTCTAAATGTGTCACTGAACTAGCTTTATGCTGTGCTGAATATATATTTGCTCTGCCAGAGTGCCTTGCTGTAATACCGTCAGGCTACATGCCTGGTTGGGGGGTAGAGTCTTTGTTTAAGCTACTGCCTGCACTTTCTGAGTTGTATTATATCGTTACTGCAATTATTGTAAGGAGTGCTAAAGCTTACCAACAGTTCTGTGAAAGCCTCCACAAGATCCTGTCTTCCCCAACTGCAGTATCGGGATATCCAGTCTCCCGCTGCATACTAATTACTCCTTTGTTCTCCTCCCTATTTTAGGCCTCCGTCTGCCTCCCCGACCCAGTCACCGATCCTCCCTGCCCTAGAAGCTCCCTCCTGGAGCTCTGAACACCACCTTGAGTCACAGAGGTAATATTCTACCTCCAGCTGTTGCACCCTTGCGAGGATAGCCATCGCAGCTGTGTCAATGCCGACTGCCCCCCACCCTCCACTACTCCAAAGTGGCATCTACGCTCTCCAAGTGGCAACCAATCTACTTATACTTCACCACTCCATTTACCCTGTCACTTGCTCGCACACCCTTTCCTCAAAATTGGTACATTTTCCCCATCAACAACCCTCGTACTACTATTCTCCTCCATCTTATTGTCCCTTCCCATGCTAACTCCCCCCCAAGTGGCTACCCTGCACCCTCTCCTTCACCTGATATTCTGACCCATCCTACAAAAGCTCCCTATAAGTCCTCTGCTTCCCTCCCAGCCATCCCATGGTCTCACTTCCCCTCCCCCCCTCCTCTTCTACCCATTCCCTTGGCTGCCTACTGGCCTCTCTCCCCCTCTCCTACTCCCTTTCCCTTCACTCTGCCCGCCCTAGCACCTCCACCAACCCGCGTAGGACTAAACCCATGTCCCTCCACGCTCTACGCTGCCACCTAACTATTGCCCTACTTCTTCTGGCAGCAGGGGATATTCACCCTAACCCAGGCCTTACCCCGTCCTCAAGCTCCAACCACCACACACCAAACTCCTCAGCCATGACCTCCACCAACTCTCGCTCAGGCTACCTTCCCCGCGGCCTCCACCTTCTCCATTTAAATATTCGTAGTCTAGCCACTAAGCTCAATCAGCTCCAGGTCCTAGCCGCCCACCATGTCCCATACCTGTGCTCTATATAAGGATACCAATTGGCTTAACCTAGACAACAGAATCAAATTCCACACTTGTGTCTTGGCAAAAAAAATTACCCTTGGCCTCTCCCCTACTGCACTCACCCCTTTAATCACCAAGGACTCAAAAGTTAAGCACACCCGTAGCTCTGACACCCATCGTTTCTCCATCCCTTCCTGTCGCACAGCTCAGTTCCAAAGATCCTTTTGTTACAGGGCATCCTTGTGGATGAATAACCTACCCTCCTCCTTGCATTCTGATCAAAGAATTGGTCATTTTAAAATGCACCTCTGGGCTCACCTTCGATCCACAAGTAACTGCATCTGTACGTGAATCGGTGACACCTTTTCCGTCTACTACTGACAGTGGCCTCTGGCCTGCCTCTGCTTACAGCTCTTAATCCCCCCCTCCCAGGGATGTTAAGTCCAGTTTTTTCTCTCAACTGCCTCAAACTGTTCTAGTTCTTGTATGTTAGCTTAACTGCTCCTGTTATTAACATAGCTCTGCTCTGTAACAAGTACTGCACTGTGTAACTGTCCTAACTGTATTGTATATTCTGTATATATTATATGTGATGTGGAACCTTTGTAAAGGAGTCTTTGACTCAAAGGTATTTCTGATCTCTGAAATAAAATAATCATACTATCCGAGACCTGGCTAAACCCCAGCCTCCCAGACAATACCATCACTATTCCAGGGTACACCATCACACAGCAAGGCCGGCCCTCCAGAGGCAGTGGTGTGGCTATGTACGTCAAATCAACCCTACACTTCACCGTCTCCTTCTCTAAAGCCGAACCCAAAGCCTTCGAGATACTAATGGTGAAATTGTCCCCCCCCCCCACTACCTATTTATGTGGCCGGAGTCTATTGCTGCCCAGGCACACCAGCCACTATAGTTACCAACCTCCTAGGCCAGCTCTCATCTCTCACACAGTGAGGTGAACTTTATGTCCTGGGAGATTTTAACCACAACTGGCTAGCACCCACTTTTAACAAAACCCAAACTGAAATAACCACCCTAAACCTTAGCCAAACCATCTTGGAACCCACTCGCTCTAATCATAAGTCTGGTAACCACTCCCTTCTTGACTGGGCGCTTACCTCCCACCCACACCGCGTCGTCAGTTCAGGCCTCCTCCCTGATTCCATCAGTGACCACCATCTAATCTACTTGGTCCGCAAGATCCACAGAACCAAAACCCCTCCCAAATTCATAATCCAACAGTCTTACAAATTCCTTAACCATTCCCTCCTACTGGCTGACTTGGCCCCTCAAATTGGGTCCCAAAGCCCTACCTGCTCTAACATGGATATGGCCCCTCTCTCACTTCCTGCGCCTTTCTCTCCATCTGGGACAAACATGCCCCCTCGCGGATTAGAGTCCGGGATCCCACCTACCCTGGATCTCCCTGAGCTGTTAGCTTGCCAACAAGCCCATGATAAGGCCTAAGCGAAACTACAAATCCTCATCCCTCCCAGATAACTACATTACCTACATACGCTCCACAACAAATGCACAAAGGCCATCCGATTAGCTAAGGCTGACTATTTCAACAATACCTCAATGAAAACCTCAGGTGTCCTCTAAATTCTGGAAGGTCATTAACTCCCTCTCCCCAAACAATAAGCCCTCCTCCTCTCCTCTCTCCATGGACTCTCCTCCCGACCCCTGTTGGTCGCCTCGAGTTAATACCTACTTTACTACCTGTGCACAGGCCCTCCTAAAATCCCTTCCTCCAGCAACCTCACCCGCTCCCCAGTCACCTATCCACCTTCCATCCAGCAGGAACACTTTTTCCTTCAGACCTATCTCCCCTGCCGAAACCCTTGCTGCCCTTCACTCCCTGAACCCCTCCAAAGGCAAATCCCCAGATGGCCTGGATAACAAACTCCTCTTCTTTTCTGCCCCCGCCATTGCTACTCCTCTCGCGGCCCTACTAAATCTCTCTTTCTCCACCGAGGAACTTCCCTCTGATTGGAAGCATGCCACTGTCATACCCCTCCCAAAAGGCGGCGATCCACTCCACCAAATCACCGCCCCCATTTCCCTCCTCCCCACCCTTGCCAAACTCCAGGAACACCTCGTGCTTTCCCAACTCTCCAACTTTCTCTCCGATATTAACTTCTTCTCCCCTTTTCAGTCTGGGTTCCGTAAACACCACTCGACCACCTCCTCCCTGCTACGCCTCACGGACTCCATCCTCACTGGGATGGATAATGGACTAATCACTGCCGCTGTCTTAACTGATCTTGCTAAAGCTTTCAACACAGTTTCCCACCCTCTCCTCCTATCCCACCTAGCTGGAGCTGGGTTAACTGAATTTGCCACTAACTGGTTCAGGGCCTACCTCATAAATAGAACCCAATCCACTAAAATTGCCGGCCTTACCTCCCCCCCCCATCACTACCCGCATCCCCCAAGGTTCAGTTCTTGGTCCCATCCTTTTCTCCATCCTTCTAAATGACCTGTCTAACTCTTGTTCCTCTAACGCTATCCATATATGGTAGGCGACATGGTCCTCTTTACCTCCGGTCCGGACCACGAAGAAGTCTTCTCAAACTCCAAACTGATTTCAACAAATCCAACACTGGTTCAATACCAACCAGCTATCCCAAACGCAAAAAACTGTCTCCATGACTTTCGGCACTAGACAGCGTCTATCCAAACTCACCTGCCCCCTCAGCTTCCATACTCTAAATAACTCCATCCTCGAGGATGTGCCCTCCTTCAGATATCTAGGGGTTTGGCTGGATCGTCACCTCACCTTCTCCACACATGTGGATGCCATCATTTCTAAACTGCATCCAAAGCTTGGTGCCCTCTATCGCAGCCATTCTAGTCTTCCTCTACCGGTCAGAAGGGAATTAGTCCAGAAAATGATTTTACCCTCCTTTGACTACTGTGATGTTGTTTATAACTCCGCTTCCAAGACCACCCTAATCAAACTTGACCCCCTCTTTAATGCCTTCTGCCGGTTCACCCTCAATGCCCCCCCCCCCCGGTCTCATCACTGTGAGCTCTATCGATCCCTGGCCCTACCCTCCCTGAGCAACCGGCGCCTAATTCACTGTGCTAAAATTCACTTCCAACTGTTGGCTCAGCTCCCTCCCCCTACCTCACATCCTCTCTATCTCCCCCACCCACCCACTCCCTCAGATTTGTTGATGCAAGACTATTGGCCATCCCTCACTGTAGGACCACTGCCGGCCAATCAGTCTTCTCTTACCTCTTCCCTAAACTCTGGAATTACCTGCCAGCTCAAATCCACCTCTCATCATCTAAACACTCCCTATCCTTGGCCCTCACCAACTTCCTTGCACCAAATTGCAACTGCCCCTGACCCCTTCCCCATCAGCTCTCTCCCACATCCCCCCTTGTGCCTGACCAGTGGCTCGGCCTTCGCCAAATTGCCTGGCTTAGACACTCCCTACGCTCTGCATCACCCCCTTCTATTTTTTCTTTTCCCTCCTAATCCCTCCTTACCCTCCCTCCCTTCCTCCCTACTCAGCTACCCACACTTCTCAACCTCAGCACTACTACTGCTCACTTCCTCCCCACCCTCTTCACCCCCTATACGCCTCTCCTACTCCTTCTGCCAACTTGATGCAACTCGCCTCAACTCCTCTCATGCTATCACCACTCATGCTTTGCTATTGGCACTTACTTAAACATGTATTATCCGGTAGTTGTTCCATGTTATGTATACCCTGGCCTTCATGTTCTTATCTCTGTACTGCTTCACCAATTGTTTAAATGCACTATAGATCGCCTGTATTGCTCCATCTATTGTAAACAATGTGCTCATGTTATCCCTCCCAGCTATTGTACATCATCTGTATTGCACAATTCATTATTTTCATTTTGTCTGTACATGATCTGCCTCCTCTGTAACCCTTCCCCCCAGGTCGCACCGTGAGACAAGCATCTTTTTGCTCAGTGTGCCTTTCCTGGTGAAACAATTTCAATAAATAAATAAATATCAGACTCCAAAACTTCATCTCTGGCCTTGCACTGCATGGCAATCTGTTAAACGTTACTACACAACACTCTCAAACATTAGCACACAAAAAAGAATAAGAGGAAAGGTCCATGGAACAACTCATGCTTTTCCTTTCAGGACTGCAACTAAAATATGAATATTTCAATATTGCATGAACAAAAGAGTAACACGAATCATAGACTGTTAAATTTAGTAATTAATGCTTATGGGTTCATTGAAATGTTGTGCAAAAATATGTGTACAGGTTATTTACCCACTGAGACAAAATATTTTATTTATCAGGGTTTCCTGTAAGTGACTGGGCAGTCTTTACCATAAAACAGTATCAGACATACCATACTATATTTGGTTGCAAAATTATTACATACAAGAGCAGATTATGATAATTTCAGTATTTATTACAGCTAAACCAGTCTCCATTGATTAACAGAATTCAAATATGCACCCCCCCAAAAAAAAAACTGTATTTGCTAGAGGAGAGTATTGCTGCTAATATGAGGTTGTATTAAACGGAGCTAAAGCACCTATCATCTTCCTTGCTTAAGTATGGATTATGAGTAATATAGTTAATAAGTATTATGATTTTTGATTTGAATTAAGCTAAACAAAATCTTCTCAGGCTATTTCTACTTGTGGTATCTCAGGACTCCAAGGAGGTCAGCACAGCACATGGGAAGGGCTGCTGTAGAATAGGATTTAAATTTAATTGAACAAGTATCAGAAGTAGATAGGGCGCAGTAGCTGCTGAGAAGAAGGAAACACAAGGTGGATTTGAAGGCATCACAAACTTAGATAATTAATCAGAAATTGTTAAAAGCATTATTAAGATACATAACTGACATGGAAAATGGGAAGGTATTTAACATATATAAAATGATTTCCTACCACTTTTAAAGTAATCTCTGACAATACAAATGGCTTTGGAGGAGTAGCAATATACCATACTGTACCGCTCAGTCTCCTATCTTTCAAATCAGGGGAAAGGCTTTAAAAAATCAGGGGCAAATGACCAAAATCAGGCACACATCTTAAAAAATGGAAATCTCAGCTCAAGAAGCTTATCATACGATGGGTCTTCATCTGAAAAGCATTTTCCATAAGAAAAAATGTCTGATTTCAGTGACAAAAAGTCCAAGTTTACAAGGACAGGGGACATTTCTGAGTCAAAACTAAGGATGTCCCTGAAAATCAGTTAAGAGGTATGCCACTCATCAGTCATAAAAAGGGGTGGAGCTAGGGGTGGAATCGTGGTGTGGTTTAGTATCTGGTTTTCCCCAGGATGCTTCTGGAAACAAGCTGTTTACAGCTCATGTTGTCTTTCCTGGTGAAACATTTTCCAAATTAAAAAAAAAAAATAAAAACCTCATCTAAAGGTGGCAACCCTACCTTTGTCAGTGACAGATGCCCATGATAAGTGCCTGAATGTTTACCTGTAAAGGAATGCACCTCCAGCCTCTTGCAGCCAGGCAGGACAGATAGGTCAAATCTAACCTTCATTCAGGACTTCATCCTCAAATGAAGGCGCAATTGTTCCTGCTCCTCTGAGCTGTCAGACAAGCACCAATTCTGGTCACCCAGCAGTTTATTAATGTTATTTATTTTTGTTTATTCTTTAGTAACTGGGTATGACACCCTGGGCATAAAGCTCATTTACAGGGGAGACTCAGGAGCACAGGGAGGTTAATTGGGTTGCTCAGGGTCACTGCAGCTCCCCAGATTCTGGCCCAGGTGGCAATAAATGCCACCAGTAGTGAGCTCTATCATGCTGTCTAGTGGGCAGCTACTCTGTCATGGTGGTAACACAGGAGTATGCCCCAAGCTGGGACTCAGGAGCAGAGACTGGTAGCAAGGACTGCAAGTGTGCTTTCAGATGCTCTCCTTGGGGGGAGACTTGGTGCACCACTCATTGAGAGACACCTGGGGAGGGCATGGTTGAAGTGCTGACCAAGTGCCACTTGGCACCCTCCCCCCAGCAGTTGTTAGCATGTGCCAGAATTATGTTGGATAGGTGACCCCCTACTGACTGTAGGATGACACTGGACCAGAAGGGAAGCCAGGTAAGGAGAACAATAAACAACATAGAAATATAAACTATTATGGGCAGAGAAACACCATCGGGTCATCCAGTCTCTTTAGATCCTGCTTCAGTCTTGGAGTAAGTCTAGTACTGGCCTGACTACAACCTGTCTAAATAATGCATACTACCCCAAGGGCAGCACCTACATTACCCCCACCCTCCAGTTGCAGATGCCCTCCCTAATCCCATGAATCTTTCACCCCATGCTTGAAAGCATTGACCATCTGAACATTAACGAGCCCCTGTGTTAGTTGGTTCCATCTGTCCACCATCTTCTCCATAAAGATGTACTTCCTTATGTCCCTCCTGAATGTGACACCCACCAACTTTAGGTTGTGAATCCCCCATGATGTTACTCTCATTTAACTGGAACAACAGTTTGACTACAGAGGAAACTCATGCCTTCCTCAATCGTTCCCCCAGTTTGACTACAGAAGAAACTCATGCCTTCCTCAATGAAATTGAGAGTATGGTCACACAGAATGACATTATATTGACGGGAGATTTTAATTTTCCATTAATGGATTGGCCTAATCAAATAGGTGCTGATACTTTAGAACACAAATTTATTGATATAATTAATCTTGGTGACTTGGTACAAGTGGTGCATGAGGGCACTAGAAAGTCCAGTACCCTGGATTTGATATTTATAAACCTTGATTCAAATTATACTGGCCCAAATATATTACCTCCCTTAGGTCGAAGTGACCATAATATAATTCAATTAGACTTACAAATTAGAATAAATAAACCAATGTATGGTTTAACCAAATTTATGGACTTCTTTAAGCAGATTACCAAAGCATCAAAAATGAATTAGATCAATGGGATTGGAGGGGTGACTTGGAAAACCTTGAAGCTGAGTAAATTTGGAATTTAATGTATGACAAGTTAACTAAATATATTATTTCCTGGGTACCTGTACGGATTAAGTATATGAATAAACATAGGGTCCCTGTTTGGTGGACCAGAAAGGTACAAAAAATCATAAGGAAAAAAAAGACATTATATAAAAAGATGAAAAAACACCCCAGTACAGATAATGTATCATCATATAGAAGATCAGTGAAAGATGTTAAAAAAAATAATCAAAAATGCTAAAAAAGCAGCTGGGTTAAGGTTAGTTACATCAATAACAGATAGCAAAAAGAAATTTTATAATTACATTGGATCCTTGAAAAAGAATAAAAATAATAATACTGTGGGACCTGTTTTAACAGAAGCTAGATTAATAAGCATTGAAATAGATATGGCTTCTGTTTTCAATCAATACTTCCTAAGTGTACATAAAGAGAAGGAGGTATTTCTTGGGGAGTTGCCAGTATTACGATCTGATTATCCTGTATTTAGCCCCCTTGATATTATACAAACAGTCAAATCAATAAAAAATAATAGCTCAGTTGGTCCTGATGGCATACCAGTAAACTTCTTGAAGAAATTAATTGTCCATTAGCCGGGCCTCTTTCAATATTATTTAATGCCTCCTTGAAAAGTGGGAATTCAATTAAAATTTGGAATAAAGCCTATGTCACCCCACTTCATAAAGGTGGGAAAAAAACTAGATATTATAAATTATAGGCCCATAAGCCTTACATCTGTGGTGGGTAAAGTATTTGAAAGATTATTACAGAAAAATATAATACAATATTTAATGAATATAAAACAAATAGACTTGACATAACACGGTTTTGTATCTGATAGAGCTTGCTTAACTAACCTATTATGCTTCTTTGAACCTATTAGTGCAGCTTTGGATGTGGGAATGCCAGTTGATGTGGTGTTCCTTGACTTCTCTAAGGCTTTTGATTTCGTTTCTATTAAAATTCTTGTTCATGAATTGATAAAACTTCAGTTATACCCAAATATAATAAGGTGGATTAACTCCTGGCTAAATAATAGAACTCAGTGTGTATCAATAAGGGATTATAAATCACACTGGGGAGAAGTGACAAGTGGAGTACCACAGGGCTCTGTATTAGGCCCAATTTTATCTAACGTCCTTCTATCCACTATGCAAATTCCGTCAGACTCTTGGTTATGCAAATATGCAGACGATTGTAAAACAGGTGGTATAGTCTATAACATGGAAACTGCAAAAATATTTCAAAATAATTTAGACCAGCTAGTAAATTGGGTACGTAAATGCAAGCTACAGTTTAATGAGAAAAAGTGTAAAGTTATGCACTTTGGACTCCATAACCTAAATTATCAATATAAAGTTAATAACACTATTTTGGAAGTTAGCACTAATGAAAAAGATCTTGGAATTTGGGTTACCAATAACCTAAAGTTTGATTATCATACAGATATATCTTTCAGGAAATGCAATAAAATCATACACTGTATCCTGAGATCCATAAGCAGCAGAGATCCTGCAGTTATTCTTCCCCTATATACAACAATTGTTCATCCGCATATGGAATATTGTTCATCTTTTTGTGCCCTCTACTTTTTTCAGGGCAGAAATAGACTAGAAAGAGTTCAGAAAAAAAGCCACTAGATGCATAATAGCCCTCAGAGGTCTGCAATATCATGATAGAGTAAGACACTTACAGCTATAGTCTATGGAATATAGAAGAATGAGGGGTGAATTATGTCTGATATTTAGAGCTTACAACAATCCAGAATTATTTGAACTAATAGGTTTAAATAAGAATATAATACATTATAAAGACACAAGGTCACATCACCTCTGACTGTTTGGAGAAAATAACAAAACTGTGAAAAGAAGTCAGTGGTTTACACAAAGAGTTGTTAACACTTGGAATACGCTGCCCAGACATGTAATCGAAAGTGAAAACATGATATCTTTTAAAGGAAGTCTTGATGCCTTTATGGGTGATAGAAAGTTTTTTTGTTCCACCATTTGAAAATAGAATGGTGGCAAGTTCTTTCATGGACAATGGTCTTTCTGAACTTATTTCCAAACTATGAAACTATGAAACAGCCCTCCCTATTGATACCTTTTAGGTACTTGAAGGTTTTGATCATGTTCCCCCTCACCTTTTTAGCCCCAAGTACATGTCATGGTCTTCCAGTCTCTCCTTTTAGGATCTTCCATTGCTGGCTGTAGGTTATCTTGGTCACTCTTCTCTGAATGGACTCCTGGTGGTTCCTGTCATTTCTGAAAAGTGGACTCCAAAACTGTACATAGAATTCCAGTTGTGGTCTAACCAGTGACCTCTACAGGGGCAGAACATATATAGAATCAATTGAACAATATGGAATCAAAGGAACAATATGGAATCATTCAGTTGTTTCAGACAATGCTCTACACCTGCTCCCCTGCCCACTTTGGCAGAATCAAAAAGTGGTTTGTTGAGTGTATTAAGAAAATGAGCACCTGTTGTAATGTTATAGAGTAATACTGCTTAGAACTGTGGCTTATGGAGGGAGCAGAGGCAGTTGCTAAGCAGACTAGCAGCAGAATTCAGAGCTCTATAGCTGAGATCATGTAACTTGGAATACTCAATATTTAACATTGCTGAATCTAAAATATTTTATCATATTTTTTTAACTTTATATTCATTAGTTTTATATTGATAGTAATCAATTACATATTCCATATAAGAGACAGACCAATACTATACATCTCCACTGAGGCATTATGCCTCTTAATCACTGTTGAAATCTTATGCATCTCCTATAGTTATGATACATCATCTGGCAGGTATTCCTATATAACTTTTAAATTATATCTGAAAGTCTGTAAGTATACACAGTGGTACCAAGAGCAGCATGGCTAGGTCTCTTAAATGTTAAAGTCCAAATAAATGTCCCTTTATGAACTACCCCCACCTGTGGGGAACGTATTGACATGCACGTTTCCTAAATTGTAGGGTAGCTTACCCTAAACTTAATATATAGCATCTTCTCTTTTTTTTTTGCTTTTTCTGGCAGGTCCTCCATCAGTCTCTCCACCCTGGTCATGGCCCCCAGGCTCCCACCAACCGTCGATGCCAGCATTCTCCTGGTCACCCCCGGCTTACCTCCTCCGGAGGGCGGGGCCATGGCACTGGTTCCCCTAGTTCCAGTGTCACGGAACTAGTATCTGTTTGGGAGTGCTGGTGATGGTGGCTAATTGAAGCCTGGGGAGGGCTTCATGGAGACGGAGGGCCCGCCCCTCCTCTTTTCCTATTTATCCTCTGGGAGGCAGGGACATGTAATGACGTCTAGTGTCTGCCCCGCCTCCATTACAGTTGAGCGCCGGTAGCTTTGTGACTCCTGATCTCTGCCAGGGGTCCATCTTGCACCTGGCACTACCCCACCCTTCCCCTGGAGAAGGAGAGCAGTCCATAGGACACTCTATCCTTCTCCCCTGGCTGGCCCTCCAGTGACTTGAGTCCGTTCCCGAACCCGAGTCGCTGGCGTCGCAAGTGGAAATCCAACCACTGCACCAACGGGCCAGCATCTTCTCTTTTTTTAGAAATAAAACAAGTAGTGCAATCAAAAATTAAATCCCCAACTGTAGATTACTTTAGTCACTTATAAAAAGCATACAGAACAGCTGTAAAGCAATACTATAGGATGAACAGATCAAACAGATCAAGTGCTTAATATTATTTAGGCCTTATCCCTTGCCAACCCATGCCTGGATGTTAATTCTCCTTGAAGAAAGGAAGAAGGAAGGGAAAAATAAGCCACAAATTAAATAAGCTGTATTCATATATAAACAGTCCCCCAACGTGGGTGAAACTCAACACTGTTACCTTTGTTTATAGCTATGTAAAAATATCAGCACATAGAGGGCAGCTAAACCGTTAAGTAGAGATAAATGTTTTTTAAACAAGAGTTGTCACTCCATGGAGAGCAGTGCAGAATCGTCCTCATCAGGCCTGTTTCTAGTCTGTGTAGCTCTTACTTTGTCAGTCCATTTCCCAACTTCGATCGGATCAGAAAAGTCCCATACTTTGTTTTGATAGACTATTCTGAGCCTCACAGGGAAGATAACTGAGTGAGGTATACCCAAGTCCTTCAACAACCGACGAACTCCGTCGAATTTCTTCCTCCTCTACCTTGTCGCATAACTAATATCCAGGAAGAGGTGCTCTGTTTGATCCTCATATAAGAGTGGGGCATTACGTCTTGCCATGGCCAGGATGCGATCTCTCTCTCCGATGCCTGCTGTGACCATTAGGAGAGTGTGTGGTGGGTCATTGGCCTCCTGCTTCCCTCATGGCATTATGCGGTAAATTTTTTGAATTTGAAAACTCTCCAGATCTCTCTCTCCAAAGAAGTGTCTCCGCCAGTCACTCTTTTACAAACATCTTGGGGTGATCACCCTCGGCGCCTGTAGGTAGGCCTAGGACCCTCACATTCGCCACTCTGATTTGATTTTCCATGGTTTCGAGTCAGGTTCTAAAATGCTGTGCCTCCTTAACCACCATCACAGAAAGCTATTTGAAGCAGTAACTTGTTTCTTGATATCCACCAGCTCTACTTTCATACAATCTATGGTAGTTTCCACTACGGTAACTCGGTTGGTGAAAGTGTCCATTTTTTGGTGTAAGTCTGATACAGTAGAGATGAGTTGCTGCATTTTTATTCCACGGGATAGCATTATTTCAGTGTCTTTGCCCTGTTCTGGGCCTGAAGTGGCAGCATCTGTGCAGCTGGGCAGATGGCTGGTGGTCTCTTGTTTCACTCTAGTATGGCCCGTATCTCCCCGATCTCAGCGAGGATTCCCCATAGTATGCTCCAAAAGGTGTACAACTGCTCTGTAATCTTTAAAATCAGAAGTTAAGTCGATAAATAAACGTAATCAGTGCCTTTTTAGTGATTAAACAGTAGAGCTGTGAGAAGATGCGTCTGCTCTCACATTTTATGATATTTTGATACAGTGCAACTCAGAGACTCATTTACTACCAAATCTTGGCACATCTTACCAGATGGGCCAAAGAACCCAAACAGCGGCCAGCCAGATGGGAACAAGACCATGTGAGGCACACCCTGGAGCTAGCAAGGTCTGCTGGTGATCTCTCCAACTGGTGCTGACCTTCAGCCAACAAACACTGCCTTGTTAAAGGCTATACAAACAATATAAAATTAGAGGAGTATGCCTCTAAAACTGCTGTTAAAAATGAAGGTCACCACAGTAAGTGATGAGACAAAAGCAGCCTCACAAACAGTAGAATGGACTGTGCTAATGCTAATCTCTTCTGGACTGATTAAAGAGAACTCAGTGCTCCAGTGTAGATTGGAGCACCTGGAGAATGGAGCAAGAGTGGGAAACTTCTGCATAGTTGGCCAACCCGAGCGACTTGAAGGCCACTTGCCTAAAGACTTTTGTGATGTTATGCTGAGAGAGATTCTTCCATTTATGGACTTCATTACTATACTTCAGGCATATAGGATCACACTTTGTGGGGTTCACAATACACCACAGGCCCCATGGACTCTTCTCATAGTTCTAGCCAGTGGAGCAGAAAGGGACAATCTGGTGGCGATTGCAAAACAACATGGTCAGCTACAGCGGCAGGACAGCAAGATATCCCCTCGCCAAAGATGTAGAAGTTTTGATAATGTGCAGACTCATTTGTGACAGCTGGGGAACCACCATGCTATGTTCCTGCCAGCCGGCCTAAAAATCATGTACGTTGGAATAACGTGTCAGATTAGCAAGTCGGTTGAGGCTGGGAAACTGTTCATAAAATTCCTGAGAGAGTTCTCATCAAGGCAGGAGGATGGTGGCTCCACCAGCAGGGAAGACACATGATTGTACCAGGGATAAATAAGTGAAGGAGTATGGGAGGTTAAGGGAGGGAGTGCTCTTTGCAACCTTTTGAAAATGAAATTTGCTTTTAGTCTCCCAGTATACCTTTAGCAAAAACATTTCTAAAAATTCGTTTTACAGTGTTTTATGTTGGCTTGTTAAAGATTTATTAAACCTCACACACAGTGGAAAAAGAACAATATGACTCATGTTCCCAGGCTTGAACTGCACTTGCTTCTTCACCCCACCATGCCAGTATGCCTCATCCTTGAAAGCTGCAGTTTGTGGCCTTCAGAGTAAACTGGACAATATTTCTGTTTGGCACTTACATTGCGGTTTGAATTTATTGACCGCTGGGAATCTTCGTGGTGTCTGGATTCTGCATTGTGGCTATATGTGACTCTCTGTAAAAGACTGATAGGTAAATCTGTTCTTCTCCCTCACAGACTTCTAAGAGGGTTTGGTACACGTTACATGATCTTTGAGTTTTAAAATTCAAATGGTCTGGGATGTGTACAGCTGGGCAAGGTTTCTGAGTCATGCTAGTTAAAAGACAAAGCTTGAATTGAACTTTAATAGGTGTTTTAGATATATTACATTTCACAGTTATTTTCTTATACGTAATAGTTTCCAGTAAAATATATAGTTAATGATATACCTATGAACTTGGGATGACGTGGGTGTAGTGGAGGATTGCAACTATAGGCAAGTCAGCCTGGCACTGGTGAGGAAGTTAAAGAAATCACTGCTTGTAAAGTACAAGAAACCACCAGAGACTGCTTGCTGCTCAAACTCCTTTATTGAACTGCATGAGCACTTCATGCACATTTCACTGCATGACTTTTTCCTAGCTCCACTTACTGTTACAACAGCTATATTACATTAGCTCCACCTACTATTACATCAATTATACTATATCTCCCTTCTTTTTTTTCAGTTCTTTTATCAAAATCAATAGTTAGCAAAAAGAAAGAAGGACTGTTGTTTGCAACCACATAATTAGGGCCAGAGGTTACTAGCACATAGCCCTGCTGGGACCTGGTCTTTACCACCAGTCTATGCTGCAATCTTCTTATTCTTCTGTCCTAAATATCATCTTTATATCTTTTCGGAACTTTGATCTTTCTGATACATCTTGTAGTTCTGGTTAACCTTTCTGGTGTTTGCTCTGGCTGTATATTTTCCTTGTGAATATCAGGTAGCTCAGAAGGTATGGATACATTAGGTTCCTCCTTGCTCTCTGAATGTTCATCTGGTATGGTTGGGCTTGACACGTCAATGCAACAGTTCTCAAACGTTGTCATAGTGAGCCTCCCTTAAGCCATGGAAAAGATATTGAGCCTCCCCCAAAATACTGAAATATTTTTGGGCCTCCCCATAGAAAAATAGCCTACTTTTCACAGTACATCAGGAATAAATTGAAACCTCTTTGAATAACTGGCTCTCATGTTAGCTTATTGCAGCCCCCCCCCCCAAAAAAAACAGGACAAACTACTTGCGCCAATATTTTGAATCTCAAACTATTGTTACCCCTTACTGCCATACCTTTATGGGTCAGACTGCTTTTTCTGTTTCCCCTCTAACTGGAATAACCTTCCTGTCGACCTCTGCCTCACCCTGCTCTGAAGCAACTTCTCAGATCATTTTGCTGCCTCCTGCTCTTATTCCTAACACCTTAGACCTGAAATAAGCCACGGCTCAGTGTACAGTACCTTCCCTTGTCACAGACTTGTGAATAAATATATAAATTCACCTACTATTATTCTTTCAGTTTGCCTCATCCCTTCACACAAAATCTATATAAGGTTCAAATTTGAAATGTAATAGTTTTTCAAGCTTTGCTTGAGCCTCCCTTTGAACAGGTTGGGGCCTCCCCAGGGAGGCTGGCCTCACCATTTGAGAACCCCTGCGTCAATGGAATCAGGGATCATCTCAGGGAATGGTTCCTCCTATGCCTTCCTTAGATGTTTTTGGTTTCTTCTGTACATTTTACCATCAGGTGTGTGTACTATACATGATCTGGGAGAATCATGATTGGCCACAACAACTGCAGGTTGTCACTTCTCCTCACGCCTAATCTGTACTCAGTCTACCTTCTGAATGACTGGCAACTCCTGTGTATGCCTATCATGGTAGTGCTTCTGAGTAAACTGTCTTCATTTCAGCTTGTCTTTCACATCAATATTGTGCTCAGGTTTTAAAAGCAATGTTGATGCTGGCAACTTAGATTTTAACCTGCACCCCATAAGTAGCTGCTCAGAAGAAAATACAGTTCCTTCCATGGGTGTGTTCCTGTATTCTAACAGTGTAAGATAGGGGTCTCCACCACTTTCATGTGCCTTTTTCAGTAAGTGTTTTTACCATTTGCACAGTCCTCTCTGCTTGTCCATTGGACTGTGGGAATCCCAGACTAGATGTGGAGTATTTAAATTCCCAGCTATCTGCAAACATTCTGCACTCCAAACTATTTTTATTTATTTTATTTATTGATTCATTCTTGAATTACAAATACCTTTGAGCATAGGACAGCTCATTTACAAAGGTTCCATGTCAATGAGTGGGAGGGTAGAACAGACAGACAAAGGAAGGCAAAATGAACTTTTACAGATAACAACGAAAACATCATAGTACAAAATTGTTTATATATTCGCAGTTAAAACTGTGAGACAAAATCAAGAAGTACAAAACAGAGTGGAAGGGAAGTAGGGGAAGGAGTAGGGAGGATTGGAGAAGGAGTGAGGAGGGTAGCAGCCAGAAGGCTTTGTCAAGGGAGAGTGTGGTGGAAGGGGAAATGGTGAGAGTAGGGGAAGGGGAGCGAAGACAAGGGCCAAGAAGAAAAGGCATGGCTGGCGGCCTAGAGGGCTGAAATCGGAATGGATTAATTCTTATGTGGGCAAGGCTGTTATTAATTTAGGCAGTCACAGGTGCTCCCTAGCAGGATGTAATGGTGCAGGAGGCGTCTGAACTTGGACATCCTGGTAAGTCTTGTTAAATTGAGGCCAAGGCCATTTGGCCAGTTGGGGGCTCTGTATAGGAAAGACCATTGTGACTGTGAAGTTTGGTACCTGGGTACTAGTAGGAGCTCAGAATCTGAGGCCCGGTTATGGTGGACCTTGTGGGATCTGGGCAGAAAGCAGGAGATTCCAGTACGTAGAGCTCCACTGAGGGCTGTCTTCGGCAGTATACATGAGTGATACTTGATCCATCCTTGGAGATTGAGCCAGCCTGTTTGTGCATAAAGATCACGTGTGAATGAGGCGGTCTGAGTTTGTGATGAGCCTACATGCTTTGTTAAGTGTTATGTTTAGCCTTTTTAGGGACGTGGAGGATGCTGCACCATATATTGCCAGGCCGTAGTCAATGGCGAACAATACCGAACTGATGACCACAAGTTTAAGTGCTTCCGAGGTTAGATTCCTTCTATGCCTAAATAGCAGGCCTAATTTCACATTTGCAGACTTGGCAATGGTCTCAATGCTGGATACATAGGAGATACAGCTGTCTAAGGTTATACCAAGATATTTGAGTTGTTGGACTTGTTCGAGAGGGGCTCCAAGGTTGTTTTTTACTGGCATAACATGTGACCTGTGCTTATGTGGAGGGGAAGAGAACAGCAGAAGCTTGGAATTTTTGTAATTCAGGACAAGTTTGTGTGTATGGAACCATTTTTCTACTTCTAGAAAACCAGTTTGGAGAGTGTCCTCGAGCGCAGTGGGATCAGCGATGTTTGTGTAGATGACAGCATCTTCACTTATGGAAGTGTCCTGAGTTAGCAGGAATGAGGTAGGTTGTTTAGGAAGATACTAAATAGGACAGGACAAAAATCTAATAAAAAATAAATTAAAAAAATAAATAAATAAATAGGAGAGGACCAAGGATGGATCCTTGTGGGACACCAGAACGGGCAGATTTTTTCACCCGCTGCAACCTATCAGCAAGGTAGCATCCAAACCATTTCAGCGTGTTTTATGAGACACCAACTGTGGCTAGTTGAGTGAGGGGGCAGGTTGTGATTCACGGTGTCGAAGGCTTTTGTAAGGTCAATAAATGCAGCGCCAAAAAGCTTGTTATTGTCGAAGGACTGATGGATGTAGCTGGTAAATTCTAACAGAGCTGTGGTGGTGCTGTGCTTTTTCCTGAAGCTGTGTTGCTGAGGACATTGTAGGTCATACCTTTCAAGGTATTCAACCATTTAATTGGAAACTATACGTTCAAGGACTTTTGTTAGAGGGGGGGAGTATTGATATCGGCCTGTAGTTTGAGTGCTGTGTATGATCCCCAGATTTATGCCCAGGGGTGACCAGCGCAGATTTCCATACTTCTGGGAATTGTGATAGGGGAGAGTGATACGTTTAGAATCTTGGTAACTGGTAGGAGAACTTCTTCAAGGGTAGGAGCAAAGAGTTTGAGATCAAGCGAGTCTCCACTATGTCTGAATTTGCTCAGGACTTTAGTCAAGAGCTTTCAGACTAGGGACTGGGAAACCCTTTTGAAATAGAATGGTGGATGGTCGGGACTATTTGTATCAGTGACCCCTGCAGATGAGGTGGGAGCATCATCAAAGAAGTCTTTGGAGAGGACACCCAACAGATTGGTGAAAGCTGTGTTGGAGGTATTTGCGATTTGGAGTGAATCAGTGATGGGATTGCCATCCTCCATTAGTATTGTAGGTGCGGTCTTATGATCTTTGCCTGTGATGTCTTTTACATTAGCCCAAAATCTCCTACTGTCACCCCAGGAGTTAGAAAGCTAGAACTAGAAAAGTGTGGACTGTTATCTGATGTTACTACTTGTTGTTATCACATCTGATATGACATGTCTGGCAAACCGTGACTTCATGACTTACTGAGTTTATGTCTGGGTATTTATAGTAATCGTCCACACAGAGAAGATACTCAGTTCAACTGAACTGAAACAGATCAGCTCGTAGTTTAGCCCAAGGTCTGTCAGGTATGTCATGAGGCAACAGAGGTTCTTCAGTATTATTTTTTTCTATTTCCATTGCAAACAGCACATTGTGAAACTGTTTCTTCCATCGGTTTTGACATCCCAGGCCAGTACAGTGTATCTCGTGCTGTCTGTTCACATTTTACAATGCCAGGGTAGGCTTTGTGTATTTTATGGAGCATCTATTTCCTCATTTGTTGTGGAACTATCACTTTTGCTCCATTGAACAGCAGCTTGTTCAAAGTACATGATTTCCTCATAAAAAATCCAATATTTTCTCACTTCTGGTGGCACTTTGTCCCTTTCTGCAGGCCATCCATTGCAGGTTATCCATTTAGCACAACTGCTTTAAAGAGCAACTTTTCAGTACCATTTCAAAGAAATGTATTAAATCCTGCTTGTTTCTAAGTCAAATAATCCATTGAATGTAATGTATTTCCTGCACCATTTTTGCAT
The DNA here is from genome assembly GCA_016271365.2 of Neoceratodus forsteri. NCBI lineage: Eukaryota > Metazoa > Chordata > Ceratodontiformes > Ceratodontidae > Neoceratodus > Neoceratodus forsteri. Next base: position 248,863,390 of record CM057457.1, read on the forward strand.
ATTTTATAATTATATGTCGGCTGTACCTTCATGTTGCGCTCCATTCTGTGCTGCTGCTTAATCCACCCGAGGTGCAGTCATGAACGCGCATGCACATTGCGTTTGACGTATTTGTATGAGGCCAGTCTGTCATCACACGCGCCTCATCGCATTGTTCAAAATGGAAGCTGACAGTATTGAGGGAGTGCTACCTGCATTATTTAATGAAGAATTGGAGGATTCAGACAGCACACCTACTGAGGGTGATGATTTTTCGGATGACAGTTATGTCCTTGGTGCCCTCCCATGTCAATTTGAGCTGGAGGTTCTTCAAAGTCAAAGCAATGTGAGTCAGCTTGCTGCAGTTGCTGTCTCTGATGTTGATTTCTGCCTGGACGTTGAAGACCTGTCATGGTACAGTGCTGCTCTTTGTTTTCATGTATAGAGCTTAATTGTTTTGTATGTTTCTGAAAGGGCTGGTTCAACCCCCCCCCTGCACCCCCCCACTACCACCATGTTATGTTGCCCAACGGTCCCCCCCCTCCGCAGTGTGATGTGCATACATGGCAGAGATGGGTGGTACAGTGAGCAGCTTCTATATACTGTTCACTGGTGAGTATCTCCTCACCAGTCACCATTGTATGTAATGGCACATTTGTGCATATTTATGTTTTGTGGATTTAACCACAACGTGTGTCTGGTATTGTGTGCAATTGGTGAGGAACTGTCCTGTTAATGCCCTCTCACTCTCCTGTTGTACCATTGCATGCATGTTTACTGTGGGTCACAGAGTTTGCTTCAAGTACTACTTATTGTGACCATAGTTCACAGTCTGTGTTGGGAGTTTTAATGCATGCTTTTATGGCTGTGTCTGTAGATGTCATACATCATCATAGCCTGGTGAGTTTGTGGCTTGCTGTCCCTCAATGTCTGCTAATTGTTCATTATCACAATGTTGTGTCTTAGCACGTGATGTGATAGGTCTGATACGGAGTCTGACTTCACCTACGTCACCATGCACTGTACCAATCAATCAGGCCATTGTATGAAGTGACACCACACTACAGTACCATCATGATCCAGAGATAGTGGAGTGTATTGGACCATCAGTAGTTGGGTTATTTTTAGTAGCTTATTTCAGTTGGTGTGCTTCAGTCCCAACACCCCCGAAGAAAAAAAAAACCAGGGGGTGTGGGGGGGCAAAACCCCCCACTCAGACAAATTGACACAACAACATCAACAGTAAGCGCAAGCATGCTCTGTATTCACGAACGTTTTACGGTAGTAGCGTAGCGCTGGTCCGAAACTCTCCACTATCACCCATAATCCCACCGCCTTCTTTGTTTTTGTTTTGATTTTTTATTCTCAAGGAAACCCCTCCAGCTTCTCCCAGCTGCCACAGAATGATCTGTCCCCCCCCATGTATGACTGCCGGGTGTGAATCCCCTCCCGATGGACACTGTTGTCAGGATCCAACTTACCACAAAGTTTTGTGCTCCAGGAGTGCCCCCCTTGGTGGACACTGATGTACAAGTGTTGACGGAGGCGACATACATGTGTGGCATGTTTTGTAATGTTAAAGCCCACCCACGTGTGTTGACATCCACTGTGGAACTCACAGGCCTCCATAAGGTGTCCCTATTGCTCTGCATAATGAGGACCCCTCCCCTATAGAAGGATAGATGTGCTCTATATGCTCAGTCCATCTCCCTCCTTCTGTCACTGGGACTACTGTGTTCATTCCAAAACAATGGATGTATGCGCCAGAGATGAATGCAATGACTCTGTGCTGTTGTGCCATCTGATCCCTGAGCCTTCTTTATGTTCATTCGGTGCTGAACAAATGACCCACAAACCCTGCTACTGTTTCTGCTCATGGCCATCTTGCGAACGGGTGCTGCTTTAAATACAATATTTGTTATCCCGTGCTAAGTATTGTAATAGAAAATGTTTAACAGTAAAGCTAGCAATAGTACCATGTGATAACAGCAATTGCTGAAAGGCAATCGCTTTTTCTGGGAGTGTACATTGCTGAAAATCAATTTTGGTGATGTACACTTATGGCAAACACAAAAAGGGCACTGGAGACTGAGATTTTTTTATGTGTGGGTCTCTGCCCCCCCATGGGTGTCTTGGCCCCCCCCCGCACCACCCTACTAAAGTATTGTGAACTCCAGGGGGTGAATGTTGGTGGGTGTAAGCAACAAAGAAAAAAGAAATCCTGGACCTGTAGCAAAAAACAAGCATGCCAGAACCGAACCCAGACTTCTCCCAGCCCTAGCCTGCCACCAAGCCACCTCGCTAAATGTCCAGCTCAGCAGCACACCACCACAGTACACCCCACAAACCCTTCCACCCATTGCACGGCGTGGTCACTCTCGAAGACCCCCACCGCATGTGTGTATATCTATAGTGCCATCCTGTCGCTATATTCACCGAACCCCCACATCCAGTCACACTTCATTCATGGTGGCCCTGTGCACATGCACTGTGACAGAGTTACCCTGTTTTTAAAGCGCTCAATTGGGGTTACCATCATTACAGGCTTCCGTAGCGATCACTGAGCCGTGCGTTACAACAAGCTTTACTGCTGTTTGTTCATATACTGCAAGACACATTACTGTATTGTGAGCTTAATACATCACCAATTGCTTATATGCTTTCATGTCAACAATCCCCTATATCAGCCATGTCTTTTTAACTCCATATCATAAGTTCCACCATTGTACTGCGACACTGTCTGTTGACTGATGTTTATGTTTCAATTTGTTTTCATTGCATGTTGTTAACATGTAATGCTTTTGCATGACAATGTTATTTTCTGAGTAATGAGCATGATCATCTCATTTAACGATGTGTTTTTAAAAAATGTATGTCATTATATTGTTTTTTAGGTATTTAGGTATTTATGTGGAAACTGTCAGACTATGCCTACGGAACGTGAATATCGATGCTGTCAAGAAATAAATGAAGTTGTTAATAAATTTGCAGAGTACCGACTGGAAGAAGGATGCATCACAGAACACTTTGGCTTCCAGGATGTGTGTCTTCAAATTCCTGTTCTTGAAACGGCTTATTACCAGTTTCACCAGGAACATGGACGTCCGGAGGAGCAAGATATATGAGTAAGTGAGCTGTAATCACTACTACCCTTCAACAAGTCACACAGTTGGTCATTGTGGTCAGTCTGACATTATGCACTGAACGTAGTGTTCCAAACAGTTTCTTGAAGTGATGTACTGACTTTGTAATTACTGTACTATATTTCAAACTGTGTCTGTAAGTAGTTTGTTGACATTTCTTAGTGAAACAGTGTTGCCTGAGTCACTGTCAGTAATCCTCCTCTCTCCTTCACAATTCTCTCAGGCAGCAAGAATGATGTGTATGTGTCGGGGCCAAACAATATCCATATAGTGTTCTAACTACATGGTGTATTGCATGCTTGCATTTTGTGAAGATCACTGCCATAAGCGTAACAATGCAAGAGATACTGCATAATGTTGTTTAGCTAAATGCTGGGAATTTTTCACACATGGACCATGAACTTGCTGCAACAGTACAGTCACATACTGGTATGGTACAGACATCGTACTGAATGTAAATCAATGAAAACTGAATCAACAACTAGTTCCAAAAATGACCTTCAAACAGTTTGACATCTAGTATGGTCCATGCAACATCTCCTTACCACAATTACTACATACCGCCTTCTACCACCACAAACTGTTTCCGATGAAACATGCGGTGGTAGACATCTCCTTGAGTGTATAAGTTGGAGAATTGTGTTAAATACAGGTCTACCCCTCCACCTTACTGTCATGCCATTGCTGAGCAACGGTTCATTATGAACAGTATTCCAGATTATGTCAGACTGCTCCGCGTGCACCATTTTGCTGCTCTGATACTTTCATGTTACCTAATGACACCATGATGCAAGTGTTACTTGTAACACATTCCACAGTACTGTTTGGATACTATAGCAAGTGATTACTCTGTGGTTCGTGTTTGATTAGTGCACTCTTTTTTTCTCATGCTATACATATTCACTTACTTCTGCCTTTGGTTGTATAGCTATTGATGGGCTGTATTTGTCATTTTACTTTTATTACCCTGTACAGCTTAAACTCCATTTCCAGGATTCACAAATGATTGGCGTTTGTCACATCTCACATGCCCCGGCGTAACTGAGACGAGCCGAGCGCCAAATGTGGTATTCACAGAACATGTGCCAGGTAATGTCCCCTGCACATACCCACTGTGAATAGCAGACTTTCACCCATGCCTGGATGCAAAGGCGTACTGCCTGGGTCTCACTTGCAATTCAGTGTGGCTGTGCTTCTGAAGATGCACTGTGCACAATGATGTCATTCAGAGACAACAATATGCAAATGTGACCATTAGGTGTGCAGGTCACAATGGGGCTATTTTCATGTCATTATGGCCCCATTGGCATGCGCCATGCACTAATGCACATGGCATAATGCACCATGCACCCTGCATGTGCAGCAGTACAGGCACACACACACACAACACCCCTGTCTGTTGTGCAACACCCCAGTCTCTGCCCAAGTCCCCTGTTTGAAGCTGCATAGTGCTTCAGACTAGCTCTGTACACTGAATCCCCCACCCTGCCTGCATCCCCATTGTCAAGTCTTTAAGCACTGCTAAACTGTACAGAGCATAGACCCCACCCTCCCTGCCCGTATTCCCTGATACATGCTACACACTGTGGCGGTAGAGGTGAGGTAACAGAACCCACCCCCTAACCATGCAGACCCAGTTACAGACGGCACTGAAACAGCAACACTGTCATTGTGGTCCATTGTTCCATCACCAAACATGAACCATGTCCATAATATGGTCCAACAACTGTATACCCTGGTGGTGTAGTGGTGCCCCCACCCACATCAACCCAGTCAGACACCTTCAATGCACCCCACTCCCCACCTTCAAGCAAGCACTGATGATCAGAGGGCAGAAAGACCCACCCGCATTCTCCCATGGCTGCCCACCAACAGAGCTGTGGCAATAACAGCAAGAGTACTACTGGAATCCCATTGGTGGACACTGTCGACCAATCTGCTAGCACTGTTTAATGAACCCTGCCATTAGTCCTCGTGGACATGTGTTCTGCGGTACTGGAGACAGTGGTGTACAGTGGTATTGGTGTACTCTTACAGTGATATATACAGATGTTACAGAAACTCTGTCTGTTTATTTCTTCTTGTGATACCACTGCCCATGCAACCCCATCCTCCAACTTGATTTACGCAGTGCCTAGTTCCATTGCTTTTCCAGTTGTCTGACGTGATATGATTACACCTCAGGTATATTGAGTTCTTTGATGTTTGAAAGACTGCACCCCCGGTGTTATGCCTTAACACTTGGTTTATGTTCCCGAAATGCATTATGTTTCAGTTGTTGTAACTGAATACGCAGTTGCCATACCCCTCACTGCTCCTCTTGTTTTCTGTTGTCTTTGCTCCTCCTTTACACTCCCCCTACAACGTTCACCCAGTTGCCATTATTGGATTTATGTGCAAAGAGGCAGACACACCTTTCCATGTCCTCTGCAATGTAATTTAGAAAGACACTACAGATATTATTAATTATACAGCACTGTTTGACGAGTCAACACCCTTGTTACAGGTTCCATTCCTTTATCTACTTTCTGATTAACAAGTCCATTTTGGACATGCACGCAGCTTCAAGCAGCGCATTAAACGCATACATTGTTGGCATGATGTGGCTTAGCAGTATGTCCATATAGGCACACTGTCATTCTGTTGGGAGGGTGGGAAGGCCATGCAGACAGTGCCATAGCAGCGGTACATTGTACAGTTCCTAGTCATGGCAGCCACAGCCTTGGAGGACAGAAGGGAGAGAGTTGCAATTCATGCAAAGAAACACAAAGTAGGAGTAAATCACAGATTTCTCTGTAAAGAGCTGCTATGTACTGTTAAATCTTGGTGCAGTGTATGGGACAAGGGCACACAGATGCCCAATGTGGGTCAGGGCTGGGTAATGTTGGGGGACAAAGGGATACGGGAAAGGGTTTTAAATTGGTTTGGTGAGGTGATGGTGAAACCAGGGGGGAGTGGGTGAATATTGGGGGGGTTAATTTTGTGAAGAGAAAGCAGGAAGGCAGAGGGGGGATAAAGAGGGGTTGTGGGGTAAGTGCCCAGTGGGGTTACTCCAGTCAGGGGAGGAAGTGGGGGGGAGATGGGTGCTATGCAGGACACATAAACTATCAATAACAGTAGAATTAGCCACAGGTGGCACAGTCCCAGTTACTAAGAGTGGCCAGTTACTGCAGCAGCTTGGCCTTAAATGGACATAGTTTTGTTTCCTCAATCAGCTCAGAGTTAAGGGAATTTAGCCAGCAGGGAGCCCTGTATTTGAAAGACTGTTGCCCTAGTGAGGTCCAGTGGAATGGCCCTAATGAAGGCATCTTTACTGGACCCCCTAGTTAGTCTCAAAGAAGTGGACTTCTTAGCAGTTGCCTCACTCCAGGGGGAGCAAGACCTATGGTTGATTTTTTAACTGATAAACAGACTTGGGACTGAATTCTGGTATTCAAGTTTAACCAGCCAGTGCTTGAGTATAGATCACAAGTGTGAGTTAAACGGTCCGCACCAAGGACTAGTCTGCAGACTTTGTTTAAGACAATCTTGATTCGCCTACGTGCTGTATCATTACCGGCTCCGTAGACTACCAGTCCAAAATCTATGATAGAAAGCATGGAGCTGTTAACTGCAAGATTGATTGCACTTTCGCTGAGGCACTGTCTATGCCGGTAGAGCTGACCTATTCTGGCACTAGCTGCCTTGGCAACATGGTCTAAGTGGTGGCTGTAGGAGAGAGAGAGCTGTCAAGGTAGACACCAAGGTACTTAAAGGTGCTGACCATTTCGAGTGTATCAAACTTGTTATTGTACATATTGAGGTGATGTGACTTTTGATGGACACTGATTTTAATGTTCTGCACTGTCTTTCTTGCTAACCAAAATTACTTTTGTTTTTCACAGAAAGTATCGGTACATAGCGTACTGACAACTGACCTGGTGGTGCTGGGGATGGCTTGGACGAAAGGTCTGTGTTGTTCTTCCTGCGTGTGCCGTACTGAAGATTAGAGACACATTCCCCTCTGTGGAGTACACAGGACTCTGCTATGCAGATTTGGACTGAAGTGCTACACATAATAGTTGCCCATTACCAGTTATGTTTCAGGTTTAACAGTTAATACATGACATACATGGTTCCTGAATCAACATCCACAATGTGGATGACATGTCACAGAATGTTGCCTTTATGTGCAAGTAATGTCACTAACTAAATATGACATATTTAATAAACAATACTGCATCATGAACTTCTGAGGTCTATCTTATTAGTGCAAAGTGTCTTATTTAGGCAATATACCATGACAGGTAGTGGGTATATTTTGGGGTTTACCACACCTGGTGTGATTTGGTCACGAGGCACAGCCGAGTGACTTAACCACACAAGAAGTGGTAAATCAACCCATATAACTGCTCCCTGTCATGCTATCTTTATGAATCGTTACCTCATTCACTGACTACAGTGGACAAAACATTGTACAGGTGACACCTAGGAAGAAGAAACTGTTGCGTGTGGGAGAGTGTAAAAGGGTAGTTGCAGGAGTATTATGAGAGAAAGAGAAGGCACAAACAGTGATGTGGTGCCGCTGTAAAACAGTGGAGTTATGGAACAGTGTGGCCATAAAGGTAATGTCAGCATTGACGTCATGGTGTCACAGGCAGATGCTGAGATGGACGGCTTACTGCGCACAATGATGGTGACCCTGTTCAATGAAGAAGTGCAGTAGCAAAACCCAACAAAATGCTGTGGTGTATTTATTTCAATCTTTTTTTCACCAGGTGTATGCATTAGCCACAACTGTGATTATTTTCAGAAACAATATGGGAGAATTACAGAAACAGCATAACATAACATACAAAACGTTACAAGCAGTATACAGTATTCAGTAGTAATACAAGTACATATAACACCAAAACACTAACTAAAAGACCAGTACAATATCACATTGCAGGAAACAGCTAAACATTTATCTACAGGGATCACCTCCAGAAGTAGGTAGGTTATGCTGCCCTGTATATGTCGCTGGTCAGGCACCACGTGTAGTGCTGCATGCAATACTGGTGCACATTCCTGAACAAGGACACCAGATTGTTATAGGATGTACAGCTTACAGTAGCAGCTGTAAGCCTATTGTTCCACAATGTGAACCAATTTGCTGGAAGTGCATAACGCAATACTCATTCACACATCCGTGAATGATTTACTACGTTCATGGATTTGTGAATGAATTCTAGTATGTACTGCAAGCTCATTGGTCCACAGTGTGTACCAATAGGCTTACAGCTTCTACTGTAAGATGACAGTCAGCAGTCAACAGGGTGGTATGCGGGGGGGGGTTTATGCTATCCGCCAATGGTAGGGGGGTGGTGGATGCCACTGGACTACCAGGGATGTCTGTGGCATAGCTTTACAGGTTAATATGACTCAGGCGGGGGTACCTCTACAACCCCTCCAGTGGCACCACTCGCTATGAAGTCCACCATGTGCCTTTTACTGTCCTGCCCTGCGCAACTCATGCAAATGGTGCCATAATGACATGCAAACGGCCCCATTTGCGCCTTGCATTCGTCATGGCCCATTTGCATACTCATGACTGTATATCAGGAACTTGCGAACAGTGACACACTGTTGTGCTTGGACAGTTGCCATTCCTGGTGTTCAGCCCTGTGTGGGGTATGCGCAACTGCATCGTATTTGCACAGTGTGCATTACCCGGATATATTCAGAGGAGATGCACCATTACTCATGTCCTTTGTATATATCCCTGTGCTTCAGCAGCACAATAGGTTGTAGCATGTCACCACGTTCTGCGCTATTGCTGGGCGCAATTCTGAATATCAGGAACGTAGCTCTGTTTCCCTTTCTAGAGTGCATACAGAATCGCATCATGGTGATGTCATCATATAGTGGGCACAGGGGCTATTTTATCTTAAATCAGGACGTGATAATGGACATTGTTCCTGGCAGATAATGACCAGATAAGGAGCCTGGAGGTGAACAGCCCATTGGCAGGCAGTGACTGTGGCACAGTGTGGTTTCTTCTGTTACTATGGGGAGAGGAAATTCGCACTAACACAGTAGTAATAGATTTCAGGGGGGCAGACTTTGAGGGCATGGGAAAGATTCTTACAGTGTGCTTGGATGAAATAAGGCCAGATGTGGGTGCTGGTAGCTTGTGGGAGACCATTAAGAAGGTGATGTAGGAGGCTATGAGGGCCTGCAGAAAGGTAAGGCACAAACAGTGTAGGGGCATAAAGCCATGTTGGTGGACCCGGTAGGTTCAGGAGGCAGTGAGGGATAACAATGCTGCCTATGCACGCTTCAAGCGCTCACGGGTAGTCAGGGAGGGGGAGAGTATGATTTCCTGGCTAGGAGGGTCACCAGGGTGGTAAGGGTGGCTGAACCGAAGAAGGAGCTAAACCTGGCCAGAGATATCCACGGGGGGAAGGGGTTATATAGATACATAGGGGAGAAAAGTCAAGCGAGGGCACAGATCAGCAGGATTTGGACTGGGGAGGGATGGATGCAGGAAGCTGGGGAACAAGCAGAGGTGCTTAATGAGTCCTTTGCCTAAGTCTTTAGTGGGGAGGTGGGTGATCCCTCCAACCTGATGGGAGTGAAGGGTAGCCCACTGAACCAGGAGGTCAGTTAGAGACTGAAGGACTAGATGACGCTCAGGCAGGGGATGGGTCATATCTGGAAGGTGGGGGCTTCTGCATGAGGAGGTGGGATGGGAGGATGGCAGGGAAAAATCACAGTGGCTACGGTGAAAGAGGCCCTTTGGTCGCTAAAGACGGAGAAGGTGCTGGGGCAAGATGGGCTGCATCCAAGGGTACTGAACGAACTGGCAGATGTGCTGGCAGCTCCACTGGCCTCACTCTTAAACATGTCTCTGATGAAAGGGTGGGTGCATCAAGATTGCAAGGTGGTTCATGTGGTGCCTATCCACAAAGGGGGGGGCCATAGAGGAGATTTATTTTTAATTTTTATTTTATTTTATTTTATTAAGTCTAGGATTACAAATACCTTTGAGCCAAGGCTCTTTTACAAAGGTTCCACATCAGAGAAATACAAATTATGGGGAACATCAAGACAGATATTACAGCAATGTGGACATTGCAAACAGATTACAGATTAATACAATTCAAGGGTAGCATTGTAAGCAAGGCAGACAGCGGCATTTGTCAGAGAAAACAGACAAGAGATAAGAAGTACCAGAGTCATAGGGAGAGGGAAGGGGGGAAGAAGGAATGTAGGTAGGGTGGGGAGAGGGTGAAAAGTGCAGCATTGGGGTACCAAGATGTGAGGGTAGAATCCAGTGAGGAGGGGAGGGGAGACCACTAGAGCAGGCAGGGAAGTGGAGAAACCAGGTTAAGTTGGGCAGTCACAGGATGGGGAATTATAGGTCTGTTAGCCTAACGTCTGTGGTAGGCAAGGTTATGGAGGGCATTATCAAGGAGAGGCTGGTGGGGCAGCTGGAAAGGCTGGGTCACCTGGATAACTGGCAGTATGGTTTTGTTCAGGGGAGGTAGTGCCAGACCAGCCTGGTGGAGTTTTATGACTGGGTGACAGGTGCCCTGGACCGACATAGTCCGGTGGATGTCCTCTATCTGGATTTCAGAAAGGCGTCGATTCAGTACTCCATAATGGACTGCTAACAAAGATGGGGGGGGGGTGGGGTGGGGGCAGCTGCTCAGGTGGGTGGAAAATTGGCTTATGGGGTGAATACGGAGGTGGTGGTTGGAGGGATAGTCTCCTCCACCAGAAGGGTCATCACTGGGGTCCACCAGGGTTTGGTCATGGGGCCACTCCTGTTCAATTCCTATGTCTCGGGAGAAGTGTTAGGAGTAGGTTGACTGTCTTTTTGGATAACTGAAAAGTGGGAGCAGTGGCGGATAGGGATGAGGGGAGAGAGGCCCTCCAGGGGGATGTGGATACCCTGGTGGGTGGTCAAGAAAGTGGGGATTGAAGTACAATGCAGGTAACTGTAGGGTGCTGCACCTAGGGGTAGTGGTGGATGGCAAAATGAACAACACTGATAATTGTTGAAGAACGACAGCAAAAGCTAACAGGATAGTGGTCTGCAAAACCAGGGGGATTACCTCCAGGAAGTGGGAGTTGAGCCTCCCTCTGTGTAATGCCATGGTTAGGCCACATCTTGAGTACTGTGTGCAGTTCTGGAGACCCCATCTTTAGAAAGACATAGCATTGCTGTAGAGGGTCCAGAGGAGGGTGACCAGGATGATTAGAGGGAATGGAGGATAGTCCCTATGAGTAAAGAGTGGAAGAACTCAGTCTGTATGCATTGGAAGAGAGTAGGGACAGGATCAAGGTTTTCAAGTATGTAAGGGGATAAATAAGGGGTGGAGCCAGGAAGTGTTGAGGCTTGCATGGGGGGATATCAGGGGCAATGAGTGGAAGCTGAAGGGGGAAGTACAGGGGAGTGCAAGACATCTTCAGCGACAGGGTGGTGGAACCATGGACAGCACTGCCCAGGAGTCTGGTGAAAGAGAACACAGTGGAAGGATTCAAGAAGGGTTGGGACAGGTACAGGGGGATGCTGAAGCTTTGGAAGACCACCTCTGGGGCTGGGGGATGGCAGAGCGAGCTCCCAGTAGGGGGCTGGCTTCCGAGCAGACACGATAGACCATGGGACCTTTTCTGCTGGCTTTCACTATGATACTATGATACAATGATAAGTAAATAGTATTTACTACATTTCAAAAGTCATGTCCTCAGTGTTTAAAACTTTGTTTGGAGAACGAGCCAATTTTATAAGCGCAATAAGACACTGCAGGGTGTGCATGGAACATATTTTACTGCATGCCAGTGGCAAATGTAAGTCTGCCAGGGGCTTCTTACCTTATTACGCACCTGTCCGTGAGGTAAATATGTTCCATGCACACCCTAGAGTGTTTTATTGGTTACATAACTTGGTTTCAATGCCTTACTTTAGGGTGTTGTTAATTAGGTTAGTAGCAGTAAATGTTATAACAACATCACCAGCAACCAATACAGCAAACAGTTCACTTCTTTTTATGGATGAAACACTAATAACTGTTTAGAGTCCAGAAACACAGTGAGTACAACGTGCATAAGTCCATTTTAAGTTTCATAAATATGCGCTGTGCAACAGTCCAATGTTAGTCTTTTTTGGCATATCGTGAATGGTGTAGACATACAGCTTCTTCCTTATTCAGTCGTGTAAATGCAGCACACAGCGGAGGTGACTGTGACTCTCATTCAAGGCCCTGTGGGTTCCCTAGTACAGTTGAAGAAGGCTGAGGTCCATTCTCTTTGATTTGGACAACCCGTTCCATTAGTTCTGTCACATATTCTGTGGATAGGATGAAACATACATTAAGTGTGATGTACAGTGAAAGACAGTGAATTATATTTACTGAATAACCATGGTAATCATACCATATGAGCTCTCAACATGGATTTTCTGAACTGCAAAACCACCCTTCTTATGCTTGGGGTAACACACCCTATATCTTTCTGTTCCATCTCTGGTTGTTGCAAGCTGTCTGCCACAGTTCTCATTGAAATGTAGTGCAGCAAGCATCAGCCTGAAAGGTAAACAATAGACATGACACGTGCACAATGTTAATGACTCATGACATCTGTCAAGCCTCAGTTAATAAGGTTAATCACAGACCTATGTTTTCTAGCACATGCCTATACACACTTCAACTCAGCAATGATGTGGTCAGGGATGGCATATACCATGTTACCAAACCTTTTTTAACACTGGCCCTAATCCACTCGCCAGCTATCCCAGTCCACGATGACTATTTCTGTAGAGAACATTGACATTGAAACAACTATGGTAGTCCAGTGGTAAATACTCCAATCGCAGACTGTATATTTCAAAAACAATACCACCAACGTGGCGTGGTACTTAGCTTTGCCACCCTCCTGCCATCCAGCCTTAATTTGGTACTTAAAGTAAACTTCAATGAATAACTGAACATGTAGAGAGTGGTGGCCCTAGTCATGTGCCTTGATTGTCGTCCACCACGAATGCATCACCAACTAAAGTCATCACTGTTATTTGATAAGGTCCTCGCTGGGTAGCTAGTGGGCTCACCACCACAACATGGGTGTCAAGCAGTGGGTGTAGAATGGTGATGGCACAAAGATGGAGGTAGGTGTGGGACGGATCATAAATGGAGCAAGGGTTGCCAGGTACTGATAGCCGACCGTGGGCCATGTTTGAAAAATGCAGTTAAACCCCAAAAATATAATTATCACAATCTGTCATTCTTCAATCTTTGATTACACAATGTTGGTATGCCATAAACTATAAAGTGTACTTTTAAAGGTCACTAGTAAGGCCGCATGTAGAGTATGTAGTTCAGTACTGGTGCCCACACCTCAAAAGCACATTAACCTGCCTGGAGAAAGTCCAGAGGAGGGCTACAAAAATGATAGCCGGTCATCAGGGCAAAGCAGATGAACTGAACATGTCCTACATGGAAGACATGATAGAGAGAGGGGACATGATTGGGACACTTGCAATGCGCTGCTGGAAGAGGTCATCTCGTTGAAGACAGTGGGCAGCTTTAAGAGAGACTGTGATAGGCTTCGAGAGAAGGTAACGATCATGCCTATCAAGGATGGGAGAAGTGGGAAGAGAAGGTAGGGACATTAGCGCAAGCTGTGGATCCTGCAATATAAGCAGACTTCATACACCACATGACCTTCTGCTGGCTTGTTCCTATGTTCCTATGTTCATATGTAATGTATAGTGTTTGTTAACCTAGGTTGAGAACCGTGCACAAAACACTCATCAATGTTGTCATGACAAATGATGACCTATAGAGCAGTGCTTTCCAGGTTTACAAGGATGGCACGGCAACCTCAATAACTGTGTACAGTGTTGTTTTAAACAAAGACCATACATTATACTTATATGGTAATATGACAATATGCAATATTTAGTTTGATTGTGTAACGTTAATGTCTATGCAAATATGCAGTTTCATTGCATGACACTTGCATCAAGGCCAATTCGTTCACATTACAAATGAAGAGCTCTAGGTATTCAAATAAGGAAACACTTCTTGGTCTTACTGACTTTTCATTCCAAAGTAACTAAAGGCAGTGTGCTTCAGAGAAAACTGCAGTATCACACTGTGGTACCCCTCAATTGCACTGGTTTGCATGTCTGGTGACGCACGTGAAATGTCTTCAAGTAATCGTTTACGGCAAACTATTTCCTCCAGTTTAATTGCCGCCATACTACCTATGGACATGGGAAATGGAAAACATCTCACCACTTCATGATTTTGAAGGTTGTGAAACAGTTGCAATATTACTTTTTTCCTGTGTGATAATGAATGTTTCAGTACTGCACTGCACCATGGTAGCTCTATGAAGTGACAACTCAAGCGATGAATGTCATACACCCAAAACCTCCATCATCAATGAACGAGACTGCTGCCACCACCATCTCAATGACCTTCCCACCCACTTACCAAGTAATCACCCTGTGAATTTCCCACCACACATATGGGTGGCAGAATCTGTTCACTTACACTGTCATTCCTGCTTAGGTGGTGTTGTGAGAGGTAGTGTAGTCATGGTCCGACGTTGTGTGTCTTGACTATGCCCATAGAGCATGTGTTGTCTCCATGGTCCAACATGGGATTTTCAATAATTATTGCCACCTGTACTGCGCATATGCAATGACGCTGTAGCAGTAACATGTCAATGTCGTGCCATGCCTGTGCCACTGAGGCTTGAGGTGGTGGACGCAACACCTCATGCCACTCCGAGGACCAGATCCGGGAGAGAGCTTGGACCACCAGGGGATGGCAGGGGCTGGTGAGGATTGAGCACCTGTTGGGCTGCTCTCCTTCATGGGGGGGAGGTTGGGGATTGTACAGCATGCCAGCGGCTCATGGTGGACACTGGGGACACTGCAGCACGCTCGGCAAAATGTAATCAGCGTTTCCTGGCACAGGCAGGGGTTGCCGTGTGCCTAGCATCAGAGATGTGCACACACACAGGAGGGGGGAGGATCACCAGAACAAGGAAAAGCTTGGTCTGTGGGGTAGGTGATGGCACCAGCCCCATGCCCATGTCTAGTTACGTCTGGCCTGGCCATCCACTATAAAATCCACCACCTGGGGCTTGGCAGAGGACACCAGAAGGAAGGAGTGCTGTGTGACTGGACTTCTCTACTGGGACTAAAGAAGTAGAACTCTTCTAAAAAACTGTATTGCCCACCTTCCCTCTTCTCCACCCTCCCACCCAAAGTTAGTTCTACTTTTATAGGCACGGGATTTGACTGACAACAGAAACTTCCTGTTTGGGAGCAGGAAGTGAGTGATCACAGAGCCGCCAAAGACGCACCATCCTAGAAATGCAAAGTAGCTCCCTGCCCCTCTAGCTGCTGGAGGTCTGCCTCTAACAAGCAAGGGGTCTACTGAGAAATATAGGATTCTTCTTGTCTCGGAACAGGACAATCAGGAGCCAAAGGGCACAGAGGCAGTCAAGTAAGTAGAGAGAGAAGGGAAAAACAAACAGAGGAAAGAGTAAGGATTCCAAACAATAATGAAGGGGCCAGAAATAAGACATGATGGGAGTGGTGCAGTGCAGTGGCTGTGGAGCAGCAGTCTTCCAGGAGACGTCCTGGAGGATGCGGTGTTGTCCCATCTGCAGGCACCTCTCTGGGCTGAGGGGGGAGGTTGCTCATATCCAGGCTGAGTTGGCCAGGATTTGTGGGACCTCCTCTTCCATCCAGGGACCACCAGTGCCACTGCCATTGCCTCAGAGGTTGCCAAGAAAGAGGAGCGGTTGGACCACAGTAGGCTCAGGGAGGGTGAGGATGGTGGAACAGAGGCACATCCCTCCAGTTGTACCTCTTCACAATTCCTATGCCATTCTGGCAAAGTGTGGTTCCTCTATGGAGACACCCTCAGTGGAGATCAAGGAGGATGCTGGGAACCTCCACAAAGGAGACCTACAGGACAGTGGCATGGGACTCCACAGGGGAAGGAAACAACTCCTGGTGGGGAACTCCATTGTTAGGAAGGAAGAACTGGGGAAGAAAGGGGAGAGGGAGGTAAGTTGCCTGCCTGGTGCCATGGCTTGGAGGGACAGGGAGAAAATCCTCAGGATTGCCAGAGCAGCTGCACAGGGGAGAGAGCTGGATGTCATTGTCCACTAAGGACAAATGACCTGGCTAAGAAAGGGATCAGAGCAGTGCAGGAAGAGTTTGTGGAATTGGGGAGGGGCCTTAGACAAGTAGCACGCACTGTAACCTTCTCATAGGTGCTGCCTGTCTATGGCATACGAGAGGCTAGGATGCTCCACACCATGGGATTCAATCAGTGATTAAAAAACTGGTGCAGAGCTTAGAGATTTGGCTTCATTGGGGACTGGGGGTTCACCTGGAGTGATGCAAGCCTATACTGGCATGATGGACTGCATCTGTCCAGGAGGGGAACCAGAATTCCTGGCTGATAGGTTTAAATGCTTCATTGGCAAGTATTTAAACTAGCCAAGGGAGGAAGCACTGGAAAGGAGCAGGGAAATCCTAGCCCCCCCAAAAAAGTCACAGTAGTAAGTGCAGTAACATAGAGATGTCAATAGGGAGAAGGGCAGGGGTAAATGGAGAAAGTGACAAAGGCAAGAAGGACAGGAATGGAGCAAAAAGGAGTAAGGCCATCAGGAAATGGAGGATGATGAGTACCAATGCCCGTAGCTGGGCAACAAGCTCCCTGAACTGGTGGCCTTGATGGAAGAGGGATGCCTAGATATAGTAGCAGCCACAGAAACATGGTACACAGAGAACTACGACTGGGATGTTAACATACCAAGGGCACGTAACCTACAGGAGAGACAAGGAGGGGGAGAAGAGGGGAGAAGCTCTTATAAAGGAATGGATAAAGGCAACTGGAACAAAAGAGTAAACAGGGAGGAGAGGAGGCACTGTGGGTCATCTTGAAGACTGGAAAGCAGCACACAATCAGAACGCACGGGGTTGTATACAGACCCCCATGTCAGAGGGTGGAATGGACAAGAACTATGATAGAAGGCATTCTTTGGATGGCAGAGAAAGGAGGAGATACTGTTGATGGGAGACTTGAATATGCAGATGTTAACTGGAGCACACTTGCTGTGGACACATCCAGGCAGAGCCCTTCTCAGTGCCCTACAGGTGGCATGCCTCAGACAGCTAGTTTCAGAACCCACTTGTGAGGGGCAATCTTAGACCTCATTACTCTCAAATGGGGACAGTCAGTGAGAGGATCTCCAGATCCAGAAGTGAGGTTGCCATCTAGGGAACAAGTGGCCATCAACAGTGTGGCTCACATTAAACTCAGCTACAGAGTCAAGTCATACAAAAGTGAGGGTACTGGACTTCAGGAGGGCTGACTTTGGCAAGATGGGAGAGTGCCTTAGAAAAGCACTAGCAAACAGGCTAGAAGGAGGTGCGGAGCAATAACGAGGAGTCATCAAAACTGCCATCACAGAGGCAACAAGCCTTTGTGTGAAGCAAATAAACAAATCAAAACAGAAAGAAAAGTCACTATAGTTTCTCAAAAGAGGATGGCTGAGAGTCAGGAAGAAAATATAGCATTCCAGAAGTATGAGGAAACACAGAAGGAGCAGGACAAGAGCTGTACCAGTTAAGGCAGAAGGAAGCAGGAGGAAGTCAAGAAAATAGAAGGCCCAAACTGAGGAAAGGATAGCCAACTCAATTGAAGAGGATAAAACCTTTTATAAGTACATCAGGGAACAAGAAAGACAAAGGGAGGAATAGTGAGGGCTGAAAAGAGACGAACGGTGGGTGGGCAGAGGGGACAGAGAAAAGCAGGGCTACTGAACAAATATTTCTGCTCAGTATTCACAAAGAAGGAGAGGTGCCTTTATCCAATTAACAGAAGCACTCTGGATAGGGGTCGACCCCCACTCCTTTCACAGAAGAAAGGGTCTTAAAAGAACCCTAAAACTAAAGGTGACAAAGCAATGGGGCCTGATGGAATTCACCCTAGAATTCTAAAGAATTCATAAAGAACTAGTGAAACCACTGACTACCCTTTTAACAAATCATGGAGGATGGTGTGGCAACCCAAGGACTGGAGGAAGGCGGATGTGATTCCCCTTCACAAAAGTGGGAACCAAGACAGAGGCAGGAAACTACAGACCTGTCAGTTTGACCTCTGTGGTAGGGAAAGTGATGGAATCACTCTGAAGGAAAGAATTGTTAGAGGCTAGAGGCCAGTGGGTCACAGGACCCAAGGCACATGGGTCACAGTGGGAAGGTCATGTCAGACAGAATCTAATTGATTTCTTGACTGGGTGACAAAAGTAGTAGATCAGGGAGGGGCTGTGGACATGTCCTACCTAGACTTTAGCAAGGCATTTGACACAGTCCCACAAAAGATTAATAAATAAATTAATCCAGCCTGGGAGTGGGTTCCAGGGTGGTACACTGGGTAAAACATTGGCTGGACAACAGGACACAGAAGGTAATTGTAAATGGAGACCACTCTGAAGAAAGAGGAGTTACTAGTGGGGTACCGCAGGTTCAGTACTGGGTCCAGTCCTTTTAATGTCTTTATAAGTGACATTGCAGAGGGACTGGAAGGGAAGGTATGCCTCTTTGCAGATGATACAAAGATCTGCAACAGGGTTGATACACAAAGAGGTGTGGAAAGGATGAGAAGGGACTTGGTAACGTTGGAGGAATGGTCGGAAGTATGGCAGCTAGGATTCAATGCAAAGAAGTGAAAAATAATGCACCTGGGAAACAAAAACCCAAGGGAAGATTACACAATGGGGGTGAGGTAGTAACAAAAACAAAAAAGGAAGGGGGACCTGGGGGTAATCATATCAGATGACCATAAGGTTAGCAAACAATGTGAGAAGGCAGTAGGGAGAGCTGGGGGTATACTGGGATGCATAGGGAGAGGCATCACCAGCAGAAAACAGGAAGTTGTTATCCATCAGACAGTTGGTGAGACCCCATCTGGAGTACTGTGTCCAGTTCTGGAGACCCCATTTACGCAAGGACATAGGATAGAGGCAGTCCAGTGGAGGGCAACTAGAATGGTGCAGGGTCTGCAAGAGAAGCCATACAAGAAGAGACTAAAAGAGCTTAATATGTATACCCTTGAGGAAAGGAGGGAGATGGGGACATGATAGAAATGTTTAAGTACCTCAGTGAAATCAGTAAAGTCCAAGAGGGTAGCATCTTTCAGAAAAAGAGACATGCAAGAACAAGGGGACACAATTTAAAGATGGGGCCGGCGGTTCAGGGGCAATGTGAAGAAGTATTTTTTCACAGAGAGTGTAGTGGATGCATGGAACAGCCTTCCTGAGGAGGTTGTGGGGTCTAAAACCGTGGGAGAATTCAAGAATATATGGGACAGACATAGGCAATTCTTGTTGGAAATTTGAAGATATAGGCTGTTGGTTAACTAGGATCTCGCGGACATATCCTGTAAGTAGAGAAATGGGCAGACCAGGTGGGCCAACGGTCTTATCTGCCGTCAAAGTCTATTTTTAGGTGTAACCTCCTGCAAATGTGGTTCCTAAAAGTCTTCCAGGAGCTACCTGAATACCTGGGTCTGAAGGTGTTCAAGGCCTGAGCTGTTTAAATGTGGTTCCAAGTGAGTGTTATTTGAGCCCATGTACTGTCTCTCTTTAAGAGCTGTCTGCTTGTAGACTTAATTAGTTTGTATGGGGGACTGTGCATTTAATGCTCGAATCCCGCCCAGGTTGTCAATTCAATTGCTCCATTTCTGCTGTTGCTACTGCATGTGCAGAGGGATTGTTTGAAAGATATAACTGTTTGCCAGAAATCATTTAGAATGACTGAGAAATGTAGTTTGTCTAACCTGTCTTCATTTCAGCACGAACTGTTTCAGTGTAACTCTTTCATTTTGATCCTGAATAGTTGACTTGGACCAATCAGGATGATAGGGAAGACCTTAAAATGGAGCCTGTGGATGAATCAGAACTTGACTCTCAATTTTGAGCCAGCTACAAGGAGATTCTGTATGGGCAGTGACTCTGAAAATGTAGTTTTAACCTTGGCACCTTTTTTTACCAACAGAGGAGTCTTATTGTGGTGATAGCCGAACTAGCCAACAGAATTGTGTGGAGCTAAAGGATGCCCTGCTCTGTGACTGGAAAGATTAGATCAGTTGTGACTGTGAAGAGAGAAGAGCTCTTGTGCTTCTCGGTGTATAGTTTTGTTGGAAGCGTGTGAGGCCTTTGAGTTTCAGTCTGCAGCCTTTGGTGAGTGCCAGTTTGGAATGAATCAAGTTGTGAGGGGAGAAAGAAGCACTAGAAGTGTGGAAACCAGGCTCACTCTAGAAGACTGAGAAATTGTTGAATCGCTCCTGTCTGTCAGGAACTGAAGCTACTGTGTGTGTTCCTAGGTATTTTGCAGCAATTGTGTGATCAGGATCGAGGAGCAGTCTGCCTGGTATAGTACTTTTCCTTTTACATATGAATGTGCGAGTGCTTTTGGGGAATCGCCATTTCCAAACCCCTGTGTGCTGTGTGTTGTGTGTTGATGCTGGAAGCAACCCCCAGCTTGTCTCTGACTAAACTGCATATCAACTGCAGTGTCCAGTCATAAGGACTTTGTCTCCATGCTTGTTATTCTGGTAATCCAAAGCACATCCATCATCCAGTTTAGCTTGGTATTGTGAGTATGTCAGGTATTCCCCGCAGCCTGTTTTCAATCGCAAGTGTGTCATCTAATTTTGTGTTTCACTGTTTATGGACTGAGCCATCCGTCTGGATTACAATTGGGTTGTGCATACATTTTCTCATAGGCCATATCCATCTGTGCTCGCCGCCAACCTTGGCAATGGACCTAGCTATTCTCTAACCTGGGTACCTAGAGGCCTTTTCAGCCCCTGTATGTGCAATAGTACTGTGATTTAATGCTCAATTAACTTGATTTCCCTCCTATGTTACTGCCCCTAAATAAACTGGTTTTTTTGGTTATACCATATACTGTCTGTTGTTGGTACTTATGGAAACAGTATTGGTTTGCTGTGTATGTTGTTTAACCTTATTTTATAGGGGTCCTCAGAGACGCTGTGAATCAGTCTTAGGGTATGGTATCTATATGAGGAACAGTGTGTATATGTGGGTATTGGGGCTAACCCAGTGTACTGTGTGAGCCACTAGAGGGCATCAAAGGGGTCTCAGGTCCGAGGGCTGGATCTGCTAACTAACCACTTCAAACCCTGACCCTGTGGAGGCACCTGCCAGGATCTAGGGCCCTCAACCTGTCCATCAAACATAGAGGAGTAGCCCTTGGGATAGCAATTAGGGGTTACATCTTGAGGCACTACTGATTATGCCTCTAGTGTCGTATTTTGAATTACTGTTAAAATAAATGGATGTCCTAATAGCAGTGCTGCCACCCATTGCATGGTGTACTGCAGGAGATCGACCAAAATGCTATATTTATCTTGATATCCCACTGGTACCAGTACTGACACTGTAGAGGGAGTATTTTCCAAGGTGGAAGTTATGAAACCCTGTGGTGGTAGGTCGATATTAATCTGCTCACCTACATTTCATGGTCTTAGTAGAGTGGTACCCTGTAGATAGCTCCAGTGCCACAGACTATTACCCCAGGGAGTCCTCACTGCCTGGAATGATAGGACAGAAGACCCGGGCGGAATGACATCCCACTATCTGAAACTTTTGAGGAAAGAATTTGCAATTGTTGCTGGAGGGAAGGGAAACTGTGGAGGATTTAAAGAAACTATTATTGCCACCTGAGGGCATTCCTCCCAACACTTTCTCCCTTCCTGCACCCATTATTGCCTCTCCTTCTGTGCGTGCTGGTCCTGTGTTTGTACTGCTATTAGTCATGACTCTACCAAGTCAAAGTATTCTCTGCTTCCGCCCACTCCAAATGGGGAGGTCGATCTAAAACCTGATAGACTCTGCTACCTTGCACAAGACTGGCAATTCTCTGAGGCAGAAAAAAAAAGGGTCTGCCTGAGGGAGAGCCCAGGACCGCCAATGTATTTTCGTCTCTGGAGGGTCTCGGACCCTGATGCCAAAGCCTAAGAGTACATACTTGCCCTTTGAAAATTTGTTTAAAGCATCACTAGTGTTGAGGTCTTGAAATGAAGCTGTAGATGTAGACAACAGCTGGGGAATTGTTATCTGCCTATATGGATCAATTATAGGAATCTCGAACCATTTTCAAAAGGGGTTGGTCCTATAGTGAAGTGGACTAGTAATACTGATTATATACTGGCTGTCTGCACTCTAGCTGGGTGTTGCTCAAATTGCAACTGGCGTTGGAAGGAAATCTATTCCCTGCCTTTCCATGTTTGATGAAGGAAATGGAAGCTGAGGAGGAGGAAGGTTTTTCAGAGCCCTGTGCAGTGGCTGCTACATCCCCTGCCCCAGGTGCGGGTCAGACGCTGATGGTCTGAATCACCAAATCACAATGTCGTGCCATGCCTGTGCCACTGAGGCTTGGTGGTGGGCGCAGCACCTCCTGCCACTCGGCTGACCAGATCCGGGAGGCTTGGACCACCCGGGGATGGCAGGGCTGGTGATGATTGAGCACCTGTTGGGCTGCTCTCTCCTTCATGGGGGGAGGTTGGGGATTGTACAGCATGCTGGCTGCTCATGGTGGACACTGGGGGACACTGCAACACGCTCGGCAAAATGTAATCAGCGTTTCCTGGCACAGGCAGGGTTGCCGTGTGCCTAGCATCGAGATGATGTGCACACAGGAGGGGGAGGATCACCAGAACAAGGAAAAGCTTGGTCTGTGGTGTGTGATGGCACCAGCCCCATGCCCATGTCTAGTTACGTCCTGGCCTGGCCATCCACTGCAAAATCCACCACCTGGGGCTTGGCAGAGGACACCAGAAGGAAGGAGTGCTGTGTGTGGACTTCTCTACTGGGACTAAAGTGTAGAACTCTTCTAAAACTGTATTGCCACACCTTCCTCTTCTCCACCCTCCCACCCAAAGTTTGTTCTACTTTTATAGGCACAGGATTTGACTGACAACAGAAACTTCCTGTTTGGGAGCAGGAAGTGAGTGATCGCAGAGTCGCCAAAGCGCCTGATCCTAGAAATGCAAAGTAGCTCTCCTGCCCCTCTAGCTGCGGTGGAGGTCTGCCTCTAAGCAAGTAAGGGGTCTACTGAGAAATGTGGATCTTCTTGTCTCGGAGACAGGACAATCAGGAGCTTAAAGGGCACAGAGTCAGTGAAGTAAGTAGAGAGAGAAGGAAAAAACAAACAGAGGAAGAGTAAGGATTCCAACAATAATGAAGGGGCCAGAAATAAGACATGATGGGAGTGGTGCAGTGCAGTGGCTGTGAGCAGCAGTCTTCGGGAGGCGTCTCTGGAGGATGCGGTGTTGTCATCTGCAGGCACCTCCTGGGCTGAGGGAGGTTGTCATATCCAGGCTGGGTTGGCCGGATTTGTGGGACCTCCTCTTCCATCCGGGACCACCAGTGCCACTGCCATTGCCTCAGAGGTTGCCACGAAAGAGGGCGGTTGGACCACAGTAGGCTCAGGGAGGGTGAGGATGGTGGAACAGAGCACATCCTCTGCAGTTGTACCTCTTCACAATTCCTATGCCATTCTGGCAAGTGTGGTTCCTCTGGAGACACCCTCAGTGGAGATCAAGGAGGATGCTAACCTCGCAGAGGAACCTACGATACAGTGGCATGGGACTCCACAGGGAAGGAAACAACTCCTGTGGGGAACTCCATTGTTAGGAAGGAAGAACTGGGGGAAGAAGGTGAGAGGGAGGTAAGTTGCTGCCTGGTGCCTGCATGGCTTGGAGGGACAGGGAGAAAATCTCAGGATTGCCAGAGCAGCTGCACAGGGGGAGGGAGCTGGATTCATTGTCCACCTAGGGACAAATGACCTGGCTAAAAGGATCAGAGCAGTGCAGGAAGGTTTGTGGAATTGGGGGAGGGCCTTGAGACCGTAGCACGCGGTAACCTTTCATAGGTGCTGCCTGTCTATGGTATACGCGAGATTAGGATGCTCCACACCATGGATTCAATCAGTGATTAAAACTGGTGCAGAGCTTAGAGATTTGGCTTCATTGGGGACTGGGGGTTCACCTGAGTGATGCAAGCCTATACTGGCACATGGACTGCATCTGTCCAGGAGGGAACCAGAATTCTAGGCGATAGGTTTAATGCTTCATGGCAAGTATTTAAACCAGCCAAGGAGGAGGCACTGGAAAGGAGCAGGAACTCAGCCCCCAAAAAGTCACAGTAGTAAGTGCAGTACATAGAGATGTCCAATAGGAGAAGGGCAGGGGTAAAATGGAGAAAGTGACAAAGAGCAAGAAGGACAGGAATGGAGCAAAAAGGAGTAAGGCCATCAGGAAATGGAGGATGATGAGTACCAATGCCCGTAGCTGGGCAACAAGCTCCCTGAACTGGTGGCCTTGATGGAAGAGGGATGCCTAGATATAGTAGCAGTCACAGAAACATGGTACACAGAGAACTACGACTGGGATGTTAACATACCAGGGTACGTAACCTACAGGAGAGACAAGGAGGGGAGAAGAGGGGGGGAGTAGCTCTCTATGTAAAGGAATGGATAAAGGCAACTGAACAAAAGAGTAAACAGGGAGGAGAGGAGGCACTGTGGGTCATCTTGAAGACTGGAACCGGCACCACAATCAGGCACGGGGGTTGTATACAGACCCCCATGTCAGGGGTTGGGAATGGACAAGAATATGATAGAAGGCATTCTTTGGATGGCAGAGAAAGGGGAGATACTGTTGATGGGAGACTTGAATATGCCAGATGTTAACTGGAGCACACTTGCTGTGGACACATCCAAGTGCAGGGCCCTTCTCAGTGCCCTACAGGTGGCATGCCTCAGACAGCTAGTTTCAGAACCCACTTGTGAGGGAGCAATCTTAGACCTCGTACTCTCAAATGGGGACAGTCAGTGAGAGGATCTCAGATCCAGAAGTGGGTTGCCATCTGGGAACAAGTGGCCATCAAATAGTGTGGTTCACATTAAACTCAGCTACAGAGTCAAGTCATACAAAAGTGAGGGTACTGGACTTCAGGAGGGCTGACTTTGGCAAGATGGGAGAGTGCCTTGAGAAAGCACTAGCAAACAGGCTAGAAGGAGGTGCGGGGCAATAACGGAGTCATCAAAACTGCCATCACAGAGGCAACAAGCCTTTTGTGAAGCAAATAAACAAATCAAAACGAAGAAAAAGTCACTATGGTTCTCAAAAGAGGTGGCTGTGAAAGTCAGGAAGAAAAATATAGCATTCAGAAGTATAAGGAAACACAGAAGGAGCAGGACAGAGAGCTGTACCAGTTAAGGCAGAAGGAAGCAGGGAGGGAAGTCAGGAATAGCAAAGGCCCAAACTGAGAGAAAGGATAGCCAACTCAATTAAGAAGGGGGATAAAACCTTTATAAGTACATCAGAGAGCCGAGAAAGAGCTGTAAAGGGAGGAATAGTGAGGCTGAATAGAATGAACGGTGGGGTGGGCAAGAGGGACAGTAAAGCAGGGCTACTGAACAAATATTTCTGCTCAGTATTCTACAAAAGAGGAGGGAGGTGCCTTTATCCAATTAATAGAAGCACCTGATAGGGGGTCGATCCCACTCCTTTCACAGAAGAAAGGGTTCTGAAAGAACTCCTAAAACTAAAGGTGACAAAGCAATGTAAATTGATGGACCACCCCAGAATTCTAAAAGAATTAGGGAAGAACTAGTGAAACCCTCGACTACCCTTTTTAACAAATCATGGGAGGATGGTGTGGCACCCAAGGACTGGAGGAAGGGGATGGTATTCCTTCACAAGAGTGGGACCAAGACAGAGGCAGGAAACTACAGACCTGTCAGTTTGACCTCTGTGGTGGAAAGTGATGGAATCACTTCTGAAAGGAAAGAATTGTTGAGTAGTTAGAGGCCAGTGGCCGTAGGACCCAAGGCAGCATGGGTTCACAGTGGGAAGGTCATGTCAGACGAATTCCAATTGATTTCTTTGACTGGGTGACCAAAGTAGTAGATCAGGGAGGGGCTGTGGACATGTCCTACCTAGACTTTTAGCAAGGCATTTGACATGTCCTGCTGCCAAAGATTAATTGTTAAATTAACCAGCTTGGAGTGGGTTCCAGGGTGGTAGCCTGGGTAAAACATTGGCTGGACAACAGGACACAGAAGGTAATTGTAAATGGAGTCCACTCTGAAGAAAGAGGAGTTACTAGTGGGGTACCTGAGTTCAGTACTGGGTCCAGTCCTTTTTAATGTCTTTATAAGTGACATTGCAGAGGGACTGGAAGGGAAGGTATGCCTCTTTGCAGATGTTACAAAAGATTTGCAACAGGGTTGATACTACAAAGAGAATTAGTGGAAAGGATGAGAAAGGACTTTGGTAGCGTTGGAGGAATGTGTGGTCGGAAGTATGGCAGCTAGGATTCAATGCAAAGAAGTGAATAATGCACCTGGGAAACAAAACCCAGGGAAGATTACACAATGGGGGTGAGGTAGTAACAAAAACAAAAAAGGAAGGGGGACCTGGGGGTAATCATATCAGATGACCATAAGGTTAGCAAACAATGTGAGAAGGCAGTAGGGAGAGCTGGGGGTATACTGGGATGCATAGGGAGAGGCATCACCAGCAGAAAACAGGAAGTTGTTATCCATCAGACAGTTGGTGAGACCCCATCTGGAGTACTGTGTCCAGTTCTGGAGACCCCATTTACGCAAGGACATAGGATAGAGGCAGTCCAGTGGAGGGCAACTAGAATGGTGCAGGGTCTGCGAGAAGCCATACAAGAAGAGACTAAAAGAGCTTTAGTATACCCTTGAGGAAAGGAGGAGATGGGGACATGATAGAAATGTTTAAGTATCCTCAGTGAAATCTGGTAAGTCAAGAGGGTAGCATCTTTCAGAAAAAGAACATGCAAGAACAAGGGACACATTTAAAGATGGGTGACGGTAACCAGGGGCAATGTGAAGAAGTTATTTTTTCACAGAGTGTAGTGGATGCATGGAAACAGCCTTCCTGAGAGGTTGGGGTTCTGAAACTGTGGGAGAATTCAAGAATATATGGGACAGACATAAGGCAATTCTTGTTGGGGGTAGGAAGATATAGGCTGTTGGTTAACTAGGATCTGCGGCACATCCTGTAGGAGAATGTGGCAGACCAGGTGGGGCCAAGTAGTCTCATTCGTCACAAAGTTCTATAGTTTCTAGGTGTAACCTCCTGCAAATGTGGGTTCCCAAAAGTCTTCCAGGAGCTTACCTGAATACTCCAAGTCTGGGCGGTGTTCGGCGTCTGAGCTGTTTAAATGTGGTTCCAAGTGAGTGTTATTTGAGCCTCCATGTACTGTCTCTTTAAGAGCTGTCTGCTTGTAGACTTAATTAGTTTGTATGGGGGGGACTGTGCATTTAATGCTCGAATCCCGCCCAGGCTGCTGTCAATTCGCTCCATTTCTGCCGTTGCTACATGTGCAGAGGGAGCCTTGTTGAAAGATATAACTGTTTGCCAGAAATCATTTAGAATGACTGAGAAAATGTAGTTTGTCTAACCTGTCTTCATTTCAGCACGAACTGTTTCAGTGTAACTCTTTCATTTTGATCCTGAATAGCTGACTTGGACCAATCAGGATGATAGGAAGACCTTAAAATGGAGCCTGTGGATGAATCAGAACTTGGACTCTCAATTTTGAGCCAGCCACAAGGAGATTGCATGGGCAGTGACTCTGGAAAATGTAGTTTTAACCTTGGCACCTTTCCACCAACAGAGGGAGTCTTATTGTGAGGATAACAACCAGCTAACAGAATTGTGTGGAGCTAAAGGAAATGCCCTGCTCTGTGACTGGAAAGATTAGACTGCCAGACTGTGAAGAGAGAAGGAGCTCTGTGCTTCATGTGGTGTATAGTTTTGGCGCTGGAAGCTTATGTGGAGGGCTTTGAGTTTCAGTCTGCAGCCTTTGTGGAGTGCCAGTTTCTGAATGAACCTGTTTAGAGGAGAAAGAAGCACTAGAGTGTGGAAACCAGGCTCACCTTCAGAAGACTGGAGAAATTGTTGAATCGCTACCGGTCTGTCAGGAACTGAAGCTACTGTGTGTGCTCCCAGGTATTTTGCAGCAATTGTGATCAGGATCGAGGAGCAGTCTGCCTGGTAGTAGTACTCTTCCTTTACATATGAATGCGAGTGCTTTTGGGAATCGCTATTTCCAATCCCCTGTGTCTGTGTGCTGTGTGTTGATGCTGGAAGCAAACCCCAGCTTGTCTCGGACTAAATCCTTGCTATCAACTGCAGTGGGGTCCAGTCACAAGGACTTTGTCTCCATGCTCTTTGTTATTCTGGTAATCCAGAAGAACATCCATCATCCAGTTTTCATTTGGCATTGTGAGTACAAGTCAGGGTATTCCCCTGCAGCCTGTTTTCAATCACAAGTGTGTCATCTAATTCTTGTTGTTTCACTGCTTCATGGACTGAGCCATCCGGCTCCGGATTACAATTGGGTGTTGTGCATACATTTTCTTCTACAGGGCCATATCCATCTGCACCTGCCGGCCAACCCTGGGCAATGGACCTAGCTAGCCCCCCCCCCAACCTGGGTACCCAGAGTGTGACCTTTCAGCCCCTGTATGTGTGCACAGTACTGGATTTAATGCCACCAATTAACCTGATTCCCATGTTGGCCGCCTCAAACAAATCAGATTTTTTGTTGTTATACTCATATACCGTCCAGTGGTGTTGGTACTATGAAACAGTATTGTGTTTGCTGTGTATGTTGTTTAACCTTATTTTACAGGTGGTCCTCAGAGACGTGCTGCAGAATCAGTCTCGAGGGTAAGTGGTATCTATATGAGTGAACAGTGTGTATATGTGGGGTATTGGGGCTGTAACTCCAGTGTACTGTGTGAGCCACTAGAGGGCATAAAAGGGGGTCTCAGTGTCCCAGAGGGCTGTGACCAAGCTAATCTAACCACTTCAAACCCTGACCTCTGGGTGGAGGCACCCGCCATAGGACCTAGGCCCCTCAACCTGTCCATAGTCAAACAGGCAGAGGTAGTAGCCCTTGGGATAGCATCACCTAGGGGTTACATCTTGGAGGCACCACTGGGATTAGCGTTCTCTAGTGGTCACATTTATGAATTACTGTTAAAAATAAATGGATGTCCCAACAGCAGTGGCTGTACACCAATTGCTGATGTGGTGTACTGGGCAGGAGATCGACACCCAAAATGCTATACTTATCTTGGATATCCCACTGGGTACCAGTACGGACACTGTAGAGGGAGTACTTTCCAAGGTGGAAGGTTTATAAAACCCTGTGGTGGCAGGTCGACATGCTAATCTGCTCACCCACAATTTCATGGCCCTAGTAGAGTATAAGGACCCCATAGATAGCTCCAAAGTGCCACAGACTATTACCCCAGAGGGAGTCCTCACTGCCTGGAGAATGATAGGACAGTAAAGACCCGGGGCGGAATGACATCCCCCCCACTATCTGAAACTTTTGAGGAGAAATTTGCTAAATTGTTGCTGGAGGAAGGGAAAACTGTGGAGGATTTAAAGAAACTATTATTGCCACCTGAGGGCATTCCTCCCCTAACACCCTCTCCCCTTCCCGCACCCATTATTGCCCCTCCTTCTGTGCCAGTGCTAGCCCCTATGCTTGTACCTGCCATTAGTCATGACTCTTACCGCAAGCTCAAAGTATTCTCTGGCTTCCGCCCCACTCCAAATGGGGAGGTCGATCTAAAAACCTGGATAGACTCTGCTACTCTTGCAGTACAAGACTGGCAATTCTCTGAGGCAGAAAAAAGGGCTCGCCTGAGGGAGAGCCTCCAGGGACCCGCTCAATGTACTTTTCGCTCCCTGAGGGTCTCTGACCCTGATGCCAAAGCCTAAGAGTACATACTTGCCCTTGAAAATTTGTTTGGGGGCATCACTAGTGTTGAGGTCTTGAAATGGAAGCTTAAAGATGTTAGACAACAGCTGGGGGAATTGTTATCTGCCTATATGGATCAATTACAGGGAATCTCGCAAACCATTTTTCAAAAGGGGGGTTGGACCCATAGTGAAGTGGACCAGGTAATACTGGATTATATACTCTGCTCTGCCCGGCACTCTAGCTGGGTGTTGCTCAAATTGCAACTGCATCAAGGAAATCTATTCCCTTGCCTTT
Organism: Neoceratodus forsteri; assembly: GCA_016271365.2. NCBI lineage: Eukaryota > Metazoa > Chordata > Ceratodontiformes > Ceratodontidae > Neoceratodus > Neoceratodus forsteri. The sequence continues at coordinate 248,893,653 of CM057457.1, forward strand.
CCATGTGTTGATGAAGGAGGTACGCGAAGCTGAGGAGGAGGAAGGTTTTTCAGAGCCCTGTGCAGTCGTAGCTGCTACATCCCCTGCCCCAGGTGCGGGGTCAGACGCTGATGGTCTGGAATCACCAAAATCATATGACAGAACCCGAGACCCAAATGTCAGCCAAGGGGGGGCTCAGCCAGAGAGGGATGGCTACCAATGTGGGGCAGGGTCAGACGCTGATGGTCTGGAATCACTGAAATCACATGACAGAACCCGAGACCCAAATGTCAGCCAAGGGGGGGCCCAGCCAGAGAGGGATGGCTACCAGTGTTCTGCCATGGGATGAACTGCTGAGGGAGATTAGGAAAACAACAGACAGTCTCATCATGAAGGCCGCTCCTATGAGTACAGGCCCTGACACTTGCCCGACTGCTTCTGCTATGGGAGTGGGGGTGCCCACACAGGCACCTCCTGCTGACAACAGCTCAAAACTTGATGTCTTGGCTATGGAGGTGAGGGAACTGAAGAGATATCTCCAAATGTCCAACCCACTGCTGGCTGAGGTGGCACCAAGGTTTTCTATTGATAGTACCAATGCCGCAGCCCCAATGTGATGCCTCAGTCCCCCAAACTTCAGCAGACATATTTTGCCATAATTGTGGGAAGGATGGGCACATGAAGAGGAATGCGGTCTCAGAAAGACTTAGAGAGTGGTGGCAGCTACAAGGAAAGCTTTGGAGCACAAAACAGTGGTTAAGAGGTGCACGAAATGACCACAGTGAAGGTCCCAGAAATGCTAACTCATGTCCTTTTGTGGCTAGATCATCTGCCCAGGCCCTTGCTACCGCCTCTCCGGACTGGTCCAGAATAGTGGGTCCCTCCATGGAGACCACTGTGAAGGTGAATGGAGTGTCTACAAGAGCTGTATTGGACAGTGGCTCCCAACTGACAATTGTGTTTCAGGACTGGTATCAGACGCACCTGTCTGATGTACCCTCACAACCGTTGGACGGACTGCATGTCTGGGGGTTAAGTGAGAAGACCTACCCCTATTCCGGGTATATCCAAATTTGGTTGTCTTTTCCCACCTCTGTGGCTGGAGTGGCAGAGCAAGTAGAGACCCTGGCATTAGTGTGTTCCCCTACCGGACTGTATGATGGGATTCCTCTACTAATTGGGACGAATGTGCATATGTTTGGATGGTTGGCGCAGCTGTGTTATGAGAAACAAGGGTCAAGGACTGGTAGAGCTTTGAGAATCCTGGCCTTGATCAACAAGGCCTATGAGGCACAGAGAGATGCTGAAAAAGTGGACCCAGAGGAATCGGCTGGCATTGTCTGGAAGAAGGATCCGGAGTCTCTGATTCTGGTGCCAAATACCCAGTGTACCTTACAGGGGGAAGTCCGTATCAGAAAGAATGTCAAGAATAAAATCCTCATGCTGGATGCACCAGGCGATGGGAAATTGCTAGAAGGACTGCTGGTCAAGCCAAGTATTTTGCCTGCCAGAGCCCATGCTTATGCCAGAAGGGTAATGGTTCAAGTTCATAATGTGTCTGATAGAGAGATTCGAGTAAATAGAGGTTGCACTCTGGCTAATGTACATTGTGCAGATACTGCAGTGCTGCCCAGTGACAAGTGATCGGGGGAGAATGACAGAGTGATGCCCGATTTGTTTGATTTTGGGGGACTCCCTGTTGCCAGCCAAATGGAAGATAAGAATTAGTAGAAAACTTGCCCAGAGAGACCAGGTGTTTTCTTTAAAGGAATGGGACATAGGATGTGTGCAAGGAGCTGAGCACCACATCCAGCTGCATGATGAAAGGCCATTTCATGAGAAGTCTTGACGCCTGGCCCCTGCTGACATAGATGATGTGAGACGGCATCTGCAAGAGATGCTTGCTGCTGATGTAATACAAGAATCCAGAAGCCCATATGCTTCACCTGTTGTAGTGAGAAAAAAGAATGGGACAGTAATAATGTGCGTGGATTATCGTACCTTGAACTGGTGGACTATTCCTGATCAGTATACAATGCCCCGCATTCAGGATGCTTTAGACTGCCGGAATGGTAGCAAGTGGTTCTCCGTGCTGGATCTTCGCAGTGGGTACTACCAGATCCCGATGGCCCAGGAAGACCATGAGAAGACAGCCTTTATCTGCCCACTTGGTTTCTATGAATTCATGAGGATGCCTCAAGAGATTTCAGGTGCTCCAGCCACTTTTCAACGACTGATGGAGCGTGCGGTGGGGGACATGAACTTTTTAGAGTGCCTGGCATACCTAGATGATGTTATTGTGTTTGGCAGCTCACTGGAGGAACATGAGAGTAGATTATTCAGGGTGTTGGACTGACTGGAAGACTTTGGCCTAAAACTGTCCATCAATAAATGTCAATTCTTCCAAACATCTGTAAAGTATGTGGGACACATAGTCTCCACCGAGGGAATAGAGACCGACCCAAGTAAAGTTGAGGCCTTGACCACCTGGCCACAGCCCCACAATCTAAAAGAACTGCAAAGATTCCTGGGATTCTGTGGCTACTATCGCCGTTTCATCAAGGACTATTCAAGAGTGATCCGTCCTTTACTTAATCTTACTCAATGTTACCCTTCTACCCATAAAAAATACAAGAGGTCAGTTTCTTCTGAGCCTGAGAGAGTGTATTTCCATCTCAATGAAGTATTTGGAGCCAGATGGACACCTGAGTGTGAAGCTGCTTTTCATGAGATTATATATCAACTTATCCACGCTCCAGTCCTTGCCTATGCAGATCCAGTGAAGCCCTATGTCTTGCACACTGATGCTAGCCTGCAAGGCTTAGGGGCTGTATTGTACCAAGAGCACGAGAACGGCCTGAGACCAGTGACCTTTGCAAGTAGAAGCCTGACCCCATCCGAAAAGAACTATCCTGTACATAAGTTAGAGTTCATAGCTTTGAAGTGGGCTATTGACCAGTTCTACGAGTACTTGTATGGGGCTATGATACTAGTAAAAACTGACAATAATCCTTTGACCTATGTGCAGACTTCAGCTAAGTTTGATGCCACTGGCCATAGGTGGCCTTCTGCATTATCTACATACAATTATGCTGTTGAATACAGAGCAGGCCTGAACCACATACTGTAGATGCTGATGCTCTCTCCCGGAGGCCTGTTCCCTGGAATGACTTGGTCAGACTGTCAGAACCTGATATTCAATCACTCTGCCAGAAGTTTGACAGGGAGGAACAAATGTCCATGGATGCAGTGGACTGTATGGTGGATTGTTTGGGACCCTCTGAGAATTGCATACCTGCTGCTTATTGCTACTTTTCTGCAGTAGACATTGGTGCACTGCCACAGTTGGACAATGACAGTATTCAGTGGGCTCAATCCCGAGATCCCATTATCAAATCAGCTTTAGAAGCCCTCTACACAGGGAAAGATGTGTCCAAATTACACTCCACTGATTTGAGAACTGCATTGTTATACAAAGAAGGTCCTAAGCTGAAACTGATCTATAGACTGTTATACAGAGAAACAGTAGACAGAGGGGGACAAATAGACAACAACTAGTGCTGCCCACTGCCTTTCAAGACTCAGTACCGAGGTCCTTACACAACCACATGGAGCACCTTGGTATAGACAGAACACTTGACTTGGTGAGATCCAGATTCTATTGGCCTAAGATGGGGGCTGATGTTGAGCAACACATTCAAACTTGTAGTCGCTATTTACAGAGGAAAGCCCTGCCCCAGAGGGCTACCCCCTCCTTGTTAACATCACCACCAGTGCCCCCATGGAGCTCGTCTGTATTGATTTCCTGAGTCTGGAGTCAGATCAAAGAAATATTAGTAATGTGCTGGTGGTCACGGACCATTTTATGAGATATGCCCAAGCTTTCCCCACCAAGGACCAGAAGGCATCCACTGTGGCAAAAGTACTTGTGGAAAACTTTTTTGTTCACTATGGGGCTCCACAAAGAATCCATTCTGACCAGGGGAGAGACTTTAAGAGTCGTCTGATCAAAGAGATGCTTTCTCTGTGGGGGGTGCGAAAGTCCAGAACCACCCCTTACCACCCCAAGGGGGATCCACAGCCTGACCGTTTCAACTGCACTTTGCTAGATATGCTAGGCACCCTCCATCCAAAGGACAAGCCTAGATGGAGCCAACAAATTAGCACCCTGGTACATGCCTACAACTGCACCAAAAGTGATGCCACTGGGTTCTCCCTCTGCCATCTGATGTTTGGAAGAGAAGCTCAACTACTGGTAGATGTATGTTTTGGAGTTTCTCCTGATGGGGTCTGAGCTGACAACTATTTACAGTATGTGCAAAAGTTAAAGGCCCAGCTAAATCATGCGTACCAACTGGCTCAAACCATGGCTGCCAAAAGAAAGCTGGCCAGCAAAGAAAGGTATGATAAAAAGATGAAAGCACAAGAACTCCAGGAGGGAGATCGGGTATTGCTAAGAAACCTGGGACTGCATGGCAAACATAAGATTACTGACAGATGGCACTATCTCCCTCACATTGTAGTGGGCAAACTAGTTGATCTGCCTCTATACAAAATAAGGCCTGAGAATAATTCAAAAGATGTGAAAACAATGTATAGAAATCATTTACTGCCCATTGGACAAATCTTGATTGAATCTGAGCCCCCAGAAAATGCCCCCTCTGGACCAGTGACTAGAGCTGCTGCTAAGCAAAAATCAAGAAAGCCTGCACCTACGGAAGCTGAGTTAAAGTGTTCCCCTCCACAAATCCCAGTTGAACATGACTGTCAGTCCATGTCAGAGGAAAGTGAGTGTGGCTTTGAATACTACCCTTCTTACGAACTGAGTCAATTGTTTCGGGGCAATCCCCTAGTCAATCCTGGAGATGAAGCTGGGCCTTCTGGACTGTCTAAGCCCCCAGCTTTGATGTTTACCATGAGGTCTTGGAATTGTGACTGACCCTGAACATTGAATGTCGTACCTGAAAGGATCATCACCTTTTATGCAGATGTGACATCTTCCAACTTGTCTTACCAACATGTGAATACAGGCCAAATAACTGAAATTAGGCTTCCACTTGTGAACTTTCAAATAAACTGTATTCAGTCCAGCCAATTAAGATTCTACAATCAAGCTCATTGTTATGCATACTATGAAGCAAGTCTGGGTGGGGGCAATCCCTTAACTTCAGCAAGAAGACTCTTCTTCATTTGATCTACAATCAAGAAATCCATTTTCTTCACTGCTTGTTTTCCAAGCCTGGCTGGCACCTCATACAAACTGAGTACTGTTATAAACTGCTACACTTTGTACAGCCGTGTGATCATCTTCAACTGAACACTGTTGCTATTCCATTGTAAAACTCAATGTGCAATCTAATGGAACCCCCGCTGAGGCCTCTAAAAATACTGCTGCCTCCTGAACATTTGGATCTACCTTTGGAAAATCTGAATGCATCAAATTTGAACTATGACTCTTCATCTAACACTTGAAGAAATCCCGGATTTATCCCTGGAACTGTTCGTAGTTTATGTCTTGTGGACATTGACATTTCGTGTCCTGTTCAACTTACCAACTTAAAAATGTCATCCTTCAAGGTGGTATATTCTGCTGATGTGGAACATTGTGTGGTGACCAACTATACATTCTTCTGATATGGACTAAAGTTATGCAAAGTGAGCTTTTCTAACTTCTATTTTTACTTCCTAAACAGGTTATAGGTTATATGGTAATCACACATGTTCCCATCCTGGAACCAGATACCATTAAGTCTAGTCCTAACTATCTTGATGCTCTATCCCAATTTTTACTGATTTTTAATATCCATACAGGCAACTTAAGTTTGTCTCTTCAATTTCTTCCCAATAGGACAGATACACACACCTGATATATATATCAATATTTACTGATTGCGTTGATATTGGAAAACCCCATTGTGAAGTTTTATTCCAAATGTTTGTAGTAATACAAGGTTTACTAACATTACCCTTCTAATTATATTTTGTTGTTTAAGGAAAACCCTGAAACACCACTGTGACCAGTTAATATTCCTCTATCAGGCTCGTGCCTCGGGCCTGTGGTCGAATGGTGCCTAACTGTCATCTTTTTGTTGTGTTGCCACTTTTGCAATTAGAGCAACAAAGAGGGGACTGTTGCACCTGGGTTATGCCCCTATAATCCCACATACACCTCACATACACCACACACTGTATTCCTGGTTTATTGTACTGTGATACTGCTATTTTGCACTAACATATAGATATAGGCACCCATCATATAAGCATGAGTGCCAGGAATGTGCTTTGCTGGTAATATTTGGTAATGTTTACATCCTTTCATAGGATTAAACATGCATGACTCTTATACCTTACTATAATGCATTATGTTTGTCTTTTACATATATTCCATATATAATCTACCTAATCACTGATAAGATGACTTTGAGGGATCATCAGTGATTATTGTATACTTATATTCTCATATAATTATATGTAGTGTGTGTTTTTACACTTAGGCAGATATGCCATGTGTAATAGAGCCCTGTCAGCACTTCTCTTTTTCTCTTTAGAGAGAAATCCTTTGTTATGTCTTATATTATACATAAACAAGAAATGCCACATGTAATAGAGCCCAGTCAGCATTTCTTTTGTCCACGTTATAATGCTAATGGAAGCATATTCTGTCTTATATGATACTCACTAGTAATTCTGTCTCCTAAGTCATTATCCAATACATAATGTTTCTCATCTCCATAACTATGTTGTAATCTCTGTTGCTATACTATTATCTGTAGTATTTAGCCTTCTGTAACCTAGTTTCACATGCAGAGAGAACAAGATTGCAGAGAGAATGAGATCGCAGAGAGAATGAGATCTTGCAGAACCTGAGAACTTTAGCAATTCTGGAGATTATGTACATTCTTCAGGAGAGTGGTGAGAAACCCATCTCCCTTGTGATTTTTTCTCTCTCACATGCTTGGCGTAAGTAGTATAATAAACTTTATTAGTACTCCCTGCTTGTTTACGAATGTTTCTTGGCAGACTCCGAAGACACAAGAATCTGTATTATTAGTATTATTATTATTTACAGCAGAGAGAGTGAAGGAAGCCCTCAAGTCCCATAAGACGGAGAAAGCACTGGGGCCGGATAAATTACATCCCAGAGTGCTGAAGGAACTTACGGATGTCCTCGCAAAACCCCTGGCAGAGCTTTTCACCATCTCTCTGAGGACAGGGTGGGTGCCCCAGGACTGGAAGGTGGCGCATATAGTGCTTATCCACAAGGGGGGATCAAGGGAGGTGGCAGGGAACTACAGGCCTGTCAGCCTGACATCGGTGGTGGGCAAGGTGATGGAGGGCATTGTCAAGGAGAGGCTATGGGTGGACCTGGAAAATTCAGGGTGCCTGGACAACAGACAGCATGGATTCATCCCAGGGAAATCATGTCAGACAAACCTTGTGGAGTTCTATGACTGGGTGACGAGTGCCTTGGACTGGGTAGAGCAGTGGACGTCCTCTTTCTAGACTTCAGCAAGGCATTTGACTCTGTTCCTCATGAGGACCTGTTTGATAAGCTGGGAGAATTGGGTGTGAGGAACCAGCTGATCAAATGGATAGACAATTGGCTCCAGGTAGTTGGCAGGATAGTCTCATCCCCAAGGAGGGTCATTAGTGGGGTCCCACAGGGATCAGTCCTTGGGCCCCTCCTGTTCAATGCCTACATCTCTGACATAAGGACAAGTATCAGGAGGGAGATGAGTCTCTTTGCAGATGACTCAAAACTGGGGGTGGTGGTGGATGGGGAGGAGGGGAGTGTGGCCCTACAGGGGGACCTGGAGGCTCTGTAAAGATGGTCTACAAAGTGGAAGCTGAGGTTCAATGCAGGGAAGTGCAAGGTACTGCACCTGGGGGCCAAAAACCCAGGCCAAGTGTACACCCTGGGGGGGAAATGCTACAAGTCTCGATGGCTGCTGAGAGGGACCTGGGGGTCGTGGTGGATGTCAAGATGAACAACTCAGAGACTTGTAGGAGGGCAGCAGCCAAGGCCAACAGGATGCTGGGATGCATTGCTAGGGGGATCACCTCCAGAAGGAGGGAAGTGATACTCCCTCTGTATAACTGCTTGGTGAGGCCACACCTCGAGTACTGCGTGCAGTTTTGGAGGCTGCACTTAAAGAGGGACATTAAACTCCTGGAGAGGGTCCAGAGGAGGGCAACCAAAATGATTTGGGGCTTGGGGGACAGAACCTATGGTGAGAGGCTCGAAGAGCTAAATATGTACACACTGGAAGAGAGAAGGGACCGGGGGACATGATAGAGGTCTTCAGGTACATGAAGGGGGTAAATAGGGGAGGAGCAGTCAGGGTGCTTTGAAGGAAGGAGGAGTGGCAACTAGAGGGCATGGGTGGAAGCTGGAGGGGGAAGATTCAGGGGAGAAAGGAGGAGGTGCTACTTCACTGAGAGGGTGGTGGAGCCATGGAATGCACTGCCCAAGGGGCTGGTGGAGGCAGAGATGGTGGAGGGGTTCAAGAGGGGGATGGGACAGGTACAGAAGAAGGGTTCTGGAAGCAAAATCCAGTGCAGCGAGAATATCCAGAACTGGGAAGGGAAAAGCCAGAGAAGGCAAGGGGGGCAGCAAGGTCAACTCCCAGGGTGGGGGCTGACCAAACGAGCAGACACGAAGACCGTTAGGCCTATTCTGCTGGCACTTTAGTATGTTAGTATCTGAGATTGTTTACGTAACATGGCTCAGTGTACCCCTTACTAGAAGCCACAAAACAACAGCTACAGCACTTATTAGACATCAAAACTGAACTGGCCATGCAGTATCTGAAGCAAAAATATTACAAGGGGGGTGCTGAGGGCTACTAGTATCTTGGCACATAGACTGAGACAATGGGTGATGCAAAACACTATTACACAAATCCACGCTAAGCAGACTGGGAATTATAGTACACCTCTGAGACAGTCGAGGCATTTGCAAGTTATTACTCCAAATTATACACACCAGAGTCCTCTCATGATCCCCAAGCCATCTATCAATTTTTGTCGGACCTGCAGCTCCCATATCTCACTCAGGAACATGTGCTTAAGCTTGAGACTCCTATTACTAGGAGGCAGCTGGTGGGAATAATGGAGGATTTGAAAACAGGGAAGTCTCTGGGACCTGATGGTCTCACTGAAGAATTTTATAAATCATTTAAGGATCTCCTAATGCCCACCTTACAACAGGCCTGTCAGGAGGTGATGGAGGGAGAGGTGATTCCACCGTCTTGGAGGTACACAGTAATTTTAAGTATACCCAAGCCAGTGAAGGATCCTGGTCAATGCAGCTCCTACCAATCGATTTCAGTTTTAAATAATGATTATAAAGTATTTGCTTCAGTTTTGGCAAAAATGTTGGAATCGGTCTTGCCACTTTTGATTCATTTAGATCAGAGTAGATTTATCACCTCTAGACAGACACAAGATAATATTAAAAGATCAGTACATCTTCTATACCATGCCTCCCCGTGAAGGTCCCCATTTTTATTACTGAGTTTAGATGCAGAAAACGCCTTCGACCAGGTGGTGTGGCTGTTCCTGAAGGCCTCATTGGGATCCTTTGGTTTCTTTGCAACCTTTCAGTGACTAATTATGGGTATTTATGACCGCTCTAAAGTATATGGTAAAATTAATGGAGCCATTGCCTCCCCAATTTCTTTATACAGGAGCACATGGCAAGGGTGTCCACTTTCACCCCTGCTGCTTGCACTCTACTTGGAGCCACTGGCCCAGGCCTTGAGACAGGTGAAGGCTGTTACAGGACTTACAGTGGGTGGAGAACAGCACAAACTAGCGTTATACACAGATGACTTACTAGTCTATCTTACCCAACCGGAGTAATCTCTCCCTCACTTATGAGGTATACTTGAGGGATCTGGAAAGGTAGTAGGTTACAAAATAAATACCACTAAGCCGGAGGTCCTACAGGCAAATTACTTCCCAATAGACACAGTGAAGCAGCAACTCCCTTTTTGTTGGGGCATGTCACATCTGAAGTATCTGGGGGTGCAGTTGACTATTACTCTGATACATCTGCACCAATACAGTTATGCACCACTGATTAGACAATTCACTTTAGATCTGGAGAAATGGAATAATATCCCACTCTCCCTGATACAACAGGTGGAAGCAGTCCATATGAATTTGCTCCCCAGATTTTTATACTTGGCACAAACTCTCCCAATTGCTCCCTCTTTTTTTTAAAAAGAAGTAAATAAAAAAACATCAGATACATCTGGGACTCCTGACCTCCTAGGGTGAGGCTCCCAATCCTTCAGCTTCCATCCAAATCTGGGGGGGTTAACCTTGCCCTGTTTTTATAACTACTATGTGGCCTCTCAGATCAGGATAGTTTTTCTGTGGCTCCACCATTCCTATGTGTCGAAATGGAGTGAACTAGAAAAACGAGAGGAAGACCTGGTTAATTTGGATAAAAAACTGCTGAACTAATACCCCTTGATGAGGTAACGCATAACCCCTACACTAGAAACACTCTGTTGTGCTGGAGGAGACTTTGGATCTCCAAACCACTGGCCTCATATAATCATTTTGTACTCCCTGCCTTACTTACAATCCTTTCAACCTGCCAGATTAAACAAAGGTTTTCATACGTGGTGAAGACTTGGTATCCAAACTCTCCTTCAATTTTATAAAAAAGGATATTTACTGTCCTTTGACAAGATGTTGGTGCAGTATGGCCTCTCCCCACGGGACAGATTCAGATACATACAAGTGGTTAATTACATTAGGACCCTGCCCTCCCTTCTCACCCTGGGGGAAAACCACCCTCCATTGCTGGATATCTTTAGAATAGAATTACAAGGCTCTGCGTCACAAAAGCAAATGATCTCCTACATTTACAAAGCAGTCCTCTGCCTCCATAAACATACTTTAGATTCAGTGAAGCTTTCCTGGAAGAAAGATTTGGGAGGTAACATAGATCCTAAGGTGTGGGGCACTCACATTAGATATATGCATGTGGGTACAGGATCACACACCTGGAGAGAGTTCTCCTCGAAGGTGACCCTAAGATATTTCAGGACCCCTGCAATACAAAATAAATATAATTCCATGGGAGGATCTGCCTGCTGGTGTGGATGTGGATATGCCCCGGCGCCACAGGGCCATATCTTTTGGGGTTGTCCAATGCTCAGACCTATCTTTGGGGCCTTGCAGTCAGCTCTGGAAGAATTACTAGGGGCTCTGTTGATACTGACGGAGTAAATGTTTTTTTTCTGAACCTAGATAGAGAGATGAGAGACATCTCAACCAGGAAGCTCATTCAAGTATGTTTCCTTACAGCTAAGAAATCAATAACCAAAAAATGGCTTTCCCAGGTTCCCCCTACAATTAGACAATAGCAAGATCTCATGATTCAGACATACAAAATGGAAAAACCCATGGCTCTGATTAACCACCATATAGAAACCTTTGAGATACAATGAAGAAGATGGGTGTTCTATGATATGGTCCATAGGCAGGATTTTGTCCCATAACTACACCGCAGCATGGGTAATAGAAGAGGGTTGAGGAGTCTCCCCCCTTCAACAGGTCTTAGCTCCATGAATTTCCACCATAAGAAAATGGACTGTTTCTTTATCTTTAGTAACTACATCCTTAACCCCATCAGATTGTTTTCTTTTTTATTAATGAATGTATTTATAATGAGATGTACTATCAGTGTTTCTTTGTTAACGGACTGTGAAATTTGTATGCAGACTACCAGCTAAGATATTCCTGAACAAGTTGTTATTTATTTGTATGACCCAATGTACTGTTTTAATTGAAAAAGTTATTTTAAATAAAGAGTTAAAAAAAGTCAATTCAGTAAAACAAAAATGCACTATTAAGTCCACAGAAAAGGAAAAAAAAAAGCAGTTCAGTTTCATGTATCATTAGTTTCCGAGTCCAATGCCTCTGCTCTCGACACTGAGCCACTGCCAGGACCTTTTCTGTCCAATGCCTGCATCTGATGGATCATTAAACACACACACACACACACTTACTTCATCTCTGAAACCACCCTTAGCTGAGCTGGCGATATTACAGCATGTGGAATGGAAGCTTCCCACAGCAACTTCAGAAAAAACAACATCAGTTTGTTTCTCATGCTGGTGGGTAGCATAGCTGATATCAGGAAACAAATACACCACTTAGCTATTAAAAAGGAGTGGGCACTTGTGCTAAGCAAGGTACCTTGTCCCTCGTGCCAACCCTATCACAGCAAGCATAGTTCAAGAAGAATTTCCAGGCTGGCCCGGTGGCGCCGGATGCCACACCTTGCGCCATGCTGGCGACCTGGGTTCGGGAACGAGCCTGGATCGTCGGAGGTTGGCTGGGGGGGGGAGAGGATGAGAGAAAGCTGCCAACTGGCAGCGCTCTGCCTCAGGAGGAGAGAAATCACTGTCTCGGTGCTTGGCTGCCCTCTGGTGGAGGCTGGTGAGCAGCGCTGCAAGAGAGAGCCCTGACAGTAGGTCACAGGGGAGGGAGGAAGGGGTCCGGTCCAGAGCTGTGGTGCGCGTGTGTGCCTCCACACACATGCATCACTACTTCTGGGGGTCCTGGGGTAGTCAAGGGGAGAAAATGGAGGAAATGTTGGGGGCCGACGAGGATGAAGCCCCCGGACTGACTCAAGGGATCTGCTCGGCGCCAAGATGGTCTCCTACATGCTCCTGAAGGACCCTGAGTTCGTAGGCTCCTACGACGCAGAAGTCGACTTCACAGGAGGATAAAGAAAATTAAAAAAAAAAGAAGAATTTCCAGTGGGCACCTAAGTAGTGTAATCCTATATGCCATTTGGTTCCATGGCTGGGAATTCTGGCCATAGATTGAGCATTCAGGCTTACAGTATGGGCATTCCTGCACCTCATGAAAGCACTGTGGCACAAAAGGGGACCATTCTAGACCTCAAGGTAGGAATTCTGCCTCTAGGTTGGGCATTACTGGTTACCAGTGGCTAGCCCCCTACTTAAAGTGAGCATTTCAGCCCTCAGGGTGGCCAATATTGCCATAAGGTAGGCATTCTGGCCCTAGGGTAGGCAGTGTGCCCCTCAGACTGGGAATTCCAACACCTCAAGGGTGGGCATTCTAGCACACTGAAAGGGCACTGTGTCCCTCATTGTGGGCACTCAGGCCCCCAGGTGGGCACTGACAGCCACGGTGGACACTGTGGCACACAGGGCAGGCATTTCTGCACACAGGGTGGGCCATCCGGGGGGGGGGGCGCTGTGGAGCACACCCACCAACAAGTCGTGGGAAAGGAGAGCTCTTAAAAATCAAAGCCACAGGGCTGATAAACGTTAATATTTTTGATCCAATACCACTTTGAATGATAGAATCTAATTCTCTTCACTGCAAGGAATCTATTGATACCAGATTTGGACGATGGGTTGCTAAAACTCAGCCACTTGCAGAACTGACGACATTGGGAGAGTTACAGATACAAGCCCACTCAGGGCCTGAACCACCTTGGAAGGCCCTACAGAAAGCAATGCAGGCCATAGATAGCAAAATTGAGTTGGCCCTAACTTGTATGGCTGAGCAGGATGTCAAGATAGACATTGCTACAAAAACAGCAGAAGTGGCAGAGTCGATGGCTACTAAAGCTTTGGCCTCAACATCTAAACTGACCCAAGAAAATGTACAATTATGCTACAGATTAGAAGCCCTGGAAAATTCGCAGAGGGTCCAAAATGTTCAAATAGTGGGGCTGCCAGAGTACATCGAGGGGGAGAATCTGCTCACATTTCTAAGCAAATGGTTACCTGAAACTTTGGGCTTAGAGGGGACCTTCTCAACATGCTTTCTTAAAGCATATCGCATCACTCCCAGAGCAGCCGCTAACCAGGGAGATGCACCACGGACCATCCTGCTTCAAACCGTAGGAGCCGAGAAGCGGAACATGATGTTACAAGCTGCCAGAGGAGTGGGAACTCTCAATTATCAGGGAAAGACTGTACACCATTTTCCCGATCTATCTTTCGCCACTTGTGCCCGGAGGAAAAGCTCTGATGGGGTACGAGCTAAACTCAGGAGTCTTGGTGTTGCGCACTCTCTGTTGATGACTGCCCGCTTGAGAGTGTTTTATGGCAGGCACATGTGGCAATACACCGACCCTGAAGAGGCCGGAAAGAAAGTTGAATCCATCGGGAGGGAGTTTACTAGATCGAGACCGGAGGAATCCGAATCAGAAAACGACGACTGAACAGTTACTTAAATGGTTGGACTTGATTTACCACCCTGTTTTCTCCTCAACTAAACATCTATTTGATTACAACTGCTTGTAATGGGGATCTGGTGGGGAATGTTGAGACCACGGGGGAGTAGCCCAAATCATAGCTAATGTTGGACGCTAAAAGGCTGCCATTGAAGGGGGTGATAGCCTGATTATTTTTTACTGTTAAAAGGGGCAAGTAAGATATAATAAGGGGCTAAAGACAGCTATCTGGTACCTTGCTTTCTGCCTTATTTTGGGTGCTAGAAGCAGTGAGTTTGACTGGGTAGTTACTAGTATAATCTGATTTTTCTTCTTCTCAGTCTCGTAGCTTTGAATGTTTAACTGTCTGTTAAAATTGAAAGAGCAGTTTATACATTATTAATTTGAACATCTTCATGACCACATAACATGTTAAGCAGCATCAATGTAGGAAGGGGGGTCACATCAGCACTGGTTGCTGAGTCTGAATTTCAGAATTTCTACATTTTTGGTTTGAAATGATCACCCATAGTTCTTTAGGGTGCAGCATATTGTGGACGTAATGATCTTTGGACTTAATGTTATAGTAATACCCCCATCTCTGCAATCCTGATTGCATAGACTAGATATACCAATTACATTGGATGTATTGTCTGACAATATATGGAGATCTCTTGCATGAGATGATAATATGTAATTGTTTTTGTTTCAAAAGCAATAAAATATAAATAACAAAAAAAAGAGTGGGCCATCCCACCCTAGAGTGAGCATTCTTTCCTTAAGGTAAGCATAACTGAACCCAAACAAACAGAAGTGAGAAAGAAATCATTGTCTTAGCTGAGATTTGAACCCAGACTGCCCAGAACACCATTTTATTGTGCTACCAGCTGCACCACTAAGGCAACTGGAAACCTGGGACTCCCAGAAACACCTTACTGTTTCTGTAATGCGCAGCCTGGTGCTGAACAGATAATTACATTTTTATTCACAAGGGTGTGGTGTGCATATGCATGGAACCTAAACAAACAGAAGAGAGAAAAAAGGGTCTTTTTTTTTTTAAAACTTTCTTTATCCCTGTTGGTCTCTGGCTAACCGAGGTATCTCTCAGTTGGACCCACTGGACCTCATCTCCACTGCCTGCCTGAGCACCTCTCCTGATTGAGGCATTGGGTGCTGGGTCCACCTCTCAACCATAAGACCGTGACAGGAGGAGGCAGTGACCACAGAGAATCAAGTCAGGGTCGGGGCCAGCACTGGACATGTGGGCTCAGCCACAGCAGTTCCACCATTGTTGGTTTTTTTCCACTTTTCTGGTCCCCCCCAGACACAGGACATGCAATGCTGTCCACCACGTGATGTGCGCACTCCCACCTACGTCTGCAGGATGGCCACCTGACGCCCCTTCTCAAAGTCCCAGACTGCAGTGCACCCATTCTCCACTAGGTGCCTCTAGTGTTGCGGGATGTGGACCCCCTCCTTCCCAGGAGAGGAGAGCAGACCATCAAATGCTCAATCCTCTCCTCCCTGACCGACCCCCAGTTCCCTGGATTCATTCCAGAACCCGGGTCACTGGTGTTGCACAAGGCAAGGCTGATGCCTCAGCCCTCAGTGCCACCGGGCCAGTCTAGAAATAAGTGTCTTAAAGGTGATAGGAAACCGATTTTTATACCTCTATATGTCCCCCAGTTGTTCTTTTATTGGTTACCCAGTATTCTGATATGATTTTGGCATTTCTTGTTAAATTAATAATCTGACTTTGTTGCCTTTGTAACTACTCTGAACCTCTCTCTCCTCAGCAGTTGCTGATCTCTCTTTTCATGCTGCCTGAACATTCTGTGACATCAGAAACTCTCATTCCAGGCCATTCAGATGAATAGCATGGAATGGGAGTTATCGATGTCATAGAGTGTCTTAGAAATATGAAAAACAAGAGCAGTAGCCAGTGAGGAGACTAGAACTCTGTGTAGATCTGAAGGCACCCCAAAGCTAGATTATTCATTCATCAAAAAATCATCAAAGCATATCAAAATATATAACTGGCATGGAAAGGAAGACAGAATAGCAGCTAATTATGTAAAAATCATTTCCTTTAAGCTGGCCCAGTGGCGAAGAGGACTGAGGCCTTACCTTTTCCCACACCAGCGACCTGGGTTCTGGAACAAGCTTAGACTGCTGGGGGTCAGACGGGGAGGGAGAGGATTGAGTGTCTGGAGGACAGCTCTCCTCTTTCAGGGTGGGGTGGTTTACCGTCTTGGCCCTTGGCTGCCCCCAGGTGGAGGCCTGAGGGTAGTACCGCAAGTCTGAGTGACAAGAAAGGGAGGGGCCACAATCCCTTTTTTTTTTTAACTTGTATTTTACTGAGAGCTTTAGACATATCACAAAATAAATCTGCAGAGGTACAATGGCCAGAAAAGCACAGTAAATAATTCATAATTACCAAAGCAGGATAGTATTCTATTGAATTATAACTAGAGTTTAAGGTACATAAGACAATATAGAAACAAAGACCAGTCTCTTATGGGTTTCAAGAAACTTTGACGTTTTCCTTCTAGGTCGATGTGTCGAGGATACAGAGTTCCAGCTGTCACCTCCCTGCATGAGACTGAAGAATTAATGCCAGGATTTTGCTGGAATACATTATCACTTGCTGAAATAGATCAGTTCAAACCCATAAGTCAACCTGACCCAGATCTGTGCCATTTATCCCATTAAGCTCCTATATGTATAGCTTTCCTTTGTTAGTATTTATAATTTCTATTGAAACTAATTGTAACTTTCAACCATACCAGAACTATTAATACATAAAACAAAACGTTATCCATTAGGTGTTCTATGTGTTGCCTTGTTCTTTATGCACAAAACTGATTAATCAGAATAAGGCAGGTTCCATCTTTATTAGGGAAAAACTAGACTAGAAAGAATACAAAATAATAAGTGGCCATTTCAACGGACACAGAAGTCGTCCTAGGGTGTTGCTTATCTCACATTTTTGTAGGAGTTGCTCCAAGACTGACCTGCCCTCAGTTTCTTCTATAAAATTAAAATAAAGGAGCCCCCTAGAGTTGTACCTATCCACCTGTTACAGTAACTTGGCTGTAATAGCCTCTATAGACATGATACCCTTTAAATGATGTGTCCATTGGGCTTCTCTCAATTGCTTAACTGTTAGCCAATTTTGGGTTACAACTTTTAGGGCTGCCACCATCAGAATATGGAATAATTATAGTAATGTAGGCAAATGAAGTTCTTCAGGTGGAAGACCAAGGGGCCACAATCCTGCAGGCGTGTGCACCTCCATGCACACACCTTATGTGTGGCTGTGGCTGACTGACAGGGGAGAAAAGATGAGAAACGTTTAGGGTGGGCTAAATGAAGCCCTGCCCACCTTCCTCCACCCCACAGCACCAGCTGGTCACCTGACCCATCTGGATGTGTGTCTCAGGGTGGGGGTAGGACAGACCTCCACTTCCTGGCTCCACCACAGGGGGGACTCTAAAAGGAATCTCGGCCAGCGTTGCAGATGATGGGTGAGAGGGGGGTGGGGCCTGGGCTTAGCAAGCCGCCCTCACCGAGCACAGAAGAGTGATAAACTTCTATGGCAAAATAAAGAAATAAGTGGCTTAGCAGGGCAGCCATTCTGTTGGGTAGGGGTCAACCCAGGAGAGTTCCACATAGGGAATGCTCTGAGGATGTGGTCAGTCCTCCAGGGTATATATGTAAACCCACCATTAGACAACCATACACAGAAACATGATCTTACTGGTTAATGAAATCATATGCTGACTGAAATGTTGAAATGGTGCAAAGTTTTATTAAAGTGCTCCGTAGTGCAGACATGGTATTATGTCGGGACCGTGGCCTAGTACCCAAAGTTTCTAACATGTGCATGCACTTTCCCAAGGGATACTTTCAACATCTGAACACTCCTTTTTATACAAACAGTTTTAAAGAGACAGTGCAGTAGTGCTAAACAATCATAAAGTGCAAGCAATAAAGACATTTAACACAGAGCTGCTTTTTAGAATTGATTTCAAGATAGCAGGGACATATGTGATTGCATCATTGCACTCATCAAAAAGTTATAAAGTGCAAATAGTGTCCCTGGGAATTTCATAGGCATAAGATTGGTAATACATATGCCAGCCTGGTGGCGCAGAGGGTGGAGGCACTGGATGCCTTACCTGGTCCCACGCTGGTGATGGACTTGGGTCGCAGCGAGCCAGCATGGAGGGAGGGAGGGTGGGAGCAGGACTGAGTAGCCAGAAGGCAGCCTCCTCCCAGGGTGGTTGGCCGCCTCAGAGTCCCCTGCCACCAGCTGGAGGTCTGGGTTAGCACAGGCAGAGGGGCGACATTTGTAGGGAGGGCACCCCTAGATGCAGCATATGTGTGTGTGTCTCCACATGCGCACACGCATCCGAGGTACAGGGATGGGTTACGGGGAGAAAAAAATGGGACAAAACACTACAAAATATATATGGAAAAAAAAAGATTGGCAATACATGCAAATGTCAAACAAACACTGTTTCAATATCCAACATAATTCCTGAGATATACAACTGCTTTGAGGTCTAGTAAAATGTCCAAAGGTAAAAGTACATACTGTAAAACTAGTTATTAGTACAGAAAGTAATTTTAGCGTAAACACAAATTCAGCCATGATTGCATAAATTTAATTTAGCTCCAAGTCAATGGCACTACATTCACTATAGTGAAAGTGTTAATAGGGCTAATTAGCATAACTTTATTTTAAAGCTAATCTGTGAGTCAGTGACTATAGCAAAAATGATTTGACAGTGAAAATATCTAGTTCTACAGTAATTAAGGATCACTCATAAGTTAAGAACCACTTTTACTTGTGAATGTAACAGTTGCTGTAATTCCATCTTTGAACACAATGTCATTTCATTCCAACAATTAAGAAACCAGAAGGAAACATAAAACAGCTAGAATTTACATCTGAAATCAAGTTCATTTTCCTTAAAAAGATGCAAGTTCAATTCTTTCACTGAGACCTGGACCAACAAGTTGATAAATCCAAAAGACCTCTCTGTGCAAAAGTCTCCCCCTCTTGGGCCAAGGGTGACTTTCTCTGTTGCAAAGAAAGTAAAAGAGTGTCCACGACCACAGTTCTTATAGTGCATGACTAATGCCTCTCCGGGTTCTCATAGGCAGTATCACACAAGTGTTCTCCAGCACAAAATGTACTGGGTGGCCAGCCTGCCTACGCAGCGGTTGGATTTCCCTCTGCGATGCCAGCGACCTGGGTTTGGGAATGAGCCCGGGCCACTGGAGGGTCGGCCAGGAGGAGAAGGCTTGAATGTCCCATGATTGCTCGCCTTCTCCGGGGGGGGAGGGGGGACCAAGGTCCACTGATTGCCTGACCCCAAGTGGAAGCTTGGGATATGACAAGTCCTGCAGTAGCAGGAGGAGCCAGTCTGTGATATGGGGTGGAAATTGGCACGTAGCACCTTGACGTCAGGGGCATACCTCATGGGGAGAAAACGGGAAAAAAGCTCTCCATGCTCTGGGGAGATGGAGCACCAGGAACAGATCCCTCATGGCCTCGGACTGACCACCCTTCCAGTTCCTGAGGAAATCTGGATTGTCAGGGTGTACCTGCCCCACCTCGTCCCCGCCCAGGGGAAAAGCCACGGCTCCATGGGGTGAGCATGAGAAGGGTGAAGGTAGGTGGTGGAGGTGAGGGATGTCTCCATAGATGCTCCCAATGAAATGGAGCCTGGGGACAGGGGTTGAATAAATAGAATAAAAAAAAAATGAACTGGGTGTACATTCAGCCATGTAAATGACACCCGAGGTAGTACAATTCATAAATCTTCTCATATCATACAGCTTGCTCGAGTGTACACTCTTGGATGTAGTAGTCTTCCTCATCACAGTTACCATATTTATGCAGGCTGGGGGGGCAGGGGACAACCACATCTGGAGCCATCTAAACATAAATGGGGTAACTGTGTTTATTGCTGTGCCTCAGGTGTCATTTACATGGCTGAAAGTACGTGCAAGTCATTTTCCATTGGCAAAAACTATTAGGAAATCAAAGGTTCATGTTGGTGAACACTTCAGTGACATTGACCATGAGACCCTGAGAGTGCAAATATATATATATATATATATATATATATATATATATATATATAGCACTGAATGTACCGCAAGTAGCACAGAGAACAGCACAAGAGGGGGTGGGTTTGGGGATTGGGAGAGGAGGGCACCAATGAAAGACACACAGCTGGAAGCTGCAACACTGGACTTAGGATTTGCAGATTCTTCAGGTGAAGCTACCTCTGGCTGGAAGCTGCAACACTGGATTTAGGATTTGCAAGAAAGCGAGTTGTGCTCACAGCAGAGGGAGGTGAACCTTACAATTTACAATCGTCTTTGGTTTGAAGCAGATTCCTTAGGAAAGTTAATATTCTTCAGGTGGAGGATACTTCTAACTGAAGGGTGAAATAAGGAACTTAGAATTATCAGAAAAGGCAGTCTTTTAATCAACAGAGGGAGGGGGACCTCGCTTTACTTTTGTTACAATTGTTAAGATTTTCAGTGCAGGAAGAGTTTAAACCCACAGGTACTGAATACTGTTTACTGTGTCTGTCCTTGTGCACAGCTGACGTGTTTTGGGGCTGACTGCTTTCAGAGCACAGGTCACTTTCAGAGCACAAGTCACCAGGCTGTTTTGGGGCTGGGGAGGTTTGCCTCTGTTTGACTTGGATGTTTGGATTTTTCTCTGTTTGATTAGCAGGGTATTTTCTCTGTCAAACTGTGGTGTAGGGCATCTTGCTGACAGGAAGGCACTCATTGCTGCGGTAGGTCAGAGCTTTTAGCTGATTGTTTCGTGAGGGCACAATTTAGGCCCAAACCCTTCCCACCCTCACCCCACCCACCCCTGGAAATAGTTTCTTTATACCTGGGTTCTGACATACTTCTCAAGAGGGCAAGGTGCATATCACTGTCATATCCTCTAGCACACTGCACTGACAATATAAACATACACATTATATAATATATATATTTCTATATAAAAAAAATCACACACACACTGGACAGTAGTAAGGGAACCTCCCCCATCCATGGAGCACCAGAGCCACCACCACTACCTCTGAGGTTGCGAAGAAAGCACAGCAGTTGGACCACAGTGGACTCAGAGAGGGTAAGGGTGGTGGAACAGAGGCAAACGCAGTCCATACACCATTCTGGGGGAGCATAGTTCCCCTATGGATGCACCCGGAGAGGACACTAAGGAGGTTGCAGACAACTGTCACAAGGGAGGCCCTCAGGAAGGAGGCAGAGGGCACCACAGGGAAAGGAAGCAGCTCCTGGTGGGGGACTCAATTATTAGGGGGACAGAACTGGGGGGAGCAGGGAAAACTGAAGTAAGGTGCCTGCCTGGTGCCATGGCTTGGAGGGACAGGAAGCGCATCCTTAGGATCACGAGAACAGTTGCACGGGAGTCTGAGTTGGACATCATTGTCCATCTAGGGACAAATGACTTGGCTCATCATGAGATTAGAGCAGTGCAGAATGACTTTGTAGAGTTGGGGAGGGGCCTAAGACAAGTAGGACACACAGTATCCTTCTCAGAGGTGCTGCCTGTCAGTGGCATGGGTGAAGCAAGGGTACTTTGCGCCATGCAGTTTAATGAATGGTTGAAAAAATGGTGTGGAGCACAGGGGTTTGGCTTCATTTGGGGACTTGGGTTCCACCTGGAGGGACACCAGCCTATACTAGCAGGACAGTCTGCGTCTGTCCAGGAAGGGAACAAGTCTTTAGGGCAATCGGTTTAAATGCTTCATTGGCAAGCTTTTAAACTAGTCAAGGGGGAAGGCACTGATAAGCAGCAGGAAAATCCCAGCCTCCCCCTACAAAACAGGGTACTAAATGAGAAAAAGACCAAGATAGAAAGGTCAGTGGGGGGTGCTGCTACAGAAGGTAAAGCCATCAAAAAATGGAGAGCAATGAGTACCAATACCCATAGTCTGGGTATCAAGCTTCCTGAATTAGTGGCCTTGATGGAGGAGGAACATCTGGATATCATGGCAATCACAGAAACATGGTACACACAGAACCATGACTGGGACATAAACATACCAGGATACACTATCTACAGGAGGGACAGGGAGGGTAAAAGAGGAGGAGGAGTAGCTCTCTGCGAAAGGGAAGGAATCAAAGCAACAGAACAAAAGGGTAAACAGGGAGGAGAAGAAGCACTGTGGGTCAATTTGGAGGCAGGCAATGGCACCACAATCCGCACAGGGGTTGTATACAGACCCCCTTCTCAGGGGGAGTAAATGGACAAGGAAATGATAGAAAGTATACTTAGAATGGCAGAAAAAGGGGAGATATTGCTGATGGGTGATCTGAATATGCCAGATGTTAACTGGAGTGCAGTTGCAGCAGCCACTTCTAAGAGTGGGGTTATTCTAGATGCCCTACAGGGGGCATGTCTTAGACAACTAGTATTGGAACCCACTCAAGAGGGAGCAATCTTAGACCTGATTTTCTCAAATGGAAATGGAGAGAGGATCACAGATGTAGAAGTGGGTAGCCATCTGGGAACTAGCGACCATCGAACAGTATGGTTCACAATAAACACAGCAATAGAGTCAAGCCATACAAAGGCAAAAGTACTGGACTTCAGGGGGGCTGACTTTGCCAAAATGGGTGAGTGTCTAAGGAATGCATTAGCAAATGGGCAGGAAGGAGGGTGGAAGAACAATGGGAATAATAAACTGCCATCACAGAGGTAACAAGCCTTGTGTGAAGCAAATAAACAAAACAAAATGATGTAAGAAATCACTATGGTTCTCAAAGGAGGTGGCAGTGAAGGTTCAAGAGAAAAGAAAGCATTCAGAAAGTACAAGGAATCACAGAAGGAGCAGGACAGAGAATTTTATCCGTGCTAAGCAAAAGGAAGCTGGGAAGGCAGTCAGAACAGCAAAGGCCCGAACTGAGGAAAAGATAGCCAACTCAGTTGAGAGAAGGAGATAAAACCTTTTAGGTACATCAGGGAGCGAAGAAAGACCAAGGGAGGGATAGTGAGGCTTAGTAAAGGGAGGGGGGGCAGAGGTGACAGTGAAAAGGCAGAGATATTAAACAAATATTTTGCTCAGTATTTACAAATGAAGAGGGGATGTACCTAAAACAAACAATAGAAACACTCTGGATACAGAAGTTGATACCAGCTCATTTACAGAAGAAAGGGTTCTGAAAGAACTCTTAAAACTGAAGGTGGACAAAGCAATGGGCCTGATGGGATTCATCCCAGAATTCTAAAGAACTAAGGGTAGAACTAGTGACACCACTGACTACCCTCTTTAACAAATCATGGGATAATGGTGTGGTACCTGAGGACTGGAGGAGGGCAGATGTGATTCCCCTTCACAAAAGTGGGAGCAGGGCAGAAGCAGGAAACTACAGACCTGTTAGTTTAACCTCAGTGATAGGGAAAATGATGGAATCACTTCTGAAGGAAAGAACTGTCTACTACCTAGAGGCCAGAGGGGCACAGGACCCAAGGCAGCATGGATTCACAGTGGGATGGTCATGCCAGACGAATCTAATAGATTTCTTTGACTGGGTGACCAAAGTAGTAGATCAGGGAGGGGCTGTGGACATGGTCTACCTAGACTTTAGCAAAGCATTTGACTCAGTCCCACACAAAAGATTAATATACAAGTTAGCCAGCCTGGGAGTGGGTCCCAAGATGATAGCCTGGGTAAAGAATTGGCTGGAGAATAGGACACAGAGAGGTAATGGTAAATGGAGTCCACTCTAGAAGAAAGGGGGGTTACTACTGGGGTACCGCAGGGTTCAGTATTAGGACCGGTCCTCTTCAATGTCTTTATAAGCGACATTGCAGAGGGACTGGAAGGAAAAGTATGTCTCTTTGCAGATGACACAAAGATCTGCAACAGAGTTGATGCACAAGGTGGGGTGGAAAGGATGAGAAGGGACTTGGCAAGGTTAGAGGAATGGCCAAATGTATGGCAGCTTAGATTCAATGCTAAGAAGTGCAAGGTAATGCACCTGGGAAACAAAAACCCAGGGGAAGAGTACACAGTGGGGGGTGAGATACTAACAACAACAAAAATGGAAAGGGACCTGGGGGTAGTCATATCAGATGACCTAAAGGTGGGCAAGCAATGTGAGAGGGCAGCAAGGAGGGCTGGGGGGATACTGGGATGCATAGGGAGAGGCATCACCAGTAGAAAACAGGAAGTTGTTATCCCTCTGTACAGACAGTTGGTGAGACCCCATCTGAGTACTGCATGCAGTTCTGGAGACCCAGTCTCCGCAAGGACATAGACAAGATGGAAGCTGTCCAGAGGAGAGCAACTAAAATGGTGCAAGGTCTGCACGGAAGACATGAAGAGAGACTAAAGAAGCTTAATATGTATAGCCTCGAGGAAAAGGAGGGAGGGGGACATGATAGAAACTTTCAAGTACCTCAAGGGAGTCAACAAAGTCCAAGAGGGTAGCATCTTTCAAAAAAAGAGATGTGCAAGAACAAGGGGGCACAATTTGAAGATGGGGGGGTGGCTCAGAGGTAATGTAAGGAAGTATTTTTTTCACAGAGAGGGTTGTGGATGCATGGAACGGCATTGGTTGTGGAGTCAAAAACAGTGGTTGAATTCAAGCATGCATGGGACAATCATAAGGCAATTCTAGGGGGTGAGGGTAGAAAGAAGTAGGCTGCTGGTTAACTAGGATCTGCAACTTATCCATTAGGTAGGGAAATGGGCAGACTGGGTGGGCCAAGCGGTCCTTATCTGACATCAAATTCTATGTTTCTATGTAACACAGCAGCAAAGGTATCACAAAAATTTATTTAAAACAAACAGCATGGGAAACAGCCCATAGAAACAAAAACAACATAAATAAAATCAGTGGCACTCAACCATTATAAAAAAAAATGGCAGCTGCCTGTTACAAAACAGAAAAAAGGGAACCTGCTCATTATAAAATAACCAAAACATGGCACCCACCTGTTGTAAATTAAACAAAAAATGGCACTTGCCCTTTATACAATAAAAAAATTGCACCTGCCCATTATAAAACAATGAAAAAAAACTGCACCCACCAGTTATAAACCAACCTAAAAATTGAACACCCACCTTATAAAACTACCAAAAAATGGCAGCCATCCATTATAAAATAACCAAAAAATGGCAGCCACCCATTATAAAACAACCAAAAAAGTTAAAAAGGGCACCCGGGGGGGGGGGGCGGAGACTGCAGCCAACAGGACAAGAGGTGCTTGAGAGGAGCCCCTGAGGCTGAGCAATATAGCTGTTACTTTATAGAGTTTACTTATTAGTTTTTGCTGGTTATTTGCAGATATTTTAGTAAAACAGAGTTTTCTGGTATAGAATATAAAAATCAGATGTCTCTGACATGGGGAAGCAGTGCCAAGCTGAAACTCAAGAGACTGGGAAAGGCAAGGGACAGAAGCCGCACGATCAAGTGCCAGAAGGGGAACTGAGCCATGAGGCTAGAGGTTTGACTGAGCCCTCTAATGGTGCTCTATTGAAGGACATCTGCGGCCTTCACAAAAAAGTGGACAATATCAACAATCATTTTGTAGAAATTGAGACAAGAATGGATTTATTGACTTCGGAGACAAAATCGGCAACTGACTCTGCTAATAAGTCAGTCATGGTGGTTTCTGGCATTATCTCTGAAAATAAAATGTTACGTTTGAGACTTGAATATCTCAAAAACAGTACCAGAAGCACATATCTTAGAATCCTGAGCATCCCCAAAGATTCTGAAGATTTTTCTTTAAATAAGATTTGCTGGAGAAACTTTTAAATATCGACCTCACAGGGTTATTGCATAACGCTTACCATTTGACTCCGAGGAGAAGACCAGCAAACATTGTTCAACCCAGAACAGTCATGGGGATTACAGGGAGAATGCGTATTTGGGGATCACATTTTACAAGCTGCAAAAAAGAAAGACAACATTTTTATGGCAGACGGAATACAGATCTACCGCTTCTCAGACCTAAGTTTCGCTACGCAGCAGCACCACAAAAGTTTTGATGCAGTACAGGCGGAACTAAGAGCGCTGGGAATTAATCATGCCCTTCAGTTCCCAGCTTGACTGCGAATCATCTATGCAGGCAACACATTTATGTTTACTGACCAATTGGATGCCAGTATGTGCCTTGAAATAATGAAGAAAGACTTTGTTCAGCACACACAATCTTCTGTATCGGAAGAAGCATGATGTAATGGACCCAGTTATTGTTGGACTCTGTGTTTATTGTGCAGTACGAGCCTTATAAATCAAATTGTCAAAGTTATAGCTGGTTATTTAATACAGTAGTCACAGTCTTCGGGGCTCAATTAAACACCTGAGGGTGGGGTGATGCCAGGATCGAGGGTTTGATTAAGATATATATAATTTCCTCCTCTTGGTCACTTCTGTTAGAGAAAGCACAAAGAAAGAGAGGCACTTGACACTGTCGGGTAGCCGAGGTGGTAAGATGCCAACACCATGTGGCCCGACAGGAACACGGTTGGCTCTATGTGCAATCTGCCTTAAATTCTGGCACACAGTTCATTCCCTCAGGCTGACACAAATACTAAGGTTAGTAAATTAATGCTGGTCTACAATACTGAGTACAGTTGTCCTGTAATACCTCTTATTTGCATAGTCCAGTGTTTTGGGTGAGGGAGCAGGAAAGAGCTTGTACTAACAAACTATCAAAAATTCAGTGTTACAAATGTTTAATAGGTTTCATCTGCTTAGTTCAGAGGGCAGAATTCAGGCACGTCGCCTAACTTTGGGACACTTTTTACTGTTCTTTTTCCATTAACTTTGAACATCACAGATTGTGATGTCATGTGGTGCTAAGCACCGGGAAGAACTTTGAGAGATTCTTATTGTTATTAAATTTATAAGTGTGCTACTTTAGGCTCATTTGGTAAGCATATTGGATTCAATGTGGTCATTATTTTTGGATAACCCAACTGTATGCAACAAAGGATGAGGAGTAATGAATCCTACTATACAATTGCTTTATAATTACTGGGCAGTGCTTGTTCCCGTAGGGAAACCCGGTTATAATTTGCTGTTATAACCAGCTGGCTGTAACAGCAAACACACACCTGCCTCCATGCACACGCTAGCCTCTCTCTCTCTCGCCACTTTTCTCGCTATACAGAAGCCAAAACTGCCACTCAGCGGTAAGTAAAACCCCTGAAAAACAAATAAAAAGACAACAAGAAGTATCACAAAAACATAAGGCCCACTCTGCAAGCCTAAAACATTACAATAATTTAAAATTTTGGCAGACCACAGACCATGCTGAATCCCGACTGGTCCACAGCTACCTCAACACTGAGCTCTGTTTTTTTTAAATTTTATTTAATATAATTGCTGTGGTGAAAAAGTGCAGGCCAGCAATTATATAAAATAAAGTCAGAAAACTACAACCTGGTGAAAAGCAATATCCTGAAAAGGTATGACATCTCAGGAGAGACATACAGGCAAAGATTCCAGTCTCTGAAATATAACTCAGTCGACAACCCTCGAGAAGCCTACATCCATCTCAGAGAACTCCTTATGAAATGGCTCTAACCAGAGGGCAAAACACTCCCACAGATCATCAAAACATTTGTAATGGAGCAGTTCATCAACATCCTACCCATGGACGTACAGCTTTGGGTAAAAGAACACTGACCAGAAAGCGGGGAAAAGGCTGTTGCTTTGACTGAAGACTATGAAATGGCCAGACATGCCACAGCAGTAAGGTAACAGCCAAGCATTGGTAAGACACTCTTTTTCCCCATTTAAACTCCAAGTGTGATAAGAACTCTGGTGGGGGTAACAATCTGCGCCCAAAGACTTTATTTGCTATAACTGTAATAAGCCAGGTCATATTGCAAAAAATTGCCATAGTAAGAAGAGTGACACTGGAGCAGATTTGTCCTTAGCAAATTGGGGCAAGTACTTAGATGTGAAGATGGGAGCTAAGACTGTGAAGGGACTTATAGATTTGGGAAGCAGACAGACCCTAGTGCATATTGAAGCGCTAGGAAAACAATGTCCAAAAGGACCAGGTACTGGTGTCATCTGCATCCACGGGAACACTCTATACTATACCACCAGTCAAGTGACTCTGACTGTTAATGGGGTGTTACACCAAATGAAAGTGGGGGTAGTACACGAGTTACCTGTACCTGTGATTATTGGAAATAACTTTTCAGGATTTACTGAGTTAATCAAAGAGGGAGTAAATCCTGATGTTTTAGCAGCTGTGGTGACAAGAGCTCAGCAAAGAAAATCTCAGATGGTGGGGACTCCTTTTCTTTTGCTGATTTTGATTTGGACTTGTTTGAGCAGAGCTCCAAGATCCGAAAATCCAGGAAAGAAAGACGACACCTGAAGAAACAGTGGCAACAAAAGACTGATGGACATAAGGGGATAACATATGAAAATGCTGAAACTAAACTGATCACTGATTGTGATTTTCTTTCAGAACAAGCCAACAATGATTCTCTTCAGGGTTATTTTAAGCAGCTGGGGGTGAAACCAAAACAGGGTGAACCTGTGTTTAAAAAATGTAATGGGCTACTATGCAGAGTTTGATTTAAACCTCAGACACAAAACCAGATAGAACAACTGGTTATACCACAGAAGTATAGACCTGAGTTGTTACAGATAGCACTTGATAGTCCTATGGCTGGTCATTCGGGGAGGGATCGCACCCTTGCCAGATTGCTGTACAAATTTTAATGGCCTGGAATTCATGAAGATGTTGATACTTATTGCAGTTGTTGTGCTGAGTGTCAGAAAGTAGCCCCAGTGACTAAAAAAAGGCAAGATGCCCCTGGTACCCCTACCCTTGACAGATGTGCCTTTTGAGAGAATTGCAATGGATGTGGTTGGCCTCTTAGACAAAAGTAAAAAGGTAATCGATTCATTTTGGTAGTATGTGACTATACTACTCGATACCCAGAGGCAGTTCCAATGCATACTGTCACAGCCCCAAAAGTGGCAGCAGAGCTTGCCAAAATTTTCAGAAGGGTGGGCATACCAAAAGAGATTACTACTGATCAGGGTAGTAATTTTTGTGCTGCATTACTGAAGGAGCTGTACCGACTACTAGGTATCACTGCCATAAGAACCTCCCCTTATCGCCCTCAGACAGACAGCCTTGTTGAGCGTTTTAATCAAACCCTAAAACGCATGTTAAAAAGGTTTGTAAAAGGGAAAGGGAAAGACTGGGACCAGTACTTACCTTACCTTCTTTTTACTTACAGAGAAGTGCCACAGGCATCAACAGGTTTTTCACCATTTGAAATGCTGTATGGTAGACAACCTAGAGGGCCACTAGATGTAATAAAAGAAACATGGGAAGATAACCCCAATCAGAAACAATCTATTACATCTTATATGTGTGCCCCGAGAAGGAAGCTGGCAAAATATGTTGAAATCTGTCTGGCTCCCATACCCAAGGGCACCTCCTCTTTGGGAGGGCAAGTAGTTGGGACAGCTCACCAACATCATCCAACTCGGGCGCTGTTATGCAATGCCAGATCCATTAGAAACAAAACTGCTCTTATAGCAGATTTTGTTGAAACAGTGGATCTGGCTTGCATTACCGAGACCTGGTTAGATGGAAACGCTGCCCCAATTTTAGAGGCAGCTATTTCCGCTGGGTACTCAGTTATACATCACCTGAGATTGGATCACGGGGGGGGCATTGCGGTCTGTTTCAAGACCGAATTGAGCCTAACTGGTGTTCCAGTTGAGGAGGCCACATCATTTGAGTGTACTGTGGTAACTGGTGTGGGGTGCAGGATAGCACTCATTTATAGTCCACCAGGTGATGAGAAGCTGTTCCTGCAGGAAGTAGCAAACTTCGCCGCCGACATGACATTGGAGTTGCCCAGACTGATGGTTCTGGGCGACTTCAATGCTTGGGACAATGATGAATTCTCACTTTTTGGACAACACTTCCCCCAGGTGATGATATCTCTGGGCTTCACACAGGTTGTTTCCTCAGCTACTCACAATGGTGGTCACTCTGTTGATTTGGTCTTCCTTCTGGGGATCGAGGCCTCCGACTTGGTGGTGGAACCTGTCGGTTGGTCTGATCACTGCACTATTAGGTTAAATTTTTCTGCCCCCCTGGGTAGGTCGGCCCCTGTGGAGATGGTCAGTTACCGCTCTTTGCGGGATGTTGTCCCTGAAGACCTGGTGGCGGTGATTGACCTCTTGGTGTTTGGCGAGAGTAGCACGGATCCTGTGCTGTTAGTCATGGCCTATAATATGGCCATTTCTTCAGCTCTCGATCTGATTGCTCCTGTCTGTGTTCGCCCCCTTCCCCTTTGCCCTGGGGACCCATGGTTTGATGGGTCCCTGAGGGAATTGCGGAGGTTGGGGCATAGGTTAGAGCGTCGCTGGTGGAGGTCTGCCTTGGATGTTGGCCATCTTATTTTGTTAGAGCATTATGAACTCTATCAATCAGAGATTTCTCGTTAGAAGGCAGAATTGTTGTCCAGAGAAATCACTGTTGCATGGAACCGACCAGCTCAACTCTTCTAAACTGTGGACAGGTTGTGCAACCCAGCCTGTCTGCAGCTCCGTCGAGCTTTTTCACAAATAGAGTGTGATGAGATCATTCGATTCTTTGCAAATAAGGTGGCTGACATCAGGCAAGAGTTTTGTCAGACTCGCTGTATAGGGGATGCTGTTGGTCGGTGCTTAGTCACAGAGCCCGGAGTTTCCTGGAATACAATTGATCTGCCGGAGATCGTTGATATCATGAGGATTGTCCAGGGGATGCGTCCCACATGCTGTAGTTTATACCCGGGCCCTACCTCCCTGATTTTGGGTTGTAGTGATATTATCGGCCCGGTCTTAGCTCAGATTGTCTGGTGCTCTTTGGAATCGGGTGAGTTTCCTAGCTCCCTGAAGGAGGTGGTGGTGACACCTCTCCTGAAGAAAGCTTCTTTAGACCCGGAGGATCTAGCGAACTACAGACCTATCTCTAACCTTCCTTTTGTGGGAAAGGTTATTGAAAAGGTTGTGGCAGCTCAACTGGAGAACCATTTAACCATCCATAATTTATACGAACCTCTCCAATCAGGTTTCCATAAGAGGCATAGTACTGAGACTGCTCTGGTTCAGGTGCTCAATGATCTCCTGATGGCGAGAGATCGGAGAAACCGCTCCATCCTGGTACTCCTTGATTTGTCATCAGCTTTTGACACTGTGGATCATGGGGTTCTGCTCGAGTGCCTGAGGTTCATCTGTGAACTGTCAGGGACAGTACTCAGATGGTTCTCATCTTTCCTCGCCGGTAGAACTCAGAGAGGTGTCTCGGGAATATTTTCTTTTGAGTCTTTCTCTCTGCCTTGCAGGGTACCTCAGGGCTTGGTGCTGTCGCCCATTTTGTTTGCAGTGTACATGCTGCCCCTCGGAGACATTGTAGGATGGTATGGGCTGAGGTTTCACTGTTATACTGATGATACCCAGCTCTACCTGTCTTTTGCCCCAGACCAGGTTAGTGCTATCTCGGTACTGAACTGCTGCCTCATGGAAATCCAAGATTGGATGAGTTCTAGTGGTTTAAAGTTGAATGCAGGAAAGACTGAGGTTTTGGTGGTGGATCTGGGTCACAGGATGGAGGGGTTGAGGACTGATCTCCCTTCTGGTTTAGTCTTGGGGGGGGCTCAGATCCTTACCTCTGAGGGAGTGCATGACCTGGGAGTGGTGCTTGACGATGGGCTGATCCTTCATCATCAGGTGGCGGCAGTCATCAAGCTGGCCTTTTACCATCTTAGGAACATTGCTAGGATCAAGCATCTCATTCCATCTAGCGATCTACCTGTTCTGGTCCATGCCTTTGTGACCTCGTGCCTTGACTACTGTAACTCCCTTTACTTTGGGCTTCCTGGGGTTGATATCCACCGCTTGCAGCTAGTGCAGAACGCTGCTGCATGTTTGGTGACTGGGATATCTAGAAGGTCTCACATTACCCCAGTGCTGCGCGATCTGCACTGGCTGCCTATTCAGTGGTGGATCACCTTTAAGGTAGGTTTATTAACTTACAAAGCCCTACACGGATTGGGTCCTGACTACTTGAAAGAGCTCCTGGTTCACTACACCCCTCTGTGACAGCTCCGCTTGGCTGACAAGAGGTTGCTAGAGATTGTGAGGGTTAGTTTAAAGTCATCTGGGGCCCGTGCCTTTGGGTTTGTTGCCCCTACCCTCTGGAATTTTCTGCCCCATCAGCTACGGGACTGCAGGACAGTGGGGTGCTTTAAGCAGGCATTGAAGACCTTTTTATGGGGTAAAGCCTATACTGAGTTCCTTTGATTTTATTGGTATTTATTGTATTTGCTGATTTTACCTGTTTGTTCAGCACCTTGATATTTGAAAGGCACTATATTAAATAATATAAAATTTATTATTATTATTAAATCACCCATAGTAATCAGGAAGAGGCCCAAAACCAGCAAAAGGTGTATTATGACCATGGAGCAAAAGAAAAAAGTTTTGAGCCAGGTGAAAAGGTCTTGCTACTGTTACCCACTACAGAAAATAAACTGTTAATGAAGTGGCAAGGGCCTTATAAAGTGATTAGATGTACTGGCACAGTTAACTATGAGAGTGAGACTCCTGATAGGAAAAATCCTACCAAAATATACCATACTAACCTCCTGAAGAAATGGGTTGAAAAAACACC
Source organism: Neoceratodus forsteri (assembly GCA_016271365.2). Taxonomy (NCBI): domain Eukaryota; kingdom Metazoa; phylum Chordata; order Ceratodontiformes; family Ceratodontidae; genus Neoceratodus; species Neoceratodus forsteri. Next base: position 248,926,577 of record CM057457.1, read on the forward strand.
AAAGGCTGCTTTGCTAGATTTACCAGAAAATGATAAAGAAGATATTGATGTAGCGTGTGACAGACTGGAACAAACTGTGACTGCTGACGCTGTAAAGGTGAATGTTTCCTTAACCTCCGAACAAACTGCAGAAATTCATAACTTGCTAAAGACATTTAACGGTACTTTTAACACAGTACCAGGCAGAGCAAAAGGGGTCAAGCATGTAATAGTGACAAGAAATGCTTGTCCTATTAGACAAAAGACACACAGTTTACCAGAGTGGTTAAGAGCTGACGTGGTTAAGAAAATACAAAAAATGAAAGAATTCGGAATCATAGAAGAGTTGAGAAGTGCTTGGTCATTACCAATGGTGACAGTAAACAAAAAAGAAGGGGGTGTAAGAATCTAGCTTGATTTTAGGAAACTTAAGTGTCAGAATTTGACAGTTATCCTATGCCCAGAATAGATGATTTGGTGGACAGACTGGGAAGTGCTAACTATACCAGTACCCTTGATCTCACCAAGGATTACTGGCAAATCCCTCTAGCTAAAGAATAAAGAGACAAAACTGCATTTGTCACTCCTATAGAATTCTATCAGTTCACCACCATGCCGTTTGGTTTATATGGCGCACCCGCTATATTCCAATGGTAATTTTATTGCCTTACACTGGTTATTGTCCTGCATACCAGGATGATGTTGTGGTATACAGTCCCGACTGGAAACGCCACCTGGAACACCTATGAGCAGTTATCCAATTGATTAAAAAGGCAGGTCTGACAATTAATCCTACCAAGTGTGCATCGGGCATGCAGGAAGCCAGATATTTGGGCTATGTTTTGGGAAATGGAGAAGTCTACCAGAGGTTTCCAAGGCAGAAGCTGTACCTAACAGCCCTGTCCCCAAAACCGAGAAGCATGTCATTTTTAGGGCTGGCTGGTCATTACTGGAGATTTGTTCCCAGCTCTGCTGAGTTAGCTACTCCCCTCACTGAACTCACAAAGAAATGGTTCCCAATTAATGTGAAATGGACCCGAGTGTGACGAGGCCTTTTAAGCCATTAAGGCTGCATTACATTCAGCCCTTGTTTTAAGAAGCCCAGACTTTGAGAAACAATTTCTGTTACAGATAGATACATCAGAGGTAGGCCTAGGTGCAGTCTTGAATCAGCATATAGATGGGAAAGAACATCCTATTCTTTACTTAAGTAGGAAATTGCATGGCAGAGAAAAGGTACTCCTCCACTGAAAAGGAATGCCTTGTGGCAAAGTGGGCCATGGAGTCCCTTAAGTTTTACTTACTGGAAGCTGACTTTGTACTTGTAACAGATCACAATCCTTTCTGTTGGCTTAACCAAATGAAGGATAAAAATTCTAGAATCACACGGTGGTACCTGGCACTACAGCCCTTTAAATTTACAATGATGCACAAATCTGGGAAAGAGAATGTCAATGCTGATTTTCTGTCAAGATATGGATCAGGACTTGAGAATTCCAAAGGTTAAAAAAATGTGACTTGAAACTTCTGTTTGCTGTGCTGGATATGCTATGAACTATAGAGGTTATAAGATAATATTAGATGGGAATTTAATAGAACATTTTATTTTATTTATTTATTTTTATTAGATCTAGGATTACAAATACCTTTGAGCCAAGGCTCTTTTACAAAGGTTCCACATCACTGGTACAATTGAGACAAACATAAGCAAAGATAACAGTTTATCAAATAAAAAAAAAAAAAAATAGTCTTGTAGAGGAAAAAAGAACAATAAGGTGAAACTTTGGGGAGGGGAAAGGGAAAGGAGGAGGGTGAAATCAGGGAGATTAAGTGGATGGGAGAAAAGGGGAGGTAGGTGGGGGGGACAGAGAGAGGAAAGGTGGAAGGCGGGTAAGAATAGAGGTAGTGCAGCTGGGTGGCATTTGTCATGGGCCAGCAGGGGAGGTGAAGATAGGAAGATGGGGTGCTGGCAAAGTGCAGGAGTAGATGTGGATCCAAAAGGGCATCTTCAGCTATGGAACCAAAAGACATGTTTAGCCACAACAGTCACAGAGGTTGGAGGCAGTGAGTATTAGGCAGAGCCGAGTCTTAAAAGTGCTGAGCAATAGTGAGGATGAGATGTTGCTAGGAAGCCTGTTGTACCAACTAGTGGCCTGGTAAGCAAAGGATCTTTGGCCTTGTGTTGTGCGGCAATGCGGGATTTGCAGAAGCTGAGGTTTCGATCCCCTGGTATGGCAGGTGTGGATTCTCGGTTATATGAGGGCACAGACAGGTTCCCTCTTAAAGAGGGGGGTATGTAACAGGGTTGACTAAGGCCCTGCCCCATTTGTTATGCAGAAAGGGTTTACATGTAAGGGTCTGTTCTATCCTCTCCTTTTCTGTCTCTTCTCTGTCTGGTAGCGCAACCAAATTTTCTTGTGAGACCTAGGAACTGATCACTCTGATGGTTTCGCAATTCTCTACCTCTCACTATCTCTCTGCCTTCCCTTGCTATTTCTGTCTTTTCTTCCCCTTGCATATCTGCAGGTATAAAAATATATGTGAATCTTTATGTGGAAATGTCACTGATACTAGGATCCCTTTGTTTAAAACTGAATAAAGTTATACGATTGAAATGATTGCAAAAACTGGAATTCAAGGAGTTAACCTGAGATGCCGGCTTGAAAAATATTTCCAGAGCTATCAACAAGAGGTCAGTTCTGGGTCACAATGTACTGTCTTGCTGCAACTGCTGAAACTAACAAGAACACTGTGTGAGAAGCAGAATGTTCTCTTAACAAGCTCCCTGCAAAGACTTGTTACAAAAAGAGCTGCGATATTTTGCAAGAGGGAGAGACAGACTGGAAATTAAGAAAAAATATCAGAAGAAGGACTCTGCTTTCTATGTTTGTACTACCATTGTAAATAGTAATACTGAAACATTTTAATTTTTTATTTTGCTGTTAATAATAAAATGCTATTTGCAAATTTTACAACTGCTCCTGGTTTTTCTGTGCTTCCTGATCTGTGCCTCAATGACAGACAGTTTGCAGTAACAGACTATACATGTCCTTCCTCTGCACTTATTCAGCACCTACTAACCCACTGATCTAAATTTGGTTGGGCAACCACAGAAGAGACAGAAAAGGAGAGGACAGAACAGACCCTTGCGTTTAAACCCTTTCTGCATAACAAATGGGGCAGGGTCTTATTCAACCCTGTCACACTGCCCATTATAAAACAAATAAAAAAAGGGCACTGGTCCAGTATTAAACAAACTAAAATGAGTGGGCAACCACCCATCCACAAATAACAGTCCAGTGCCCAAGAGAACCACGGGGCAGCAGGGTGTGGTGGTGTCCTTTCTTTCTTCCTTTCTTTCTTTCTTTCTTTCTTTCTTTCTTTCTTTCTTTCTTTCTTTCTTTCTTTCTTTCTTCATTAATGTTTCGGAGATTACCTTTGAGCTTCGAGCTCATTTATGAAGGTTCCACATCAAGAGACAAGAAGACAGTTACAATGGCACAAATTACAGACACAAGGGTTCAAGTAACTAAAATTGGAATACTTCCTAGACAAGACAGTTGCTACATAATTGGTTACAAGTTGTTGCTAAATGCAAGCTGAAGTGGTAAAAAGCTACCTGGATTGATTGCTTCAATTATACAGTTGCCAGCAGTGGAAAGGGGGGGGGGAGAGGAAGAGCAATAGATGAGTGGAAGAAGTAAAAGGAGGGTATGTATTAACCCTTAAGCTACTGACAGAATTAGAATGTATAGGAATTCTGGACTGATATATCAGTTGGGATAGGATTAGGGTGGTGAGACTACTTGTGAGGGGGGATGGGGTAAGTGCAGAAAATGGTTCCCATTGAAGGTTGGGAGATATTGGGGCTTAGGTCAATGAGAGAGGGGCATGAAAGGAGCATATATAAGAACAAGAGGATGTTCCATTTTTTCCTCTAGTGAGGAGTTCTTGTCTGGCCCTGGGCATCCTGGCTGCGTCATGTTGTCTGTGGAGAGGGAAAAAGGTGACAACTAATCAACAGCATGCAGCGAAACACATGGCACACCATGAACCCTTAAACGGTACACACACCTATATACCAGTACTGTGCCACTGCAGCCATATATCCATGGTGGGGATAGACAGGACAACATGCAAATTGATTGGTCTAGAAAACAATTACATCCAGTGGTGTTAATTAGATTAAGCACTTAGCATAAACTGAAGGGCTGATGATTATTCCTAGGTTAAGTGAAACCACAGTGAATAGGGACACAAATACAAATAAATGATAGAAAAGGGGGGGAGGTAAAGACTAACATCTTGATAAAATCACAAACGGCATATTAAATTCAGCAAGTGATAAAAAAATCTGTATAAAATTTATACACACTTGATAACAATTGTAAAGTTGCAATGTAAATGTCCTGAAAAAGCCAAATATAGGCTCTGAAATCGACAGCAAATTAGAACAACCACATAAACATTCGTTATCTAAACAGGGACGCAGATCAAATCCCACATTAAATCTCAGTTACTTTATTGCTCCCAGTTTCAAAATACAAAACATTTCTCTATTTAGGAGGAGGAGACTGTTAAAACTACCACCCTGGGGTTGGGATTAACTTTGTCAATGGCTGTAAATGTAAAACGATGTTCAATTCTGTCCCTGGCCCCAACTACGTGTGCCGCTGTGGCATGTTAAGTCACCACACTCAATTGCCTCGATGTGTTCCCATAATCTTTTTTTTTTTAAACTAATTTTTATTATATGACCAAAGCATAAAAATCACATAACAAATAATTACAAGTTCATACCGTTCGGTTCAGGCAATGCATGTGAGTGTTCGACAACATCAAATACAGAGTCAATGCTTATAATCATTTAATTCTTGTGTGCAATTACCACATACACTGGCAGTGTCAATTGTCCCTTTATAGTCCCATTTATGATGTAATGCTTTGGCCTGCATGAAGACATCCTCCGTACATCTTCTCGCGGTATCCCATGTATTCTGGCCAGGCATACCGTTCAGTTATAAGACCCTTGTTAACTTATGCTATGTAACATAGAAAATACATTTTATAAACCAAAGCACCAAAAGGTGCTGTCCAGCTGAGCTTAGTGACTCAACTGGAGTCAAAATCTTGGAAATGAGGAGACCACATTATTCTCTTATGCTACATTCCCTTAGCTTAGAGGGGGGGTGCCCAGTTATGGCTCCAGGGTTCGGTTTCTAGTCAGACCCAATGCACTAGTCAGTACCCATCAGGGTCTCCCACCTCATCCACTGTTCTTTGTGCTTATCTAAAGTGAGTCTAAGTTTCGCTGTCAGTTCCTCCATCCATCCGTATAATACTAATATACTAAATATGCCAGCAGAGTAGGCCACATGGTCTATCGAGTCTGCTCAAGTCAGCACCATGAACAGGTACCTTTACGAACCTCCTGACAAGCTCTTTCCCACTTCATTCCCCGCCAGTACCTGTCCCAGCCTCTTCTGAACCCCTTCACTGTAAATACTTCCACCAGCTCCTCAGGCAGTGCATTCCAAGGCTCCACCACTCTCTCGGTGAAGTACCACCTCCTCTTTTCACCCCTGAGTCTCCCTGCCTCCAGCCTCCAACCACGCCCCCTGGTGGCCCCACCCACCTTCCTCTGAAAGACTCCACTGAGGCTTACCCCATTCATCCCTTTCAGACACTTGGAAGACCTCAATCATATCCCCGTCCCTCCTCTCCTCTAGCAAGAAAAGGTTGAGCTCCTCGAGTTGCTCCTCATATGTCCTGTCCCCCAAACCCCAGATCATCCTGGATGCCCTTCTCTGAACCCACTCCAGGAGATGAATATCTTTCTGTAGGTACGGACACCAAACCTGCATGCAGTATTCAAGGTGTGGCCGAACCAGGCAATTGTACAGTGGCAGAATCACCTCCCTGTTCCTTGAGGAGATCCCTCTGGCAATGCAGTCCAGCATCCTGGCTGCAACCTGCCTGCATTGCTCTGAGTTGTTCATTTTGGTGTCCACCATCACCCCTAGGTCTCCTTCCCCACTTGAAGCCTGTAGTATGTCCCCACCTAGAGTGTACACCTGTCCTGGGTTCCTATGCCCCAGGTGAAGCACCTTGCATTTCCTGGATGCTGAAATTCAACTTACAGGTGCATGACCATCTCCCCAGAGTATCCAGATCCCCTTGCAGGGATAGCCTACCCTCCTTCCCATCCACCACCGCCCCCAGCTTAGAGTCATCCACGAAAAGGCTCATCTCGCACTTGATACCCTCCCTGATATCGGCAATGTAAGCGTTAAACAGGAGTGGGCCCAAAACTGAACCCTGTGGGACCCCACCTGGAAGATGAGGCTACCCCCCACCACCACCCACTGAGTACATCCAGATAGCCAGTTCCCAATCCACCTGATCATCATGGCTCCCACCCCCATACTACTCAACTTATTCAGCAGACTTGTGTGGGGGACCGAGTCAAACGCCTTGCTGAAGTCCAGGAAGAGGACATCCACTGGCCTACTCTGGTCGAGCACCATCATCACCCAGTCATAGAACTCCACAAGATTTGTCTGACACAATCTGCCGAGGACGAAGCCGTACTGGTGGTCCTCCAGGAATCCCTATTCTGCCAAGAACACCCTCAGCCTCTCCTTTAAGATGGCCTCCATCAACTTCCCCACCACCGAAGTCAAGCTGCCAGGCCTGTAGTTCCCCAGCTCCTCCCTCGGTCCTCCTTTATGGATCGGCATGATGTGCGCCTCCCTCCAGTCCTTGGGCACCCTCCCTGTCTGCAGAGAAGTGTTGAAATGGGCCGCCAGGGGTGCAGCCAGGACATCAGCCAATTCCCACGGAACCCTGGGATGGATCCCATCAGGACTGGAAGCCTTATCCTTTTTTAGGGACTTGAGGGCTTCCCACACCCTGCCGACTAGGATTTCACCGTCGGTGCCCCCTGCCCCCCCGGGGATCCAGCATGTCTCCTCCCATATGGGCCGTTTTTTTCTGTGCCCAGAATAACGTCTGGAATCCCAAAATTTGGGACCCTTGCCCCTTCTACCCCATGCTTCCTCCTGCCCTGAGCCTCCCGGGGATCCTCCCTAGTGAAGACCAAGGCAAAGTATTCGTTGAGTACTTCCACCTGGTCCCCTGACTCTTCTGCCCACCCTCTCACCGTTCTCAACTTACTGAACTGCCTCTTCCCTCTCCTTCTCTCCCCTATATACCTACAGAACCCTTCCCCCCTGATCCCCTGCACCAGTCTCCACTCCTTCATAGCCTTGGCCCCTCTCACCACCATGGTAACCTTCCTGGCCTTTAGAAGATACTCCTCCCTATCTGTGATCCCACGCGAACGCTTGAACCTACCATATGCAGCCGTCTTTTCCCTTCCATCTCCTGGGCTTCCCTGGTCCACCAGCATGCCTTCCTAGCGCCACCGCCCTTAAGTTTCTCCCTTGCACAGGACCTGGTGACCTCCTGCAGCCCTCTTAATGATCCCCCACCTGCTTTCCACATCCATGTCCAGTGTTATACCCTCCAAGTGCCCCTTGAAGAGTTTCCCCATGTTCTCAAATTCCACCCCCCCTGAAGTCCACTGTCACTGTCCTTGCATGGCCCCCCCATGTCCAACTCAAACCAGACAGTGGCATGGTCACTCCCAGCCAGAGGGTCCCCCACCTCAATCCCCTTAACCAGGTCACAGTCAGCCAGGACCACATCCAGGACACATCCCTCTCTCGTTGGTTCCACAACCTGCTGACTTAGGAATGCATTTTGGAAGATGTCCAACAAGCCCTGTTCCCTGGCCACAGGGGACGTCATAGTTCCCCAATCAGTCGCTGGCATGTTAAGGTCACCCAATATCACCACCCCACCCCATCCCCTTCCCGTCCACAATGGTCCCTAATATTAGCAAGCAGGCTTTCCTCCAGGTTGTCAGCCAGCATGGGAGGTCTGTAGACCACCCCCATTTTGATGTTCTTGCCCCACGGGGCTTGCATGGTGACCCACAGGGCCTCCACGTCACCCTCAGCTTATCCCTATGCTGTCCCTAATGAACAGTGCAACCCCACCATCCCTGCCCACCGCCCTGTCTTTCCTGAGCACCGTATACCCGTTTAGGTTTGGGTCCCAGTCATGTCCGGGACTGGACCAAATCTCTGTGACCACAGCTACGTCCACATCCCCCTCTGCCAGCATGGCGTGGAGCTCAGGCATCTTGTTTCCCATGCTCCTGGCATTTCTCAGGTCCACCCTCCACCCCTGGCCCCTCCTCTCCTTGCCCTCCCATAGAGCTAACTTGCAGCCGTCCACCCGCTGCCTCCAGTGCACGGTCTGCCATTTCTGTGCGGTGGAGAAGATTGAACCCATCCTTGATGGGTTTGCCATGTTTGGCCACACAGCCCCCCCCACAAGTTTAAACCCCATCTGGCCTGAATAAATTAGGTCAATTTCTGTTTAAGCACCGCCTTCCCCAACAGGTTGAGATGAAGCCTATCCCTAGCGTACAGACCTTTTTCCTCCCAAGTTGCCTCCCAATCACCCACTACCCCATATTCTTGAGCTTCACCCCACCCTCTGAGCCACTCATTTATCTCTGTAATTTTCTGTTTATTTTCCACACTGGCCCTCGGTACTGGCAGGATTTCCGAGAAGGAGACCGTGCAGCCATTTGCATGACAGACCCTGGCAAGCTCATGGAACCCAGCCTGGATTTCCAACACACTGTTTTCTTCTATGTTATTTGTACCCAGATGCACTAAGAAGACCACGGAACCTCCACAACTTTGCACCAGCTCGTACACTAGGAACTTAGCCTTGTGCACTGACAGGCCAGAAATGCTCTTGACCCTAACTGGACTGGGCTTCCCCTCACACTGCCCTTCCCACTGGAAACCTCTAATCATGGAGTCCCCCAGCAGGAGCACCTTAACTCCTCCCTCAACCTTGGCCCCTCCCCCTTTTCCATTTACCACCCCAATCCCTACACCTACCTGGGCCCTGCCCTTTAACTGGGTAGCTGCCAGCCCCCCCCTTGAGTTGCACATGCATCCCCGTTCAACTCAACCCCATGAACTGACCCAGTTGCCTCTTCTCCTTGTAGCGCTGCCCCAGCCCTGCTCATTTCCCTAGCTGAGCCAGCGGCTCCAGTTACTCCCCGTTTTGTGACACTTTCAGTTTCCTCCCCCCCTTAGCGGCCTCTATCCTACTCTTCCACACACTGTCTGCCTGTTGGACCCCCTCTCTCCTGGTAGGGTCCCCCACTTCCCTGTGAGGATCCCCTTGAACACAGCACCCTTACCAGCCCTGAATCCATCTGAATCACTGGGGCCTTCACACACTGCATCACTACCTACAATGATTTCCTCCTGTCCAATACTGTGAGAGCACCCTGCCACCGCTCCATCCCCAAGCCCTTTTGCACCCTCACACTTGCCAGCCACCGGACTGCCCACTTCTCCTGCTTCAATTTGGTTTCTATGCAAGGACCCCTTCCTACTATTCCCGAACCACAGGCTAGTTGCATTGTCCACCTCCTCCCTCACCCCCTTTTTTATCTCCACTAGGTTGGCCTCATCACCACCCTCCTTAGCTGGACTAGACCCTTCAATTCCCCTGTCACCCCTCCTTCTTGTCCCCCCCATCCACTTCAATTGGTCCTTTAAGACCCCTGGTTAGCTGCTGGTTTGAGTGCAAGGCCCCTCCTTTGCTCTTCCTGTTTCCCTGGCAGCTACTCCTGCCCATCCTTCCCTGTGACAGGGTAGAATAGGACCCTGTCCCATTTGTTATGGAGAATGTGTTTAAATGCAAGGATGTAGGGGGTGTAGCCAGCAGCCGAGCTGTGGACAGCCTTTCTGTGCAGCTCTGCAGATCGCAGCAATTAATTGATAAAAAAATATAAATTTCTGATTACTAACTTTAAACCTCTCGACTTTGACCAAAAGAGCATCTCACCAGCTACAAATTGGTGCACTTAAATTTCTTCTTGTGGGCAGAAAACTTCAAAAATGGTCTGTGGTAATAAAGTGAGTGCAAACGTGGAGGGCGCCCACCTGAAAGATTCAAAAGCAAGTGGCAGCAAAGAAAATCCTTCTGGACTGGGAGAGGAATCGGAACCCACTAATGCGGCTTTGTTGCAGGCTATTCAAAGTCTAGATAACAAACTAGAGAACTTTAAAACAGATCTGCAGCAAGTCCATACTAAAGTTGAACTGTTGATGGAAGAATCGAAGGGCATGGAAAAAAAAGCGGAAAGAGCTCTCATTGTAACATCTGGCCTTACCAAAGAAAATATTTTACTTCGGTGGCTCCTAGAGAATGTCGAGACTTCCATAAGTTCAACGCATATCAGGATGCTGGGATTGCCAGAGGGAACAGAGTGAGAAAAAACCACTATTTTTCTTAGAGACTGGCTGATGGATCTACTTCAAATGGAGGAAGCATATGTGGTACTCAAGGTATACTGCATAACGCCATGAGATGGGAGGCCTAAGAATGTTGTCGGAGACTATACTCCTTGTACGCTGATGATGGAGTTACAAATGTCGGCTGAGCGAGACATGATCTTACAGAAAGCAAAGTCCCTGAGTCCTCTGGAGTGGCAGAACAACAAAGTGCACCTATTCCCAGATCTTAGCTACTCTACACGAATGTGAAGAAAAAGTTTTGATGGTATCCGGGCGAGGCTTCGCACACTGCGGGTACATCATGTCTTATTTATGTCTGCAAGCTTACGTATTCACTATGGAGGTAAAACTTTTCAGTTTTTGGAAGTAGCTGAAGTGGCCAACTTTTTAGAAAAAATTGAAAAGCAATTTGCCGCTCGAGGTGACTCGTCCAACTCGGAGGAAGAACAGGACACATGAACTGGTCTATTAGAACTTGAGTAACTGTAAAGTCACTAAATGTGAGAGGGAGGCAATGTTAAATATGATTTTCTGGTGGGAATGTTTTTGGGGGACTAGTTCTGACACTGATGCAAAGTACCTACTCAAATTGTAGACTGTTCTTAAAAAGATGTATGTTGGAAGTCTTTTGTTGCATTTGTACTGATTTGTGCATAGACAAGATGGCGCTTTAGAGCGCATGAAGCCTGTGTCTTTCATCCCCCCCATGTGCCTTCTTTTCATTCTCACATTTATTCCTCTTCTGTGGCACATTTAAAGCTTAGAGTAAGGCTGTTTTTTTTATTGCCTCACACAGTTGAGCTTATTAAGAGGAAATACACTCCCGGCCCGGTGGTGCTGAGGGTTAAGGCATTAGTCACCTCACCTCGCGCCACACCGGCGACCTGGGTTCGGAATGAGCCCGGGCCGTTGGGGGTTGGCAGGGGTAGGGAAGGGATCGAGCATCTGAGGGATGGCTCTTCCTTCCTGGAGAGGGTGTAGAGTATTGCGTCGCTCTTGCGCGACCCCTGGTAGCTCAGAACAAGCGTAGCTGCCGCATGGCATCAGGGGGTGGAGCTCGGTGGACGCCTGAGAGAATTCAGGGCTTGGGGAGCAAAAATAGAGTTGCAAAAAAAAAACAGGAAATACACTCTAATTAGTCTAATATAAGTTGGTAGTTATTAATGTTCATTATGTAGACTATCTGCGCGGTGATTTGCTTTATCTGTACAGGAGGGTGTAAAATGATTATATACCACCAATGTTATGTTAATGGGATATTAACCCTTTGATATGGTGAATGATTTTGCTGGACATTCACTTAATCCCGGCTCATGGCAGCAAGGGTTACTTCTGGATTCTGAATTGGGCTCTCAGTCATAGCACAGTCAGTGTAAACTGTTTTACCATGGTTACTGAAATCTTTAATGTATGGATAAATCAAGCATCCCTCAAGTGTGGTAACAAGAACAGAGGCACATAACAGCAAGTTACTGTAACAATGTCAGGTTTGCTGTAAAGTGAATGTGAAATGTACTGATGATGCCTGCCAGATGGATCTAATATGTAGCTTGTGTTACATAAACTTAATAAAATATAAGTGTAACCCCTGGGTGGCACTATCCTCAGTGTTACACCCCTGCAGCACTACCCTGGACATAGGCTGAGGGGGTTGGGTTCGCTAGCTAATAACATTTTTTAAAACCATTGCGCAGTGCCTCCACTCAGGGTGCTTTACGTGGATGAGATAGTGCTGGGTGTAGCCCCCTGAGCTGCTACACCACCCATGATGACCATTTACCTTCCCCAGACATGCCCCAATACACAGTTCCCCACATTTCCACATTTTGATTTAAGGCCCTCCCTAATAATATGCTCACACCAGAATTTTAAACAACAAATAATAAGATATTTGTTTAGGGGGTAGTATAGGAGCTAGGAAGGGGAAACAGGAGGAGTAGAGGTTATCTGGTCCTAGTTACAAAATGTACAAAGTTATTTGGTTTTGCTGGTGAACCCTCCAGCTGAGTGGCTACATACAGGCAGACATAAATCACATTTCACCATTCGACTTAAGACATCCAGCGCCCTGGCTATCTAGCTGCTGACAAACCAGATGTTAAGCGTAATTATTATTAATATCCACACTGGTACCAGTACCCAGATACAGCAGAAACCCCACAATCTCATACCATACTGGTTAAAACAGATACCACAGTCAAAGATGTTGCAGGTCTGGTGGATGTTGCAGCTGGTCGAGGTGGCCGGCTATTGATTTAAAGGGAGGGGGCAACTTGGAAACAGATTCTTGTAAGACGACAGATTACTATTTACAGCCACAGCAGGTATTGCCTGCACTTTAGCAGACATGACAGGGATTGCCCTGCACTTGCAGACTTCTGAACATTCCATGACAAGCTATGTGGATCTTACATCCGGAACATTCAGCACAATATTTGAAAGTCCCATCCAGTCCAATGAGGGTGATACTTTTGTCAAGCATCCTATATGCAATTCAAACACGGTCACATCCAGTACTTTATATACCAAAAGGCATTCATCCAGAGTAAGCTGACAGCGACACTTTCATCAAGCATCCCATACTTTAGTTACAGGCAGTCACATCCAGTACATTCTATATACCAAGAACATTATTCACAAACAGAGTCTTATCCAGCACGTCTAGACATTGTACACGTATCCCAAATGCTCTCAGATGAGATTCTGGTCAGACACAGGTAAATTCTCTTCAGGGAAACTTAGACATAATATGCTCTAGGGCCTCCTGTCTCATGGACTGGCAAATGCAGATTGGCAGTCAGCTCCACAATGGCAGGACTCTACCCCATAGCTAAACAACTTGCAACACATTTATATGCTTTACTAGCCAGGCATCTTGCTGCACCTGCAACTTAGCCATTTGGGCCACAGACAAGATACATCCATTTACTTGAACTAGGCAGTCTCTTATGGGGGTTAGTAGCCCAGACTGATAACTTCAATACTTCAGACTTAACAGCACATATTTCTTAGTGGAGCTTGAGGCCCCCAAGATTACTTGCTCAGCTTCTCCCTCACACCGGGGGGGATACGAGGGTACTCACTCAAGTCCTCCATGGGTTTCTTCCACAATCAAAGGCATCCTGAAGAGTTCCTCAGTTCTCTCACTGCTGAGGTACTCAGTCAGCACTCACACCGCTGCATGATATCATCTGGTCTGGTCAGTGCTCTCACTGCTGCTGGACATCTGATCTTCGGTCCACATATTTCCCCAATGTGAGAGGGAGGGCTAGCCTCTGGAGGACAGTACTGACAACCTCCAGACTAGCTGTTGCAGAAAGTACAATTACTGTAACTGGTAAACTTTTAACTTAAGAAAATAATAAATGCCCCCTGAAGACTGAAGGGGCTTGGATTAAGAGGCCCAGGCCTGGTGGCATTTTTTTTTTTAAATTTTATTTAAATCTAGGATTACAAATACCTTTGAGCAGGAACTGCTCATTTACAAAGATTCCACGTCGAAGGAATGGGGGGTATATATACATACATACAAAGGTCAACATAATACATAGTTACACAATAAAAAGAAGTCAGAGACTGAGGTTTAGGAAATTTCAGTAATTTAAAATGTGCCAAATGTTAGGTAGCATGACATACCAGCCAAGGGCAATCTTAGAAATAAGCACTGCAGGTGAGAGGGAAGGGGGTATGCAGGCAGGAAGGCCATTGTCGGAGGGTAGAGGGTGAGGGTAAGAGCTCTAAAGGGAGGGAGGGAGGGATAAAGTCAGGAAATGCCCTGGGAGGAAAGGGAGGGGGCAAGGGTAGGCAGGTAGAAGGGGAAAGGCGGGGAGAGGTAGCTGTCAAGACTGAAGTGGAGGGCAGTGAGCGGCATGGCTGGGGCCTGAGCCCCTACCCCTGTGGAGGGCTTCCAGCAGGCTGGAGCCTGCTCTGGCTGTTCTCTGAATCTCCAAACTGGCAACACAGTCTCTTTATAGAGCTCCTAGCTCGACTCCTGATTGGCAGCAGAGATGGGGTGACATGTCTGCAAGTGGCTGAGGTACCCGTCAATCAGAACATTCGAGGCACAATTGAGTTGTAGACTTGGTGCCTAAAATGATGTCCCTGTAAGTCCCCATGAGCACTTGGGTGCTTACCCATGAGGTGCAGTGAATGTCCCACAAGTCCTGGCTTTCGATTGCTGGCATTCCAATTGGCTGTACTGCTGGCAATGGCTGCTTAACCCACTGTCCCTTACAGCAGATTAGATACAGTCCTGAACAATGTCTTGGTGTAGCCAGAAAGACGTAATTATTTGCCCCAAATGCCCCACAGTTATGTTGCTTAAAGGCTGTACTTGCAGTCACTGCACAGATGAAAAATGTGGCTCCTTTACTTTTTCTGTTGCTACTGCACTTAGCAAGCTCCCCTGCAGCAGCTGACAGGCTGACACACAGACTCCCAAAGTACTGCTGAAGGCAGGAGAAAAGTACTTATTTTAATTTAAAACACTCTCCCCTTTATGTACAGAGAATTCCCCCTTATGCAACAATAAGTTCCATCATTTAAAACACTTAAATTCCTCTACTTTCATCTGAAAGCCACTTAGGGCTACCCTGGGGGCAGCCAGGCACTCTTATGCATTATTCAGATGACCGGGGCCCTGCTCAGGTATAATTAAATGAGCCTCAGTAAAACTCCTTAAATTTCAAGACAAGCGGTAACTTAGCAGGCTGTCCGTGGTCACTGGGTCCGAAATAGGTGGAATGATTCTGGGACCCATGGCACAGTCCCTGAGGCAACCGCAAAACAAGCGGCTCCACATCAAAGGCACTTTGTGCGCCAACGAGACTCCTGCTGCCCTGGAGGCAGCACTTCAGCAGCGGGAGATCGCAGTCAGCATTCTAAGCCCCAAGGGGCTAGATTTCAATTGGGCTGCAGGCTGGGGCACACAGAAGGGCAAAGCAGGACCTGGGCGGTCAGAAAAATTAGGGGCCAAGTCGGGAGAAGCCCGGGAAACAGCAGGAGAAGGACAGAACAAAATGGGCTAATGTAAGCCCAGGCTGGCAAATTAGGAACCCCCATTTGCAAGGGGGTTACATAAGTACCTTTTCTGTCTCCTGATTGCGCAATCAAATTTCCCTGTGAGATCTCGGACTTGATCACCTAAGCAGTCTCACAATTCTTTGCCTCTCACTGTCTCTCAGTTTTCTCTTGCTGTCTGTTTTCCTCCATTGCATATCTGCTAATATTAAAATATGTACAAATCACTGTATGGAATGAAACTGATAATGGAATCACTTTTGTTTAGAAAATAGTATTACTGTTGAAATGTATATTAATTGTATTTTGACATGTCTTGAAAAATCTAGAGGTTACTTGAGTGAAAATGCTTCAGTCTTTTGCAAAAGCTGGAGGGGCCTCAGGAAGCTCACTGTTCTAGCAGCTCCTGAAATTTAAGAGAACAGAACATTTTGGAAAAAACAGGATGCTTGCTAAGGATGAGGGCTGAAATGTCTTATAAAAGAGCTAAGCTGAACTGCAAGAGAGATTACAAGAAAGATTTTATTTTGCTTTTGTACATAGTTATTATGAACAAGTCTATTTTACTGCTACTATAAATAAAGTTTTGATGGATTTTACAACCGCTCCTGGGTTTTCCCTATGCTTCCTGACCTGTGTCTCAACGACACTCCCCTTGTCCCACCACTGCTCCAAACTTCTCCTCTTCCTCATGAATCAAATGCAGTGGTTCAAATCTATTGTAACACTCAAGGCCCCCTCTCTCATCTTGCCCCATTGTCACCCTACTTCCCCTACCCATCTCTCCTTTTGCAGTGCCTTCCCCTTTTTCCCCCCCAGACACTGCCTGCATTCCCAGTAGTCACCACCTTTAGGGCACCCCCTAGTAAGGCCTCCTTGCAACCCAAGGCCTCCCACCATTTCCCCACCTCTCCTGTCTGCTGGAAGGGATCCAGAGGCTACCATACCAACACCCACCCACCCCTCGCTATCCTCCCCTATTTTGCCCCTTCCAAGCTTGCCCCTCATCACCTTTAGCTGCCACCCTATCCTGTCAACCTCCTCCTTAATTTGCAACAGCTGCTGACACACTGGGCAACCTCCCAGCCTCCATGCCCAGTCAAGGATCATGGCTGCCCCACAACTGGTGCACCCCGCCACCCTACCAAAGATGCCGGCTCTAGTAGCTGGAGGCTCCCCAGAGGCCCTGTCCCAATCGTGAGCTGCTGTCCCCCCATTTTAGGAAAAACTGGGTTCCCTTAAGCCCAAGGCTATGAGGGTATAAACACAAACAATCCCCAAACAGCAACAAAGTGACTATTAAAAACAATCCCCAAACAGCAGCAAAGTAACTATTAAAAAAATCCCCAAACAGCAGCAAATGACTATTAAAAACAATCTCCAAACAGCAGCAAAGTGACTATTAAAAACAATCCCCAAACAGCAGCAAATGACTATTAAAAACAACCCCCAGACAGCAGCAAAGTGACTATTAAAAACAATCCCCAAACAGCAGCAAATGACTATTAAAAACAACCCCCAGACAGCAGCAAATGACTATTAAAAACAATCCCCAAACAGCAGCAAAGTGACTAATAAAAACAATCCCCAAACAGCAGCAAATGACTATTAAAAACAACCCCCAGACAGCAGCAAATGACTATTAAAAACAATCCCCAAACAGCAGCAAAGTGACTATTAAAAACAATCCCCAAACAGCAGCAAATGACTATTAAAAACAACCCCCAGACAGCAGCAAATGACTATTAAAAACAACCCCCAGACAGCAGCAAATGACTATTAAAAGTGACAGTTTTAGACAGAAAAAATTCATAAATAGCACTTAAGCAGCAAGTAAGATGACAGTTTTCAGCTGAATTTCAAAAGGTACCTAGGCTACCAGTCCAAACACAAGTCCAGTCCACTCCTGTTCCGACTCCTCCCCCACCGACTATTTACTAATGGTCGGGGTTGGGGTGCGAGGGGGCCACAATTACTGCTCCTCCTGTCATCAACTGTCATATCATTAAACAAATTCAGGACGTGTTTAGTGTCTTTGATGTACAATAGTAATTTCTCAAAAAATGGCCATAAAAACAAGTCAATGTACTGGGATAGGGTCTTGGTGAGATAGCCTATATCACTGACTATGGGGGTGACCCAGTGGCTTTTCTTTTAATGTGTGCACCTTTGTCAGAATGTAAAATGTGGCTTTAACTGTATTTGCAGTAAACAAAAATGTCTTCATTTTGGCATCAATAAAACCTTGTTCAAAAGCCAAGGAAACAGTTTCATCAATTGCATATTTAAAATCCTTAGTAGGATCTTGATTCAGTTTCAAATAAATTCAGCATTATTCAGTTGTCTATAAACGTCCGTGACATAATCAGTTTTATTGAGCAAAACCATGCACCCTCCCTTGTTTGCATCTTTTATAACCAAACCGTTATCATCCTGTAGTGATTTTAAAGCTGGCAGTATAGCCTAGAGGTAAGGGTAACAAGCTGTGAATGAGCTTGGTACATCCAGCAGACCAGACCTTGGTTTGATTCTCACAACCTCCACTTGCATACTGTGTGACTCTGAGCAAGTCACTTAACCGCCCAGTGCTCCCAGGTTACCCCTGAAAACAGGCACTTGTGCCTAGTGGGCCTTACCCACTTACCAAAGACAAAAAAAACAAAACTTCCTTTCGTTAGTAGATAAATTAGAAAAACTCAGTTTGGGAAGGTTATTAAACAATTGATCCAAGTCCTTTTCAACTAAATCTTTATAAACACTGACTGCAGAACAGTGAGGAGAACAAAAAGTAGAATTAGGACGGAAGCGTGGGCCCGTTCTTGCATCATTATTACAATCTGCATTCCTTTTGTAAAAAGCAAAAAAAAAAAAGTACCTAGACTTTAGCAAGGCATTTGACACAGTCTCACACAAAATATTAATACACAAGTTAGCCAGCCTTGGAGTGGGTCCCAAGATGGAAGCCTGGTTAAAAAATTGGCTGGAGAACAGGACACAGAGGGTAATAGTAAATGGAGTCCACTCTGAAGAAAGAAGGGTTACTAGTGGGGTACTGCAGGGTTCAGTTCTAGAACAGGTCCTTTTCAATGTCTTTATAAGTGACATTGCAGAGGCACTGGAAGGAAATGTATGTCTCTTTGCAGACGACACAAAGATCTGCAACAGGGTCGATACACAAGGTGGGGTGGAAAGGATGAGAAGGGACTTGGCAAGGTTGGAGGAATGGTCAAATGTATGGCAGCTTAGATTCAATGCTAAGAAGTGCAAAGTAATGCACCTGGGAAACAAAAACCCAGGGGAAGAGTACACAATGAGGGGTGAGATACTAACAAATACAAAAATGGAAAGGGACCTGGGGGTAGTCATATCAGATGACCTCAAGGTGGGACAGCAATGTGAGAAGGCAGTAAGGAGGGCTGGGGGGATACTGGGATGTATAGGGAGAGGCAACACCAGTAGAAAACAGGAAATTGTTATCCCTCTGTACAGACAGCTGGTGAGACCCCATCTGGAGTACTGCGTGCAGTTCTGGAGACCCAGCCTCAAGGACATAGACAGGATGGAGGCAGTCCAGAGGTGGCATTCAGAATGGTGCAGGGTCTGCACCAGAAGACATATGAAGAGAGATTTAAGGAGCTTAATATGTATACCCTTGAGGAAAGGAGGGACAGGGGACACAATAGAAACTTTTAAGTACCTCAAGGAATCAACAAAGTCCAAGAGGGTAGCATCTTTTCAGAAAAGAGGTGTGCAAGAACAAGGGGCACAATTTGAAGATAGAAGGGGGACGGCTCAGAGGTAATGTGAGGAAGTATTTTTTCATGGAGAGGGTTGTGGATGCAAGGAATGGCCTTCCTGAGGTGGTTGTGGAGTCAAAAACAGTGGGGGAACTCAAGAATGCACGGGACAGACATAAGGCAATTCTAGGGGGTGGTGGTAGGAGGAGGAAGTAGGCTGTTGGTTAACTAGGATCTGCAGCTTATCCATTAGGTAGGGAAATGGGCAGACTAGGTGGGTCAAGAGGTCCTTATCTGCCATCAAATTCTATGTTTCTATGTTTAAATTCAATTTCCTACAGGGCAAATGTAGATCAATGAGGGTCTGTACTTTATCTATGGAGGCGGTCAGTGCAAATTTCAGACCCTTTTCAAGTAAAGTTATTTCACCATGGCCAAGTACATGAAAAGATAGCATTTAATGGGGCTGGGAGAGAAAGAGGATGGCTGAGGTCAGCCAAGATGGGAAGAGAAAGTATACTAAATTGAAAAAAGACGCTGCAATCTTTCTGTATCTATTTTTAGTCAAAATTGGCATAAAGGGGACTTCCGGTGGAGTAATGGCACCGTGAGCACGCAGTATCCAGAGCTCCTCCACAGCACTGTTTCAATTTAACACCTCTCTCCCTCCTAACAACCAAATCTTTAACTGAAAAAATGAGTATTTACCATCGCATGACACGAGAGAGAGACACCAAAGAGATAAATCAGTCTCGTACCAGTCTGCATGAAGCACCAGGAAAAAAAACATTTTCAGCCATTGAGGCACCTAATGGAGACCGAGGATTCTGGCCTACAAGACAGTGATTCCTCATTACACGCTGATGCCCAAACGGAGAGATTGGAAAGGAGAAGGGGGACAAGGAGCGACAAACAGACATTGCCCACAACAGAACACTTACCGTCTGAAGCCATACTGTCAGCAATTGCTGAGTTCAGGTCGCAAATGAGAGATGCTGTCTGGGACATCCGTACAGACCTGGGTGATCTACAATCAAGGGTCTCTGATGCAGAAACATTAACCGCCGATAATACGGCCAAAATTGCAGCTCTGGAACAGGCAGTATTTTCCATAGCCGAGGAGCAATTGCACTTATCCTTAAGGTAGGAGGATATGGAAAATAGGGGAAGACACAATAATATTAGACTATATGGTCTACCTGAAGGGGAAGAGGGCAATGATCCTGTTGCTTTTGTGGACTATTTCTTGCGCTTAACCTTAGATCTCGGTTCAGAGTTCCAAACAGACGTGGAGAGGGCCCATCGAGCGCTCGGTCCTCAACCAACTAAACATGATGCTAGACCGAGATCTTTTGTGATTAGATTTAGCAGCTACTCACAAAAAGAACAGATCTTGACCAAAGCGTGGCGAAAACAAAAGGTTATGCTGGGCTGTCATCGCATTTTGTTCAACAACGACTACGACCCAGCAGCTCAGAGGCAGGGAAGGAAGTATTCCCCCTTGTTTCCCCTTTTGAGAGCCAAAAACCTAAAATTTCACACCCCTTATCCAGCAAAACTAGTGGTCCTTCTCCCCAATTGTCTCACAACTTATAATTCAGCTGCTGAAGCCAAATCAGACCTATGTCAAAGGGGCATTTTATTGGAAAAGGACTGTAAAATGGCATCCAAAACCCGACAATCACCACAGGACTGTGAGTCCCAGGATTCAGATCGAGTGAATATGAGGGACCAAAAGCTTTGGAAACTACTGGATAAGATAAAATTACTCAGAAATCCAACTCTTCAACCGGCATGAAAGCTAAGTACATTGAAAGGGGGTTTTCTTTTACTAACAGGTGGGGATGGGATGGGGGGGAGAGATGTGATTTGGCCTTGCCCAATCACCTGAGGGTTGAGAGCGAGCTATAGCTCCTCTAGGGGCATTAAGGGTGCTGTATTTTGAACAATCATTTAATAATAATCCTCTATGTTTGCCCCATGGAGTGCTCAGCTTTCCCATAGAAAGGCGTGAGGCGCTTTGTCATTCTCCTTTCCCACCCTCCTCGGACCCTTCCCCCCATAATGGTGACCCCCTCCCCCTCCCGTTTCCTTCCTGGTGAATCCTAATTCTGAAGATGACTCCATGGTGAGGCTCTACAGGACTGCTTCTTGATAATTACAAACCAGAGATTTTTTCATATCACAGTTTATGTCATGGCAGGGGAGAAGATGAAAGGAGAGAAGAGGGGAAAAAAAAGGGGAAGGCTTTGGGAGCCCTATCTATTTAATACAGGGCATAGACACTTGACACTGTGATCTGGGACAGAACGGTTCTGGATCAGACTGAGAGAAGTAGTGAACAATTAAACGATTTAAGAGCCTAAATCATTATCTTGCTTCACTCTGTTACTTCACTTTAGCCCAACTCTTAGGTTGAGAGTCCTCCTGTAGTGTAAAAGTTCTCCCAATGGTATCTCCCCCATTGAGAAGGTTCTAGCAGAAACATAGTGAGACTTCTCTCACAATCACAATAACTGTGTATTTTATTTGATAACAATAGAGGGCACTGTTTAGATTTTCGAAGTACATTAATATCTTGAAGGGTGTATAAGAATTATGCAGGGGGAACAGACCGCAGGGCTTTGATTTTGGTCGCTCATATCCTATTCTCCTTTTGATCACATTATATGAAGAGCACCCTAATTGGGGAGGAACGCCTGCTATTATATGCCCTTTTTTCTTTTTTTAAAGGCTAATCCTCAGAACTTAACTGCAGGTCTTTATGAGGGGGCTGCTCAGTCATGGGGAGCGGAGTGTTTTCCTTCCCCTGGTGAAATCAGGGATCAGAACTGGGTCGAGTCTAGACTCAACATTAAGATGCAGGGGGGAGCTCTCTTTCCCTTTTATTGGAGAGTTCTCTAATGACTCGATACCACATGACCTCCTAGCTTTGCCACTTCAGGACTTGGTTCTGAACAGGAACTAACTCCCCGAGAGGGCGTTCCCTCTCAAGTGGGTGTAGATCCACTTTCTGCAGATCATTCCCCACTTTCCCAGAGGGAAAAATATCTCCCCACTGGGACCAAGGTTGGAGATGATGGAATCTCCCCCAATAGTGGAAGACCATTTGTACATAGTTCTTCCCATTGGAAGGTTTGTTAGTTTAAAAGTTATAAGTTTTGAATTAATATGGTTAATTTTATTGTATGTTATTGAAAACATTGGTGACATACTTCAAATTTTAGGCTGTGTGCTCCCATTCCTGGCTTTGGTGGTTGGGGCCGGGGGAGACCTGAGCTTGGGAGTTTCTGTATCTTCCAGGGACGCTGAAAATGGTCCCTTTGGACCCCTGGAAGGAAATAAATATATATTTTCAAGTGACTGGTCATGGGCTCTCCCTTGTTACCTTAGATGACTAGCCGTATTAATGAAGGAAGCAATGTTTCCTCGAGATCATGGTTAATGTTCCAGTTAAAAATTTTTCACACAATGTAAATGGTCTACAGTCCCCCATTAAACAGTATAAAATCATGCAGCAGTTAGGTAAACAGAAAGCTGACTTGTACTTATTACAAGAAACCCACTTATCCAAAGTGGAACATTCTAAACTTTACTGGGGTAGGTGGGTGATATCAAATCCTAGATTCCTCTCATTCGAGCAGACATAAACATGGAACAGCAATTTTGATTCCTACCTCAACACCATTGGAAATTCAGGATACCTATACAGACCCTCAGGGCAGCTATGTAATCCTGAAAAGCTAAACTATTCTCGCAGGCTATCACCCTGGTAAATGTTTACTTACCACCACAGACTTTGCTCCCCATAATTAAATCCTTCATACAAAAGGTGATGGAGAGGCTTCAGGGCGTCCTGATAATGGGTGGTGATTTTAATATTTCTTTTCATCCCCACCTGGACTCCTCGTCTCCTAAATCTCAAGGATTGTCTGGAGCAGCTAAATATTTAAAGGGGAATTTGTCTTATTTGGGTATAGAGGATGTCTGGAGGAGACTCTTTCCCTCAACTCCGGGATACACTTTCTTCTTGGAAAGACACAATTCATACTCCTGTTTGGACTATTTTTTTGTTACCGGAGAGCACTTAACTTTAGTACAAGACATATTAATAGAACCAAGGATCTTATCAGATCATAATCCCTTAATTCTTAAGACTAATCTAGGAAAATGAAAGAAAAACACATTTTGGAGATTTAATAGTTCTTTATTAAAAGATAAAAAATTCTTAGATCATTTTAAGGAACGTATCTCTCAAATAATTCTGGACAATTCTTCGTCTCAAGTCTCACAAGCAGTTCAATGGGACACATTGAAGGCGGTCCTCCAGGGAGAGATTCTGTCCTATGCATCCTACAAACAAAAAAAAAAATACAAGGAAGATTAAATTACCTAACAGATTTGTTGTCTTCCTATCAAATGTTATTCAGAGAGGGTGATAGGGCTCTACAGAATTGAATCAAAACCTTAAAACAAGAAATCCAAAAAATAATTGATTATAAAACTCTACAAAATTTAAGCTATCTACGCCAATACAACTACGAGGGTGGCACCAGAGCGCTGACTCGAAAATTGAGGGCAAATAAAAGGGCTTCAACAATTTTAAAAATAAGATTAACGGCCTTGGATCCCCCGTCTTATAAAGAAGAGGCAATAAAACAGGTGTTTTCAAAAGTTCTTTGAATCCCTTTACACCACTCCTATCCCCTCCCAGAATGAAGAAGACATAACTTCCTCATTTAGAAATCTTAATTTGCCCACTCTCACGGAATCTCAAAAAGAGATCTTAAATCAACCAAGGAGATTCTTTTTCAAATTAAACAACTGAAATCCTCTAAGTGCCCAGGCCTGGATGGCTTCGGCTATGAGTGGTACAAGGCCTTCAGCCCTCAGCTTCTTCCTAGTCTTCTCCCGGCCTGTAAAGAAAAGGCAGAGGGAGAAGTCCCCCCACCTTCCTGGAATTATGCGGTTTTATCTCCTCTGCTTAAACCCGATAAGGACCCCTCTTTACTATCGTCATTCCGCCCCATTTCAATATTAAATGTAGATTATAAAATATTCATGTCAATTTAGGCTAAGAGACTGGAACCTATCCTTATGATTATAATCCACCAGGATCAATCGGGCTTTGTTAAACAAAGAAATACCTTTGATAGTCTTCACTGCTTAATGTTATTACTAGAATATATTCACACTAGAAGGACTCAATCCATAATTGTCAGCTTAGATGCAGATAAAGCTTTCGATAAAGTAGACTGGAAGTATTTGTGGGCTACCTTGTCTAAATTCTCATTTCCAAATTCATTTATTACATGTATTAAAAAGATTTATGCACAGCCACAAGCCTACATCCGTGTTAATGGTGCTCTGTCCCAACTAATCCAAATTCAAAGAGGTACTAGACAGGGTTGCCCCTTATCCCCATTATTATTTGCGTTATATATTGAACCATTAGCCAAAATTATAAGAGGCAATATGAGAATAGAGGGAATTCCAGTAGGCCAAAGGGAATACAAGCTAGCACTTTTTGCTGATGACATATTGATAACTGCTCTATCTCCAGAAACATGTCTTCCAGCCCTATAGCAAACACTGGAAAATTTTAGCAAAATGTCAGGTTTTCAGTTAAATATAGCTAAAACAGATTTACTTCCCTTATTCTTTACTCCTTCTCAAAATCTTAAAAATAAATATCCAATTAAATGGTATAAAACTAATCTTCGTTATTTGGGACTGACAATCCCCCAAAACCCAGAATTATTAGAATTACTAAACTATGAACCCCTATCTAATCAAATCCAAAGAGATTTCACTACATGGGCTCGGCTACCACTGTCATTTTCCCAAAGAATAGAAACTATCCACATGATTGTCCTCCCAAAATTACTGTATCTATTTCAAAATGTCCCCACCTTCCCTTCAAATTGTTATTTTAAATATTGGGATAGGTTAATTTCTAATTTTATATGAAAGGGCCAGAAACCCAGAATTAGATTGTCACTCCTTCAGCTCCCTCTCTCGGAGGGAGGGAGGGGCCAACTTACTGAATCTAAAGCTTTATGCAATGGTCTCCCACTGTAGAATAATGTCTCTCTGGCTTTCTCCACCTTATCACTCTCCCTGGAAAAATCTAGAATTTGCGATAAATGACCTTTACGATAGAATAAGGGTTACACTGGTCTCAGCAGACAGATCTCCTCCTCTATGGGATTTTACTCCATTTACAGCCCAAATATTAAAGATTTGGTACAAATTAAAACAACAGAAAGCTTTTAGAGAATTCTTTTTTCTCTATTCTCTAATCTTGGAGGATGACCGCTTCATGCCAGCAAATCTGGACCATACATTCTCCAGATGGAGGCACATGGGTCTACAATTTTTTAAACGATTTCTCTCCACCTCTGGAATTATTTCATTTGATACCCTGCAAACCAAATTTGGTCTACCTAATAACGATGTGTTTAGATACAACCAGGTGAGGAATTACTACGCCAGAGAGACATTGATATTCGATTACCGGAGCCATTGCCTCTGGCCTGGAGATTTTTGGAGGGTAATATCAGGGGCAGCCTATGGCTACATCGGGTGGGTTATTTTTATAAAATTTTAAGAGTGGGATGGGTGATTCCTCGATATCTATCATGGACAGCTGGAATAAAGACCTACAATTGGAAGTTCAGGAGCAGGATTGGCTTCATTCCTCTGCATATGCATATAAAATTACTCACGCCACTAGATGGAAATGTAGGAGCCGGTTTTTCTGTGCTCCGGCGACATTAACTAAATACCTTCCAATATCATATGGGGCCTGCTGGAGAAATCGTTCTTATAAACGTGCAGATCTTGGCCATATTTGTTGGTCCTGTCCTCTACTGACGCCCTTTTGGTGTTCTATCCAACAAGAGATTACTGATTGTATGGGAGAGTCTTTTGATCTCATAGCTGAAAC
Organism: Neoceratodus forsteri; assembly: GCA_016271365.2. Classification (NCBI taxonomy): domain Eukaryota; kingdom Metazoa; phylum Chordata; order Ceratodontiformes; family Ceratodontidae; genus Neoceratodus; species Neoceratodus forsteri. Next base: position 248,952,658 of record CM057457.1, read on the forward strand.
AGTGATACTTTCTATATACCCCAGACAGAACCCACGATGGCATCGAACTCTTTTACCTATTCTCATACTAGCAGCCAAAAAGGCAATAACCCAACGTTGGCATTCTTCAGTTGTTCCAGCTGTTCATGAATGGAGGGGCCTAGTCGCTGACATTTACTATATGGAGTCATTAACAGTGGAAATCCATAATAAACAGGAACAATTCCAACAGCAATGGAGACTTTGGATAATTTATTATTCCAGATGTGACTTAGATTTTGTTCCCTATGTTCTTTAGGCTTGAATCTGGGCTATGGGCTGGCCTTGAGAGGTGTGGGGAGAGGAAGGTTTTGCTTGTGGTGGGAGAGTGTGGATCATACTTCCTAATATTGATTGTAGAGTGGGGAATGCCAGTAATCTCATGAACTTGGGAAGCACGAAATCTTTTTAATTTTTGGGCCTGGGTTTTCAGTTATAATATTGGTGATGTTAAAGTTATAAGGATATGTTAATCTTTCCTGCTTATTGTCCAATATATGTAACATCATAAGCAGTTTTGTTATTCATTATTGAAGATCTCATGCCTAATGTAACTAATGTTTGTTTTAATGTCACCTCATCTTAATAAAAAGATAATTAAAAAAAAATTGGCATAAAGCTTCTCATGATCATAATTTGGGGGTCTCTCAAGATCCATATGTCCAGGTATTTAAAGTTCTTTTAGACTGTGCAAATTCAATGTCCGTATGCATAAAAGGATTGGAACTGAACATTCTAGGTCTGTGAATGGTAATAAGATGTTCTCTGCATTGTGGTCGGCACATTAATGTGGTGGGCTGAAGCACCCCATACCACACTCACAAACCGGGTTCAGGAACAGATCAGAACTGCATGGGGGAAGGAAGCCAGAGTGTTCATTGGTGGCTCTCCTTCTTCGGGTTGGGGGTGGGGACAATGCGTACCACTGCTTGGCTACCACCTAGGGGAGGCTAGGTGCCACAGCAGCTGTCATCTGTTAGAGGGGTGGCACAGACGCTGAATGTGTGCGGCATCTTCACATCCGCATCAGAATATGCATGCCGACTATAGAAAGTGGGTGAAATACAGGATAGACCACCACCTCGACTGAGCAGGATGAGGGCAGTTACAACCACTGGCTCAGCACCATTACACCCATCCACCCAATGTGGGCAGTAAGTTGATGGGGTAAGTCCCAGGACACGGTGGTGAAAGGGCTGGGGGTTGCCGCTGGAAAAGGCAGGTCAAGAGAGGCAAGAGGAAAGAAAAAAAGATGTTGACTGCATATAGGATGATTGTGGTGGTGGGGCCAACTGCATTCTCTGAAATTTTGGGGGTATGACCTGATCTTAGCTGCTAGACATTCCAGTGCTAATTCTTTTATTTCATATCCAAAAAAATGTTAATGCAGACTCAAAAAGGGGTGCATGGGAGGACATCTTACAACATAATAGAAAAAGGAGGCAGTACTGCCACTTGTGATGCTGGCATCTGAATGGCCAGGAGAAAGAAAAAGGGGAAATAGTTTGATCAGGAAAGGCACACTAAGCCGGAGCTTATTTCCAGGTGCAACCTGGGAGCACAAGGAAGTTAAGTGACTTGCTCAGGGTTACACAGTATGCAAGTGGGGGCTGTAAGATTCAAACCCAGGTCTCCAGGTTTGCAGCCCAGTGCCCTTAACCACTACATTATTCTGCCTCCTAGGAGAAGGCGAAGGCGAATCAAACATCCTGAGGACGCTCGCCTGTGGGGTAAGGGACAGTGCAGCCCATTTTGATACTGCCAAAACACACACACACACACACACACACACACACACGATGGATGCACTCAAATTGCCAAAACAAGTAAACTAATGGAGTTTGAGGCAATCTGGAACAAAATAAAAATTACAGGTATTTATTCAGATATTAAAGAAGAGTGTTCAGCCTCAAGTTACGTCACTGTGGTGACGTTCTTTTGCTGCTTTCTCTCTTTCTCTGTTTTTTCTCCTTTTTTGTTTTCACTGGTCTTGGTACGGTTTCCTTTCCACTACAGTTTCTGAGGAGGTCCTCCTAAAACCAAAAAGACACCTCTTTTTTTTTTTTTACTTTCATTAGTTTAGCGATAGAATACACAATACTCTACCCTCTTAGGTAGACTCATAAAAAATCAAAGAGATTGCAAATATTGCAATCAGCATTGTTACAGCAAGGATTGATCAAGGCCCTATATACTGTTACCTCACAGGGAGGAGACACAAACATTATACCATCAAATTTGCATCAGGTCATTACTGCCATGAGACAGGATTACCATCATATCACATTTCTATTTTATCGATCACCCTCTAAATCGGGTATAACATCCTTCCACCATAATAATTAGTTAGACATAGGTTCATTTCAGCAGAGCTCCCTCGATTAACACAATATATCCAAATGTTCCCGTCTCATTATTTGGTAAGAATTTAAACAGAGGAAAAACAAATAGTTCAACTTGTATGTAGTTAACAACTACAATCATCTTATAGCTGTATTTAAACTAGTGTCTCTAACATTAAAGGCATTACATACTGCTCATGTCCAGTGGGCTAATGGCAGTTAGCATACCTCACAATTGCAATAGAACGTACAGCTGACTGGGCCTTTCCAAGAGTCGCCATTTTGTTGCCACAAAAGTATGCACATTTACCCTGTCCCAGATCAAAACCTACACCCAGGCTATAAAACAAACATTTCCCCACAGGTGAACCCAGGACTAAGTAAAATAAAGGCAATTTCTAACTTTATTGGACATGAGCATAGAGGTTTCATCTGGTGGATATTACTCACTCCATGTCCCCACAGTCACTGTCACTATTTTCCCCTTTACCCTGGAATTCCCACTCTATACGAGTGAGCAGTCTGTTAGCTGCATCAGAGTCTGCAAACTGGTATGTTTTTTTCCCCATACGTAATCCGGAGACTGGGCGGCATCAGAAGAACATGGTGAATCCCTAGTTGTCTGAGGCGGGTTCTAATACCATCAAAGCTCTTCCGACGCTGTCTTATAGCAAAACTTAAAGTCAGGGAAGATATGCACCTTCACTCGGTCCCACTCCAAAGATCCCCTTTGTTTTGCCCTGGCAATAATTAGATCTTTCTCCCTCACTGAGCCAAGTACTACAAGAAGTGTGCGGGATAGGAGCTGGTTAGTCACTGTATGGCTTCTTCCACCACGTGGGCTGATCCTGTAGGCCTTTAAAATTGCGATCTGTAGAGTTTCAGTGAAGAAAGACTGTAGAAAGGTAGAAGGATCATCTCCTTCTGCGTCCTCTGGCAAACCCAAAATTCAGATGTGTGAGGCACTAGCAGCGTTTTCTAAATTCTCCAAGCATCTCCGCATTTTAATAAGGCCCATGGATACTGTCATGGCCTTTGCTGCCGATGCGGATGCAGATTTTGTCTCTTCCTCCAGTAATCTGACTTCAGTGTCCAAGACTTTAAACCGTGAGGTGAACTCTTCCATTCTCTGGTCGATCCGTTGTATTGCCTTAAGAAGTTCAGCATTGGTGGGCTGTGGTGGTAGATCTTCCATCCCATTTTCACTTCCGAGCTTGTACCCAACTCCGGGTCTTTGGATCGGGCTCTGTCTCCTCCAGTGGCCGTTCTATTAGTTCAATGTCTTGCGCAGCCAGTATAGTGTTACGCTTGTGCAACTGTGTTAGTTGGTTTTGGACGTTCACACTCTATTCCAGAGGAATTACCACCCTGTAGGGGTACGAAAGGCAAGGAACCCTTGGAGACTGTTCCACCCCTACAGGTGCCATGGGACAATTCACGTGGCTAAAGGTACCTTAGGAATCCCACTAAGGAGAGAATGCTGCCACTGGAGGAGGAAGGGAGGATGGTGGGCAAAGAAAAAGTGCTTTACAATGAGGCTGAGAGGAACTGCTTATGTAGCGCAGGAAGTGGGAGTGGCTGGCTGCTTGGTCATCAAACTCCAGGCACAGCCTTTCCAATTCAATGTCCTGCACAGCCAGTATAGTGTTATGCTTGTGCAACTGTGTTAGTTGGTTTTGGCTGTTCGCACTCTCTATTCCAGAGGAATTACCACCCTATAGGGGTACGAAAGGCAAGGAACCCTCAGAGAGGGTTCCACCCCTAGAGGTGCCACGGGACGATTCCTGTGGCTAACGGCACCTTAGGAATCCCCAAAAGAAATGCAGTACAATCATATCCCAAAGAAGGAGGTGACATGAAGCTTATGAGCAAGCAGTAACAGTGACATAGGAGCAGTAACTGTAACGCAGTCGTAGAGAAGCATAGGCAGTTTGATAATGTAATGAGATGCTCAGTTTGATAACATAATGAAATGCCCAGGCTTGCGTAGCACGATACTGATGGTTTGCGTTGAGAATGAGGGGATCCTCTAAGGAGATAGGGAATGGCAGGACATCCTCCGCCTCCATCCAACAGCGGAACCTACTTAAAGAAACTAGGGGACACTACTATGCTAACTAACAGTTATGACCTGAGGCAATGGAGGAGAGAAAAAAAACCCTTTGAGGAGGAAATCTCTGGGGATCCAAGGCCTAGGTCACCTTCCCTCCAGGCTTGGGATAGTTTATTTAATGATGGCTCTGCAGCTGCAATTTGGAAAACCCAATTAAAGTGAGGTGGAAAATATTCCAGTTTGGTGGAAGGCTCTCACTCAAACCCTCTAGCGGGTACGCCATGGAAGGTTGCGTGAAAATTCTGCAACAATATGTGCAACCAACGCGGAGGAGGAGGACAGCAATGACTGCTGAGGCACTCACCTGGCCTACCCACCTTAAACTCAAACGAGGTGAACCAGAGGCAGTTGTAGGGAGAATGTAGTGAAGATGCCTTGCTAGGGAAGCCACTAAAGTCAATGGCTAACCGTTATAGTGGAACACTAGAGCTAAAGGAGATCATCATACCCACCCTTCACCACTAGTCTTAAATTCTACACCAGGAGCTGCTGTCGCGTAGCAGGTAGGTAATAACAAAAACTAAATAAAGCCAAGCCTGAGGTAAGGACATTCCCAGCTATGGGCCAGGTGAGAAGGATCCTGCCCCAAGTTGGACATGCTCAAGATGCGGACTAAATGCAGAGCAAGACCATCAGCTGCAGGAACCCTGCACCAGAATAGAATGGCTGGCATGCCCCAGAATTTGACAGAACTGAAAAGCTGGTGAGCCGAATGAGCACAGTGTGCTGAGATCATAATGAGCACTGAGTGCTGAGACCTTGCAAGGTCGAATGCAGAACTGAGTGCAGCAGAATCCCAGAAGCTGAAGGTGAGAGGATGTCAGTAGGCATGAAGCAATGGTTTGCGTACGCAATGAGCAACGATTGTGTAAGCAAGCGTGGACCTGCACGTAGGTCAGTAACAGAGTAGTAATAAGTGGACCTGCACGTAGGTCTGCATAACATAGTAGCAATGAAACAGCACTGAATAGTGGGGCAAGCCAGCCAGGCACTGCAAAGCCAAATCAAGGTGACAAACTGAGGATTTTTGGCAGCGAAGACAGGATTTAAAACAGAAATAATTAGCCACATGGGCCACAACCCCCCAAACACCTCCCAGTTCCTGCTGTAGGACAAACAAAGAAGCGATGGAAGGGCCGAGAACCACATGTAGATATTAAAGCTAATTTAATAGCCTCAGAAGAAGCTTTAGCTAACTTCAGAGTAGAATAGCAGTGTATAAAGGGAATACCAGGATTGAACTGCATAGCAAGGTTTAGAGCTTGAAGCAGGTATACAAACACAGAAGCAGCATCTGTATTGAGTACACTGTTACAAACTGCAATAAACATAAAATAAAGGTGGCACAATACTCTGAAAGCAGCTGTCACAGGCAGTGCAATGAACTGCAGCAATAAGGCAAGTAGAATGAATTGAGCATGATTGAGCTGTATAGCCAGGGTTCAGTGTGAGCCAGAATCAGGTGAAAGCAGTTATATATAAATATGGAAAGCAGCTTATGCTGAGCTGAACACACAGATAATGTTTGTAGTTGCACTGCAAGGAATCTGAGTGTTGTAACTGAAAGCAATTTAAGTTGTGAGTAACTGAAAGCAAGTAGCATGAGCTCTGCTGGAGTAGCAGTATGCCAGGAGCTTAGAAACAAAGCCCCCCAAAAAACAAAACCAAAGACACACAAGCACAGAAAAAAGGGAACAAAGACAGAAGAAGCACACGCAGCCGAAGGCAAAATACAAATCAGAAGCAGGAAAACAAAACAAAACACAGAAATCCAGAAGACAAGCAGCAGCAGCGGTAGGCCCCAACCACCTCAGAGGGCAAACTGACAGAGCCTTTGGCTGCAAAGAAAAAGTGCTTCACAATGAGGCTGAGGGGAACTGCTTATATAACTTAGGAAGTGGAAGTGGCTGGCTGCTTGGCCATCGAACTCCAGGCATAGTCTTTCCAATTCTCCCCATAACTGCTGAAATACGGGGAGTACAAGGGCTGGACTTGTTTTGTGCAATACAACAAGTTTTCTTCTTTCAAATAAAACTAGTTACTTCTGTCTGTGTGGTTTTTTACGAAATTTTTGCCAGAGTTGAAGTTTGTTGGAACAGAGCTCTGCACAAAAGCGTCTGTTATCTCGGCTGCTTTCCACGCCCCCCCCCCAATACCCCACTTCTTTTTTACTTTCTATTTTCCCCCTCAAGTCCCCAGTCTCAGACTCTTTGGGGGCACCTGGAAGTCATCCCTCTGCCACTCGCCCTACCCACGAACCACCCTGCACCTCATGGAGCTGCGGCTATATCCCCCGGGCAAGTAACGAGATGGGGCCCGTACACCCCGTATGCTTGTCTCATCGGGCAAGGTGGTTGGGGTGGGTGATGGCATATTAAGGGCACACTTCTGGTGCTCTGTCTTCCTGGAGACGGAGGGTTGTTATCCTCTTGGGTTTTCTCCTCACGTGTGGTGTGCACCCTGATGTCTAGACGCAACACGCCAACGTCCACCACACGTCATGGCCAGCCTTCCCTGCAATCAGGGCTTGCCATACCTTGAGCCTATGCTCAGGGTCACACAAGGTGTGGGCCTTTGGCCCCCTCCCTCCCCCCGGAGAAGGCGAGCTGTCATGGGACACTCAAGCCTTCTCCCCCAACCCTCCAGCGACCCAAGTCTGCTCCCGAACCTGGGGTCACAAGCAGAAATCCAACTGCTGCGCCGAAGGGACGGCTCCCTCTTCTAACTTCTGTATCTTGGTCAGTGTCTTTGCCCCCAGAGGCCCGCTGCTGCCTTTGGTGGTTATTATATTGTCCCAACTTCTTCTCAATTTAATTATGTAATATCGCCTGAGCTTGAACCCGACTTAGTGTATATATCTTTGCAGTCTGTCCCCTTTGAAAATACTGCTCTCTGGACAGTCCGTTAAATCTCCCATACATGTTCACTGGTTTCTTTGCATCATCTCTTTTTTGTGAGTTTTTTTTTATTAAGACTCATACTGTGACTAAGCTAGAAGTATGTATATATGTATTTTTAAACCTGGAAATTTATTACTATTTAAAATGATTCATTGGTTTATTTAAAAAGAAATTTCAGGGGGGGCGCTGTGGAGCCCGAGCTGTGTGGCAGCAAATTTGTTCAGCTCTGTAACAGAGTTTTAAAACTAATAAAAATTGCTACTGCAGACATGAGATTTGGCAAAATAAATATCGCAATTCGACTGGGGAAGCAGAGAAACCTAATATGGGTAACCCACGAAAAGATAAAGGTGGGGGATCTGGCAGTAAAACATCGGGGATTCCTCAGACATCGCGGCCTGGTCTGGAAGAGCAACCTACAATACCTCAGGTACCCGAGGAGACCATGACCTCAACTGGTCTTAAATTACAAAGACTGATTTCCTCTGTTGCTGACTTAAGTAATAAAATGGATGCATTCGCTACTCGAGTAATGACCGTTGAGAGGACTGTGGAGGAGATGCAAATGGAATTTGCTGATGTTAAAAGACAGAGTGAAACCTCGGCGGCCGCAACCTCCATGCTTATTAAGGAAAACACGCACATGAGGGCCAGGCTAGAAACGCTTGAGAACCAGGCCCGGTCGTCGCACATCAGGATTTTGGGCTTGCCAGAGGGAATCGAAGGAGACCACCCGGTAATGTTCCTGAGAGACTGGCTCGAATCTAAATTGCTTACAGAAGGGCAAAGTCTGGGCTTTAATTTGCAGAAGGCTCATCGAATCACCCCCGCGGGCACAGAGAAGACCCAGAGAATCCTCGAACTTGCTCCTAGTTACAGACGGAGTCGGTACCAGGGATAAGATCCTGAGGTTGGCAAGACAAGCAGCGCTTTGATGCAGGATGACCGAAGGTTTACCTCTTCCCAGATCTCAGCTATGCAACTCGGTTGAGGCGGAAAAAATTCGACGAAGTTCGAAAACGCTTGAAGGAGGCATCGGTGATTAACTCAATCATTTTCCCAGCTAGGCTGAGAGTAGTACACGGAGGGAAGGTTTGGCTCTTTTCGGACCCCACGGAGACAGGAAAATGGGCTTCCCGATATGTGAACAGTCGTCAATCCAAACGAAGAGAAGTGGCTTCGGACATAGAGGAGAAGGGAGAGGACTGAACATGTTATTAACTACTTTCTTTTGCTTTAAATATTCAATCAATACTTATATATAAGTTTGAAGATTCAGGGGACTAACGTTTGAAGGTCCTTATTCCTGGTCAGCCCTTTCTTTGATAGCTGCCTTGTGGCTAATGACTTTATCATACCGGGACCTTATATTGACTGGAGAGTCATTTAAAATAATCTTGCGTTATGAATTCACCGACATTTTGTGGGTCATAAATATAAGATCCTATAGGTTCAATGCTTGCTTAAAGTAGGAATATAAAAATAAGTTAATGTATCTAGTTTTACTGCATATAGAACATTTGCTGCCTTAAAGTTTTTTTACTGAATCTTAATTTTTCTTTAGGCAGATAGTATGACGCCTGTTGCTCCTTTGGGGCAAGGTTCTTTAGGTAATTTTACAGTCCTATATTTAACGTAATTAGTCATACTGCTCTTGGGTTCAGTAGGAACACAGCAATTTTTGATAGATACCTTTCCTAGAAAATGTTTTTGTAAACCCTCCCAATGTGGTATCAATATGCCTAGGATGCATTTCTCCTAAGATTAAGATTATCTCCAAATGGTTATATATTGTCTAGCATGGACTGTCTTAGACATGGAACCTGTACTTGTATGATTACAGTATTAAATATATAAAAAATAAAGTATAAAAAAAAAATTTCAGGAATTCAAGTTGTAAACTGAATGACATAAATTCATTTGACAGGTGATTCTTTTAACTGTGCTGTATAAAAGAAGTGTACTGATTAGGCAGCATTGCCACCTGATGCAGCCTCAGTTCTGCGGTGAAACGCCGAGGTTATCACAGCTGCACTCTCCGACTCTCATGTATCCCTGAAAAAATACCTTCAATTTTCAGTTTATTCCAGCATTCCTCAAACTTTACTATTTCACTTGTTTTGGCAATTCTTAGTGCGTCTGTGGTGTGCATTTGTTTTGTTATGTATTTGAAATGTTTTCTCAGGGTAGACATACAGAGATATAAGGCAACTTCGTTTACAGGTGTGACCTGGGGGAAGGGGAGCAGATAGCAATACAAGAAGAAGAAACATAGAATTTGATGGCAGATAAGGAATGCTTGGCCCACCCAGTCTGCCCATTTCCCTACTTAATGGATAAGCTGCAGATCCTAGTTAACCAACAGCCTACTTCCTCCTACCCCAACCCCTAGAATTGCCTTATGTCTGTCCCATGTATTCTTGAATTCCACCAGTTTTTGACTCCACAACCTCCTCCAGAAGGCCGTTCCTTGCATCCACAACCCTCTCTGAAAAAATACTTCCTTACATTACCTGTGAGCATCCCCCCATCTTCAAATTGTGCTCCCTTGTTCTTGCACACCTCTTTTTCTAAAAGATGCTACTCTCTTGGACTTTGTCGATTCCCTAGAGGTGCTTGAAAGTTTCTATCATGTCCCCCCTCTCCCTCCTTTCCTCGAGGCTATACATATTAAGCTCCTTAAGTCTCTCTTCATGTCTTCCGATGCAGACCCTGCACCATTTTAGTTGCCCTCCTCTGGACTGACTCCATCCTGTTTATGTCTTTGCGGAGACTGGGTCTCCAGAACTGCACGCAGTACTCCAGATGGGGTCTCACCAGCTGTCTGTACAAAAGGATAATAACTTCCTGTTTTCTACTGGTGATGCCTTTCCCTATGCATCCCAGTATCCCCCAGCCCTCCCACATTGCTTGCCCACCTTTAGGTCATCTGATAGGACTACCCCAGGTCCCATTCCATTTTTGTTGTTGTTAGCATCTCTCCCCCCATTGTGTACTCTTCCCCTGGGTTTTTGTTTCCAAGGTACATTACTTTGCACTTCTTAGCACTGAATTTAAACTGCCATACATTTGACCATTCCTCCAACCTTGCCAAGTCCCTTCTCATCCTTTCCACCCCACCTTGTGTATCAACTCTTTTGCAGATCTTTGTGTCATCTGCAGAGAGACATACTTTTCCTTCCAGTCCCTCTGCAATGTCGCTTATAAAGACATTGAAGTGGACTGGTCCTAGTAATGAACCCTGTGGTACCCCACTAGTAACCTCCCTTTCTTCAGAGTGGACTCCGTTTACTATTACCCTCTGTGACCTGTTCTTCAGGCAATTTTTTACCCAGGTTACCATCTTGGGACCCACTCCCAGGCTGGCTAACTTGTATATTAATCTTTTGTGTGGGGACTGCATCAAATGCCTTGCTAAAGTCTAGGTAAGCCATGTCCACAGCGCCTCCCTGATCTACTACTTTGGTCACCCAGTCAAAGAAATCTATTAGATTCGTCTGGCATGACCTTCCCACTGTGAATCCATGCTGCCTTGGGTCCTGTGCCCCTCTGGCCCTTAGGTACTCAATTTTTTCCTTCAGAAGTGATTCCATAATTTTCCCTATCACTGAGGTTAAACTAACAGGTCTGTAGTTTCCTGCTTCTGCCATGCTCCCACCTTTGTGAAGTGGAATCACATCTGCCCTCCTCCAGTCCTCAGCATTATATAATGGCGCTCTTCATACATATTGTATCAAAGGCACTTTACAAGCAATGAGAGACTGGTAGTGAACTGCCTGTATAGTGGCAACCAAGCCACACATCAGCACCCACACACAGTCTTGGAAAATTGCATGAATCAATTTACAATGGAACAAAGCAAAACAATACATAGAAACACAGAATGTGACAGCAGATAAGGACCACTTGGCCCACCTAGTCTGCCCATTTGTCCCTGCCTATACTGTCACCACAGACTCTATTTGATCTCTGGCTCCTTTCCCCATGCCACTTCCTAGCTAAGATTCCCTCATGCCTATCCCATGCATGTTTGAAGCCCACTACTGTTTTCACCCCATCACCTCCTCTAGAAGACATACATAGTAAACAATACTGAAGTATAAAAATATATCAACAATAACACTGTTATCTGGTTAGATATAGCAGCAGTAAGAACAGGTGATAAACAGAGTAACCCAAAAACAGAAATTGGGTACAATCGCAGTAGGACAACACAGAATTTCTGAGTGACTGCTTGGCAGCAGTAAGAGGGGAGAGAGAAGTATTGTCTAAGTTATGGCTGTTCCATACTTGGGGGAGACAGAGGGCTTGATTCTCAAAATGCACTTAGACTGACACAAGCTGTGGTGAAAGGCAGCTTGCGTCAAGGCCTGGTGTGCCAGGGAACCTGTGCCTGATTCGGTAATGGGCACGGTCCCAGTGGCAAAGTCCCATGGCTTGTAGTAACCTTAGCCATGCGCCAAACAGACTGTGCATCCGGAGGGTTTGCCGCAAGCCATGGGGCAGCAGTGCGCCACTCTAGGACATCCCTGGTGGTCTAGTGGACCCAAGCCCAGATCCCCTTATTATTATACTATCAGTCCCTGGTGGTCTAGTGGACCCCCAAAGCCCAGATCCCCTTATTATTTTACTATCAGTCCCTGATGGCCTAGTGGACCCAAGTCCCAATCCCCATGTTGCCGAGGAACACTTCTCCAGGCTCCCTGCACTAAAGCCGCGGGACTCCCAGCTACCAGGCGGTCGGCGCTACCTCAGCCGCCGCTCGAGACCACAGCTTCAGACTCTCGGCCCACAAAGGTATGGCAACTGCTACAACCAACCGGATCGCGAGTGCCTTTTCAGGCCATGCTCAGATTGGTCCCTGGTGAAAAGCCAGTTTCTTCTATTGAAAAGTCAATTTTAAAGTGCTTGTTGTTGAAAAATTGTTTAAATGTTTGCCACTAATACAGACTGTAACTAGAAGGGTTAAGATTTGAGACTATTAGGATGAAATCTGTGTTTACAGCCCTTTCTCTGCCCATTTACACTGTCCCCAGACTTTTGGGCACTAAAGTAATCCACATTCCCTTTGTGCTACAAAGTTGGACCCCCTGCTGCTCTGTCTGCCCTACTGTTCAAGGCCTGTTATAAATCCTTGCTCTCCTTCTCTTCCCCAGCTGAGGAACACTTCTCTAGGCTCCCTGCACCAAAGCCGCGGGACTCCCGGCTACTGGGCGGTCGGTGCTACCTCAGCCACTGCTCAAGACTGCAGCTTCGGACTCTCAGCCCACAAAGGTATGCCAACTGCCGCAACTTTTTCGCCCACCCCTACCCACTTATTAAATACACTAGCTTCCCACCCACTTTTACTCCACGCCCCCTGGTTCTGCACCCCTCCAATGAGATCCAGTTCATCTCTTTCTTGTCTGTCCAATCTATGAGGTTCAAACTCGTAAGGCCGCGCCTTGCCTAAGTAAGCTGTACCTTTTAGCTTTCAAAAGTCTGCAAATTTGATCACACAACTGGGGAATATGGGTGTGGGCAGGACAGTAGTGTGGTGGGTAGGTAACTGGTTGGGTGGCAGAACACAGAGGGTGGTGGTAAATGGCTGTCACTTCACAGAAGGAAGAGTGACCAGTGGGGTACCACAGGGATCAGTGCTGGGACCGGTCCTATTCAACATCTTCATCAGTAACATTGCACAGGACCTAGAAGGCAGAATTTCACTGTTCACTGATGACACAAAGCTCTGTAACAGAGTAGACACACCAGAGGGTGTAGACAGAATGAGAAGGGACCTGCAGAAACTTGAAGAATGCTCAGGGGTTTGGCAGTTGAAATTCAATGCAAAGAAGTGCAAGATAATGCATATGGGGCACAAAAACCCTGGCACAATATATCAGTTGGGGGTGAGGATATAGCATACACCAAGCAGGAAAGGGATCTTGGGGTTATCATCTCTGATGACCCCAAGGTAGGGAAACAGTGTGACAAGGCAGCAGGTAAAGCAAATAGGATGCTGGGATGTATAGGCAGGCATCACCAGCAGGAAAAGGGAGGTCATAATTCGCTTATACAAGACACTAGTGAGGCCCCACCTGGAGTACAGTGTACAGTTCTGGAGACCATACCTACGTAAGGACATAGACAGGGTAGAGAAGGTTCAGAGGAGGGCAACAAAGATGGTGCATGGTTTGCATCACAAGTCCTATGAAGACAGGTTGAAGGAACTGAACATGTACTCCTGGAGGAGAGGAGGAGAGAGGGATATGATAGAGACATACAAGTATCTCACAGGGAGCAACAGGTGCAGGAATACACTATTTTTAGCGAAAAGATGTTCCAGGACTAGAGGCATGGGATGAAGTTGGAGGAGGACGATTCAGAGGAAACATGAGGAAGAATTTCTTCACAGAACGGGTGGTGGACAAGTGGAACACCCTGCCAGAGGAAGTGGTGGGGGCTGAAACAATCACAGGATTTAAGAATGCATGGGATAGACATAAAGGAATTCTGGAGGTCAGGGGTAAGGGGCAACAGACTTCTAGGAAAACATAAACTGAACTTACAAGCTCAAATGGGCAGACTGGGTGAGCCATAGGCCCTTATCTGCCGACACTGTCTATGTATCTATGATTGAACTGAACAAAGAAATGGCAAGAGTGTATTAGAGCAAATTGTCTGCCGCGTCTCCATTTGTTCTGTATTTGTTGAGGAGCATGCTGAGCTCGATAGCGTTATTGGGGTGTTATTCGAACACTCCCAAAGTGAACGTTGGGGTTGTTTTAACTGGCCCCATTATCGCTTGGCACTCTCGGCGATTGGACTTGCCCTCCACTGTGGATTTAATGCATTTTGAGCGACTGTGCCGACTGGGCGTTCTGCATGTGCTGACCCGTGGAAACAGTACCAACTGGGCTTCCTTTTGTCCGTGCCACTGTGTTGTTCATGAGGAACGGCACGGGCTTGGGAAGCTTGAGGCTGTGGAGGACTTTTGTTAAATCTCGGACGGTCCTCGATGAATGAGCAGCTGAGTTATGTTTGTGGAGAGCCAGTAGGAACAATTTTATAGACATTACAGACTTGGATTTGTGCTTTCCCAGCCTGTGAGGTATTGCACGGGCAGGGTGAAGGCGAGGGCTATGGAAGGACTGTGAGTCTTTGGATCTGTACTTTATTGGGTGACTTCCTTGCTCCTTTCTTGTCCACCCCTTGAATTTTGGGTGACGACTGTCTGTGACTGGTGGAGTATTGTTTTTTTCGATCTGCCTCTTCTTCCTTTGGGCTTTTGCCGGGTGTTTTCTTTGTGGAGATTTACTGCTCCACGGGGGACCTGGTGTTGTTACCCAGCTGGGGAGTCGGCTGGGGTATCTTGCTCCCTTGGGAACAGCTGCAATTGTGGCCTTTCTCCGGATCCTTTGGTGTTGGGTTGTTTTATTTCTCCTGAGAGCTCCCGGCAGTAAGTAAAGGGGTTTTGCGAAGGAGTTTCTTCCAGCAACAGCAAAACTGTATGTCGAGTCAGCCTTTGGACTTCTAGTGGTTCCTGGTTTCGGACGTATTTAATTCTGGGCCTGGATTAAAGAGACTGCTGACTTCCTCCTTTTTTTTGTGTGGATTATTTTGCATTTGCTGCCTGGATGATTGGGTGGTGAGAGGACCCTGCATCCATGTACTTTATTCATTTATTTCTACTTTGTTGGAGTTTATAGCTCTTTTCCCTGGTAGTGAAGAAGATTGTAATTACCCCGCTCCCCGGTTGTGAGAGGTCTGGGGAGGGGGGAGTTTATAGTTCTATTTCTCACTTTTGTGGACTGAAATAATTCTGTTTCATTTATATTTATTTGTCATTGTATTATCATAATTGTTTTAACTGTCTGGCAGTGAGAGTGCCTTTCTATCCTCTCTCCCCAGTGGTGAGAGGACTGGGGGGGGGGGCTAATTATTCATTGGTTTTTTGTTGTATTATGTGTTGGGTTTGGGGGGTGAGAGTCCCTAAGCTTCGTTTTGTTGTTTGTTTTGTATTAAGGGGGCTGTCAGGGTCTCTAAATTCAGGCTCTGACTTGATGTTAGCTAACCTGGGAGCTGGGTGGGGTTTTTAAATTGTTCTCTGTTAGGGGGTAATATTAGTGTGTTAGTTTTATTTCAGGATTTGTTTATTGTATTTTTTATTCTGCAGTATAGCTCACAGCATGTGCTGGCCTTCATCCCCCACAGTTGTCCGCTACTCATCCTTCTCTCTTCATGCCCTTCACCCTTTTTACTCTCCCCTTCTCCAGTTCGAGATCGACGAGCATTGTAGAGCGCTGGGTATTGTACGTAAGGGGGGTGAAGGGCGTGGGGTCGCGAACAGGGGAGGATGATCGAGGGGGGTCATCGTATTGGGGTGGCTGGTAACAGAAGGCACCCTGGGCTAAATGGGAATCCAGATCGTGGTTTTCCATGTCTGGTGTCTACCTAAGGGCACCACCGACACGGTGGCAGATGGCTCACATGCTCACAGGTTTGTCCAACTCGGGCGGTGTTGTGCAATGCCAGGTCCATTAAAACAAGAAATTATTGCTGATCTTGTTGGTACAGTGACCTGGCTTCCACACGAGACCTGGCTGGATGATAACCTGGCCCCATTTTGGAGGCTATGACTACAGTCGGGTACTGTTACACCGCCCAAGACTGGATCTGTGTGTGTGTGTGGGGAGAGGGGTTGCGGTCTGTTTCAAGACCGAACTCGGCCTCACAGAGGTCCTAGTGGGGGGGGGGGTTTGAGTCCTTCGTGTGTATAGTAGTAGCAGGTGTAGGCTTTCAAATCGCCCTCATTTACCGTCCACCCGGTGATGAGAAGCGATTACTTCAGGAAGTGGTGGAATTTGTCATCGATATGGCATTCGAGTCGCCCAGACTTATGGTTCTGGGTGACTTCAATGCCTGGGTTGACGACGAACTCTAGCAATTTGGTCAACACTTCCTCCAGTTAATGACAATGCTGGGCATTACACAGGTGGTTTCCTCTGCTACACATAAATTTGGACACTCCTTGGACCTAATCTTCCTTCTAGGGGTAGAGGCATCCAATGTGGGGGTGGAACCCGTCGGGTGGTCAGACCATTACACCGTGGGGTTTAGTTTTTGCACACCCTCTAGAAGGTCTGCCTCTGTGGAGTTGGTTAGGTACCGCCCTTTGCAGGATATAGATCTCCAAGGCCTTGCAGCGGTGCTTGACCTCTCGTCCCCTGCGTTGGCAAGCAGTGATCCAGAGACCCTCGTGTCAGCCTATAACACAGCCATTGTGGGGGCTCTGGATTTCATTGCTCCAGTTCGTGTTTGCCTCCTCTCCCTTCACCCCAAGTCCCCTTGGTTTGATGGGATGCTGAGGGAGATGTGGAGACAGGGGCGAAGGTTAGAGCGTTGCTGGCGAAAGTCTGCCCTTGACGCCGACCACCTTAGATTGATGGATCATTATTTGGTCTATAAATCTGCAATCACCCATAAGAAGGCAGAATTCTTGTCCAGGGAGATTGCGGATGCTCAGAATCGACCAGCTCAGCTGTTTCAAACTGTGGACAGACTGTGCAACCCAGCCTGACTGCAAATTCTGAAAGTTTTTTCGCAATTGGAGTACGATGAGCTTGCTCGGTTATTCGCAAATAAGGTGGCCAACATTAGGGCTGAACTGCTGCCATCACACTCTGGGGGGGGGGGGGTTGCCATGGACCGGTGTGAGATCACGGTGCCTCGGTTTTCTTGCAGTTCCTTCTGTCAGCTGGAGTTCATGGATGTCATGAGGATCATCCAGCATATGCACCCTACGTGCTGTAGTTTGGGCCCTGGACCAACCTCCTTAATGTTGGGTTGTATTGACATCATTGGTCCAGTCCTTGTGCAGATAGTCAGGTGCTCCCTGGAATCCGGTGAGTTTCCTAGCTCCCTGAAAGAGGTGGTGGCAACACCCCTCTTGAAGAAAGCTACCTTGGACCCTGTCTCGAAAACTAGAGACCTATCTCTAACCTTCCCTTTGTTGGGAAGGCGATTGAGAAAGTAGTGGCTGCACAACTGGAAGACCATTTGACCATCCATGACGTCTACGAACCCCTCCAATCCGGTTTTCGTAAAATACATAGTACCGAGACAGTGCTGGTTCGGGTGCTCAATGATCTCTTGATGGCCAGAGATCGGAAGAGTCGTTCCATTTTGGTTCTCCTCGACCTTTCTTCAGCGTTTGACACTGTAGATCACATGGTGTTGACAGAACGCCTGAGGCTGCTTTGTGCAATATCTGGAACCGTATTAACATGGTTCACATCATTCCTCACTGGGATATCACAAAGAGTTGTGTCCAGGGTTTTTTCCTCGGATTCAACGGCTTTGTCGTGTGGGGTGCCTCAAGGTTCAGTACTGTCACCCATGTTATTTGCAGTATATGCTACCCATCGTAGACATTGTAAGGAGGTATGGGCTGAGGTTTCACTGTTATGCAGATGATACCCAGCTCTACCTTTCTTTGGCCCCGACCAGGAGGGCGCTCTCTTGGTCTTTAATAGCTGTCTAAAAGAAATCCAGGAGTGGATGAATTCTAGCTGGCCGACGTTGAACTCTGAAAAGACTGAGGTACTGGTTGTGGACCGAATTGGACACAGATGGGGGTGTCAGGTGATGGTGTGTCTTCCGGACTTTTTCTTGGAGGCGTTTCTCTCCCCCGACCTCTGAATGGGTGCAGAACCTGGGGGTAGTTCTTGACGACAGGCTGACACTGCATTCGCAGGTGTCAGCAGTCGTCTAGACCTCCTTTTATCATCTTAGGAACCTCGCCAGGATTCGGTATGTTGTTCCATCTGTCGACCTGCCAACTTTAGTCCATGCCTTTGTGTCCTCACGCTTGGATTATTGCAACTCCCTTTATCTAGGGCTTTCTGGGGTTGAAATCCATTGCCTGCAGCTAGTGCAGAACACTGCAGCCCGACTTTTGACGGGTTCTAGTATATCCTGACACATTACTCCGGTGTTGCGTGAACTGCACTGGCTGCCAATTTGGTGGCGGATCACCTTTAAAGTCGGATTGCTGACTTTCAAAGCCCTACATGATCTGGGTGCAGTCTATCTGAAAGAATTGATGGCAGATAAGGGCCTCCAGGCCCACCCAGTCTGCCCTATTTTTCTACCTATAGTGACACAGCAGGCCCTATCCAGCCTACGGTCCTCCCCCCCCCATAACTTTCATGGACAATGCACAGTGACAGTTTAGTTGGCAGCCAACCATGGTGGTGAGAGGAGGGCTATGCCAGTCACCGGTTCGAGGTTCGGGATGGGGGGACGGGGTGGTGGGCACTACCTGCCAGGGTGGGTGGTCCACTAGACCACCAGAAAAAGATTGTATCAATACTGTAATATACAGGCATATAGGGGCTGGGCACTAGATCACCTGGAATTAATTTATTAGCATTTAAATATATGAGCATATCAGGGCTGGGCTGCTAGCCCACCAGGGAATGATTGTATTATAATTTAAATTTCAAGAATATTGGGGCTCGAGGGGGATGCTAGATCACCAGGGAATTATTTTTTTAACATTTAAATATATGGGCATATTGGGGCTGGGGAGGCTGCAGCAAATGGTGATGGCGGGCTCCGATAGTGGTGCATGTGGTCCAACCTTCCCAGAGGGTGATATTCTAAGTACCCTTAGACCAGCCCTGGCTGGTCTAAGGGTACTTAGAATTTCACCCTCTGGGAGGGTTTCAAGAATCCTGATTTAGGGGCTGTTGCAGCTTGCATCTGCCTCATGCCCCCTAATGCCATGCTGCAGTTCATATTGTGGTGTATGGATGATGCATGCACCCTCTGGTGCAGGAAGCCTGCGGCTGACACAGGCTGCCTTTGTGAATCGCTGCAGCGCACCTTCTGGCACAAGTGGCACTTTGTGCAATTCTTTGTGATGCAAGCCCCTTGCGTCATGAAGGGAGCTATGAGAATTTGGCCCAGAAACTTAAAGCAAGTTGTCTGGTAGCCAATTTCATACTAACATACTAAAATGCCAGCAGAATAGGCCTAACGGTCTTTCGAGTCTGCTCGATTGGTCAGCCCCCACCCTGGGTGCTGACCTTGCTGCCCCCCTCGCCTTCTCTGGCTTCTCCCTTCCCAGTTCCGGATATTCTTGCTGCATTGGATTTTGCTTCCAGAACCCTTCCCCTGTACCTGTCCCAGCCCCTCCACCATCTCTGCTTCCACCAACCCCCTAGGCAGTGCATTCCATGGCTCCACCACCCTCTCAGTGAAGTAGCACCTCCTCCTTTCTCCCCTGAATCTTCCCCCCCCTCCAGCTTCCACCCATGCCCTCTAGTGCCAGCATGGGAGTGGAGATGGTGCCCAGGTAGGGGACTGGAGGAAAGGAGGGAGCACAAATAGTTTGGGAGCTTTTTAAGCCAATACTTGAACCCAAACAAGATTAGGTGCTGCACACATTTATCCTGTAGTAAGGGCAGCCTAAGCGGTCACAGAGTGCGCAGTGATGGATGTGAGCAGGGGTTCAGGATAAATTGGCAGAGGGCATTGTAAAAGGTATCAAGTTTTGGTTAAGTGGCATTTTGGGGCAGCAACATAGACTAAATCAGTGAAGTCAATAACTGGCAAGATTAGCCTTTCAGCCAGGCATTTGTCTAACTCCAAAGACAGGCAATCGCCACGTCTGTAGAGGGTCCCAAGCTTTCTGTGTGATTTTGAACCCAGTGCTGGGGTGTGTAGGTAAAAGTCAAGAGATTTGCCCAGGGTGACCCCCCAAGGTACATGTCCTGGGATACAGAGGTTAAGGAGGTACCATTAGTTTGTATTTATTTATTTGATTTACCAGGAAAGTGGACTGGATCAAAGACACGTTTTCAGCCACGCCTGGGGAAGGGGGAAATACAATAGGAACACAAACAACTATGCAACACATTTCAACAAACTTAATTAAAATCACAATATACAAAGTGTGGTCTCTCCACACTTATATACAATATTTACAAAGTGTACATATAATCTGTATTACAAACTTCAAGTGGTGTCATTACAACTGCAAACCGACTGGGCTTCAAGGTAACTTCTTACCCTATTTTTGAAAACATTAGGGGTGATTACAGTCAGATCAGGAGCAGTAGCAAGGGATTTCTTTGATGCCGAAGAGCATGGATACAGTTTTAGACTGATTGAAAGCCAGTTGATTAATACTGAACCATCTGGAGATAGAGTTAAAGAAGGTTTGAAGTGCAGCAGTGATATCAGCTGGACAGTGTCCAGAGGCATACAGGATGGTATTGTCTGCATAAATGTGGATGTTGCAAGCTTTTGCAGTAAATGGAGGATCACTGATAAAAATAGTGAATAGGAGAAGCCCTAGAGCACAGCCTTGTTCCCTCGTAGAGATGCATCTGGGATCAAATAAAGCAGAGCCAATCAGGAAAGATTGAGAACAGTTAGAGAAATGGGAAGGGGGGGGGGGCAGAAGCAGCGAGTTTATTTAGTAAGACAGAGTGGTCCATTTTGTCAAATGCGTTGGTCAAATCAAAGAAAATGACACTGGTCTGAAGACCCGCATCCCTGTTAGACAAGATGAAGTCAGTTAGTCTGAGTAGGGAGGTAGATGTGGAATGTGAAGCATAAAACCAACTGGTGGTCAGATAAAAAGGCTGTACGAGAGAGGAAGTCAGAAGTCTGATTGGCGACTAGCCTCTCAAGTAATTGGGAGAAAACAAGGAGTAGGGATATGGGTCTGTAGTTGGCAGGAGAGTGAGCGGGACCACCTCTGTGAAGTGGGATGACAGTGGCATGCTTCCAGAGCACAGGTGAAATACCAGTGGCCAGGGAGCAACTTAGTAGATGGGCCAACGAGGTAGCAATGCCTGAAATTCCTAATTTCAGGAGTTGAGAATGAAGATCATTAGGGCCAGCACAGGAACTTTGTTTGATGCAGGACAGCTCTTGAAGAACTGCAAGGGGGGTGGTAAAGCTGCAAAATACAAATTTCTCACCAGCAGAGTGGGGCGGATAAGAGAAAGACAAGCATTTGGACTCAGATGGGGAGGGACAATGGCCAAGGGACCATTAACAAATTACTAGGGCCGGCCCGGTGGTGCTGAGGGTTGAGGTGCTGGATGCCACACCTCGCTCCACACTGGTGACCCGTGTTCATGAACGAGCACGGGCCGCTGGGGAGGAGAAGGCTTGAGCATCCGCCGACAGCTCGCCTTCTCCTGGGGAGGGAGGGTTACAGGACTCAGCACTTGAGTGCCTCCCGGTGGGAGACAATGCTTCCGCAGCCTGCATGCAAGTGGGATGGTGTCACACAGGCGGACATTGGCAGCAATGCGCTCGAAGCCAGTATGTTCCCCACCGGGGTGTCGCGCAGCCGTGATGCGCACCATGGAGAGGGGGTGGAAATGCAAGAACAAAGAAATGCCCCGGAGTGGTGGTAGACGATGGCGCGCCCCGGACCCATGCCCACCGCTGGACCCCACCCACCTGAGTCCCGATCCTCTGCGTGCCTCCGCTGCCTGGATGATACTGGATGTCTAGGGCACCTGTAGGAGTGGCATCCCCGTCCTGGGGGGTAAACCAGGGAGGTCTCTCGCAAGGCAGGGGTAGGCATTAGTGGAGCCCCAGAAGGGGACCCAGAGTGGGGGGGGGGTTTCAGGCTGGGTGGGAGACAACTGGGACAACGCTTGAGAGAGGCCACCTCTCCGGTGACCGGAGGGAAAAAGAATCAGGGAAAAAAAATAAATTACTAGAACAAATTGCTTTAGCTGTTTGAGGGTGAATATTCTTCTCAGTGGACTGCAGCCAGCCTGCTACTTTCAGTGTAACCTGCAACCTGTCTTTGCTTCATTGTGATACTGCCAACTAGGTAACCAAAGGTAGCCGTGCAGCTGGATCAGGACTAGTGGAAGGATAATAGTGTGGTGTATTTAGAGACACACACGTCTGGAAGCAGGTTGAATAGGCAAACTGGAAAACGTAGATACCACCTCATAGAAGATGAAGCCACTACATCTACTGGAAAACAGATGGGGTACTTAGACCTATGGTTCCTCCAGTCTCCTCCTATCTGAACACTTTCTCACTTGCAAGCAGGTGAAAGGCAACCTCGGAGGAGACTCACACATCGGAGATTAAGGAGCCACACCAGGGCAGGAACATGGCCTGGGGATAAGTAGAATGACACCCTGGGGCTAGCAGCAACCCCTGCAAAGGGGGATCAGGTAGGGGCATTGGGGTACGTAGAGGTCTGTGAGGTAACTGAACTGGAGGAAACACACAATATCTAGGAGACAAAAGCAGAATTGCAAATACCTTGTCTGTATATTTTATTCCCTTTTCTGCACAGTTAATCATTTCAGCAACTGTATTTATTTACTCCGGGGGGGGGGGCTTCTTCCTTTATTGTGTCTCAAAGACTGTTTTGTATGCAGTATGCTGCACGATTACCGAATACATACAAAATAAAAGCCAGCAACAAACTGGTATGTGCATCTCTCTGATGGAATGGAGCAAAACATTGTTTTTGCAGTTAGGCAGAAATGCAGACAAAATAAAAGCAAACTGTTTTGTTAATGTTTACCTTTTCAGTTCAAAACATTGGAGCTTGTTGGGGGAGGGGAACCTGCTGTTCTGCAGTGACTCAGTACTTACGTTTGAGACCCTACAGTCTGCAGCTTGCTAGTGCGTGTGTGTGTGTAGCAGTTACATTATGAAGTAATCACAGCTAGCAGGACCCTCTTGGAAACTAGATATGTGTTACAGCTAAATGATGTTCTGCTGGAGTGGAAATTTCTATTAACTTGTAGCAGAGTTCTAAATTTAGAACAATGACATCATGGTACATAAACCACATATATATATATTGGGGATCTACACCGCTTTTCACTTGTCTTCAGGGAATCCTTTTTGGCATAGAAAACACACAGGTGACTGTACAAGAATATTCTGTTAAAGGCAAGTCACCACACAGGTTGGAAGGTGGGACTAATTCATTATACCCCCAGAAGCAGCTATGAAAACACACACACACACACACACACACACACACGCCCATTTCTGTGACTGCTGACAAACTGGTGTAGTTAAACCCCCAGAATGCTAATCAGGGCTCAGCACAGCCAGACAGGCAGATGATCCAGCCGTTGATTAGGGCGTTGCTTCACTGCTGTTGGCTGGCCCTTCTGTCTCCACTCCACCCTCTACCTCCTCCCAGCTGGGGGGAGGGGGGAGAGAGAGCGAGAGAGCTGCAGAATGCAGTGCCTCTGCTTGCCACAGAGGAAGTAGGAGGAGTTTCAGGTAGGAGCTGCATTGTACTTGCCAAGACATATGATTAAAAAACAAAGCCGTAAAGAATCAAATCACCCACTCTGTTCATCTTAAAAAACAAAGACATAGATGTCGGGGAAGGGGGGGGGCTGGGAAAACAAGGAAAATGCTGTAATACTGATTGTAGAACTAGGAAATTACTGTACTGTCGAACATTGGAGTATTATATTTATACTGTAACAAAAGCAGTCCAATCTCTCGCTAGGGCCCCTTGAGAATTACTTCTTTTCAGTGTCTTTTTTTCTGTAGAAATATCAAGAGCTATATGATAAGATAACAATACCATTTATTTTATCTATCTGAAAATGTTGGCCAGGAAAAGCATACTTTACTAAGACTTGTTTCCAGCTGTGATCTGGGGCAGGGGCATGTGAGATTAAAATACAGAATAACAACAACATGGGAATACAAGTAATATCACATACAGGCACAAACGTTGCTGTAAGGTGAAAATCAAACAAAAGTCTAGTACCATGCTACATGCTGAGGTACAATAAATATACAGAGCGATGCCATATATGCAATATATTTACATATCAGTGCTAATATTTAAGGCAGTGAAAATATAAGCAGGGAATGGGAACGGGGCACTACCAGGCAGTAGTATCAGAGGTGCAAATATGAGAAAAAATGGCAATATCAGATGCAGTGCAGATATCAGCGAGAGAGACACTGCAAATATCATGGAAACAGAAAATCTAACAGCAGAAGGAGACCAAGGATCCACCAAGTCTGCCCAATGTTTCCAGAGCCTTTTTAGATCCCAGGACCTTGCCCCCTGATTTTTATTTGAGCTTTCCCTTTATCCTAGCCCAGTTTGAAAGTGGTTACCATCTTTGCTCCCACCACTTCTGCGGACAGCCTATTCCAAGGCTCAACTACCCTTTCCGAGAAATAGTGTTTTCCGAGTTCCATTTTGAATCTCCTTCCCCGCAGCTTCCATTTGTGCCCTCTAGTATTTGAGTTGGTAGCCTTGTTGAACAGTTCAGAGCAGGACACCTTATTTATTCCCTTTAGGAACTTGAAGGTCTCGATCATGTCACCCCTCTCCCTTCTAGTTTCCAGTGAGTACATATTCAATGCTTCCAAGTGCCCTCATACAAAAGCCCTTGCATGCCCTGTATCATTTTCGTTGCCCTTCTTTGCACCATCTCCAGTCTGTTTCTATCCTTCTTAAGGTGTGGGTTCCAAGACTGACACAGTACTCCAGGTAGGACTCACAAGGGACCGACAGAGTGGCAGTATCACCTCCCTGCTTCTGCTGTCAAATCCTCTCCCAATACATCTCAACATTTTTCTGGCCTTGCTGTAAGCTGTGTTGCATTGGCTGGTCTGCTTAAGGGTGTCACAGATGAGAATGCCTAGGTCCCTTTCCTCTGCAAAGCACTGAATCTGACCCCATTCAGCCAATATGCAGTCTTCGGGTTCTTTTTGCCTAGATGCATCACCTTGCACTTCTTGGCGTTGAACTTTAGTTGGCAGGCACTAGACCATTTTTCCAACCTTTGCAGATCTTTTTGAAGGTTTTTTACTGCTTCCTCTCTGTCCACCCTATCACCTAACTTAGTATTATCAGCGAAGAGGGCAATCTTGCCCTGTATACCCTACCCCAATGTCACTGTTGAATACATTAAACAGGACTGGACCCAAAACTGAGGCCTAGGGTACACCACTAGTGACCTCTCCCTCATCTAAACTCTCCCCGTTGACAACCACTCTGCTTTCTGTCCTTAAGCCAGTTTCTGACCCATCTAACAATACACTTTGAGGTGCCCAAGTCCTCCAACTTCTTTGGGAGGCGATTATCTGGCACAGAGTCAAAGGCCTTACTAATATCAAAATAGAGGACAGCTACTGGATGGCCCCAATCCACTTCTCTAGTCACCCAGTTGAGGAACATAATCAGGTTCATCTGACATGATCTGTCTGCCACAAACCTGTGCTGCCCGTCACCCTGAAGGCCGTTTTTGTCCAGATACTTGGCCAGGTCCTGTTTGATAAATGTCTCCATCAGTTTCCCCACAACCAATATGAGGCTAACCAGTCTGTAGTTGCCATTCTCCTCTCTGCTCTTGCCCTTGTGTAGAGGCACCATGCCAGCCCTTCTCCGGTCTTTTGGCATGACTCCCATCCGAAATGAGCAGTTAAATAGAGAAGAGGGCATATCAGAAACAAGAGGGCACAACCAGAGGCTCTGCAAACATCAGAAAGAAGAACTCTACCACACTGTATTTATTTAACATTTGTTTTCTGAGATAGAGACACTTTAAGTCGAAGCTAATCTCAGGTGGCATAACCTGGGAGGAAAGGGATTACAAGGAGTACAACGTCAACCATGAAGATGCAGTGCAGATATCAGAAAGCAGGAAAATCTCAGAGAGGCAGTGCAGCTATCAGAAGGGATATCTAAGGCAGAAAAGATGTCACAATCAAAACCTGCTGCATGCATCAGAAAGCAGGAGAATCTCAGAGAGGCAGTGCCGAATACTATAAAAAGGACATGCTCCTTGATAAATCACCTATTAATGCGAAACAGTGTTGGGTAGAGTGGAGTGCTGCGTGGGGAGGAGGGGATTTTGCTGCTACTTTCAATGTACTTTGGCACCTTTTAAATTATTTTTATGTGAGGATAATAGAAAGTTTTGTACATAAACATTATGCGTATCCCACGTTTTTAGCAGTGTGGCAAATGCTTGAACTTTTTATTGCGCCTCTATTGTGTTTATATAGCACCACCTGTTTCAGGTGTTACACTTCTTTTGTTCCCAATCTCAGAAAGGCACTGCAGATATCAAAAAGCACCATAACAGAGGCAGTGCAGATATCACAAAGAAGGGCTATAGCCTATATCAGAGGTAGTGCAGGTATCAGAAGGGAGAATATCAGTGGCACTGCTGATATCAGAAAACAAGGTATTATCAGAGGCAGTGCAGGTATCAAAAAAGGAGGGCAATATCAGAGGTGGTGCAGACGCCAGAAAGCAGGGCAATACCAGAGGTAGTGTAAATATCAGACAAGGGCAATATTAAAGGCATTGCAGATATTAGAAAGTGGTGCAATATGTAGCTCTCATATACGCAAATGTAGTTTAGTATATGTAACTGAACACTGTTGTAAATCAGTCAAGCTCAAAGGCTATTTTTTTTTTTAAATCCCTTTTTGCCTCCTCCTCTTCATGTACCTGGTCCCCACTCCTTCAGGAGACACATACTGCAGTCTCCCTGCTTCGCGACCGGCCCGATCTATCCTGGCGAGTCCCTATGGAGCCGTGGCTATACCCCCCAGATGGGTACGGGGTGAGGCAGCGACACCCCGAGGATTTTTAATATGTCAGACTCACCAGGATGTCAGGCAGGCGCAAGCAATCAGGGTCTCTGCTGTTCGGATCTCCGTCATCTAGGAGACCGGGCACAGTTGTTTCCACTGTTCTTGGGTGAGTTGCACGCACCCTGGCGTCATGGCATCACCGCTGATGTTGCCACTTCCTAACCCCTCGAGTTGGCTTCTACGCGCTATGTCTCTGGCTTCTGCCAGAAATGAAAGCGTGAAGACCCCCTCCTCCCGGTAGAGAGAGCTGTCCATTGGACGCCGATCCTCTCCCACCCCTGCCGACCCCCGATGTCCTGTTCCCGAACCCCGGTCGCCGGCGCAGCCCGAGGTGTCAAAGGCTATTTTTCTTCCTGAATAAACATAATGGATCAACATCAGAGGTAGTGCAGGTGTCAGACAAAAGGGCAATATCACAGGCATGCAGATACAACAAAAAGGGCAATACGTACTGAGCAACAAGAAGGGAAAGAGGGTGGTTAGATCCTTTGTAAACATTGTTACTGTATATGTTAAAATGCCAACTTGCTATCCATTCCTGCAATGAGTTTGTATGATTTTTTACAAAAGCTAATAAATTAAAAAAGAGGGTGGTTAGGGAGGCAAAGGCAGACACAGAGCTACACATTGCAGAGAGGGTCAAGGGTGGAGAAAAACATTTCTTCCAGTATGTTAGGGAAGAAAGGAGGGGAATCATTAGGCTGAGCGAAGAAGGGTGATAGAGAAGGACATGCAAAATGCTGCCATCCTTAATGATTACTTTTGCTTTGTCTTCACTAGCGAGGACAGCGGGTCCTTGCCAGACAGCGACATTAAAGTGGCCACAAAGGGGTCCCAGACATAAAGCAGCTGGTATTTACAATCAAAATGGGTCCAGAAAGGACTAGCAGCCCAAAAACAGAAAAGGCCCTGGGACAAAATGGGATGCATCTGAGGGTGCTCAGGAACTGGCAGAACCCCTCACAGGACTATTCAACATTACCTTACACATGGAGATAGTTCCCAAGGACTGAAGGGTGGCAGACACAGTTCTGCTACACTGGGAGACGACAAGGAACAAGCAGGGAACTATAGACATGCCAGTCTTACCTCTGTATGCAGGAAGCTGAGGAATCACTTGTCAAAGAGGATCTTGTAGACTGCCTGGAGAGCAGTGGTCACCAGGACAGTATGTAGCACGGGTTTGTGGCAAGGAGGTCTTGTCAGACTAACCGGATAGTTTTCTTTGACTGGGTGACAAGGGTATTGGATAGGGGCCACACATAGAAACTGATGGCAGATAAGGACCGCTAAGCCCATCAAGTCTGCTCATTTTCCTTGCTTATTGTAGAAGCTGCAGACCTTACTTGATTTCCGGCTTTACCTCCTTATTCCTATTGCTAGGGTTCCCCTACGCCTGTCCCACACATGCATGAATTCTCCCCACTGTGTTTACCCCCACCACCTCCACTGGGAGTTTATTCCATGCATCCACCACCCTTTCTGTAAAGAAATACTTCTTCACACTACCCCTTAGTCTACCCCCTTCCGACCTCATGTCATGCCCCCTCGCTCCTGGACATCTTTTTTTCTAAAAGGTACCACCCTCTGGTACCCTATTTATGCCTTTTAGATAGGTGTAGGTTTCTATCATATCTCCCACCGTCTCTTCTCTTCTCCAGGGTATACATATTAAGGTGTCCCAGTCTCTCCTCATATGACTTTTGGTGCAGGCCCTGCACCATCATTGTTGCCCTTCTTTGAACTGCCTCCACCCTATATTCTTACGGAGATGCAGCCTCCAGAACTGGACATCGTATTCCAAATGAGGCCTCACTAATGATCTGTACAGTGGCATCACCACCTCATTCCTTCTGCTGGTGATACCTCTCCTTATGCACCCCAGCATCCCACTAGCTCTCCTCAGTCTTCTCAAATTGTTTGGCATCTTTAGGCCATCAGATATGATTACCACAAAATCCTTTTCCTGTTTGGTGATCATCAGTTTCTCCCCCCCCTCCCCCCCCCCCCAATCATATAATCTTCCCCAGGGTTCTTGTGCCCCAAATGCACGATTTTACACTTTTTCGCATTACATCTCAGCTGCCACACTCTGTACCATTCCTCTAGTTTATCTAGGTCGGAGTGTCCACCGTAGATTCAATCTACTTCATATTCAGTAAGATGTTTGACTAAAGAAGATAAGAGAATCTGGGTGTAGATATAGACATATAGTAAGGTGGGTAGGTAACTGGCTAAAAGGGAGTCAGCAGAGGGTTGTGGTTAATGAAGTTAAACTGGAAGAGAGAGAGAGGTCACGAGCAGGGTACCACAGTGATCTGTCCTGAGCTCAGTCCTCTTCAGTATGTTCATCAGTGGCACTGGAGAAGGAATCTGGGGCAGGTTACGTCTTTTCACAGATGATAATAAGCTCTGTGGGAGGGTGGATAGCGACGAGGTAATCAGGGAAATGCAGAGTGACCTGCAAAGGCTAGAGAGGTGGTTTAAGGTTTGGCAGTTGAATATCAACACCAAAAAGTGCAAGGTGATGCACCTAGGCAACAAGAACTCCAGGACAGAGTTCTGGACGGGTGGGGTAAGACTTAGCACTACAGTTAAGAAATGGGACATAGGAGTTATCATCAGTGACACCCTCAATCAAACAAGTGCAACAGGGCCTATGGTAAAGCAAACAGGATGCTGGGGTGCAACAGGAGGGGTAAAGACAACAGAACGAAAAAGGTAATACTGTCCCTTTATAGAGCTTTGATGAGGCCACATCTGGAGCATCGTGCCCCGTGCTGCAGTTCTCACCTCAAGAAAAATAAGGACAGGCTAAAGGCGGTGCAGCAAAAGGTGACAAAGGTGATTCCGGGCCAACAGTGTAGGTCATATGAGGAGCACCTCAAGGTGCTGAAAATGTACTCGCTGGAGACCAGAATGGACAGGGAAGATATGATAAAGACCTTCAAGTCCCTCAAAAAGAATAAACAAGGTGAACTGCGGGGAATTATTTAGCATGTGTAACAAGGTAACAAGTGTAAACTGACTGGAGTGAAGTTCAGAAGGGACATGAGGACGTGTTATTTTACCGAAAGTGTGGTGGAACCATAGAACAGTCTACCAGCTGAAGTGGTGGGCACTAAAACCATTGATGGCTTCAAACATGGCTGGGACAGAGTGAAGGGTATAGTGGCTACTCAGGGTGACAGAAACTTAGAGGGGAATGGTGGGGTGGATGGGGAGGGCTAGTACCCTGGATGAACATTAGGTCCCAGAGTTGGACAGGGAACCTCGAACAGACTGGGGGCATTGGTCTTTTCTGCTATCATTGTCTATGTTTCTATGTAATATCAGAGGCAGTGCAGATATCAGAAAGAAGGCAACATTCAAGTCATTGCAAATAGCAGAAATAAGGGCATCAAAACATGAGACTCTTTCAGCAGGAAAAGGCTCATTGGTCCATAGTGTCTGCCCATTCTTGTCCAATGAGGAATGAAGGAGCCCTAGTGGCTCTTCCCTCTCGCTCTTCCTCCCCCCCTCTCCCTTTCTGTTGCGATCTTTACAAAGCCCTTATTTGAATCCTTCCACTGATGTGACACAGACAACCTCCTTTGGTAGCTTGTTCCACTGTTCCAACACCCTCTCTCTGAAAAACTACTACCTGTGCATCTCTCAAATCCCCCCACTCTCACCAGCAGAGTTTCATAGATTCATAGAAGTGTGACGGCAGAAAAGGACCGATGGACCCACCTAGTCTGCCCATTCATCTAGCTATCTGCAAGGACATGCCTCCCCCCAAACACTCCCCTGTGGCTGTCCCATGCCTTTTTGAAGCCTTGCTTCTCCAATCAACCCCTCCAGGAACCTATTCCACTTATCCACCACCCTCTCTGCCAAACAGTACTTCCTAATGTACCACGAGCCTTACTTTGCTTTATTTGTTGTCCCTCTACTACTGCTACCATGCATTGCCAAATGTAACAACTGTAACCTTTCACTACGTATTACCTGCTCTTGTTATGTTCTTGTTATTCTGATGTTTCTGCTCTGTGCCGCCTTACGTGGCCCGGGTCGTGCCTGAAAATGGGATCAGTGCATCTACCCGGTTAATAAAGTCATAAATAAAATAAAAAATGTTACCCTTGAACTGCCCCCCCAACCTGTAAACCATGCTCCCTCGTCCTCCGATTCCCCTTCAGCTGGAAGATGCTTTTCCACTGGCACCCGGTTTATACCCTTAAGGTACCTGAAGGTCTCAATCATGTCCCCCCTCGCCTTACTCTGTTCCAGGGAGAACATGTTCAAATCTCTCAACCTTTCCTCATAGGACAGGTGGCAGAGTCCCTTTACCATCTTCGTTGCCCTCCTCTGAACTCGCTCCAGCCTTCCAACATCCTTTTTGAAGTATGGCCTCCAGAACTGGACTCCATACTCCAAATGTGGTCTAACTAGATGGATGTACAAGGGTACTATGACCTCCCTTTTTCTACTGGTAATCCCCCTTCCGATACAGCTCAGTATTCTGCTGCCCCTAGCCACTGCTCTCTCGCAGTGCCTTTCCACCTTCAGGTCCCATGATATAGTGATGCCTAGGTCCCTTTCCTGTTCTGTTACCTCTGGGTCTCTGCCCACATACAGTACCCTGCACTCTGGTTCCTGAAACCAAGATGCATGATCTTACACTTTTCTGTGTTGAATGAAAGCTGCCACCTCTTTGACCATGCATCGAGCCGCCCCAAATCTCTCCGCATTCTTTCTACCCCTTCCGGAGTGTCCA
Organism: Neoceratodus forsteri; assembly: GCA_016271365.2. Taxonomy (NCBI): domain Eukaryota; kingdom Metazoa; phylum Chordata; order Ceratodontiformes; family Ceratodontidae; genus Neoceratodus; species Neoceratodus forsteri. The sequence goes on from CM057457.1 coordinate 248,984,425, forward strand.
CCTTATTGCAGATTTTTAATATCGTCTGCAAACAGACTCATGCCCTCCACAATGTCCCCTACAAATAGATTGAACAGCAGGGGCCCCAACACCGACCGCTGAGGGACCCTGCTTATGACTATGCCCTCTCCGGATGCCACCCCATTTATAATGACCCTCTGCCTCCTGTCCCACCAGTTTCCCACCCATTGAACCACCTTCTGCCCCAGCCCCAGGCATGACAGCTTATACAGCAGCCTCCTGTGTGGCACGGAGTAAAATGCCTTGTTGAAATCCAGATAAGCAACATCTACTGCCCTCCCCTGACCCAGTTCCTTGGTGACTTCGTCAAAAACTCTTTATCAAATTTGTTTGACAGGTTCTGCCCCTGGTAAAGCCATGTTGCCTTGGATTCATCAGGCTGCTCACCTCTAGGTAACTGGTGATCCTGACTTTCATTAGTTTCTCCATGAGCTTGCCTACCACCGATGTCAAGCTCACGGGCCTGTAATCTCCCACCTCCTCCCTTATGCAGCGGGATCACATTTGCCTGCCTCCAGTCCTCCGGTACTACTCCAGACTCCAGGGACCTACTGAAGAGTGCAGTCAATGGTGCCGCCAGAATATCTTTTGGTTTCTTCAACACTGTTGGGTACATCCAGCCCCATTGCCTTGTCCACCTTCATGCAGCCTAGTTCTCCCAAAATCTCCTCCACCCGGAATGGACTTGTATCCACTTCCCCCTTCCCTGCATTAGCTTGTCCTGCTCTGCTGCCTACCTCTTCTTCCTCCCTAGTGAACACTGAGCAAAAATAATTGTTCAGTAGTTCCACCTTCTCTCTGTCCCCATGTATCAACTCACCCTTGGTTGTTTTTAACTGGAGCATTCCCTGCCTTCCTCCTTTCACTGCCATAAAACGTTATGTAACCTTTTTTGACCTCCCTAGCTATGCGCTCCTCTGTCTGTGCCTTCGCCCTCCTTACTTCCACCCTGGCTTCTCTCTGGCTCATCTGGTACCTTTCCCAGTCCACGTCCGCCTGTGCTACCTTGAACTTCTTAAAGGCCTTACTCTTTGCCCTGACCTTTTCTGCTACAACCCTAGTGAACCACAGAGATTTTCTCCTCCTCCTCCTCTTACTTTTGCTTGATCTCTTGGCGCATAGGTCAGTGGCCTCCACAACAGCTTCTTTTATCTTCTCCCACATCTGTCAACTCCTCCACAGCCCTCTCCACTACTTCCCCCATTTTCCTGAAATCTGTTCTCTTAAAATCCAGCACATAAGCGATCACTGCTTCATAGCTGGTGTAAGATCATTCAGTAAACTTTCACCTCCACCAAAGTTCTCCGCTAAAAGATCTAGACACAATTTTGATTTACCTACTTGTATCTACAAACTAAAACACTCCATGCAGTGGCAAGATTTCTACCTGGCAAAAACGGTACAATCAGCCTATGACATTTTCATCGAAATTCTCTTAGGGGCTTTAAATAAATACATGCCAATTATTGAAGCTCGTTTATCAAAAAAAATTGTGTCGTTGGTTTACACCAGCGCTGGAATCTACCTTATTAGAAAGGGATAAGTTATGGAAAAAAAAGCACGAAAAAGTCAGAACCACTCGGACTGGAGCCAGTTTAAAAGAGCAAGAAACTGCTGTACAGAATGGGTCAGAGATACAAAAGCTGCTTATTACCACTCTGAATTTGACGCTGCATCCAGAAATCCAACTAAATTGTGGAAAATCTTCAAAGACCTGTCCGGACATACGCCTGGAAACTCTCTTCCAGACAAGATCATCCTTGGCAATGACATTATTAGCGATAGTCTGGAAATATTGGACTCCTTCAATAATCATTTTGCAACTGCAGGCCTAGCATTTGACAACTCACCTGCTAACCTACTACATCAACAGTTTTGTGATAATGAGATTGAACCACATGTCATTGACCCAAGATTCTCCCTGGATCATACCTCAGTCAAACAAGCTGAAGATTTATTGCTGAAGCCGGATACTGGAAAAAGTGCCAGCGCTGACTCGATTGACCCTTATTTCCTAAAAGTGGCACAGCATGTGTTAGCCTTACCTATAACACACCTATTTGGCCGGCCCGTTGGCGCAGCGGTGGGATTTCTGCTTGCGACGCCGGCGACCTGGGTTTGGGAACGGACCCGGGTTGTGGAGGGCGGCCAGAAGAAAAACTGGGCGTCCTAGGACAGCTCTCCTTCTCCGGGGAGGGTGTGGGAAGCGCTTCGGCACTGAGGCTCTAAGCGGAGGCTGGGGGACCCTAGGCGACCGGCAGACCAGGTCTGAGTAGGCGGGGCAGGCGGCAGCATCACTGCCGTCCCTGCCTCCATAAAAGGAGAAAAACTTGAGGCGCAAGCGTGCATATGAGCGCCCTCCCGGAGGACCTCGGAACACCACCGCCGCTGTGGATCCCCGACTAGATATAAGGCCCGTGAGTGCAGGTGAAGGTGGCCTCGGCCCCGCCCTCCGAGGGGCAAGCCGGGGGTGACTGGGGATCTCGGCAGCCATAGGCGGTGGTGGAAGGTCCCCGGGGCGCCGTGACAAGGGCAGAAAGTAATATGGAGCCCAGCCCGGAAAAAAATAGCAAAATAAAAAAAAAAAATAACACACCTATTTAACCTGTCTCTGTCCCTAGGGTTTATCCCTTCCATATGGAAAATGGCTCATGTCATTCCTCTGTTTAAGTCAGGGGACCCTAGAGATCTAAACAACTACAGAACAATTTCAATTCTTCCAGTACCATCAAAACTACTAGAAAAAATTGTCAACAATCAGTTGCAGCTGTACTTAGAATCTCCGAATCTCTTAAATCCAGTCCAATCAGGCTTCAGAGCGAAACACAGCACTATTACAGTGCTTGCAAAGGTGACTTGACGACTGGCAACGAGAACTGAACTGTAAGAACTACATTTGTGCTGTCTTTTTAGATTTAAATAAGGCTTTCGATACCGTCAATCATAGTCTGCTTCTCTTCCCCCTGCGTACAATAGGGCTGGACTCACTGTCCTTGCAGTGGTTTAATAGCTATCTTTCAGACCACCTCCAGTAAGTTAAGGCCAAGGGCAAATTCTCAACCCTCAAACCTCTTCTGAGAGGGGTCCCACAGGGATCTATATTAGGTCCCTTATTGTTTGCCATCTACATCAATAACATTGATGATTGCATAACCAGGGCCAGCATTCATCTGTTCGCAGATGATACAGTACTTTACTTAAGCCGCCCAACCCCAGAAGCCGCATGCAGTGACCTGCAAGCTGAATTCAACTTATTGCAATATCAGTACCTAAACAAAAAACTTACTTACTGCCAAGAAAACCAAAGCAATGCTGTTCTCTCCTCTGGTTCATACGGCAAATCCGGGGTATGCAAGCTTAATACCGCAAATTTCTACAAATCTCGGAGAAAAATTGGAATTTGTTAATAATTTCAAATACCTGGGATTATGGCTGGATCATAGGCTATCCTACACAGACCATACAGAGGATCTTCTAAAAAAAACTATGACAAAAGATTAGGTCTTTTCTTTAGGATCAGCCGTTTCCTAACAAGAGATGCTACAGAACATCTGGTCCAAACAACGTTCCTTTCTCTGACAGACTACGCAGATTTTCCGTACAGTCAATGTCCTGCCTCCTACCTCGTAAAATTGGACACGCTTTACCATAGAGCTCTGAGATTCATCACAGGTCTACCCTTCTATATGCACCACTGCTCCCTATATGCAGCTGTGGGCTGGTCCTCCCTCCAATACAGACGGGAGAGAAATGCTGCCATATGGACACTCAGAGCAATGTCAAACAAACTTCCACGATACATTGCTGACTGCCTCCCTTTAAACCAATTAGGAAAGTATGCCCTGAGAAGCCTTACATCCATCTCACTGAGAATCCCCAAAGTGAAGTCACGCTTTGGTAGAGCATCTATAAGTGCCCTGTTGCCCACTCTTTGGAACAAACTTCAGAAAATCTTGAAGCGGAGTACTCTGGTCAGTATCGCTACCTTCAAGACCCTTTATTCTCATCTCATCAAGGAACGCTGCAACTGTTTTCCTTGACCCCGGTCTAGGTTCCCTTCATACCCTCTTCTAACCCTTAATCCTCAATAATCTCACACACCCTGGGGATCTTATTCATATCCTCTGTCCTCCTATATGAATTGTAACCAGTTGTCTTACTCCTACCGTTCTAAGTATCTAATTTCCATATTAGTCCTCTTTGGCAACCCAGTCCTTATCCCAGCACTTCTCCCATCTCTTCTACTCTCTTACCCTGACCCCTGAAAAGAGACCTCGGGATCTTAACTATATTCACACTTCTAGGTTCCAACCAACCCCTCAGCTGATTCTTCCCTTACCTGCTCGACGCTGCACAGTCCAGCAGCATTATATCTTGTCCCCCAAGTTCAAGCGTCAGCTCCATAACTGCACATGGGGGCTGCCATCTGTAAATGGTTTTCCAGCATTATGCCTTCATGTGAATAATCACTTATCGCTTTTCAATTGTTCATGGTTCCTTGTATGATGCCTTTCATGTATTGTACACTATGTATTATAATTGCTTGTTTACATATGCAAACTTGTACATTATGGGTGGGATATTCAGAACTGCACCTGGAAGGGGCGCAAGACGGGCGCAGTGCAACTGGGATGCGCCAGGGCGTGGACTGGGTGATATTCAATGGTGCTGAGCCAGAATATGGCACTTTGTAGCCTACACTGCGCCAGCTGAGTGGCCAGAGAGGAGCAGAGGAGAGGCTAGCGCGAGTGCCGTGGCGCTAGGCGCAGCAACCGCGATATTCAGCGGTGGACATGCAAATGACCCCATTTTCATACAGGTGCGCCGATCCCCGGCGACTTGCGCCTAGCGTCCTGCCAGGCAGCAGCCGTCTGGGACCGATGCCCCCTGCCCCCACCGGCAACGTGCTCCAACGCCCTATCACGGGCATGAGTATTAAAATAAACTGTCCAATATGTCTGGTGGTTCAGTGGACCACTTCCCGCCCCATCGCGGGCTTATGTATACAAATAAACCGTCCAATATCCCTGGTGGTCCAGTGGCCCACTTCCAGCCTGATCGCGGGCATAAGTATTAAACATCCAATATCCCAGGTGGTCCAGTGGACCGCTTCCATCACGATCGCGGGCATATGTAGTAGATTAAAACGTCAAAACCACCCCTGGTGGTGCAGCGGTACACCCCTCCCCACCGAGCTCCACCACAGCTCCCCCCGGTCAGCGGCGGGCAGTAGCTCCCGCCTGCCAACTGACTGCGTACGATGCGGCTGTACACCCATTGGTCCCGGCGTGGGCCAATGGGTGTGCAGCCCGTACCGTACTACACAGTCCAGATATGTGAATGGATTCAATGAGCATACAGCCGTACTGTATTCATACTGTATTCAGTCAGTCGGTGGGCAGCTGGGCAGCTTGTGGGCGGGGAGCTGCCGCCCGCCACTGACTGGGGGGCAGGGCTCAGTGGGCGGATGGGAAGGGGGGGTACCGCTGGACCACCAGGGATGGTTTTGACGTTTTAATCTGTTACATATGCCCCATCCCCCCCCTTGCCCCAGGCTTAGCCCCCTGGGCAGGGCTGCTGGGCGATGCTTCCCTCCCCAACGGTAATTGTAGGCTAGCCCCGGTTTGCTCGGCTGTCAGAGACTTCCCCCGCAGATAAGTAAGGCCATTGAGGACAGTGGTAGGGCAGGGGGCATCATGCCAGGGGTCAGCGCTTTTTTTTTTTTTTTACTGCTGCTGGGGGGGGCAGGGATGTGCAGGGCAACATCCGAGGCTGTATAGCAGAAAGGCAGGGTCTGATGTGTACAGGGGGCTCACCTGACAGGGAATACAAGGCCATATCAGGAAAATCAATGGGGGAGAGCCCATGGTGACACACAAATATCAGTATTCCACTTCAATGTGACACACTAGCTCTGTTTTTGCATCTCACATTTACCTACACTGTTCCAGACACCCCATTCAATTAAATGAGAAAATATATTAGACCATGGCCAGGTACCCAACTGGAAATTTCCTGGTATCCTGGTGAGCCAGTCCGATTCTAGGAGGGCAATGTCAAGCAAGTGCAGACATCAGAGGTAGGGCAGCTGCAATACCGTACTAAAAATCCAGTAGCCGCGAGGGCTGGAGAGAAAACAATAATAAAGACAATTTGGGGTTAAAAACAGTTCAAGTAGTACACTCCAAAGGGCACGAGATGAGATACTAATTCGTGTGCGAGAGATGTCTGGCCAACCTGCGCCGGCAATGTGTGCAAACAGTCGGTAGAGCTAAGAGCTGCTCCCGAAGCGGGCAAGGAACTGGTACGGTGCTACTGGCGGGATACTACTGTGTGCGTGGCTGCCGGCGACGGTGGATTCCCCCCTCCCTGGTGATTAGTTATCACAGATTAATTAACTTGGATTTCGTGATCGTCGGCGTCTACTGCACGGAACGTCTCTTGAGTTCGCGGTCAGCACGAAGGGGAAAGAGCTGTCAGTCGTGACCGGGCGTGGGGCACTGCTGGCGGGGCAGGGGGTAGCCAGGGACCCGCAAAACTTGGAAGTGCAGTCGGTCATTTCTGTGGGCGGTCTAGACTGGGGAGGTGAGATGGGTAGATTCCCCAGAAGAGGTCCGTCCCGATGCGGCGGGTACAACTAGTCAAGCCCGCGGAGCACCTCTAGACCCCGGCCACTCCGACTTTCTGCTCCACTCTCTGTCCCCGTCCGCTACTCCACAGCCGGGTCTCCTTTTTTTTTGGTTGCAGATCTCGGGACAGAGATGGATCGGCCACGTAACCGACCTCGATGCCTAGGTTTCCAAGCCCGCTGTGCCTGGGACTAGCCACGCAGCTCCCACCCACCCCACCCCAGCAAAAGCCCAAGCCTCAACAGCAGCCAGCCCGTGCCCCAGCAGCGCGAATCGGAGAAGCCGCAGCCGCCGCGCAGCAGCACCCGCCGAGTTCCTCCCCCTGCGGCGCTGCGGCTGGGCGGAGTTTCCTGCCCGATGAGACGCTCCTTTTGTCGGCTGCGCGGCTCGCCGACTCCCGGCCTCGAAGCAGCGCATCGCGTCGCTGGGGTAGACAGCAGAACAACAGAGGTGGTAGTGGAGGGACGGAGAGAGGAGCTGCAGCCGCTGGAGATCGATGAGCAGGCCTGGCAACGGCCCGCAAAACGGTGAGTGACCGACTGAGATAGCTAGAGTAACCCAGCCAGGCGCCCCACAGGGACCAACAGGCACAGCCGCACCAAGGGCCCGGGGCTCCGCGTGTCCAACGGTCAGGCGGCGGTGGCTGCTCCCGGCACAGGAGACGAGATGTTGTCCTCACACGGAGCCCAGATGGTGCACGGAAGAGGGGGAGGCGAGATGGCGCCTGCCTGCTCTCCGTGGCGGCCCCCTCACCATGTAGCTGATGGATTGGTGGCGACGGCAGTTTAAGCTTCCTGCAGCTCTCGGCCCCTGCTGCGCTGCGGCTGAAGCTCTTGGCAGCTCCGCCGAGGACGAGACGCCATTGTGCCGTGTGAAGACTGGACTTGGCCCGGCAACTACGGGTACAGACTGACAGTCCTCTGGGCGCGAATCCGCCTCCCTGGGCTTCATATCACGGGCTCCCGCTGACAGCTCGCCATCCTGGGCTATATAGATCGCAAATTCCCGGTGACAAGCACACGTCGTCCCGGACTGCAGATCGCGGGATACCAGTGCGAGCTCCTCGTCCCTTGACTGCAGATCGCAGGCTTTCGGTGATGGAGCTCCCAGACCTGTCCCAGTACCAGGCTGTACAGTATCCTCTTCTGGTGATTGAGGTCTCGTCTCCGTCCACAGGCTGCATAAACCGGGATCCCAGTGATGAAGTCCCCATCCCCTGGTTGCGTATTGTGGGATTCCGGTAGTTCATCCACCAGGCTGCAGATAGCGAGCAGCCGGGCTTCCTGGCTCCCCGCTGTTTTATTAATCCGCATGCCCGGAATATAGGGTGACCTTGCTGTTGTGGGTGAGGGTGAAACTGTAACCGGGGAAGGGGAGCGCGGGCTGCTGCTGCAACTCGGTCCCAGTCACGACACAGTCGGGTGGGCGGGGTGATTGATGGAACCAGCTGGGGAGGGGAAGGAGCGGGGAGTTTTAGTCGCAGACGCAGACCTGAGGCTTTGTCTTCGCTTTCTGCATTCCGACCTCCCGTTGTAGGGACTGCACAAAGAAAGTGCTGCTGCGGGACAGCACTCTAGGAGAGTGAGGGTTCTAATAGCAGGCTTTGTAACCCAGATCCCTCACGCAGTGGTGGGTAGGTGCAGATAACAAGGAAGGGGTGGCATACTAGGTGATCTTGATCTCTTAACCCCTGAGGTGGAAGTGAGTGTGTGAAGTAAGGGATCATGCTGGGTGACCCATAGTCCTTATATTAGGACTGTGTGTGTGTGTGCGCGTTTGTGTTTCTGCAGGCTGGGTGACCCATATCCTTTAACCTAGTGCTGAGAACAGGAAATGTGTAGGCAGTTGGAGGGAGGTTGCAGGCTAAGTACCTTGATTCGGGGGTGGCAGTCGTATCCCAGCCAGTGAGTGGAACAGGTAACTTAGCATTGGCAGGCATCAGCAGAAGGAAGCACGGGAACATTAGGCTCTGCCAGGCGATTTAAGGTAAAATTCCTGTTCACTCCTGTTGTAACACTCATTACAAGGAAGGGTGGAGGGTTAAAAGTAGGCCTGAACTGGGAATAGGTGCAGCACCCTGTCTAGGGCAGGAGTGTCAAGTGTTTTAAAGGAAGGTGTAGGGACACATCAATAGCAAAACAAAATGGTATTATTAAATGCACGTTGAAAATAGAGTTAAAAATCGACGTTTCGATTTTGAACTCTATTTTCAGCGTGCATGTAATACCATTTTGTTTTGCTTTTAGATCACGTGCTGATGCAGCATCTTTTTTTACACATAAATGGCAACTTATGGTTAGGTAGCAAAGGGTTAGGAGAAGGTGAAAGTGCTGCTACCATGGTAGGAAAAGGCAGAAAAAGGTAAGGGGGTTAAGGAAGGAGGAAAACTCTTCAGAAAAAAGGAAACCACTTGGGGTGGGGGAGTAGAAGATTGAAACCCTGTCTAGGGTAAAGGTACAAAGGGACAAAGAAAGGGGGAAACTAGAAACACCCTATCAGGGGTAAGGGTACAAATGTATTTCTAGGTAACACAGGGAGAGCAAGAATTGGGAATGCTGTGGGTGGTTCAGTGCAGTAGTTGCGGGACAGCAGTTTTCAGAGAGACCTTCTGGAGGCTGCGGTGCTGCCCCATCTGCACGCACTTGTCTGGGTCAAAGGAAGAGGTTACTAGACTCCAGGCCGAGTTGGGTTGGATTCGAGGGACCTCTTCCCTCGCCAGGTGTCACCAAGTCTGTCACTGTTACCACAGAGGATGCCAGGGAGGAGGAATGGCTGGACTATGGTGGGCTCTGGAAGGGTGGGGATGGTGGTTTCAGAGGCAAATTTTTCAACAGGTGCCTCTATGTAATTCCTACACTACTCTGCACCTGTGGCAGTGACGAGGGAGGATGTGGGGGTCCTCTGTAGTGGAGCCCCAAGAAGGGTGATGGAGGCTCTCAGAGAAGCAGGAAGCAACATCTGGTGGGGACTCAGTTGTAAGGGGAATAGATTTAGGAATAGGAAGGGGGCAGAGGGAGGTTAGTTGCCTATGTGGTGCCATGGCCCGAAGGGATGGGAAGTAGATCCTGAGGATTACTAGGGTAGTAGGACGGAAGGGAGAGCTGGATGTCATTGTCCACCTGGGCACTAATGGCTAGGGGTGGGGCTAGAATAGTGCAGGGGGACATAAGGGAGCTGGAAAGGTGTCTTAGGTAGCACGCTCAGTGGCCTTCAAGGAGGTGCTGCTGTTCTGCAGCAGGGAGGGAAGAGAGGGAACTCCGCAACAGGACCGTCAACTCATGGTTGAAGGAAGGATAGAGAGACAAGGGTTTCGGCAACATTAGAGACTAGGGAACCAAGTGGAGAGTTAAAGGCCTATATAGGGGTGTTGGCCTGCATCCATTCAGGAGGGGAGTCGCAGCCCTTAGTGGATGATTTAAGTTTTACTTTGATGAACATTTAAACTAGCCGAGGGAAGTGGCAGAAGAAATTGGGAAGGCAGAAACTGCCTCCATCAACGGGCTGAAGTAGAAAGGGAGAACCCGAGGGAAGAGGAATCCCTTAGGGTGCAAATTAACAAAGGAAGCAGGGTGGTAGAAATGAAGGGGTTGGGGATGGGAGCAGTAAGGGGGCAGAAGGAAGGGCAAAAATGAAAAAAGGGGGTAACAAACAGAGTGGAAGCAAAATCTGGAAGGCCATGAGTGCAAATGCTAGAAGTCTAGGAAATAAGATTCCGGACCTAGAGGCCATCATGGCAGAGGCTGACCTGGATATTGTGGCCATTACCAAGTCATGGTGCACTGAAAACCATGAATGGGACATGGTCATATCAGGCTATACTCTGTTCAGGAAGGACTGAGTAGGAAGGGAAGGAGTGGTGTGGTGCTTTATATGAAGGAAAGCATAAAAGTGATTGAGATGCAGAGAATATGGGAGTTGGGGTGCAGAGGTACTGTGGGTCACCCAGGAGACTGGGAAAGGAGCTGCTGTTTGCACTGGTGTGATCTGTAGACCTCCAGCACAGGGGGAGGAGCTAAATAAGGTACTAATGGAAGCCATTGGCAAGATGGCAGAAGAAAAAAAAATACCATAGTAATATTGTTTCTTCCAGGGGATCCCTCATTATGCCTAACTAGTGCATTTAGCCTGACAGGTTGAAGAGCCCTGGAGCATGTGGGATGATATGCAAATTATGGAATTTGAAACGCTATACAAACCTCTGCCTCGAGGTGTTGCTGTATTCTGTAGCCTAATGTCAGATCCTTTCCGAGTCAAATGAAAACTAGCCACAAATTATGCTAGCCCATCATAAAGTATACCAAACATAAAGTGCCCAAAAAGGGGCAATAAAGAACTGGCAATGCAGGTAAAGTAATTTTCTTTGTTTATAGAGTCTTGGAATTAAGACCTTTGAGCCAGAGGCTCTTTTACAAAGGCTCCATGTCAACAAATAAAAATTGTAGAGGATGGAATAACAGCTACAGGAACAATGGGTACAAATAATAGGGCAATAAGCGGGATAATTAACACACAAAACTATATTACAAACTAATTTAGACTAAAAACTAAAATTAAGTGCTCGAGAAAGATTCAGATGTTGGGTGGTGGGTTCAAGAAGCAGAGAGAGCCAGAATAGAGGTCGACTAAGATAGAAATGAGAGAGGAGATAGACTGTAGATGGAGGAAGAAGAGAAGTAGTAGAGCAGGAGTGGTGGAACCCTGTATGCAGGGGATAAAATTGGTGGTGTCACAGAGTAAAGTTTGGGTATGTTGTGGATGATCATGGACTCAAAGGTCACACAAAATAGCAGCCTAAGGGGCCATTGTCACTAGAAGGCTGGATGGTTATACACAGTGGGGCAACAGGATTAAAATCTCAGACAGCGCTGCCACTGGGTCTGACGGTATTGAGCCTAGGCTGCTAAAAATTGCTGCCCCGCTTATTGCTGCCTCACTGGCCAAAAGTTTCACACTCTCCTTGTGTCATGGCTATGTCCCTGATGTATGGAAAACTGCACGGGTCACACCCATCCTAAAAAAAAGGCGACCCTAAGGACCCCTCAAATTACCAGCCCATAGCCATCCTATCAGTCCTTAGCAAAATATTTGAGAAGCTAATTGCCATGCAAACTGTTGAATTCCTGCTAGAAAATTATCTCCTAACCGCTGCACAGCATGGGTTTCCTAAAGGTCACAGCATCACAACAGCTCTGCTCAAATTTCCGACTGACACCCTCACTACCATGGATGCAGGGTTTCTCACAGGGGCGGTCTTTATCAACATGACTAAGGCCTTTGATTTGGTAGACCACCCACTTCTCCTGGACACCCTCCAGTCTATGGGCTTTACTCCTAGTGTTGTAAATTGGTTCAACAGCTACCTGTCTAATAGAATACAATCTGTAAAGTACAACTCTTAACTACTCTGACCCTAGGTCAGCGAGCATTGGAGTTCCCCAGGGGTCTATACTGGGGCCACTTTTTTTCTCTTATTTTTATTAGTAGCATCATCTTTAATCTCCCTCACATCTCATCCCTATTCTATGCGGATGATATAGTACTATATGCCAGCACGAAAAGCATATCCGATATCAACCTGCACCTCACCTCTTGATTTCCAACGTGTACAAACCTGGCTATGTGACCACAAACTAGTGCTAAATGAGGCAAAAACACAGTCTATGCTTTTTGGAACCCTCTCTAAACTCACAAAGACAACTTCCATGTCTCTTGCCTGGATGGCTCATGAGTAGCACCTGTCACATCATTTAGATACCTAGGGGTCACCCTTGACCAATCCTTAAACTTTGAACCCCATATCTAAAACTCTTGTCAATCAGTTAACTCCAAACTAGGCATGGCATACCGAACCAGCTACGTACTAAACCCTTCTGCTAGAGTGGCCATAGCTTGAGGCATTCTGTTACCTATTCTGACCTATGGAGCTGTCACGTATGCTGCCTTACCTAAATCTAATCTTTGCAGGTGGGATGTCACCTATAACAACATTTGCCGTTTTGCCTCAGCCTCCCACAGACTGAAATACCATTGCCTCCTTTACTCTGACCTAAACTGATTATCCCCCCATGACACCAGACTTTATCCCTCGGGTCCACTGTTGATCGTATTCTGAAAGCGCGTATCCCCGCCACGCTGGCAGAGTTTCTCATGTACCAGACCTCAAATTACGGCTTACACTGTGCTGATAAATCCCTCCTATGCATCCCGAAATGCAATTCCACAAAAGGCTTCAGAGCTTTTGCTCACCATGCCCCTCAGATATGGAATTCGTTCCCACTTGATGTCCATCTTGCTCACACGCACTGTGCCTTTAAAAAATCGCTCTGCAGTCATCTTAGCTCTACCGGCCAATGCTCCTGTTTGAAGCCTCCTTAGTTCCTGTTTCTCCTGCCGGTTTCTGAAGCACTTAACTGGCGTTGCTACTAAGCTTGCCCTGTGAAATAACGTCCCCCTGTATTTCTTCCCTCACTAGCCACCAGCATCTGTCACCCCTGTCTCCCTCGGTATCCCCCACCTCTGCTTGTATCCTTGTCCCATCCCTAGTTTCTCATCCCCCTGCACCCTTCAACTATCTCGACCCAACCCCCTGGCAGCACTGTCTTGCTCTGGATGATGGCTAAGGTTTAATAAGCCTCCCCGCTAGTGCTACGATTGTTTACTGCTGTCCTGACTCTTCTAACTGCTATGTCCAGATGCTGTAATGTGAATTACTTCTTCAGTCCCACTCTGTACACTATGTATTTGACCTGTTGATGATTATCCTACTGAATGCTGTTTTATTATACCATTGCTACTGTCATATTCAATGTAATCTGTTTGTATTGTACCTTCTGTACCCATTATGGTGTTAACCTGTTGTTTGTATTTGCCTGTCATGTTTTACCCTGTAACCTCCTGGGTTGTGCCTGAAAATAGTAATCCCTATGGCTAGCGCACCTACCTGGCAAACAAAAACTAAATAAAATAATAAATAACTGCATCAGTCATAGCTGCTGAGGTTAGCTAGGTGTTGTCGAAGACGGTTCTTGAAGGTACCAATTTTGCCATTGGATTGGATATGTGCTGGGAGGTTGTTAAATCAGCTGTGCGCTCTGTACATAAATGTTCTTTGCCCTTGGGAGGTCCGGCATAGCGGTACCTGGAAAGCTTGACTGGGCGTGCTTCTTGTGCAGCGCGGGGTTAGGAGAGGCCCTCTTAAGAAGGTTCTGAATTTGGGGGGGGGGGTCACTAACCCTAGGGATATCTTTTTGGCTGTAATGGAGGTATGATATGAGATTCTGTTTTGGACGTTTAGCCATTTGGATTGCATGTAAAGGTCACAGGTATGTGTGGCGTGTCTAGCATCAGTAAGTAACCTGCAGACTTTGTTAAGAGTGACCCCGATCCTTGAGAGGGCAGTGGCAGAGGCGGCTCCTTAAAATACAGTGCCATAGTGAATGATAGACAGTATGGAGCTGATCACAGTGAGACATAGAGCCTCTTGGGTCATGCAGTGCTGACGTCTATAGAGGAGGCCTAGCCTGATATTAGCAGTTTTAGAGATGTTCGAGATGAGTTCTTGATAGGAGAGTGTGCTGTCCAGGGTAGTGCCCAGGTACTTAAAACTGGTTACCTGCTCAAGTTGTGAGCCAGTATTGTTGGAGCTGGATAGGCTGTTTTAAACTTGTTATGCGGTCCAGCAGAGACCATCGATTTATTCTTTTTATAGTTTATAAATATACGAAATACCAGCAGAAACGGGCCACGTGGTCTATCGAGTCTGCGCGATTGTGCTGCTAGCTTCTCAACTTACTGCTGCCCCACCCTTCCCTCTCCTCCTCACAGTCAATTCCCCCTCACTCTATCCCATCCCCTCTGGAAACAACCCACTGTCCTACAGGAAACCACCTCCTCAGGTAGAGTGTTCCACTTGTCTACCACCCACTCTGTGAAATAATGCCTCCTGATTCCCCCCCCTCAGCCTCAGCTGATGTCCTCTTGTATCCCTCCCTCTCCTAATCCTGAATATCTCTCCTGTATTAGCCTTGTTTACCCCCTTCAGGTACTTAAAGGTCTCGATCATATCCCCCATCCCTCCTCTTCTCCAGGGAATACATGTTAAGCATGCTCAGCCTTTCCTCATAGGATTTCTCCTCCAAACCCTGGATCATCTTAGTTGCCCTGTGCTGCACCCCCTCCAACAGTCTGATGTCCTTCTTCGGGAATGAGCGCCAGTACTGCATGCAGTATTCCCGGTGCGGCCTGACAAGTGACCTGTACAGGGGAGGGATCACCTCACTTCTTCTAGAGGAGATCCCCTTGATACACAGCCCAGCATCTTGTTGGCTTTTGCTGCCACTTTCCTGCATTGAGCCAAATTGTTCATATTCTCTGTTGTTATTACCCCCAGGTCCTTTTCCACTTCTGTGCACCCCAGCTGTGCATAATTGATCTTTGTTCAGCAAACCATGTTTCAGTGGAGGTAAAACTATGTTGCAAGTCAAAGGTGAGTGCAGGATCAGGCTGGCTTGTGTATATCACAGCATTGTCTGCATACAGGAGAAGGTTGCTAGGGCAGGCTAGGGGGGAGGGTATTGAAGTAGAGGCTAATAGGAGGGGGCCCAGGATTGATTTCTGCAGAACACCAGTTTGTACGTGATGACTAGTAGGGAGTGAGCCTGAGATTTTTACTTGCTGGTTCTGCCACCTAGGTAACTTCTAAACCAGGTGGTAACATCGTTAGAGAGTCCTAGGGACGGTAAGGTCAGGAGCGGGTAAGGAGTGATTGTATCAAAGGCCTTTGCAAAAGATCTATATAGATAGACCCTACAAGGTGTCCACAGTCGAGGGCTTTATGAATAAGTCTGTATAGGTGAGCAAGGCGGTGGTAGTACTGTGAGCCTTCCTAAACCCATGTCGCTGTGCGCATTGGATGCTGTGAGTGGAGAGAAATGTTGTTAGCTGTTTAGCAACTATGCGCTCAAGAGCTTTCGAAAGAGGAGGTAAAATTGAAATGGGGCAGTAGTTGGCGTGGTTTGTTCTGTCACCGCTCTTGTGGATTGGTGTCACAATTGCAACTTTCCAAACAGATAGAAATGACCAAGACGTAGGGACTGATTCAGGACCCAGGTGAGGTCATAGCAGACTAAAACAAACCACGTAAACATAGTGATTGTGAATGAACAGTAAGTAATACTCGAGCAAATAAACACTGGAGAAGAACTGACTGATGTATAACTTTTTCCAGGTTCTGGAAGGTGAGGTAGGGTGGGAGGTTTAAGGATAGTGAGGGATTCTTTGGTTGAAACAATATTACTATGGTAAATAATTTTTTTCTTCAAACCCCAGGAATCCCTCATTATGCTTAATTAATGCAGACTACGAAGCAGTACCTTGGGAGGCTGGTACAGAACCTATTTGGGGAAAAAGTTCTGCAGTACAGCAGTGCCAAACCTGGCATCTCTCCTGGATTGTATATCCAGGCAATAGTGCTTTGTAAAGGTGTTGACAGATTTCCAGGTAGCTGCTTTACAGATTTCCAGCAAGGGGACCTCCCTTGCAGCTGTCATAGAAACAGCAGTGTCATGAGTGGACTGCATCCTGAGGCCTTGAGGTGGTTGTTTGCCAGCTTTAGAGCAACAGAATTGGATGCAGGAAACAATCCAGAGGCAGTGGTTCTCTCCGAAGCTGCCCTGCCCTTTCCCACTTTACCATACCTGCCTGAAAATAGGCAGTATTTGTCTAATGCACTTACCCGGTCAACAAAAACTAAATTAAATACATGAGAAACAGCTGTGAGTGGGAGGATCTGATGTCCTTTGTGCAATCCAGATAGTGTTCAAGTGACCTCTTAACGTCCAGATTGTGCAGCATCTGCTCACCAGGACCAGACCCTTCTACGAAGAACACTGGGAGAGGGAGGGACTGGTTTAAATGAAACTCGGACACCACCTTGGGCAGAAATTTCCTGTTAGTCCTAAGGACTGTCTTGTCCCTGTGAAAAATGATGTAATTAGAGTCGATGCAGAGAGCGTGCAGTTCACACACCCTTCTGGCCAAAGTTATGGCCATCAGGAAGACTGACTTCCAGGTGATGTACTTCAAATCTGCAGAGGCCATGGGCTCAAAAGGGAGGTTCCATAAGCTTGGCTATGCAGAGGTTCAAATCTCAGGGATGGACTGGCTCCTAATGGGGATACAGATCCGGCAGACCCTTAAAGAACCTCATTGGGTGAGAAGCCACCATTTTCTGTTTGCCTGCTGAGTGGCCAGACACAGCTGCCAAATGCACATTTAGGGTTGAAGGACTGAGATCAAAAGCTTGCAAGTGCACCAGATAGTACAAAATGATAGGCAGGTCTGCCTGCAAGGGATTGGGCTGCTTGGAAGCACACCACAGGCAAAACCTTTTCCACTTAGAAGCATACGTTGTTTTGGTGGTAGACTTCTTGGAAACCTCGAGGACCCTGAGGCAGGGATCGACAAATTTCAAAATAAAGTACTTGTCCAAGACAACTGGCCTTACCAAAAATGGTAGTCCCATTGTTGGGAGTGGTAGTCCATGGTCAGAAGGCTAGACTTAATGTAGCAACAAAAGACTTGGTGTGGGGATTGTATTAATACTAGGCAGATGTAGAACATTAGGAAACAGGACAAATAATTTTTGAAGGAAATGTTTTGATATATTCTTTTTCCCTGGTTTCGGTCTCTCTCTCGCTTGATTTGTATACAGTATATATTTATTTTCAATTATTTGTTTTTCAGTTATCAACTTTGCTGCATTCCGTATGGTCAAATTGATCTGACATGACCCTACAGCCTGACACTCCTCTGGTCACTTTTCTTTTCCTTTTAAATTAAATCCATTTGTTTGATTTGGCTTCTTTTTTTAAGTTCTGTTACTAGATGACACTGAGGACAGACTGAAATAAAGGCAGAGATCTGCTCCTTAAGTGCAACTTTCTGGCTTCAAAATTGAATTACTCACTTCAGCAGTGTTGTGCGAGACAAGTCCGTTCTCTGTACGACCACCCAATGACAAGCTGTTTTCATGTGTGCAACTTGCACAGAGTGCAGTTCCACCCACCCACTGCTCACGCCACGACCAACTGCCATGCAATTGGTAAAATACCCTTGAGTGACAGGCAGTCTACAGTTTGCAATATGTAGACTAATCTGTCACTCTAAGTTGCTCGGCTGCTGCAGTAGGTGGGTGCGAGGTACTGGGAAGGCTGCAACACTGTCTAAACCGTGCTCACTTCCATTGCTGCTGCAGAATGACAGCTCCATGAAAAAACCTGTGGGGCATCTCTTCTCTAGCTTGTTCTCTGATGTGAACTCCGTGACAGCAAGCAACCTGACTACCTACCTACCCGACAACACCTAGTGACAACAACTGAACAGTGCAGGACCCGCAGGTAAAACCAAAAAAACAAAAACGGATATCCTGAATTAATTTGGTTGTCCGTGGGACAACCTCTGGCTCAGTTGATACTTGTCCCTGTCAGTAGACTGGTAGCCTGGGACAATGGACTACCGGATTTGTCGATCCCTGCCCCGAGGACCTCTTCTGAAAACTGAAAGTCAGAGTATTCTAACTCTTCAAGAATCAAGCCCTGAGGTGAAGTGACTTGAGGTTTGGAAAGGTTACCCTGTCCTGAGACATGGTCAGTAGGTTGTGTCGCAGAGGGAGACAAATGGGCTGTTTGGTGGAGAGGGCCAGAAGCAGGGGTACCAGGGTTGTCTGGCCCAGTCTGGTGCTATCAGTATCATGGTTGCAGGCTGGCTCCTCAATTTCAGGAGGACTTCAACAGTAGACGAAATTGGGCAACAAAAACCTCTTCGACCAGCCCAGGACCGCAGCATCCATGAGGACTGTGCCCATTACCAGAGGCCTGCAACAGAAGAGGGGAAGCTGGAAATTTTCTTTGGAGGCAAACAGGTCTATTTCTGGTGTGCCCCATCTTTGGAAGATTGTGGCTAATGCCTGCTTGTTCAGAGACCATCTTGATGATCCTGGCTTGTCCTGTTGAGGGAATCCGCCAGGACATTGTCTTTTCCTGGAAGGTAGATTACTGACAGCTGCACCTCTAGTGAATAAGCCAGCCAGATTCCAGAGCTTCATAGCTTCCGTGCACAGCTTTGAGGACCTTGTGCCTCCCGTCTTGTTGATGTGGTATGTAGTGATGGTATTGTCTGTCCTGACCTGGACCGACTGGCCCTTTATCTGAGGAGCAAATGACTAGAGGGCTTAGAATGGCAGAGAAAGGGGAGATACTGAGCTCAAATTATTTGAGCAGACTCTTTGTGGGGGCGGAGACTCGCCGTGAATAAAGGGAAGCGCCGCTCGCAAGCGCTAATTCGCGTGCAGAGTGTCTGCTAAGGTGTTGGAACGCCGCTCGTAAGTGGCTGATGTGGATGTTTGTTTCTCTGACTTTGCCCAGGATATTATAGCTCCCCTGCAGTCTGCTTTTGGTCCTCCGTGGCAGGCTTGCAAGGCGTGAGAGGCTGTGCTGCAGGTTGCTTTGCCCTGTGACACTGGGCTGGAGGTTCGAGTACGGGGGAGCTCTAATTATTTGAGCAGACTCTTTGTGGGGGCGGAGACTCGCCGTGAATAAAGGGAAGCGCCGCTCGCAAGCGCTTAATCTGCGTGTGCAGAGTGTCTTGCCAGTGTTGGAACGCCGCTCGTAAGCGGCTGATATGGATGTTCGTTTCTCTGACTTTGCCCAGGATATTATAGCCCCTGCAGTCTGCTTGTTGGTCCTCCGTGGCAGGCTTGCACGGCGTGAGAGGCTGTGCTGCAGGCTGCTTTGCCCTGTGACACTGGGCTGGAGGTTGAGTACTGGGAGCTCTTAATTATTTGAGCAGACTTTGTGGGAAGTGGAGACCTTGAATAGCTGCTGGCTTAAGCGTAGCTTAGTGCGCTGTGAGTGGCCACTCGGTACTGGAATATCTGTCTGCAATTAGAGAAGAGAAATGGGTTGTTTATATATGTTTTAAATATTTGCCAAGTTAAGTATCTTTATTTATTTATTTTACTTAGATGTATTAAAGTGGAGCTTATTTTAGTATTGTTTTTATTGGTTTCATGTAGGTTAGGTTGTTACTTTCTGCTATTTTATAGTGTTTAAATAGCAGTTTGTGTTTTTATTGAAATGTCTAGGAATTATGTGGGAGGATCTGTGGGGATCAGGATTACCTATAGCCACTGTTGTTTTATGGTTCACGCTCCTATCCCCTTTCTGTGTCTGACATCATTGCTAGACGTTGTCAGGAAATGGGATTGTAGGGGCTATATTGATTATTGGCAGCGAGGTGATCAGGCTGTGGGTGATGGTAGGATTGAGGTTCTTAGGTCCAGGAGACGCCCTGGTGCGTACGGGCATCTGGGAGAGGTCAGACGTGGTTGGTGCCCGTCCCCAGGAGTCCACCAGTCAGTGTGCCAGGTAGCCTGTGGGGCTGTACCTCCCTCCAATCCTCTGAAAGCAGTGTTGTGCAATGCCAGGTCGATCAGGAACAAGACGGCAATTGTTGCCGACTTGATTTCATCAGTCGATCTGGCTTGCATTACGGAGACCTGGGTGGGTGATGATGCAGGCCCTATTTTTGAGGCTGCGGTCCCTCCCGGGTATACCGTGGTACACTGCCCCAGAGTGAATCGCAGGGGTGGCGGTGTAGCCATCTGCTTTAGATCCAGTCTGACCTTCGCCGTGCACCCAGTGGAAGCTCCGGGTTCATTTGAGTGTGTGGCTATCCGCGGTGGTCTCGGCGCGGGCTGCAGGATTTTCCTCGTCTATCGCCCTTCTGGCCCGATGGGGAATTTCCTGCAGGAGTTTGCCGAGTTCACTGCTAGTGAAACATTGGGATCCCCCAGATGTATCTTTCTGGGGGATTTCAATGTCTGGGTGGATGATGGTGATCAAAGATGCGGCGGCGACTTTTTGCGGAGTATGTCCTCTCTTGGACTGACGCAGGTCGTTGCCGCACCCACCCACCAGGATGGCCACATGCTGGACCTGGTGTTCTCACTGGGGCTCGAGATCGCTGATCTCGGGATTGATCGGGTTTTTTGGTCCGATCACTGCACGGTGAAGTTCACATTTGGGGCTCCCGCCATAAGCCCTTCCCCTGCCGAGATGATTAGCTGCCGCCCTTTGCGGGGTTTTACCCCTGAGGGTTTTTTGGCGGCAGCTAAATTATCTAGTGTGGGTGATGCATGCGTCGGAGGAGTTGGCGCCGGCGTTGACACCTATAATAAGGTGCTCTCTGACGCCATCAACTCCCTCGCACCTGTCCGTGTACGACCCAGAACCACATACCGGAGGTCCCCATGGTTCGATGGGGACCTCAGGGAGATGAAGAGGATGGGTCGGAGATTGGAGCGCTGCTGGAGAGGATCCCGCCTGAGGTGGATAGACTGGTCTCGTGACGCACTATCGTGTGTATCAGGAGGCAATCAATCGTAAGAAGGCAGTGTTCCTGTCCAGGAGATTGCTGCCAGGAAGAATCGACCAGCTTCACTCTTCCGGACTGTAGACAGACTTCTTCATCTCTCTGCCTGCAGCCTAGGGAGGTTTTTCCACTGAAGACTGTGAGGAGTTTGCTCGGTTCTTCTCGGACAGGGTGTCCACGATCCGGCGGGATGCCTCTTCAGCTAGCAATACCATAGCTAACAGCGTTCGCCAGATGTGTTCTGAGTGCACTCCGCCAAGTTGGGGGGAGTTTAGGCCAGTGGAGGCAAGTGAGGTTATTGAGGTAGCAACCAATTTGAGGCATACCTTTTGTGAACTGGACCCAGTGCCAACGTGTTTCTTAATGAGATGCGTTGGCTCTGTTGGCCCGGTGTTCGCCATGATCGTATGGTGCTCCTTATCTGAGGGAGTCTTTCCGGATGCCTTGAAGGAGGTTCTGGTAAGACCCCTTTTAAAGAAACCATCTTTGGACCCGGAGATCCTGGCGAATTATCGTCCGATCTCCAACCTCCCATTCTTGGGGAAGGTGGTGGAGAAGGTTGTAGCGCTTCAATTGGAAGAGCACCTCATGACTCACGAGTTGTACGATCCCTTCCAGTTGGCTTTTCGGCCAGACATAGTACAGAAACTGCTCTTGTACGGGTGCAGAATGATCTCCTCAGGGCTAGAGATCGGGGGGACAGGACAATTCTTGTTCTTCTCGATCTCTCTTCGGCATTTGACACTGTGGACCATAGTGTGTTGCTAGTCCGCCTTAGGGATTTATGTGGACTCACCGGTACTGTCATCAACTGGTTTGAGTCCTTTCTTACAAACAGGAGGCAACGGGTTATGATGGGTAATTTCTCATCTACACCCAATCTCCTTTCTTGTGGAGTCCCTCAGGGTTCGGTACTGGCCCCAATGTTGTTCGCAGTGTACATGCTGCCCTGGGCGGATCATTAGGAGGTATGGTCTGAGTTTTCATTGCTATGCTGATGATACTCAGCTATACTTTTCCTTTGCCCCAGGAACATCCAATGCAGTGGATGTGCTAAACATCTGTCTGACTGAGATAAGTGACTGGATGGCCTCCAGCTGGTTGCGACTGAACCCTAACAAGACGGAGGTATTGGTAGTGGAGTCGAACAGAGTTCATGATATGGAGGTCTCTGATTCAGCAACTGGACTTGTTCTTGGGACTGTCTCATTGAAGGCCTCCTCTAGGGTGCGTAGTCTTGGAGTGATTCTGGACAGGAACTTGACCATGGAGACTCAAGTATCTTCCGTGGTTCGTACCTGTTTTTTCCATCTCAGAAACATTGCCAGGATTAGGCCCCTTGTTCCGCTCTGGACCTCCCTACCTTGATACATGCCTTGGTCACATCTAGGCTGGACTACTGTAATCGCCTATCTTGGGGTCACAGGAGGCTTCTCCTCAGACTGCAGTTGGTGCAGAACGAGCTGCCCGGTTACTGACTGGGCAGTATAAATTTTGCCATATTACACCGGAACTGCGTGGAATTGCACTGGCTGCCGTCAGGTGGAGAGTCCTCTTTAAGGTGGGTCTTCTCACCTTTAAGGCCCTACACGGGCAGGGCCCTGGTTACCTGTCAGTCCTCCTGACACCTGTTCCATCGGTCCCCTCTGCGATCCTCCAGTAGTGGCCTCCTGACCGTTCCTAGGGCGAGGCTGAAGTCAGCCGGTGACCGAGCTTTTAGCGTTGCGGCTCCCGCCCTATGGAACCTACTACCAGCTACGGTCAGAGAGGCCTCAACTGTAAATATCTTTAAGATCCGCCTGAAAACTGTTTTATTCTCTCAGGCTTTTGATGTTTAGACTACATGAGACCATAATGTATTTATTATCTGTTATTTCATTTATTTTATGTATTATGCTCTTTTTAAAATTTGTACGGCGCCCAGAGCCTCCGGGATTGGGCGTCTTTTAAATAAATTTGACTTGACTTGACTTGACTACTGTTGATGGGAGATCTGAATATGCCAGATGTTAACTGGAGCACATTTTCTGCAGCCACATCCAAGAGCAGGGCCATTCTTGATGCCCTACAGGTGGCAGGCCTCAGACAGCTAGTTCCGGAACCCACTTGTGAGGGAGCAATCTTAGACCTCGTACTCTCAAACGGGGGCAGTGAGAGGATCTCAGATCTAGAAGTGGGTTGCCATCTGGGAACAAGTGACCATCAAACAGTGTGGTTCACGTTAAACTTAGCTATAGAGTCAAGCCATACAAAAGTGAGGGTACTGGACTTCAGGAGGGCTGACTTTGGCAAGATGGGAGCGTGCCTCAGAAAAGCACTAGCAAACAGGCTAGAAGGAGGTGTGGAGCAACAATGGGGAATCATCAAACTGCCATCACAGAGGCAGCAAGCCTTGTGTGAAGCAAATAAACAAATCAAAATGAAAGAAAAGCCACTATGGTTCTCAAAAGAGGTGGCTATGAAAGTCAGGAAGAAAAAATAGCATTCCGGAAGTATAAGGAAACAGAAGGAGCAGGACAGACAGCTGTACCAGTTAAGGTAGAAGGAAGCAGGGAGGGAAGTCAGAATAGCAAAGGCCCAAACTGAGGAAAAGATAGCCAACTCAGTTAAGAAGGGGGATAAAACCTTTTATAGGTACATCAGCGAGCGTAGAAAGACAAAGGGAGGGATAGTGAGGCTGAACAAAATGAACGGTGGGTGTGCAGAGGGGGACAGTGAAAAAGCAGGGATACTGAACGAATATTTCTGCTCAGTATTCACAAAAGAGGAGGGGGAAGTGCCTAATCCAATTAACAGAAGCACTCTTGATAGGGGGGGTCGATCCCAGTCCTTTCACAGAAGAAAGGGTTCTGCAAGAACTCCTAAAACTGAAGGTGGACAAAGCAGTGGGGCCTGATGGAATTCACCCCAGAATTCTAAAATAATTAAGGGGGGAACTAGTGAAACCACTGGCTACTCTTTTTAATAAATCATGGGAGGATGGTGTGGTACCCGAGGACTGGAGGAAGGCAGATGTGATTCCCCTTCACAAAAGTGGGACCAAGACAGAGGCAGGAAACTATAAACCTGTCAGTTTGATCTCTGTGGTAGGGAAAGTGATGGAGTCACCTTTGAAGGAAAGAATAGTTGAGTACCTAGAGGCCAGTGGGGCACAGGACCCAAGGCAGCATGGGTTCACAGCGGGAAGGTCATGTCAGATGAATCTAATAGATTTCTTTGACTGGGTGACCAAAGTAGTAGACCAGGGAGGGGCTGTGGACATGGCCTACCTAGACTTTAGCAAGGCATTTGACACAGTCCCACACAAAAGATTAATAGTCAAATTAACCAGCCTGGGAGTGGGTCCCAGGGTGGTAGCCTGGGTAAAACATTGGCTGGACAACAGGACACAGAAGGTAATTGTAAATGGAGTCCACTCTGAAGAAAGAGGGATTACTAGTAGGGTACTGCAGGGTTCAGTTTTGGGTCCAGTCCTTTTTAATGTCTTCATAAGTGACATTGCAGAGGGACTGGAAGGAAAAGTATGCCTCTTTGCAGATGACACAAAGATCTGCAACAGGGTTGATACACAAGGAGGCGTGGAAAGGATGAGAAGGGACTTGGCAAGGTTGTAGGAATGGTCAGAAGTATGGCAGCTAGGATTCAATGCAAAGAAGTGCAATAATGCACCTGGGAAACAAGAACCCAGGAAGAATACACAATGGGGAGGTAGTAACAACAACAAAAAGGAAAGGGACCTGGAGGTAGTCATATCAGATGACCTTAAGGTAGGTAAACAATGTGAGAGGGCAGCAAGGAGGGCTGGGGGTATACTGGGATGCGTAGGGAGAGGCATCAGCAGCAGAAAACAGGAAGTTGTTATCCCTCTGTACAGACAGTTGGTGAGACCCCATCTGGAGTACTGCGTCCAGTTCTGGAGACCCCATCTCCGCAAGGACATAGACAGGATAGAGGCAGTCCAGAGGACGGCAACTTAAATGGTGCTGGGTCTGCAAGAGAAGCCGTATGAGGAGAGACTAAAGGAGCTTAATATGTATACCCTTGAGGAAAGAAGGGAGAGGGGGGATATGATAGAAACTTTTAAGTACCTCAGTGGAATCAACAAAGTCCAAGAGGATAGCATCTTTCAGAAAAAGAGACGTGCAAGAACAAGGGGACACAATTTAAAGATAGAGGGGAGGCAGTTTGGGGCAATGTGAGGAAGTATTATTTCACAGAGAGGGTAGTGGATGCATGGAACAGCCTTCCTGAGGAGGTTGTGGGGTCTAAAACTGTGGGAGAATTCAAGAATGCATGTGACAGACATAAGGCAATTCTTGTGGGGGGTAGGAAGAAATAGGCTGTTGGTTAACTAGGATCTGCGGCCTATCCTGTAGGTAGGGAAATGGGCAGACTAGGTGGGCCAAGCGGTCCTTATCTGCCGTCAAAGTCTATGTTTCTATGAGGTTTATATGCTTCCTAGACTGTCGGGGAGACCACACACCGCTTACTGTTAGGTCATCCAGATGGGTACCCCCAACCCAGGAGTGAGGCATCTGTTGTCTGGACAATTGTTGGAGACTGTTGTTGAAAAGGCACCCCTTCTCTGAGGTTGTCCCTTTCTTTTCACCAGTCCAAGGCTTGTAGCAGAGTTTTTGTCACAGGTACTAGCCTTGACAGAGGGCGTCGTTTCTGAGATCAGTGGGCCCTTAAGTGATACTGAATGTCCCTAATTTGAAATCTGGCCCTGGTACTACAGCTGTGGTTGAAGCCATATGCCTCAGAAGCTAAAGAAAGTGTCTTGCTGGCCTGGGTTGGCCGAGGCTGAAGGAGTCTGCCAGATCCAAAAGGCTTACCAGCCTTTCTTGGGGCAGGAGTGCCTTGCCTGGGAGGGCAGCCAGTTTTGCCCCCTTGAACTCTAGTACCTGTACTGGTTCTGTCTGGGACTTTTGCACGTTTTTGAGAAATCCCAATGTCTCCAAAGTGCTCTGAGTTAACTGGAGGTAATCCTTGAACTTTGATTTGATTTTCCTACGACTAGCCAGTCATCCAGATAAGGCTAAAACATCACTTCTTTTCTTCTGAGGTGTGCTGCCACCACGGCCAAGCACTTTGCGAACACTCTGGGAGTGGCTGACAGACTGAAGGGAAAGACTGTGAACTGGTAGTGACCAGAAGGCAGCATGAACGATAGGTATTTTCTGTGACTGGACCCGATTGGGATGTGAAACTACGCATCTTTCAGGTCTAGAGATCCCAGCCAGTTTCCCTGCTATAAGGATGGTATTACTGTGGACAGAGTGACCATCCTGAATTTGTCTTTTTCAGGTGTTTGTTCAGAAATCTGAGGTTCAGAATGGGTTGCCACTCCCCATTTTTCTTGTGTGTGAGAAAGTAACTTGAGTAAAGGCCTTTTCCCCAGTGGGAAAGATGAACTCTTTCTGTTGCATGTGCCTGCAGCAGCTCCTTGACTTCCAACTCCAGCAGAACCCTCTCTGGTGGTGTGGGAGGGTGGGAATGTTTGTGAACCGGTAGCTTGGGGAAGCCTATGAACTGCAGATTGAGGCCTTGGCTCACTACTCCCAGTACCCATTTGTCTGTGGTGATGTGTTTCCACCGCTGGAAGAAATGAATCATCCTTCCTCCCACTGGCAATGGGTGGGCGACCTGGACAAATGCATCAGGGATTCCACCTGGGCTGAACCTTTAAGGCTGAAGCCTGGTCAGTCCTTCTGAAAACTTTACTGCTCCTACTCCTAAAGTAACTTCTCATATGAGAGTAGTCAGGGCATGGGCACAGGCTAGAAAGGATGCAGGTAGTAACCTCTACCCCTACTTTCCTTTCCACAAGGCCTATAGGACATAGAGGCCCTTTCTTTCTCAGAATTGATTTTGTAGGTGGTTTTGAATTACTCCAGTTTTTTCATGTATGCCTCTGTTTTGTCACCAAAGAGGGAATTGTTCTCACATGGGAAATCCATGACTTTTGCCTGGGTGTCCTGGGACAAATTAGTTGTCCTTAGCCAAACGAATCTCCTTAGGGAGATAGCCTGGGCCATTACCTTGGAAGCAGTGTCATTAGCATCCACTGCCATATGAAACAAGTACTTGGTAGCATCAATGGCAGTACTGGTTGTATCTGCCAGATCTTGTGCCCGGTGCTCCTGGACCTCATCGCTCAGTGCCAGTACAGCGTTACAGAGGGCTTTCTGGTAGTGGGCAGTGTAAGCTACGTAGATGGCCTACCTCAGGAGTAGGGAAGCAGAAGTGTACACTTTCTTCCCCATGCCGTCCAGCTTCCTGTAGTCCTTGTCCGGGGGCTGGGAGGAGAGGGAAACCTTGGCTTTGTCACATGCAGCTGCCTGGACTACGCCTTCATGGTCTGGGTGTGCGTAGAGGTACTCAGCATCATGTTTATCCAGCTGGTAAGTCGCGATTGTTTTTTTTTTTTTTTTTTGTCAACCCCATTATGTCCACATAATCAGCCTCTTCCTCCTCCCCAGATTCCTGGGTGGAGATGGCCTGACGGGGGTGTGTGTGACTTGGGTGGGTTTGTGAAACAATGGGAGAAACTAAAAGGGGCCATAATGAGGGCAACAAACCTGTGTGTCAAGCAGATGAGCAAAAGCAAGAGGAAAAAGAGACTGCTATTGTTCTTGAAAGAGGTGGTTGAAAAGGTAAAGGCTTGAAAGGGTAGCATTCAGAAGATATAAGGACAGTAGCAGAGGAAGGGGAAAAGGGAGGTGGTATTAGGAGAAACAGGGAAGCAGGGAAAGCAGTAAGAAGTGCAAAGGTGTGAACTGAAGAGAAAATAGGCCAGCTGGTTAATGAAAGGGGATAAGACTTTTTTTTAAGGTATGTAAGTGAAAAGACAACCATGGGAGGGATTGTAAGGTTAG
Organism: Neoceratodus forsteri; assembly: GCA_016271365.2. Taxonomy (NCBI): domain Eukaryota; kingdom Metazoa; phylum Chordata; order Ceratodontiformes; family Ceratodontidae; genus Neoceratodus; species Neoceratodus forsteri. The sequence continues at coordinate 249,012,383 of CM057457.1, forward strand.
AAAGGGAAAGGGGGTACTGTGCAGAGGGGGGCCAGGAAAAGGCAGACATCCTGAACAAATACTTTTTTTCAGTGTTCAGAGAGGAAAGATGAGGAGAGGAGCCGCAAAAAAGTAACAGGAGCTTTAGTGATGTGGACAGTAGTCCTTTTCAGAAGAGAGAGTCCTGACAGGATCTGAAAGTGGACACAGCAATGGGTCCAGACTGGGGTGCATCCAAGGGTATTGAGGAAGCTCAAGGAGGTACTTGCTGCATGTCTGACAGTTCTGTGGTTCCAGAGGACTGGAAGAGGGCAGACGTAGTCCCACCTCACGAAAGTAGCAAGGAGGAGGCTGGCAGTTGTAGGCCAGTCAGCCTGACATTGGTACACTAAAAATACCAATAACAGCTAATCTGGTTCAGCTTAATTTGGTTCCCATCTGTAGCTCCCTCCTCCTCTTGTGACGAGGCTGAAGACAGATGGAATTGCCTAGCTCTCCTTTCCCAGTCAACAAAAACTGAATAAATAAAATAAATCGGTGGTGGGAAAGTTAATGGGATCATTGCTGAAGGAAATGATTGTGGAATATCTGGAATCCAGTGGGTTACAAGACAGGTAGCAAGGATTCACAGGTTGGGGAGGGGGGAGGTCAGGTCAAACTAATCTGATAGATTTCTTTGACTGGGTGACCAAAGAATTACAAACATACGAACATACAAAACTGTCAGCAGATGTAGGTCTAACGGTCTATCAAGTCTGCTCAAGTGTGCATCTAGCCATCCACTTACACTGCAGCTGCCCTCCTCCCTCCCCCGCAAAACGTTACCTCCCACCACTTTGCCCCATCCCCTCTTAAAACTGCCCACTGACTTAACAGGAAACTACCTCTTCGGGCAGTGCATTACACATGGACACCACCCTTTCTGTGAAAAAGTACCTACTCATCTCTCTCTCCTGAATCTTCCACCTTCCACCTTCCAGCCTCAGCCCATGCCCCCTCGTGTCCCTCCATCCCTTTTACTTAAAAATCCCCTCTCTACCAGTCTTGTTTATACTCTCCATATATTTAAAGGTCTCTATCATATCCCCCCCATCCCTCCTCTCTTCCAGGGAAGACATGTTCAGCTCATTCAGCCTCTCCACATAGTGTTCGTCTTCCATTCCCTGGATCATCCTTGTTACTCTGCACTGTACCCCCTCCAGTAACTTAACATCCCTCTTCAAGTATGGGTGCCAGTACTGCATGCAGTACTCCAGGTGCAGCCTCACCAACGACCTGTACAGTGGCAGGATTGCCTCCCCTCTCCTGGAGGTAGTACCTCTAGTTATACACCCCAGCATCTTATTGGCCTTAGCTGCTGCTTTCCTGCACTGTGCTGAATAGTTCATTTGCCCAAGATCTTTCTCCTCCTCTGTAGTGGATATCTGTACTCCTGTCAGCTGATAAAACCTCCTTGGGGTCCTTGTTCCCAAGTGCATGACTTTGCACTTTTTCTCATTGAACCCCAGCTGCCATGTGTCCGACCAGTTCTCAAGTTTAGCCACATCATCCTGCAGCCCCTGCCACCCTACTTTGTCATCCACCACTGCCCCGATCTTCGTGTCATCTACGAAAAAACAATTCTCTCTCCTAAGCTGGTCTCCGGACTTCCTTACTCCTGGGCTGTACCTCCTGATACTGATCGACAGACAGGAATCAGACCTCTGCAGCAGGGGACATCCAGCCCTCCACTTCCTGTCTCCCTCAGTTTACTTCCTGCCTGCAGTCCGGCAGGTACTCTGCAAGCAGAGCTCTGTCACTACAAGGCAGAGCTGAGGACAGCAGATTGTAAGTCGAACAATTTCATTTTCTTTCGGATCCAGGGTACTAGTAGATGTGTTTCAGCACTCCTGCATGGGGTCCAGTCTCAGCCTTGCAAGCTGCACAGACTGGCCCATTTTACTGCAGTGATTTTTTCCCCCGCGATTTTGGAACTGCACACTGCAGGGCACTTGGAGGATTTTTGGGTCAGAAACTTCCCCATGAGCTGTGTGTTCCTAGAACTGGGGAGATTGTGAATGGCACCGGAGTGCCTGTGGAATGGTAAAACAGCACTGGAATGCCTAATTTGCCTTTTTTTTCCCTCGCCAACGGCATCCCTCGGCATTTTCCGTTGACGGCGGGCACTTTCTCCTCAGCCGCTCGTCGACGGTGGACCTGCTCGAGAACATCTGCAAAAAAAGCTAATCTTGTTGTTAATGCCATGTGAGATATCGGCTATGAAAATGCCAAACACTGGGCCTAGAGACGAGCCCTGCGGCACTCAGCTTGTCACAGCCCTCGGAGATGAGAATTCCCTTCCCACCACTACCCTCTGCTGCCTCCCCTGCAGCCAGTTCTTGATCCAATTCAACATCCTTATCCCTGCTTCCTGGTATTCCATCTTGTTAATCAGCCTCCCTCGTGGCACAAAGTTGAAGGCCTTGCTGAAATCAAGATACAGGACATCCACCACATGACCCTTGTCAAGTGCCTTAGTCACCCAGTCATAATAGTCAACCAGGTTGATCTGGCAGGATCTTCCAGAGATGAACCCATGTTGCTTATCATCCTGGAGACCATTACCTTCCAGAAAGGTTACCAACCTCTCCTTAAGAATCGTTTCCATTAACATCTTCACAATGGATGTAAGGTTTAATGGTCTATAGTTGCCTGGCTCATCTTTAGGTCCACTTTTGTGGAGAGGTACACACCCCATTCCCAGAGAGGTAGTGAACAAATCAGCCAATTGGATCAGGGTGGAGTGGTGGATGTGGCCTACCTAGATTTTAGTAAGATTTTCAACACCGTTCCATACAAGAGACTAGTAAGCAACCTCGGTAGCTTAGTTATGGGTCCAAAGGTGGTAAACTGGGTAAGAAATAGATTAGGTGGTAGGTGACAGAGGGGGGTGATAAATGGGATTCACGCAGAGGAATGGAGGGTGACCAGCGGAGTTCCTTAGGGATCAGTGCTGGGACTGGTCCTCATTAATGTCTTTATAAGTGACATTGTAGAAGAGCTGGGAGGGGAGGTCTGCCTCTTTGCGGATGACACCAAAATCAGCAATAGTGTTTACACTCCGGGGTGGTGGGTGGGTGGAAAGGAGGAACAGAGACCTGAGAAAATCCGAGGAGTAGGCAAGGATATGGCAGCTTGGTTTCAATAATGCATTTAGGGTACAGAAACCCAGGGTCGGAGTACAAAATGGGGTGAGTGGTATTGAGAACCATTAACTAGGAAAGAGACCTGTGGGTAATCGTATCTCATGACCTAAAGGTGGCTGGGCAGTGTGACAAGGTAGTTGGGAGAGCTAGTGGGATGCTGGGGTGCATAGGGAGGGGCATCAACAACAGAAAGAGGGAGATGGTGTTGCCACTGTGTAGATATCTGGTAAGACCCCACCTAGAGTACCATGTCCAGTCCTGGAGACCAGGGGCCGGATTTTAAAAGCCCTTGAAAATCCCATAGTTGTGGGAATAACTCGTGGGTTGCCACTTGCAGAGCCGCAGTTTTTCCTGCAGCTGCAGTATTCACAAAGGTGGACCTGGTTAATACCAGCACTACGATTTATGGCAGCTTGCGACTGTTTTTTCCCCTGCAGCTGCGGAAAAATGTTACGGCTGGTGAGACCAGATGTAACATCTCTTGCAGCTGCGGGAGGCTAAAAATACAAATCTCAGCAGCTGCACAGATTTTGGTCCGCAACTGACTTAAGTCCTAGAACGTTTTGAAAATCTGGCCCCAGATCTCCAGAAGGACATAGAGTGGAGACAGTCTGGAGGAGGGTGACTAAAATAGTGCAGGGTCTGCATCAAAAGCCCTTTGAGGAGAGACTGAAGGACATCAGTATGTACACCCTGGAAGAGATGAGGGAGAGGGAAGGATATCATAAAGACTTTTAAAATACCTCCTCAGGATGAATAAAGTACAGGAGGGAAGTTTTTTTCAGAAAAAAAAGTGCTCAAGAACAAGGGGACATGGTATGAAACTGGAGGGTGGATGGGTGCAGGAGGGATGTGAGGAAGTACTTCACAGAAAGAGTGCTGGATTCTTGGAGTAGCCTATCGGTGGAGGTGGTGGGGGAAAACAGTGATGGAGTTCAAGGATGCATCGGATTGGCATAAGGGAATGTCGGTAGTAGTAAAATCTTTATTTTTACACAGGAAATAGCTGGCAAACACGCCATTAGGACCATTGGTCCTGTTTGTAAGGTGGTTCTGTGGTGGAAAGGAAGGGGAGAGGGAGATGGAGCCGGAGGTCAAGTAGAGTCTGTAGGGATTCAGTAGATAGGGAAAATGGGCAGACAGGGTGGGCTTGAGTGGTCCTTACCTGCTATCAAATTCTGTGTGTCGCTGATGCCTTTCCCTGGTGTTGGGATGAGGGAATATGCAGGTAGTAGGTTGGGGGAGGGATGGCAGGCTAGGTACCTCAAGTCATGGAAATGTAGAAGTTGTTGGCAGATAAGGACCACTTGGCCCACTGAGTTTGTCTCCGCCTATACTGTCCTTGGGGCTTGGAGAAAGGGAGGCAGAAGTAGGTTGAGTGACCCATCATTATGGGGTAAGAGAAGGGGGCAGGTAGCAGGGATGTGTGCAGAAGTAGGCTGTGTGACTCTGATCCCTCACTCTGTCACTGGGAACGTGGGGTGGTGGGTCTTTTGGGGGGTTAAGGGGAGCAATGGCAGGCTGTGTGACCTCAGTCCATTAACCCTGGTGGGGGGGGGTGCAGGGAGGGAGTGGCAGGCAAAGTTACCCTGTTCCCTTACCCTGGGTTTGAGAACAGGTGGTGGTGGAGTTCAGTGGCAGGCTAGGTAACCCTCTTCCTGTACACTAGGGCTGGGAGCAGGGAATGTGCAGAGGGGTGGTTTAGTGGTAGGTTGTGTGCTGCCCCCAGTTTCCTTACTGAGCCTGGCTGCAAAGATCCTGCTGCTTCCCCCTGGTAGTAGAGGAGGACCCCAGACCTTCTTGGATAGGGCCAGTTTTGCAAGTCCTGCTATTGTAGGGATCTAGAGTTTGGCAATTATTCTGGGCATCTTGGCTCCCGCTATGAAATTCAGCACATAGAGCTTAGCATGATACCCAGTGTGGTGCAAAACCCTGACAAGAACAGCCAGAAATGTTAATTCATGCAGTGTGGGCCTGTGATCAGAGTACTGGTCTGGAAGCCGTAAGGTCCAGGTTAAATCCCTGAAGAGTCACTGGTGTGGTCTGGGAGCTTGGACAAGTCAGTGGTTTTGGTCTGTCGATAGGATATCAGACCATATTTTACAATCAGTTCGTGAGACTGACCAATAATCTTTTAGACTGCCTTTGCACTGGTGTCTGGTTACCAACATTATTTCTCACGAGGGGAGCCTTCCTTGCGTCAGCAGATGTACCCCTGTGCTCTGGATACAGTGGTTTGTGTATCTGCGGTAGGCAGAGATTGGGGGGTTGACAAAAAATTTCAAGTGCAGTAACAATGTTTTCAACTGTTTGAAAATTTACAGCACTGACTTGCCTTTTACTTAGTGGCACTTCTTTCCAAAAACGCGGCATCATCTGTGATAGGTAACCTATGCTTTTGGTAAACCAAACTTACTCAGTCTGCAACTATTCCTCTGTAAGACGCCATGGGCAGGATTCTCAAAAGGGATGCACCAGTGCAACCCCCGCTTTCGCATAGCGCGATTTTGGAAGGGGGACGATGCACTGGCACAACCCCGATGCACCAACGCATCGCAGATGCACCGCATACTGACTGTGACATTTATGGAGTTGTGAATGACGGTCTACTATACACGCTGGCAAGGCTAGGCAAATTTTATTTTTCAGGAGCCTAATCCCGGAGGCTCTGGGCGCTGTACAATAAGAACACACTAACAGTACAAAAATTTAAATTAGTATAAATAAGCAAGAAAATAGCAACATAAAAATATAATTAATAAACAGCTATACTAAAACTGAAACTCAGAAAAGGAGGGGCAGGCTTCCAGGGAGGACTAATGCATAAGGTCTGGGAAGGCCTGCTTAAACAGGAAGGCCTTGAGGTGGGCCTTAAAAACCTCAGTCGAAGCGGCCTCCCAAATAGAGGGAGGAGTTGAATTCCACAGGAAGGGGTCGGCAACACTAAATGCTCTGTCACTGGCAGTTTTAAGCCTCATCTTGGGAATCGCCAGGGGGCCCCTAGAGGAGGACCGGAGGGAGCGGACCGAGATAGCAGGTGTAAGAAGGTCTGACAGATAGCCGGGACCCAGCCCGTGTAGGGCCTTAAAGGCGAGCAAGCCCACCTTAAAGAGATCCTCCACCTCACTGGACTGCCCAGTCAGCAGCCCGGCTGGGCGTCTGCACTAGCTGCAGCCGCGGAGGTTACCCCGAGACCCCGGGTAGAGCGATTACAGTAATCAAGTCTGGATGCCATGAAGGCATGCACTAATGTGGGGAGGTCCATAGACGGAACTAGGGGCTTAACTCTGGCGATATTCCTAAGATGGTAAAAGCTGGTCCAGACAACGGACAACACCTGAAAATCAAATGACTCCACTGTCAAAGGTCATGCCAAGGTTTTGCACCCTAGAGGAGGCCTTCAGTGGCACAGATCCCAGGAATAAAGCGGTTTCGGTACCAGAGACCATCCTGCTCCGTCTTCTGTTCGATTCCACCACCAGTACTTCCGTCTTGTTGGGGTTCAGTCGCAACCAGCTGGACAAGGTCTACCAGTGCGCTTACAGTTGTACAGTATGCTGTCGTTCACAGACAGCACAGTCGGCGGACAGCCGTGGCAGTGTGCGGGTGGGTTGTGCTGCCTGCCACCTTCTACACATGGGATGGGTGCGGGCTGGGGTGCCTGAGTGGGTGGGGACCACTGGACCATCAGGATTATTAAGACCATCAGGATCACAGTGTGGTCGGGGGGTGGGGTTCCACTGTCCCGTTGGGGATCTTAATGGTGACATATTTCCATGGGTTGATTGCTATGGGCAGGGAGGGACCATTATACCACCATGGCACTTGACTGTGCATATGGATGTGGGTTCGGTGCTATGGGCAGGAAGGGGGGGACCACTATACCACCAGGCTGGGGTATTGGGATGTGGCTGTACTGACAGCCCAGCAGGGCGGGTGCGTCCCTGCAGTAGTCATGCAAATGGGGCCATAATGACATGCAAATGGACCCATTGCACCTTGCATGCCTAATGGCCCCATTTGCACGTTGTTGGCTCTGAACGCTGCCCCATTGGTTTCCCAGCCCGATGAGGGGGTTGCGCCAGTGCATCCAGGGCTGGGCGCAACTGTGATATTCACAGAGGGCATTCCCCGGTGCATCTACTGTGAATACTACAGTTGGCACTCAGCGCATCTCATCTGCGCTGGGGCAGCCGAGTTATGCCGAGTGCAAATCCTTTGAGAATCCTACCCCTTGAGTTTAGGTAGAAACTTGGGTCCGTTGGTAGTTTGGAGAGATACCTTTTGAAACTTCTTACAGGGGACAGAGGATCTCAATAGGACGTGCACACATAAAGCCTCTCAAGCTTTCTTTATTTTGTTCATTACAGTTCTTACTTTTTTTTTTCTTTTTTTGTTCATTAAAGTTTAGAGACATGTATTTGAGGTCGTTTTCATCTTTTTTTTTAATTATAAGAAACTCTGGTTTTAAGGATAGGACACCTTCACATCCTTGTCTAGCCAGATAGAGCTATGCATCCTGCCATACTTTTAGGACTAACCCAGAAGGGGTGTTGAGTGAAAGAACTCTTCATTCCGTTAGGATCTGCAAGTCTTGATCTGATATGTGTGTGGGATGCAGCTGCACGTTCTTTTCTTGCTTTGCTGATGAAGCAAACTCTGTGTCCATCATGGAATTCATGCGACGTCCGATTGCTTTGCTGTTCATGTGCCTGTTAAGCGCTGTTGGTAGACCCACAAAGCTGGATATACTATACTGCTTCACTGTTACTGACAGAAGCATAACACTGTCTCAATAAGTGATTGAAGTCCTGCACTTGTATGTTTTTTAGGTCTACTTTAAGGTGTTTCTCGCTGATCCAGTCTGTGAACACAGATAATCCCCATGTAGTGATCTTCGGAGTGTTCTTCTCATTTTTATTTTCCTCAGTCTGATCTTGTACTGGCAGGTGCACCTCTAGTGTGTTTGCCTTTTTTTGTTTTTTGTTTGTTTGAGTCAGCTCCATCTGCATCACTGTTAAATTGTTTTTCACACCAGATGGCTGGATTTGACCTATCAAATAGATCAAACTGGCTGGAAGGCAAGTCACTCATGGGGCTGGGTTTTTTCCCCCTCCAAAAGTCGAACTGTCTGCGAATGAGAGTTCTGAAGGAGCGTAGCGATACTTCTGTGCACTCCGGTCAGCCTGCAAAACAGATTCCATGCTTTGCAAGGCACTTTGTACACCCTGTAGAGTTTCTAGTCAATTGCTGCATAGCTCTGGACAGCTAATGACCAGTCAGCCTCTACTAGTATGTAACCTGCCCAATTTTATGGACTCCAAATTACTAGTTTCGTGAAGAGACCTGTAAAGAATACTGTTGCCCACAAAAAGGAAAACAATACAAAACTGTTTTTCACATAGGACTATATTTTTTTTGTAATAAGAGTTTTATTGAGATCAGTCACATATAATAACAGTGTACCACACAATAAACAATAAAAAAGAAAAAAAATGAAGCAGTTTAAAAACAAATAACCACAGGGTCACTTCAGTTACAGATTGCTTTCATAATTCCATACAGAATAGAAAGGTAGAGGTCTAATCCTCCGTTATAGTATGGTTTAACTCGTGTGCAGTTCTGTCCACAGATGTCAGTTTCATATTTGTCGTCTTTTATCTCTTTAGTCTTGGTGGTGGTGTTGGGGCTGGCCAGCACAGGGTTCCCAGAAGTCATAGCGCAGCACATAGCTTTCTGAAGTTGGGATACGTTCAGTTTTCTCTAGGCAATCCATAAAGTGTAACAAATGCGCTTTGACCTTATTTACACAATACCTTAATTTTGCCGTAACCCATTTCATTTGCAGTGTAGCTTTACGACTGTTCAACCACAGCTCCACTGCTGGGGGAAAATGTTTCAGCCATTTCTGACCTATACTTTAAATATAGATTATTTATACAGTAGCATTTTTTATGTTAAAAAAATACAAAAAAAAAACACCATGTGTACCAGTGAAGCGTAAGTAGCTAGATAGAATTTTTATCTCCACTGTAGCAAATGCGTTGTAAAATTCATCTAGCTAGATGAGTGCTACAACGAGCATTCTATTCTGTCACGTGGTGCTCTACGGTCTGTGAAGCCACACGCCTCAGTCAGCACGAGCCATCAGAAACTATGGAAATGGGATACTTTTACTTTTTTTTGACTCTGTATTTATCCTCCTACCTTGCCCATGTTGGCCCCTCTTTGGGGCTTCAGTGGTGACCTGCGTTGGAGTCCTTCACGAGTTGCCTTGCACATATTGGTGCCCCGCTCTGAGCCCTAGATCTTCCGGATAACCCCCCGGCCAGGATGGAGGAGCCTCGCCTAACCTCCCTCAGACATAGATGGACCATGCATTCTGCATGTGGAATCCCGGAACCCCCAATTTCCGTTCTCTGAAGCCCGTCTACTGGCGCCAACGTGGGGAGCTTTTTCCTGCTTTTCCTCCTGCCCCCTGGGCACCAGTGTGTAGTGAGAGCCAGTGAGTCAAAGGCACGCTGAGTCATGCCCTCTACTCCGGCCCTCAGCTGACACCTGACCCCTTCTCTATACTGCTTCCTCCTGCATCTACCACCCAAGCACCCCCAGGTGGCGGTATCGCATTGAGGCCTGCAGATCTCTGCTCCCCGGAGAAGGAGATCAGCCATCGGGCGCTCAGTCCTTCTCCCCTGCCGACCTCCGGCGGCCCGTGCTCGTTCCCGAATCCAGGTTGCCGGTGTGGCGCGAGGTGTGGCGTCCAGCGCCTCAACCGTCAGCGCCACCAGGCCAGCGAATACTTTTATTTTTTAATAAAATGACTCTAGCTTAAAACGCTAACGTATAATGTATAAACCACACATGATGCACGCTCATGAGCTATGATATTTATCTTAATGAGTGGCCAGTGACCTATTTTGACCTGACTTGTGGCTTCGCCACTCATGAAGGTCAAGAGGTCACTGACCATTCATGAATATAAATATCATAGCTCATGAGCGCCCTTCACATATCCTCTATTTATTATCATCTGACATTTTCACAGGCAAAGCCTGCTAGGAAGATCTAGAGTTTGTCAGAGGGAAGAATGAAATTAAGAGCAGAAGATGAATGAAAATTAAATTTATAAATGACACTGTTTCTAATTAAGTAATGCAGCATGTTACCAAAATTTAGAAAAAAAGCAAAAATACTTTTTGTAATTGTTTTAATTTCACGTAATTTTAGGTATCGATACAAAAAAAGTATCCACACTATGTGTTTGCCTTTTTTTTTTTGCCTATGTGACAATTACAAAAAGGTATCAATAATATACCAAAAAGCAGTTCCAGATAGTATGAACACATAAGAACAGTTTTGAGTCAATAGCTAAGCTCCATTTTTTCATTTAAAAGAAATAAAGTTCTAGCCCCAATGGTTCCAGAGTTGCACCTTTCAAAATATAATTTCTTTATAATGGGATAACTTTAAAACCGTTAGGACTAGAAACGTAATTTTTTTTTCAACTGAAAGCTGGAGTCAGGTAAGTAGATATATTGATATAAAATGTTGCTACAGTTATATATTGAGAATATAAAAATATAAAATTGTTCATTAAATGTATCTATATATATAGATGTATATATGTGGCGACACATGAGAACTGTATTGTTAGGATCTATTCATGTTGCTCAGACTCCAAGCTTTCAGTTAAAAAAAAAAAAAACAGTTCAGATGTTACAGTTTAAAAAATACGAATTCAGGCATTATAAAATATTGTTGTTGGAAATGGTTGGAAGATAACTAGTGGTTGTGTTTAAGCAGATCTGCTAGTTATGTGAGCAATAATCCACAACAGGATGTGTGGGAAGTCTGATCTTATCATGCGCCTCCGGTGGATTGTAAAGCACGAGATGCAGCTGAGTGCTTTCAACCACCTGGGAAGTGCAGTGAGAGCTTGTCTTAACGCCCGGAGTTGGTTATTGTGCTTGTGGTTCGGGTCCTAAACGGTTTGGGCAGTGGCTACCTCAGAGACCTCTTGGCCTGGTTATACTCCCAGATGCTTACTCCATTCCACAGGGGAATTTAAAAAAAAGTCTGGTTTATTGTGCTTTCTTGGTGGCAGCCCAGAGTATCTGCTCCTTGCCATGCCATCAAAGGTGTTCCCCCTCAGTGGAGGTGTATAAAAAGGGGATAAAAACAGCATTGTTTCTGCATTAGCATTTGGCACTGAACATTTATTCCAGAGTTTGTACTTTGATATTTTTACTGTTTTATGTACTAATTTATTGAATTATCACTGATTGAATGCATATTATTAGTGCTCCTTTGTTCAACTTTTTGGATATGGCAGAAATGTGATTTTCCTGACAAAACGTCTCCTTCAGGCAAAAAAATTGACTTGGAGAGAGACCTCTTATTGCATGCCAGTTGTGTGGTAAGATAAGTCTGTCTACAGTCACATGATGTGGTTCTGTCATAGAAACATAGAGTCTGACGGCAGATAAGGGCTGCTTGGCCCACCCAGTCTGCCCTATTGATTTATTTCCTACCTTCATTTTTGCTGTAGAACCACTTGATCTATGGTGCTGTCTCTTTCCTTCCCCTTCCTTAACCCTGTGATTCCCTTGTGCCTATCCCAGGCATTTTTGAATCCCACCACTGTTTTCGCTCCTACTACGTCAGCTGAAAGGCTGTTCCAGAAATCCACTACTCTTTCTGTGAAGAACTATTTCCTCACATCTCTCTTGAACCTACCCGCTCGAGCTTCACAGCACGTCCCTTCGTTCTAGAGCACCTTTTTTCTGAAAAATACTCCCCTCCTGTACCTTATTAACCCCTGTGAGATATTTAAAGGTCTCTAGCATATCCCCACCGCTCCTCCAGGGTGTACATATTGAGCTCCTTTAGCCTCTCCTTGTAGGGCTTTTGATGCAAGCTTTGCATAATTTTGGTAGCCTTTCTCTGGACTGTCTCCGCTCTATGTCCTTTCTGAGTCACGTTTTTCCTTTTCTAACTGCAGTTTTGTAATTGGAGTTCTTGCATACCAAGATATTTACATTTAGACAACGCACCTTGTTTACAAGAGGATCTGGGGGGGGGAGTTACAGAAGTGGGGTGATACAGGTATAGTCTGTGTAAACAGTAAGACTTGGGGCGTGCATTATGCAACTGTATGAGCACCGAGGGGCATAGTGAGGCACGTCGCCACTGGTGGAGTACCTTCAGCTGGTTGCAAGGAGAGGAAGGCTGCTCCGGGGGAGGCTGTGCATGAGCAAACCAGGAAGCCAGACGCAAGAACAAGCTTGGCCAACGGTCACTGTTGGTTACTTAAAAACTGCAAAAAAAGAGCAATACCATTATGTTTTTTTGTTAATTTATATTTTATACCCCTGCTTCTCCCCTCCGCTTTCACCCCTCTCCATGCAGGTTATGCCAACGTAGTGTGTGTGTGTGTGTGTGTAGGCATGTGCTCTCGAGGCACCCTGCCGCCGCTCTACCCTGCTCCCCACGCTGCTCGTTGGACTGCCACCCGAGGGCAGTGTAACTCACGCGGGGACACAGATCCTCCCCAGGAGAGCTGCTGCTATGGCTGCTCAATCCTGCCCCCCCCCCACCGGCTTCCTGGTAACCCTGGCTTGTTCCTGAACCTGGGTTGCTGGCGTGGCGCAAAGTAAGGCATCCTGCGCCTCAGCACTCGGTGCCACCGGGCTGGCAATACCATTATTTTTAAAGGACAACTAAACAGGCTACGTATCGGAAACCAAAGGAGCAAATCCGAAAATGTAGAGCTGTAATGTAAGTCCTTACCTGCCATATGCTGTACTTGATTCCATCCATAAAACCATTCCAACAGCATTTCATCAAGTTTAAAACAAAATGTAAACAAATCTCCAACTGTTTCAAAACGCCTGCTCTGTAACAGCCTAAGATAGCTGCGACATCTTCTGCATGATGATGTAAGTGGAGCCACAGCCGTCTGGAGTGATAATATGAGTTATATAGGCAGGACTGTTTTTAGATGAAATGGTGCCCCAAGCAGAAATGCCTGCGGTGCCCTCTGCACTGCTTCCCATCGCTCCTGTCCTCCCTTCTTCCCCATCCCACATCCAAGAAGTGATAAGAATTCTATAAATACAAGGGCGATGACAACAATTTTGTCTTTTAGATTGACACTTTTGCATTTTAAAATGATTTCTGCTTACACTTTCTACTTCAGTGCGCCTTTCTGTGCTGGTGCCCCAAGCATCCGCTTGGTTTGCTTGTGCCTAAAACCGCCTCTGTGTATAGGGACCTGTGAAATATATTTCTCAACACCCTTAAAAGACATATTTCACAGGTCCCTGTACCCTGTTATCACTCCGGACCAGTGTGGCTCCACTTACATCATCACGCAGAGCACGTCGCGGCCATCTTAAGCTGTTATGGAGCATGTGTTTTGAAACAGTTGGGGATATGTTTACATTTTTTTTAAACCTGATGAAATGCTGTTGGAATGATTTTATGGACGAAACGAAGTACAGCATATGGCAGGTACGGGCTTAGACTACAGCCCTCCATTTCTGGATTTAAAATTTTGCTCACTTTATTCAAGTGACACTACATGCTAGCAATATTGGTGCCTTTTTTGTTTAAAATTCCCAGTTGCCATTACAAACATGGTTGCCATCTTTACTCATGAAAAAAATCACCTAGGCCCTAAAACTCCCTCAAAAATGGAAACGGACAGATTGATGTTCTTTACTTTTATATTCTGCTCCTTACACACATACCTTAAAAAATGAAGTACTATTCATAGGTTTATTTTTTGAAGCTTTAAACTCTGTAAATCTACGCCCTCCCCGCTCCCGAAAGCCTTACCCCCCAATCCAGCTTTTTATGTAGAAAAGCGTGTTTTTCTTGTGCTGCTACTTACTTTATTTTTATTTTGAAAAGTCCGCGAACTGGGAATATGGCAGATGCTGGGGGGCTCCCTTTGTCGCCGCACCTTTACAGTAAATGGAGCCCCCCAGCGTCTGCCATATTCCCAGTTCGCTGACTTTTCAAAATAAAAATAAAGTAAGTAGCAGCACGAGAAAAATACGTTTTTCTACATAAAAAGCTGGATCGGGGTAAGGCTTTCAGGAGCGGGGGGGGGGGCATAGATTTGCAGAGTTTTCCTTTAAACTGTGCTTTCCATCTGTTGGATGTGTGGATAGACAGATATTTGACAGCTGAGGAAGGGACTACTTTTTGCTAGTTATTTTTAAGAAAATATTTTTTTATTCTGTTTATTGACATTTTAACATATAGCAAACACATTAAGCAGTATATATTTATGCTTTTACAATAATTAGGGCAGTTCATTTTATTTATTTATTTATTTATTGAAACATATCGGAATTAATACCTTTGAGACAGAGACTCCTTTACAAAGGCTCCACGTCGGAGAAGACGATACAAAAACGTACAATGTCAGCTATTACAGTGTGAACAGCGGTGTGGGAAATATCACATCTTACAATTGATACAGAGTAAAGTACAGGCAAATGTGGTACGGGATATTTACAACAGTCAGAGACAATGCAGTATAGAGGCAAAATACATTGTACAGTATCTACAGAAGTGAACAAACAATACAGCAGCTGTTGTAAAAGATAAGTATGTACAACTGGAATGTGCAAGTAGCGCAGACCAGTGAGTGACAGCTAGTCTGAGGCTTGGGTCAGACGGAGGCCAAGGACAGACACTCTGGAGGCAGGATCAAGAGGTCCAACCCTCTCCTATCTCGTCTGACCTTCCTTCCCCACTCCGTATACCCCCCCCTCGCCAGGCCATGCCTACAGTACTTATCAAAGGACTCTTACATCTCAATCTTGTTCACACTTTGACACTAGAGGAACTGCCACTCCTGCTGCTCACTGTGACTCCTCCAGTGATGTTTACTGTATAAATTTTAGCTCATTACCTTACGTCCATATATTTGTATCCATGCAATTGTATTTAAATGGCACTACCTTGTGTTGAACTCACTGCTATGTTCTGGTACAAGTATCTTGTCACATACGATGGATATATGTTATTATGTTGTTATTATTACTGTGTAATTGTTATGTACTGTACATTCACTCAACCTTTTGCCAATTGTTTTGCCCCAAGTCCCTCTTGTAAATGAGCTTGTCTCAGTGATGTTCCACCTGGCAAAATAAAGATTTTGATTGATTGAAGAGGGTCCATTGTCATGGCACAGTTTTGGTCATGGGTAGGTCAGGTACAGACAGGTTGAGTCCTGCGAGATGTGGCTACGGAGAAGGGATTTGAACAGTCCCAAGGTAGGGGCCGAGAGGATTGGTTTGGGAAGTGAATTCAGCCACCGGGGAGCGCAGTACCTGAAAGTTCTTTGACCCATGGAGGTTTTACAGAGATGAACCTGGTAGGGCGTTTTCTCAGTGTGATGTGTGTGTCTGGTGCGGATAGGTGGGGGGGGGGCAGTGCCACAAGGGCAGTGGGCATGAGGCCGGCTATGATTTTCTTGGCAAGAAGACAGGTCTGGTACTTTAGGCAGTCATCGAGGTTTAACCAATTTCTACTGGTATAGAGCGTGCAGGTGTGCATGAGCCGGTCACATCCTGTGGCCAGCCTGCAGGCTTTATTCAGGGAAACCCTGATTTTGTTAAGGGAGGTGCTGTCGGCTGCACCATAGATAATGATCCCGTAATCTGTGAGAGACAGGACAGAGGAGGAGATGGATGGCTGTAGGGCTTCAGGAGGGAGACAGTGCTTGTAGTGGTGGAGCAGATCAATACGCACATTTACAGCCATGCTAAGTCGCGGGTATGTTTGTGGTAGGTAAGCCCGGAGTCTAGGGTAACACCTAAGTATTTAAAAGTAGAGACTTGTTCCAGGGTTTCATTTTGGGAGTTATGGATGAGCAGGAAGTGGCTGCTGAACTTGTTTTGGGCATGGGCAAACAGCATGAACTTTGTTTTTTTTTTATATTTTAGGACAAGCCTATGGTCAGCAAACTAGGATTCGGCCTCACTAAATGACCTTTGGAGGGCTACTTGGAGGGCGGCAGGGTTGGTGTGGGTGCTGAATAATACCGCATCATCTGCGTATAATAGGAGACTCCCAGAACAGGCCTTGGGCAGGGAGTTAAGGAAGAGGGTGAAAAGTAGGGGTCCAAGGATTGACCCTTGAGAGACCCCAGATGTAACTTGGAGGGGGGACGACTGGGTTTGTGCTAGTCTGACTCTCTGGGTTCTGCCAGACAGGCAGTTCGAGAATCAAGTGGTGGCATCCTGTGAAAAACCTATTTGGGTTAGTGAGTTTAGGAGAAGTGAGTGTGCCGGCCCGGTGGCACTGAGGGTTGAGGCGCTGGACACCACACCGTGGCCATGCCGCTGCGACCCAGGTTCGGAATTGCCCGGTGGCTGGGGGTCGGCGGGGCAGGAAGAGATTGAGCCCGGAGGACAGCTCTCTTCCCGGTCGGTTAGGCCAAGGGTCACTCAACGGGTGCCCTCTGGCAGAGGCTGGGGGTGAGCCAATGAAGCCGCAGGGTGTACGCCAGGGGTGGAGCTACGCTCCAAGAAACGTGAGAAAAATTGAAAACCTCCCGCTGATAGGCGAGGCGCCTTCCTTCCGGCATTCCACACTCCTGTAGTCGGGCCTGAAGTCCTCTCGCTTCCTCCCCTCTCTGGCCTGGTGTCTCAACCTTAATAGAAAGAGTACCCTGGGCGGGGGCGGCCCTTCTTCGGAGGGTAGACCCGGGGGGGGGGGATGCCCAGTGCCGGGGAGTAGCGGAGGAGGACACAGTAGGGCCACGCAGGGAGGTAGAGAGTGTGGCAAGGTAGGGTTGCTGAAGAGAGTTCAGTGGTGTGGGAGAAAAACAGAGTTCGGAAAAAAAAAAAAAAAGGAGAAGTGAGTGATGGACGGTGTCACATGTTTTGGAGAGATCTATATAGACAGCACCAGCAATCTGACCTGAATCAAGGGTCGCATGGATGGTGTTGGTATATTCCAAAAGCATGGTAGTGGTACTGTGGCTTTTACGAGAACTGTGCTGTTCGGGGCAGGGGAGATTGTGTTGGGCAAGGTAGTTTGTGACTTTTCAAGAACCTTGGAGAGAGGGGGTAGAATTGAAATGGGCCGATAATTTCCAGGCTGGCTATGGTCATCACTCTTCAGAATAGGAGTGATGAGGGCAGTTTTCCATATGGATGGAAATTGACCTAAGGGAAGGGAGTGGTTTAGCAGGGCAGTGAGGGGGTAGAGTACTTCAGAGAGGGTCAGCCTTAGTATTTTATAATCGAGAGAGTCGTTGCTGAAACGAGATTTGCTGAGTGCCTTTAGCAGGAGGGGGGCAGTATCACACTGGGAGGTAACTTTGAAACGGAAAGGGGGCACTCGGGTAGGTGTTGGTGTGGTGGGGGTGGATGCAGAAAAGTTGTCAGGGAGCACGCTGCTGAGGTCAGAGAATGAGGAGTTCAGTGCATTTGCTATTGTTTCGGGGTCCGAGGAAGTACCACCATTGACCGACATCTGGAGGGGGGCAGTAGAGGTTTTGCCACTAAGTTATTTGAGGGAGTCCCAGAATTTGCACCCTGTTCCCCAGGAGGCAGTGAGTGCTGCTCTGTAGTACTCTGCATTTGCCTGTTGGACCTGCGAGGTGCAGTGGTTCCTGACCTCACGGTAGCATTGCCTATCAGCGGGCCTCCCAGTCTCCAGGGCTATGTGCTAGAGATTGTCACGGTTACGCATTAAGTCCAGCAGGGACTGGGACATCTGGGGGGGTGTCGGCTCCTTTAATGACCCATTTGCTGTAGGGTGCAAAAAGGTCACAGGCGGCGTTGAAGGAACTGACAAAGTACTCTAGAGCTGAGTCAGTATTGGGCGAGGCAGCAGTGGGACACCAGTCCCAGCTAATGAGGTGGTGTTTCAGTAGCCGTAGCTTGCCCGGCCTAAGTCTAAAAGCTAACTTTTGGAGGGGCCTTTGTAGCCAAATAAGACCAATGCCTGACTACTGGCAAGTGGTCACTCAGTGCATCAGATAGCACAGAGACCTGGGTGAATTTTGAGGACGATTAGTAAGAATTAGGTCTATGTATCTGTTCTTGGGTTGTGACAGGTGGTAGAGGGCACAATTTTTGGCAGACTGAGGGCGGCTGTAGCATCTGCTAGCCAGTTGATATTAAAATCATCCAGGGCAATAATTTCTGCTTTATCTGGCTGTTGCTGGAGGTGGGTCAGAACTGATTGGAATGCACTTTTTTGATTTCTGGGTGGGATGTAGACAGAGGAGATGTAGAGAGGTGCCCTGAAGGGGGCGACACTGACTTCGAGGGAGAGGACCTGGGCACCGTGGTCAAATGCTGGGGATGGCAGAGTGAGACCTTGAAGGGTGTCACGGAGATAAATTGCACATTCTCCCCCTTTTTTAGTTAGTCTGTCAGCACGAAATATAGTGTACCCCGGCAGAGCTACGGCAGAGTCGGGGTTGCAGTCATTGAGCCAGGTTTCCACCACTGAGATAATGTCTGGCCGTTGTTGAACAACCCATCCTTGTAAACTGTCAAATTTCTTTAGTAAACTGAAAATGTTAAGGGAGGCTAAATGGAGTTCCCTGGGTGCAGCCTGATTAGTCGCCAGAGAGGGGGTAGGACCAGGGTTAGGATGGATGTTTCCAGAGATCAGGAGGAGTAGCATTAATACCCTTAGGGAGGTGAGCTTCAGAGTTTTAAACGCCCTGGAGCGTGATCGGGTAGGACAAGCGGGGAGCAGCGCACAGGCAGGGATGGGTATGTCCTTTAAGAAGGAAAAGGAGAGGCAAGGCAGCGACCAGTGGGAGACAGGGGCTAGTCCACAATGGTTGGAGATGGGCAGGGGGATCCCGGGAGTCCTATTGGTCATGTTGGGGGGGGGAACGTTCATGGATGGAGGGTCAGGTCCCCTGAAACAGACTCTAGGGGGTATAGGCAGAGCCCCGCTGTGCAGTAGATCAGAGGGGCATCTACCCTGATAATGATTTCCAGTAGAGACACAGAAATTATTACTTTGATCTCTCCCTGGATTGGGATTGCATATATGAAACATATAACTTTAACACAACTTCAGCTTGACACAAGCACATTAATGCAATTTATGTTACTCACGTGGTCTGTATCTTACAGTCGTTATACAAACATTCCCCCAAGTAAACCAGTCACATCATCATTATGTGCCCATTGTGCTCCCCAATATATTAGGACTACCCTTCAAGCCTGATCACGGTAGCTTCAACTGGGGATAGAGAATCAATAAAAGCGCTCCATTGCCTCTCAAATTTGTCTCCCCACTCTCTGAGTTCATAAGTCAAGTGCTTCAGAATCGGCCCGTCGGTGTAGCAGTAGCACTGCTGCTCTTGATGCTGGCAGCTCGGGTTCGGGAATGAGCCTGAGTCATCGGAGGGCCAGCAGGGGGAGGAAGATCAGGCATCTCCGAGGACATGCTCCTCACAGGTGAACTCAGATGGTGGTGCAAGCTGAAGCTGTGGGAGGACGGGAGGGAAGACACTGATTGCCTGAGCATATGGCACTACGCACCAACATGAACACGTGTGCTCTCGGGGGCTGGATCATGGCTATAGGGGTTGGGAGGAAAAAGTAGAACATGCTGGGCAAGCAGGAGGACTCCGGCTCTGATCTTCCTGAACATAAAGTCTCCACCACTCATTCTCACTAATGGGAGTATGCCAGAGGTGCTAGGATCCAGCGGGAGCCAAACTTTTTCAGGAGGGCCGGCGTTGAGATGGAGCCATGAGGAACGGTATAGACTATCTCGGTGTTGACCCTCCAACTGCCTCAGTTCCTTTTTTCCCCGCTGTTGAGTGCGCTTCAGTGACGATGTCGCTCGCCCGCCTGGAGTCAGACTTCAAACTGCAGCTTAGTTTTCAGTTTTGTTGTTTTGTATTTTATCACGAAAAGTACAGATTTACATGTTACTTATTCTTACTAGCAGAAGAAAGAAGTCTTAAGTCCTCTGTGGACTGAGTCGACCATGAGTGGGGCGGGTGACAGTAGGGAGACTTTGCATGAAAGCTGTTCAGTCAGCCGGGCCGGGTCTGGTCCGCCACCCTCTCCGGAGGGGGGCGGGGTCTAACAGCGGACGGTCCAGTGCTGGGAAGGGGATGGGCAGTCCCCCTGAAAGCATAAAAAGAAACTGTCCCATTCACGGCACTTGTTCGGCCTTGAGTTCTTCGGTCCACCAGCCAAAGAAGAGAAGGCATCGCCGAGGTCACCCTAGTAGGTTCATGGTAGACGGTCAGTTGGGGTCAGGACCGTCTCCTTGCCTTTTCTTCTAGAGTCGCCGTTTCGTCTCTGGCAAATCAAGTTTCTACGACATTGGAGCCCCATCTCTCGCTTTCTAGGGGGCTTTCCGATGAGCAGTTTCACTGTTGGGCCCCTCTCATGGAGCAGTGGGCTCGAAGGTTGTCCCGACTGCTCGATCCGGCAAGTCCGTCGCCAGGGCCTTCGGGCCTGTCGGTTTCAGATTGGCAAGGAGGGCGGTTCATTTCCTGGTCACGTGGCACCTTCTTCGGTGCCGTCGACTCCGCGCCCCTGTGTCTGTCCCCCTCACATGGCTGCGGCGCAGGGCTCCACACCAATGTCTTTAATTTGTGCTATTTTTCATTCTTTGCCTTCAAATCGCAGTTCGCGGACTTCTGTGGTGGTGCCATTGCCTGCGATGCAGGTTTCTCTGGTGCCGAGGTCCTTTTTGGCACCACGAGTGCTGTCGGCACTGTCCTTAGTATCGGGAGTGGTGTTGACGCCATATGCGGTGCCACGCTCCCTGTTGGTGCCGTCCTGTGCTCCGGGGTGATGGCGCCGTATGCGGAGCCGCAGCTCCATGCAGCGTCTAGCGTGGTGCCATTTTCTATGTCTGCGCCCATCTCTGTACTTAGCGCCGCTTTCTTCAACACCGAGGATGTGTATGGCGCCGTCTAGTTTCCAGAGTTGTTCGACTCCAATTCTGTCTTCTCTTCTTCTTCCTCCTGGTTTTCATTCCTTTCCTGTCTATACAGTCCCCTCTGAACTGTCAGCAGATGATTTTGAGCCCGATCCGGATCTTCAGCTGGGTGATGATGTTGGTGCCGATTCTGCCCTGGGGGCAGGGATCAGTCTTCCAGCATAGCCTGTTGTTGAAGACCTTTCCTTTAAGTCTTTGCTTAATTATTTAAATTCTACTCTTTCTCTCCAGACCACAGAAATCGATCCTGGGAAGCTTCTGCGTCTCCAATATCTGCATGTTCTGGAAATCCCTATGGATTTAATCCCTCCGTTACAGCCCTCTTTCGAGACCTTTTCCCAGATGGTGGGAGAACCTGCCTTATTCCTCTGTACAAGTCCATAGATAGGAAATATACCACTCCCAAGGATCGCCCCATCTTGGCCTCACAGGCCTTTGCTGATGCCATAGTGGTCCTGGCAGAGAATGATAAGGCTGTCCTCCCTCAGGAATCCACAACCCGTCCTATAAACAAAGAATCTTGCAAGATAGACACCTTGGGTAAGAGAGTCTTTGCTGCCTCAACCCAGGGCATGCATATTGCTAGCTACCAGGGTTATTTTTCTCAATACGAGTATGTTCTTTGGCATTCGTGTAAAGCAACAGTAGAAGCTCTGCCTGAGTCTGGGGTTAACTCATAGCTCGTACAGATCATAACTAGAGGTATCGAGTCCAGTAATTAACAAATTAAAGCTGCAATGGACGCCTTTGATATTGCTTCCAGTGCGGCGGTGCCTGGCATTTGCACCTGTCGCCATTCCTGGCTGCATACTTTGGGCTTTACGAATTACACCCAACAAAAAGTCATGGCTTTACCTTTCGACGGTATGTATCTGTTTGGGTCTCAGGTGGAACAAGCACTAGAGGCCACGCAGAAGACTAGCTCTGCCATTAAGACAGCTAGACCTCTGCCCGCTCCCTCTCGAGGAGGTGGGAACAAGCGTCAGTTGCACAAACGTCAGTCCTTTCGAGGCAGAGGAGGTTTTAACAGAAACCAGACCCCTCAGCCGCAAAAGAAAATGCAGCAGAAAGCACAGGGCCCAAAAGCGCCCAGTGTAACCTACTGAGTTTCCAGGACGTCTGACTCAGTTCTATGACCAATGGAAATCTATAACATCAGACAAATGGGTCCTCAGGATAATCCGGAAGGGGTACTCTCTCAGTCTGTCGGAAACCCCTCCATATCATCCTCCCAAGCGGCAGCCCAGGCTGTCTGTGGCATAGTCGGACCTTCTTGCTTCTGAGGTACAAGGCCTTCTAAATCTTTAAATCTTTATCATTACTCTTAGGAAAGCTTTTGGACCCTGATGTTCTGCAGGACATCCATCAGACACACCTGACGCCAAACTTGAGCCCCTCAGTTATTTTTTTTTTTGGGGGGGGGCACACAGACACATGTAAGTGCATTGCAACAGGACAGGGCTGCTATTACAGATCTGCAAGCAGACCCTGACCGTAGAGAGGGTCAAGGTGAGGATATTGGGGAAAATTCCAGCCTAAAGAAGTTACTTGATGAGGATGAGCCCTCTGAAGAGGAAGGGGAGTGGACGGAGCCAAAGAGAATTCCTATCCCTCCCCTCTTTGATACAAAATTCTTGTCCTGTCTGATAACTGAGGTGTATAGGATACTACAGCTGTGAAAGAGGTGTTGGAGGCATTCGATGTCAACCTTATCCTGACCATGTCCTCTTCCACTCCAAAGTGTTTTCCAAACTTTATTCACTGTGACCAGATCATTGAACAAGAATGGGCAGGCGTGGAACAAAGAAAATATCTGCGAAACCAAAAGTGCAGTGTTTTCCTTTTCTTGTAAGAAAACACCTTCAAGTGGGAAACCCCTCCTCTCGCGGATAAGGCGGTTCATAATTCTGATAAGCTGCAGATCGTAGTTAACCAGCAGAAGTAGGCTGCTGGTTAACTAGAATCTGCAGCGTATCCATTAGGTAGGGAAATGGGCAGACTGGGTGGGCCAAGCGGTCCTTATCTGCCGTCAAATTCTATGTTTCTAAACAACAGGGCAGTAGAAGTAGTTCCGCTGGATCAGCGAAACACAGGTTTCAACTCCCATTACTTTCTGGTTCCAAAGAAAACTGGCAGCATGCGCCCTATTCTGGATCTCAGAAAGTTGAACTTTTCCTTGTGAAGGAATTTGTTTAAGATAATATTGCTCGGTACCCTGCTACCCTTGATTCATCAACATGATTGGCTAGCCTCCCTGGACATGCAGAATGCCTACCAGCACATTCTCGTACACCCAAAGCACCACAAATATCTAAGGTTCGTGGCGTTGGGTTAACACTATCCATTCAGAGTCCTGCCCTTTGGGCTATCCTCAGCACTTCGAGTTTTTTACAAAGCGCTGTGCAGTTCTCGCGGCACATCTAAGAAAAATCAGAATCCAAGTATTCCCATATCTGGATGACTGGCTTTTAGCAAGCCCCTCCAGACAAGAGACTCTGAAGGCTGTGGCCACGGCCTCAGACTTCCTCACATCCATGGGAGTCCTGCTGAACCTCAAAAAGTCACAGTTGTGGCCCTCCCAGAAGCTCCTCTTCATAGGAACCCTTCTGGACACTTCCTGCGTGAAAACTTATCTTCCAGAGGACAGAAGGAGCGATATCCTACAGATGGCCCGATTCATCAGAGAACACAGCTCGGTTTGAGCTCTCTCAATGCAGCGGATGCTGGACCTCATGGCATCCTCGATGTTCACTGTACCTTTGGCTCGTCTCCACATTAGAACCACTCAGTGGATGCTCAGTACTCAGTGTTCCCCAACCACTCACCCTCAATCCTTTCTCATCAAGGTGACGGATCCTCTGAAGAGGTCACTCACCTGGTGGTCTCAGGAGCACAACCTTCTGGAAGGATATCCCTTCATTCCTCTGGATCATCAGGTCTCCATTACCATGGATGCGTCCCTGATAGGTTGCGGAGCTCATTGCCAGGATCTCCACATCCAAGGTATGTGGACTCAGGACGAGTCTCAACTTCACATAAACATCCTGGAAATGAGAGCCGTCCTCTATGCAGTCCGAGCTTTGAAGGACATACTCTGTCACAAGAACATTCTCCTTCAAACGGACAACAAGGCAGTGATGCATTACATCAACAAACAGGGCGGTGCACACTCTTACCCATTATGCAGGGAAGCAGTGAGTGTGGGAATGGTGCCTGGAGCACAAGGCTCTGATTCAGGCGGTTTGCCTGCCAGGGGTACAAAACAAGCTGACAGACCATCTCAGCAGAATGGAGACAGATCCTCATGAGTGGTCTCTCGACTTAACCGTCGTTCAGTCACTCTTCGAAGAGTGGGGAACTCCGGACCTGGACCTTTTTGCGTCCCCACTCAACGCAAAACTGCCTCTCTTCTGCTCCAGAAATCCAGGATCTGGTGTTTTTTGTCAGGATGCATTCAGGCTGCAGTGGACAAAATGCTTTCTATATGCATTTCCTCCTCTTCTCCTACTTCAGAGGGTACTGCTCAAACTGGAGGAGGAGGCGAGAATGGTTCACATTGCCCCGCTCTGGCCTTGTCAAATCTGGTTCCCCCTAATTAACAGACTATCAGAAACCTCTCTGAAACTGCTTCCTCATCTGACCCAGGGCCCTGTAATCCATCCCAACCTGAGGTCTCTTCACCTCCACGCTTGGCTCCTGAGGAGATAGAGGTGAATAGGTTTAATGTTTCTCATAGGGTTTCAGATATTCTTTTAGCTGCTCGCAAGCCAGCTACCAGGAAAACTTACACAGCCAAGTGGAAGCGTTTCTCTATCTGGTGTGCAAAATTGTCTTGGAACCCTTTTTCCTGCCCACCAGATAAAGTCCTGTAGTATCTCTTGTACTTCTGAAACACAGGTCTGCAATACTCTACAGTCAAAGTTCATCTTTGCGCAATTTCCACATATCACGAGCCAGTGAATTCCATGTCTTTGGCTCAGTTACCTGTGGTTAAGAGATTTCTTAAGGGTATTCTGCATACCAGACCTCCTGTTAGGTGTCCAGTTGCAGCCTGGGACATTAACCTTGTGCTAGATGTGCTCATTCGTAAACCTTTTGAGCCTCTAGCCACTCCGGAGTTGAAATTTCTTACTTGGAAGATGGCCTTCTTGATGGCCGTCATTTCTGCTCGATGGGTATCAGAAATACTCGCCCTGGTCACATACCCTCCATATACTGTATTTCACAAAGACAAAGTAGTTCTTAGGACTCATCCTAAGTTTTTTTCCTAAGGAAGTTTCAGAATTTAACCTGAATCAACCCTTAGTCCTTCCTACTTAACTTTGCAAACTTCCAGAATGAAGGAGAGCGTACCCTTCATTCTCTAGACGTAAAAAGAGCCTTGTGGTTCTGTCTGGATAGAGTGAAAGAAATTCACAAGGCTCAACAACTGTTTGTTTCCTTCAGCATGGCCCGGCTGGTTCAACCTGTTGCTATCAGGTGCATTTCAGCATGGCTGGTGGCATGCCTTTGCCATTGCTATTCCGTGGCACAGGTCAAGCTGGAAGGCAGAGTGCATGCTCACTCTGCTAGAGCAGTCGCAGCATCTCTGGCAGAAATTGGTAATGTCCCCATTGCAGACATTTGCAGTGTGGTTACTTGGAGCTCCGTGCATACTTTTGTTAAGCACTATCCCTTGGATGTCCATGCCAGACAACATCAGTCATTTGGCAGGACAATTCTTAATAGACTTCTGTCCTAAAAAGTGAGCTCCTCTTTCTCTCCTGCCGCCCGTCTCGGGGGGGGTGGATTATTTAGCTCGGTATTCTCCCGATAGTGTGAATGAGTGGTGAAGACTTTATGTCCAGGAAGTTATGGAAATTACGTACCTACCGTAATTCTTGATCTTCTTGGATGAAGTCTCCACCACTCATTCACATACCCACCCACCACTTCTCTGTTTCTGGACTTCGCCCCCTCAGTGGTTGGACTGTGAAGACTTTTTGTGTTTGACCCTTCTTACACGGGTCATTCAGACTATCTTATGTCTGATTTTTAGGTTAGTCCTCTCTATGTTAGTTATGCTGCACCTCCTTGGAAAAAAAGGTACTGAGGCAGTTGGGGGGTTGACGCCAAGATAGAAACATAGACTTTGACGGCAAATAAGGACCACTTGGCCCACCCAGTCTGCCCATTTCCCTACCTACTGGATAAGCTGCAGATTCTAGTTAACCAACAGCCTATTTCCTTCAACCCCCCACTATAATTGCCTTATGTCTGTCCCATGCATGTTTGAATTCCTCCACTGTTTTAGACCCCACAACCTCTCCAGGAAGGCGGTTCCATGCGTCCACCACTCTCCGTGAAAAAGAATTTCCTCATTACCCCTGAGCCGTCACCCTCTAACTTAAATTGTGCCCCTTGTTCTTACACATCTCTTTTTCTGAAAGATGCTACCCTCCTGGACTTTGTTGATTCCCTTGAGGTACTTAAAAGTTTCTATCATGTCCCCCGTCCCTCCTTTCATCAAGGGTATACATATTAAGCTCTCTTAGTCACTCTTCATATGGTTTCTGATGTAGACCCTGCACCATTTTAGTTGTCCTCCTCTGGACTGCTTCCATCCTGTCTATATCCTTGCGTAGATGAGGTCTCCAAAACTGCACGCAGTACTCCAGATGGGGTCTCACCAACTGTCTGTAAAGAGGGATAACCACTTCCCTTTTTCTACTTGTGATGCCCCTCCCTATGCATCCCAGTATCCCCCTGGCTTTCCCTACTGACTTCTCACATTGCATACCCACCTTTAGGTCATCTGATATGACTACACCCAGATCCCTTTCCATTATTGTTGTTGTTAGTACCTGTCCTGCTATTGTGTCCTGCTATTGTGTACTCTTCTCCTGGATTTTTATTTCCCAGGTGCATTACTTTGCACTTCTTTGCATTGAATCTAAGTTGCCATATGTCTGACCATTCCTCCAACCTTGCCAAGTCCCTTCTCATCCTTTCTACCCCCCCCTTGTGTATCAACTCTGTTACAGATCTTTGTGTCATCCGCAAAGAGGCATACCTTTCCTTCCAGACCCTCTGGTCTGTACCGCACGAGCCTGGCTCGCCCGGTGCCGCTTCCTCCTTGTCTCCATCTCGGCGCAGGCCCTCCTGAAAAAGCTTGGCTCCTACTGGGTCCTAGCGCCTCCGACGTACTCCCATTAGTGTGAATGAGTGGTGGGGACTTCGTCCAAGAAGATCAAGAATTAAGGTAGGTACATAATTTCCATTTCTGTAGGCCCCACACTGCTAACCATGGCTCTCATCGCTGAACTGCACTTTAAACTTTGTTGGGGGTAGAGTGCCCCCTATAATGGCCCTGTGCTGGGGGCATGCCAGAGAAGACCAGACAGTGGTGATAAGTCCCGGGGAAGGTGGGTGATGGGGCTGGGACCAGGCGCACAGCCGATGGAGGCCACCCGTGTGAATGGTATAGCAACACAAAAACCAAAAAAAAGGCTCTAGAGGTAGTACCTCTAGAAGGAGTTCCTGCCACATTTGCATCATGGGCGTGAAACATGAGAACCAGGTATTCTGTACACATTTCCTTGTTATTGGTAGCATGTTTCTTATAGCCCTGGGGAATAGTTCCCAGTCCTTGCCTTCCGTTGAGTGAACCCCAAACAAAAGAGATATGAGTTTGCTAGGGATGGGCTTTTTCATGATGTGAGTGACCTTCTGGGGCAAAAGTCATCCAGAATGGGTGTATGTTGGGGCATTCCCAGAAGTAATGAAAGTATGTGCCTCGATGCTGCTTACGACTGCCCCAAATAGGAGATACTTCCCTGTTGAATTTGCTTACCCGTGTCTAAGGGCATATAGTGCCTATGCATTAATTTGTATGGGACCTCTTTATATTGGTTGCAGACTTGTAGCCCCATGTGAGATTCACACAGCCCACTCCAGGCCCTCTTGGGGATTGGACACTGCAGGTCTCGTCCCCACGACTGTTTAACTTTCTGTGGTAGACTGGGTGATATATTTATATTTATATATATATATTTTTTTTTTGAATCATTGGTAACCGGGTAAGGCCCACTAGGCACAAGTGCCTATTTTCAGGAGTGACCTGGGAGCACTGGGGAGGTTAAGTGGCTTGCTCAGAGTCGCACAGTATTCAAGTGGAAGTTATGGGAGTCAAACCGAGGTCTGCTGGATGTACCATTCATAGCTTGTTACCCTAATCTCTAGGCTATACTACCAACCTCTATCATTTATTTTTCATTTATTCTTCAGTACCTGATATGCCTTAGCAAAATGTACCTTTACGATTAAGTCTGGCTTGCAGGAGTTACATTGCTCCATGTCATGGGTCTTTGAGGTTTGTTGATTTAACCTGCCCCTGCTCTGGGCCATTTTCCGATGAAAGTTTTTAATTAAAAAAAAAAAAAAAAAAAAAATCGGCTGGTTTTTTTTGTCGTTGTTACTTTTTTCAGTTTACCCAGGGGGTGGGATTATGCTGATCTAAACGCACTTCCAGGGTTGAAAGGCACTCCGTCAGCAGTGTTGTACGTCACTGTGCACCTAGGAGTATGTTAGATCAGCATAATGCATGCCCCATTGTGTCTTATTGCTTACATAAGTTTTATACATTTCGCCAGCTGGAGTGAAACATAGAAATTCGATGGCAGATAAGGACCGCTAGGCCCACCTAGTCTGCCCATTTTTCTCTACCTGCTGCACAAACCATAGACCTTGTTTTATCTTTGGCTTTGTTCTGTTTCCTGTCGCTAGGGTGCCCTGTGCATATCCCATGCATTTTTGAATTCCCCTACCGAGTTTGCCCCCACTACCTCCGCTGAGAGGCTGTTCCATGCATCCATCACCCTTTCTGTGAAGAAATACTTCCTCACGTTACCCCTGAGTCTACCCCTTCCAGCCTTATAGAAACATAGACTTTGACAGCAGATAAGGACTGCTTGGCCCGCCTAGTCTGCCCATTTCCCATTCTATTGGATAAGCCGCAGATCCTAGTTAACCAACAGCCTACTTTCTCCAACCCTCTACTATAATTGCTTTATGTCTGTCCCATGCATTCTTGAATTCCCCCACTGTTTTTGACCCACAACCTCCTCAGGAAGGCTGTGTCATGCGTCCACCACCCTCTCCATGAAAAAATACTTCCTCATGTTGCCCCGAGCCATCCCCCCGCTATCTTCAGATTGTGCTCCCTTGTTCTTGCACATCTCTTTTTCTGAAAGATGCTACCCTATTGAACTTTGTTGATTCCTTTGAGGTACTTGAAAGTTTCTGTCATGTCCCTCCTCTCCCTTCTTTCCTCAAGGGTATACATATTAATCTCCTTTAGTCTCTGCGTATGGCTTTTGTTGCAGATCCTGCACCATTTTAGTTGCCTTCCTCTGGACTGTCTCCATCCTTGTCTATGTCCTTGCGGAGATGGGGTCTCCAGAACTTCACGCAGTACTCCAGATGGGGCCTCACCAACTGTCTGTACAGAGAGATAACAACTTCCTGTTTTCTAATGGTGATGCCTCTCCGTATATATCCCAGTATCCCCCCAGCCATCCTTACTGCCTTCTCACATTGCTTGCTTACCTTTAGGTCATCTGATATGACTACCCCTGGTCCCTTTCCGCTTTGTCCTGCTAACAAGAGGGTTATCAGGACAAAGATGGAAGCAGCAGAGGTGGACTCTCCTGGTACCCACTGGATAGCCCCACAACTTTACGGGGGGTGGCAGGGGCTCTGAAGGGAGAGCTGCCCCCCCAAGATAGTCCACTTGTGTGAACTAGTATCCAGTGATGGCTGGCACCAAGTCCTTGGAGAACATGCACGGCCCAGGCTGTCATGTAGACAGACGTTCGTTTTTTCTACCCCCCTTGTCCCATCTAGCTCCCCTGTATTGAGCAGAACATATGGCAGCCTCACATGTATGCAGCATGTCACCTGTGGCAGAAGCAAGCTCCCTGGTCCAGCATCAGGGTTTGCTGCGGTGCCGCAGCTCGCCATCAACCCTCTCTGGCAGAGGCATGCTACTGTGCGGCAGTTGCCTCGGCCTGGCCTGCCTCCCGCCGCGGCAATCTGGGATATCTCCTGGGTCTGGGTCACCTGCATGGCAGCACAGCGCACTGCCGCTGGGCCTTCAGGGTGGCCATGTGCTGTATGGGGATACGGATATCATATCTTACTGTAAGAACATTACAGATTGCTGCAAATTGGCACCGATTTCATGCCCACTTTAAATCTCTCTTGTTCAGCTGGGGAGACCCTCTTCCGTAAATGAGGTGTTCTTCAACATGTGTTCATTCTGTTAACATCTGTGCTGTTGTATGATTGCTCTTGCATACACACAGACCTCAAGAAAGTGGTCTGTGACCCTTAATTACATGTATAAACTACAGTCCCCACCCTTCTTTCCTTATGAACAAGAGACAGATAAAGACTACCTGATCCACTTTCACTTTGGTGGATGTACTGTGTGATGGGGTGAATGTAATAGAGGCGTGAGCATCTTAGCCTTGTATATAGCCTCCGTTTTCACTGCAGTTGATCATTCCTTGATGGCTCCATCCGACTGGAATACTGGTATAATTGTGCCCCTATTCAAAAAGGGACACAGGCTAGATCCGTTTTGCTGTAGACCTATTATGTAATTGTTATTGAGTATTCCACTTAAGATTTATACAAGGTATATTTTGTGGCACCTTGAAACGTGGGACCAAGAGACTAAAGTTGTTTCTGATCTTCAAGCTGGTTTCCGGGAGGCTCATGTTACAGTCGACTGTATACATGTGTAAATACCTTGTAGATAAATACATGTGAAATAGAGAAAAATTATAGATCTTGTAACAACATCTGAAACTTGAAACTTGATATTTTCTGTATTTTGTGTGTTATCGTGTGAATGTATGGGACCTCATTGAAAATGAGTTTTGTTCAACTGCGTATTCGATTCATATGATGAATACAATATTCAAACAACATGAAGTCTTGTTGTATTCTGAAAAATGCAGTATGACTGACCGGTTTAGCTGCCACAGAGAACAGTGTGTTAAACTCTATGCAAATGCATAGAACATTGAGCTCGAGCTCAGTTTTCAAACCACCATCCTTGGTACATTCTAGTAACTGATCAGATTCTTTACTCCGCTCACCAGAGAAGACACCTCGGAGATTGCGCCCCTTCTGGTTCGGTGGAAATTTAAATTCCTCGGTTTTTCAACCATCCATTTATTATTTTTAGTGTTTATTTCAAACCTCTGTCCTCGGTATAGTGTAGTTTTCTCTGGTAAGTTTTTCGGTTTCCAATCGGTTTCGTGGACCGTAAGGAAACCAAATCTTTATTTCTTCCATAGAGTCAGATAATTTAGTGTGTTTTCTTTAGTTTTGGGTACCGGTGCAAAGTTCTGACTGAAACAGAGTTTTCTCAGTTTTTGCACAGCGCTGATCCGTTGGTTGTCAGGATTTTGTCTTCTCTCTTCTTACCCGGCCTAATCAAGCCACCAGGGTTAAATATTTTTAAAAATTTTAATCTTTTATCGGGGCCTGACTAAGCCATTTACAGATAAAGTTTCAGTTTGGGCATTGCTTAACCAGCCTAACTAAGCCATTGGTTTAAGCTTCAAATTTGAAGGATTATATCACAGAAACCCAAGAGAAAAATGGGTCCCATTGGGTTTCAGCGTTGCACCGAATGCGGTAAGCAGTTTGCCAAAGCCGACCCGCACTTGGTCTGTCTGTACTGCTTGGGTTTCAACCACTTGCAAGCAGACTGTGAAATTTGAACAACTTTCCCCAATCTACCCTCTATAGAAGGCTGGGTAAATTGAAGGAGAGAATGGAGAAGTCCTCTCAGGGTGTTGGGTCCAGTTCAACTGAACAGACCGATCTGGTTATTGACCCTGCCGACCAAGGTGAGCCTTCATCGGGTAAGAGATGGTTGGAATCAAACCCAGATTCTGCGCTGTTTAGAAAGTCCAGTTCGGAACCACGCAAGCAAACGGTTGTGGTTCCAACCGCTGAAGAAATCGCAAAGGCTATTCGCATTGTGCAGTCTCTGCAGTCCGGTTTCAGTGAACCGACTCAGCGACCGGTTGGGTAGCCACCGGATCAGGTGCCTGCTGGTTCCACTCCTGGTCCCTTAGACCCTGAAGAGTACTATGAATACAAATATGATGATGAGGATGAAGGGGAAACTCATTGAGCCTGAGATCTCCCCTGATCATCCACAGTACGAATCCCCTCCTCGAGTCTCTTTAGAGGCTACCTCCCATTTCTCTTTTATGAGGCAGGTGGCAGAGACCCTGCAGCTGTGTGTCGAGGCCAGGCAGGAGGAGGATAAAGAGGAAGACTACAGTTAGATGATGGACCTCCTTATTTCCCAGGAACTTTCCATTCCCATTCATATGTACTGCTGTACTGCTATGTAACCTCTCTTCTCGTATGTAATATTTCTGACATGGAACCTTTGTAAAGGAGTCTTTGACTCAAAGGTACTTCCAAATCTCCAATAAAGAATAAATCCCTGAAGAGACATACCCTAAAGGTTCTTCAGACCCCTTTTCTATTCCTCCTCTCAATAAAAAGATGGACAGAAAGTATGTCCTGGCTGGCAGTGGTACCGAGTTTCTGTCCAGTCATTGCAGCCGTGTGGGGGTTGTTCAGACTGCAGCCTGTGAAAAGGCTGGCATTCCCCTGGCTTCCCATCCTCCTGATAAGGACCCCAGGAAGATTGACTCTCTGGCCAAGAAAACTTACTTGGCCTTCTCCTTGGGTATCAGTCAGGCCTCTTACATGGCCTATGCCTCTAGATATAAAAAGACCCTGTGGGAATCAGTCCAGCAGTTGACTCAGAAGGCCTCCCCTGAACTAGCAGCTGACCTTCAGGAGATGGCCATCAAGGGAATTCAGGCATCCAAGTCCCAGTTTCATAAGGCTGTGGACACCAATGATGCAGCTTCTCAGACTATGGCATCTGCCATTTCCCTTAGATGGTTTTCTTGGCTGAGATGTGCCAATCTCTCCCAGGATACCCAAAATAATGCTCTGGACTTTCCCTTCACACAGAATTGTCTGTTTGGGGAACAGACAGAAGCATATATGAAGAAAATGAATGAACACAGAGTGGCATATAAAAGTGCTTCTGCAAAGGAGAAGTCTGCCACTCCTCAGAGACAACAGGCTGGGGGGGGCAGGGGTAGACCTTGCTCCAGGCCTTTCCAACAGCCCAGAGGGTTCTTCAGAGTAAGGGGCAGGAGAGGTGCTGGCCGATCTGCTTCCACCTCCCAGTCCTTTACTCCTGCCAAGCAGACACTCTGAGGAGTCTGTTCGGGCCGCCTCCTCTACCCCTGTAGGAGGCAGGCTTGTCCACTATCTCCAGGTCTGGCACTTCATCACATCAGACAAATGGGTCCTGGAGATAGTAGGTCAGGGTCTTGCTCTCAACTTCAAGTTTTTCCCAAAATTGGGAGCAAGGCCCTTCAAGCCTGCCAATCCTTCAGAAACAGCTTTGCTGGAGTTGGAGGTTTCCACCCTCCTTCTCTCAAAGGCAGTAGAGCCTGTGCCACCTCAGCACAGGGGAAAGGGGTTGTACTCAAGGTACTTCCTCGCCTTAAAGAAAATTGGGGAGTGGCGGCCCATCCTAGATCTCAGATACCTGAACAGGCATCTCTCAAAGCCAAAGTTCAGAATGACTACTTTAGCTACAATCCTACCTGCTCTCAGACAAGGAGACTGGCTGGCATCCCTAAACCTAAAGGATGCCTACTTTCACATACCCATCAGGCAGTCTCACAGAAAATACCTCAGATTTCAACTACTTTCAAGCCACTGTCAGTTCAGGGCCATGCCCTTCGGGGTGACCGCTGCACCAAGGGTGTTCACAAAGTGCCTAGCAGTAGTAGTGGCATTCCTAAGAAAGCAAGTTATCTCCTGTTTATTCTGCCTAGACGATTGGCTACTGCTAGGCCAGTCCTCCCAACAAGTAAAGGAGTCTTTGGATCCAGTCTCTAGAATTCTTAGTGAATTTCAAAAAGTCAGTCTTGACACCTGTCCAGATTCTAGACTTCATAGAGGCAGAGCTGGACACCCTCCAGGCAAAGGCCTTTCTGCCTCCAGGAAGAACACAAGCCCTCAATCAGCTGGCAGGGTCCTTCCGCCTTCAAGTTCCTCGCCCAGCAAGGTACTTCCTGCAGCTCCTGGGACACATGGCCTCTACCACAACTGTGGTCCCAGGAGCCAGGTTTCAGATGAGGGACATTCAGTTCCATTTGAGGTCCTTTTGGTCCCAGAGGAAGGATTCTCTGTCCAAACTCATCCCACTATCTTCCACCCTTCTGCAAGCTCTCCGGTGGTGGCAGGATATGGACAGTCTCAGAGAGGGAATCCCCCCTTCTCCAGCAGGTTCCTTCTCTGGAGTTGACAACAGATGCTTCCCTGCTCAACTGGGGTGCTCACCTGGGAGAGCACACAGCTCATGAGACTTGACTTCCTCAGGAGTCTCTGTTGCACATCAACCTTCTGGAACTCAGGGCAGTGTTCCTAGCAATCCAGGCATTTGGCAGATTGTTGCAGGGAAAGGTGGCGCAAGTCAGGACAGACAACACCACTACCATGTATTACATCAACAAGCTGGGGGAACAAGGTCCTCTCTTCTCTGCACAGAGTCCATCAGAATTTGGAGTCTGGCCTACTCCCTAGATATCTCCCTGTCAGCAGTCCACGTACCAAGGAAGGACAATGTCCTAGCAGATGCTCTCAGCAGGATCAGCCAGGGCCATCACGAGTGGGTCCTGAACAGACAAGTCCTGTCAGTATTCAGGAGGTGGGGGGTTCCAGAGATAGATCTCTTTGCAGCCCCAGACAATCACCAATTGCCTCTGTATTTTTGTAGGCCTCCTGTTCGGGGCTCAGTGCCACTGGAGGCTCTGCTTCTGGATTGGTCAAACAGGTTACTGTATGCTTTTCCTCCCTTTCCCCCGATTCTCAGGGTCCTAGTCAAGCTGAGGTCTCAGCTTGCTACCACGATCTTCATAGCCCCAGACTGGGCCAGACAACCATGGTATTCAGTGCTACTGTCTGTGTCAGTGGCCAGTCCGATTTGCCTCCCCAGGAGGCACAACCTGCTGACATCCTCTCAGGGAAGGATCCTCTATCCCAGCCTCCAGTCCCTCCGCCTCAGGGCCTGGCTCTTGAAGACCTAGAGTATGCAGGTCTGCATCTCTCAGAAAGTGTTTTGGACATACTAAGGGTGTCCAGAAAGCCTTCCACCAGAAAAACCTATTCCTCTAAGTGGAAAATGTTCTCCATTTGGTGTTCCCAACAGGGTCTAGATCCGCAGCAGGCTGGTCTCCCAGTGCTACTGGATTATCTGGTACACCTACAGTCACTACGCCTGCAGCCTTCTACCTTAAAGGTGCATTTGGCAGCAGTTTCTGCCTACCTGTCAGCAGGGAAGGGCCCTTCCCTAGCTGCACTTCCCATCTTCAAGAACTTCTTTAAGGGGCTGTTACATCTCCATCCCCCTCACAGAGAGCCCACTCCAGTTTGGGATCTGCATGTATGCATAGGTCAGCTTATGCAGCCCCACTTTGAACCCATGTCTTCAGCAGAACTCAAGTTTCTGACCTGGAAGACTGTATTTCTAGTGGCTATCACTTCTGCCGGGAGGATCAGTGAGCTTCAAGCTCTGTCGGTGGAGCCCAACTACAGTGCCCCTCTCGGGGACAAGATTGTTCTCCGGACCAGTATAAAGTTTCTTCCCAAGATGGTTTCTGACTTTCATCTTAATCATTCTGTCACACTGCCTGTGTTCTTCACAAACCATTACAGCTCAGGGGAACACAGGCTGCATAGTCTGAATGTAAAAAGAGCCATAGGTTATTACATGGACAGGACTAAGGAACATAGACAGGACTGTTCCCAACTGTTCCTTACCTTTGAGGAGGTAGGTAAGGGCAAGCCAGCCACAAAAAGGACCATAGCAAGATGGATTGTGGCTTGCATTCAGTTCTGCTATGGCAAACTAGGGAAGGATCTCCCTTCAGGTCTGAGGACCCTCTCCACTAAGGGTACTGCTGCCTCAGTAGCAGCAGCCAGAGATATCCCCTTGCTGGATATCTGTAAAGCAACCACCTAGAAAACTGTTCACACATTCACTAAGCACTGCTGCCTGGATACCCAAGCCAGGAGTGATGCCAGGTTTGGCACAGCAGTGTTGCAGAGCCTATTTCCCAAGTAGGTTCTGTGCCCACCTCTAGGGGGCATTGCTTGCTAGTCTGCATTTGTCAGAATACAGCAAGACTTCATGTTGTTTGAAGAAAAAAATACTTACCATGGTAATATTGTTTCTTCTAATGGAGTCTTGCTGTGTTCTGACCTCCCACCCTGCTTCCCCTCTAGAACCTGGGGCAAAAAGGTGGTCCATTGCATGTTCAGTAAATTTCTTCACCTACCAGTGGGTAGAGTGTTTTTTCCTGGGCATTAGTGACTTGAGTCTTCTCCAATGCCCAGTTTAATTGTTGTGTTTGCTCCTGTTGGTGCTTAGGTCTGGTTAGAAATTTTTTTCCGATCTTTTGCTATTAGTAGCTTCATAAGAATCTGATCAGTTACTAGAATGTACCGAGGATGGTGGTTTGAAAACCGAGCTCGAACTCAGCTTTCTATGTATTTGCATAGAGTTTAACTCTTTGTTCTCTGGGGCAGCTGAACCGATCGGTCATACTGCATTTGTCAGAATACAGCAAGACTCCATTAGAAGAAACAATATTACTATGGTAAGTAATTTTTTCTTTTACTACTACTAGTACTACTAAGTAATGAGATTGACAGCATCGGCAGAAATATATTGTGGGAGATACTGTCAGCAGATAAGGTTAGTCAAGGATGATTGCTATTATCAAGTTGCTTTACTCTAATACTATGGAAAAAGTGCATTTCTCTAGAGATGGCCAGTTATCAAAACCCATATGTAAAAAAATTGGTGTTAAACAAGGTTGCCTGCTGGCACCTTCTTTATTTAATCAATACTAAAGCAGTAGTGCTGACTGGGAGCTTTATAAAAAAAAGTGCCCTCTAACAGTTGTGAACATTGACATTCCCTTACTAAAACAGATTGGGAGAACTGTCAGTGTAGAGATAAATAACCAGCCATCTACAGCATTGTGAGAGGTGGAATTCACCATTGGTCCCCCCACCCCACGGATACCCCCAAACTATGCCGGTCCTTCCTTTTCCCAGTCGTACTCGAACAGTGAACTGTAGCCAATCGAGCGGAGGGAGGAGGGAGCCCATCTCATGCCAGCCAGTGAGAAGGCTTGGCGCACAGCTTTGAATCCTGTTTTTTGTCCCTCAGAGGAGGCACTCATTCCTGTGGGTCTCCCCAGCCATCTGCAGGGTGTTGAGGGGCAGAATCGGCCACCCCACCCCCAAAATGGATGCCTCCAGACTCTGCCGCCCGCCCCTCCCCCACCACCAGACTCGTACAGTGAATTGCATCCATTTGGGCTGAAGGAGGAAGGGCCCAAGCAATGTTAAACTCTGCCCCCCCCCCAGTCCGTAGCGCTGCTGTCTGGAGTGCAAAGGAATGCAGCGCTGAGGACATCTACCAGGAGTCTGCCGAGTGGGAGGCAGCTGTAAGAGGCAGCCGGCAGCTGGCCAAACTGCCCTGCCACTACAGGACTCCCACCTTGGACTGCGTGGACTACTGCTCAGCCGCAGTGCTAGTCATAACACTAGTCATAGACTGCTCATATTGCTTAGCCTTTGTTGGTTGCCTAGAACACTGCACTAAAAGCTCTGTAATGACTGCTCTATACTGCTTAGAGATCGATCTGTGAAGGATGGACTTGCGCTCACTCAGTACTGGTAACCGGTGCTGCCATGGGGTTGCTTGCCCCAGAGAAACAAAAAGTCCAACATAGATGTGGCACGTTCTGACAAGCCTCTGCCTGTGATCAGTGCTGCAGTGAAACACTTGAGAATTCTTGGAATGCAAATGAAGTCATTTTTATTTTTCCACAGACAGAAAATCAGCAGTAAGTCACGCAGAGGACAAACAGACGGCACCCTGGTGCTTCGCTTGTACGGGCTTCATTAGAGGCTTGTCAGAGTGCGCCGTATCTTTGTTGGACTATCTTTACTACTTAGTCTGCTTAGCCTTCATTGGTTGCCTAAACACGGCACTAAAAGCTCTGTAGTGACTGGTATCTTAGCTGCTTGCCATGCTGTTTTGCAGGAGTTGAAATAACCACCTGTCTTCCTGTCCCAGACAACCAGTTTTAATGAGGGACAGCTATTTTCATGCCTGTCCCTGGGACAGGTACCAAGTAAACAAAAAAAAAAAGCCTTAGTGGGCACTAGGACCCAGGAGATGCCACCTGTGAGGCTGGGCTAATCACATCATGACAACAGCGTCATATAGTGAGGGACATGCGTTCAGCCTAACATCACGTGATGGCTTCTGTGCTGTAGGTGACGTGAAGAGTGCAGCGTTTAGTTTTGGACAGCACATGCATTCTTGGTTATCGTGCATGTGCTGCTGTCGGTCTTCCTGTTGCTGGTGGCACTACATACTTCTTCTGTGTGTGCTGTACTTGATGTAGCAGGGCAAGATGAACATTTGGTTATAACAGTTTTGTAGTGCATATTAACCCTTTTCAGGCTTCGTGCTGACTGAAAGGGGATGGGGAGGGCTAACTAAAAACATGTAAGGGCTAGGGAACTGGATTTGAAAGCCATTTTTAGGGCAGTCATTCAAGGAAATATGAGGGGGAGACTGGATTTAGGGATTAGGAAGGAAACTTTACAAACTGAATCAGGTAATTTATAACCCTTGTGAGGGCAGGCAGTGCTTTACACAGAGGAGGGGGTGGCTGTTTTAAATTAAAAGCCAATTTTTAGGGTTACTGAGCAGTAGGGGACTTTAATTGGTGTCAGAGCTGTACACCGGATGAGAATAAACTGATCAGCTTGTCAGGGCAGATGCAGAACAGAAGAGAATGAATTAAAAGACCTTGTTTGAGCTACTACTGAGCAGGAGGGGAAGTTAATTAAAAGCCCGCAAGTAAATGAACTGTGGGCACACCACTTGTTAAGTCTTTTCAGAGCACTGTACTAGCCAGGACACACAAATGTTAGTCCTTTTTTAGGGCACTGTAACAGTTAGAGGGCACACTAGTTATCATTAGCTCTGGTTTGGGCACAGAAATGTAAAGTTTAGTAAAACTAAATCTACCAGACAGCTACAGATTCTATGGGAACGGCAAATTAACACTACACATTACACCTGTTCCTTGGACAGTAATCCCCCCAGATTATTTCAAGACCTGCTATGTTGTCTGATTACTGCTGTTCTGTTTAGCCTGTTCCCTTGTATGTCTGTTCTACAGTTACCAGCCCCAAGGTCTAAAACTGTGTGCAGCAATTGCATCAGTGTGGCCTAACTGTGTTGCAGAAATTTCTAGCAGGGTGTTCAGTTAGTGCTTCCTAGCGGAGTTTCCTATCTGGGTGGCCCTTACTTATGAGTTTGTGTACCGTCACCACTAACTTGAGTACTGCATTCACCGCTTCTCAGTGAAGTGGTGCGTCCTAGTGGGCCCAGGGTGAGACATATCAATTTGAAGCTGGTGGTCAGTTTGGCCATTTACTTTCAAAATCTGGTAGCCAAATCCCTATTTATAGTAGCTATCCTTTTTAAGGGCTCAAAAATTGATTTGTGGGCAGGTAGCCAGTTGGCCAGTAACTTTCAAAAGCTAATAGCCATACCAGTTTTTTTTAGTGGCCATTGGCCATCTGGCTATCCAATTTCTCCCGCACTGTGTGGGCCTTCCTATCTGGGTAGCCCCTTACCTCAGAGTTTGTTTGTGTACAGCCATTGCCATGACTGGGTTCTGACTCTTTTGCTGTGCAGAAACTTCCAGCTGGGTTATCCAGTTATTGGTTCCATGTGTCTCTCTCTCTCTCTCTCTCTCTCTCTCTGGGTGGCCCCCACCTTGTGCTTGTCACCTGGCGGTCCTCCCTATTGGGGTGACCCTTACAATTGTGTCTGCTACCACCTCTACCCTTCACACCCTATCCAGATGTGTTTGACTTCCCCACCCTTACTGGATCCGTGGCCTCCCCACTGGCTGACCACCCACAGGACCTACTGGTTGCCCTCAAAATTATCTGTTGGCCCTTGTGCTTTTCGCCTCCAGGGCAGGAGAGATGCTACTCCTTAGGATTGTTTTCTGCTTTCAGTGCATATGCTTGACACGTGTCCCAACCGCTGCCTACCCACCCCACTGTGGGGTCCTTACAGCTTCACTAAAGTTACCCACAGGACTGGCACTTCCTCTACCTAACCTACCCCTGGCAGACCTCCCTGGATTTAGCCCCAGCCACCCCAGATGTGGTCTGTGAGGGTCATAGTCTACTTGGTTCCCTCACCACAGCCTGCAACTTGAAAGCCTTCATCGAAAGAGAACTTGAAAGCCGGAGATAAGGTAGGATCTGCGGCTTTTTAGTAGGCAGGGGAAAAAAGGGCAGACTGGATGGGCCTATTGGTCCTTATCTGCCGTTAAATTCTATGTTTCTGTGTTAAGCGATATAAAAACAAGCTGGCCAACCTCTGCTTTATCCAGGCAGTGAAGTCTGCAACTAGAATCGGCTACAAAAAAATCCTCAGAAATGCTCATTGACTGGATCGTAGCATCCCATCTGGACGGACTGTCTCAAGTAGAGGTACTCCCTGATCTGATCAGTGACCACTCCCCAGTTTTCTGCTCCTGGTCTGGTAGGAAACTTAATTCATCTACACTCGCTGCCAAAAGGGAGAGAGATTAACTGAATGCATAAACTACCTCAACCATACTGATTAGCAATACCTGGACTGCATCCTAGACATCAACCTTGTTTTCGACGACTTCTCTCATACCTTCCAAGCTGCATGCAATCATTTCACCCCCCCAAAAAAGAAGAGAATCGGCGGAGATAATAATCATTGAGTCACCCTGGACGTCCTTGCAGTCTGTAAAGAATGTGACTACCAGTGGGCTTTGTTCAAGAAATGCCCCCAAAAAAAATCTCACTGAGGTACAAGGAACTGAGAAACTGGTGTAAATATGCTATTAGGCCAGCAAAAAGTGAATTCTGCAAGTTGGAGCTTCAAGAATCCTGCAACAGGTCCAGGAGGCTATGGGAAAGCATCACTGATGTCCTAGGTCAGAAAAGCCCTTCTCCCCCAACATTCTAAATGCCAATTGTTTGGACATCACTGACCCCAAAGCCATAAATGAGATCAACACCTTCTTCTTGAATGTCGGCAAAGACCTGCCCTCTAGGACCCTGTTCATTACTTCTGATGCCCTTGAACTCCCCATCACCACCAACACCCTGAGACCAAAGTGCTACTTCAAGCGGGTAAGCGTTAACACAGTTAAAAAATATGTCCTAAGAGCGACATCCAGAACCAGAGTTGAACCTAAAGAAGTGGATATGAAGCTACTTAAAGTGAGTTTGTCTGATTCCAACCTGACTTACCTTATGTGATACATTATGCTGGTGAAATTCATTGTGTCCCAGTTTTAATATGTTATGCAATGTTTTTTTTTTTTTTTTATAGATAGAAAGGATCATACTTTGGCACCGACAAGGTGGACAGCTGATCCTTTCCACTTCCCGATTGATGAACACGCACCTGCGCTATGACGTTTAGCAGGGGAGAGCACGGGGGCTCGCCCCATTGAAATGAAATGAATGGGGATCGATTTTGTGTCCTATTTAATACCTATAATGGTGAGTTGGAAATTAATGAAGGTCATCGCTCGACTAACGAGGGCTTTGTTAGTCGGCGGTGGCCTTCATAATTCCATCTCGCCTTTATAAGGTATTAAATAGGACGAAAATCAGTCACATTCATTTCAATGGGGCACCCCACGCCCACCTGCTGAACGCCGAGAGCCAGGGCGCAGTTCATCAGTCGGGAAGTGGAAGGGATCAGCTGGCCACCTTGTCAGGGCCAAAGTATGATCCCGTCTCTCTATAAACAGACACTGCATAAAATATTTAAACCGGGACACAATGCATTTCGCCAGCATAAGGTATCACATAAGGTAAGTCAGATTGGAATACAATAATCTGACAAAATCACTGTAAAATGGCCATCGACAAACTGACCCTCCCCATCTAGATACTCTTCAACCTCTTCCTCCAGTCTGGCTCCAGCCCTAGTGTCTGGAAACAAGCCAATATTGTCCCAGTCTTTAAATCTGGGGACAGCATGCAAGTCTCCAGTTATAGCCCATTTCTTCTCATTTCTATCCTCTCCGCTCTCCAAGACTCTGGAGAAAATTGTCTGCAACCAACTGGTAAACCTATGTCTTGACGCACAGCTTCCTAGCTGCTGCACATCACAGATTCTGGAAACTTTGCAGCACCATCACCACCCTATTAGAGCTAACAGAGGAACTCCCCGCTGCTGTAGATTAAGGTTAATATGTTGGTGCAGCCTTTCTCAGTCTATTCAAGGCCTTTGCCCTGGTAAGCCACGAATGACCTCCTTATTGTGAAGTTCCAGGAACTGGGACTGTCAGCTGTTGCCACTGTGTGGTTCTCTGACTACCTTGCCAATAGATTGCAAAAGGGCAAATGTGGAGATGTAGTCTCCTGTGACCTCCCCCATACCACAGGAGTCCCACAAGGCTCTATCCCAGGACCTCTGCTGTTCAGCCTTTTCGTCATTAATGTTCCCGAGGTTTGTGTCTAAATTTGTACTGTACATCGACGACACCATTATCATCACCTCCCACTGTGACCTGAAGAATCTGAAAAGCAACCTGCAATTTTTGACTTCAGCAGAGTCTGTGATCAGTTCACTACTAACAGGCTGAT
The DNA here is from genome assembly GCA_016271365.2 of Neoceratodus forsteri. Classification (NCBI taxonomy): domain Eukaryota; kingdom Metazoa; phylum Chordata; order Ceratodontiformes; family Ceratodontidae; genus Neoceratodus; species Neoceratodus forsteri. The sequence goes on from CM057457.1 coordinate 249,055,366, forward strand.
CATTAACGATAAAAAACCAAAATCTCTCCTGTTTGGGAACACTCACACCCTGAAGAATGGACCTGTACTCCACATCACAACCCTATCGAGCAAGTCCATGTCTTCAAGTACTTGGGAATACACCTGGACCCAACCCTGTCCTCTCCATAGGCTGATTTCTTGGTCAAGAATATCCACCAGTTGCTGGCCCGGTGGTGCTGAGGGTTGAGTCACTGGATGCCACACGGCCGGGTTGGGAGCAGCTCTGGGAGCAGGGGTCGGTCGGGAGGGAGAGGATTGAGCGTCCAGAGGACTGCTCTCCTCTCTCTGGGGAGGGTTCCAGGGTCAGCTCGGTGTCCTAGTGACCCCCGATGGAGATCGGGGGTACTACAGGCATACCAGCTTGAGTCGTAAGGGGATGGAAAGTGCGGCAGACGTCAGCGTCCAGAGGACTGCTCTCCTCTCTCTGGGGAGGGTTCCAGGGTCAGCTCGGTGTCCTAGTGACCTCCCGATGGAGATCGGGGGTACTACAGGCATACCGGCTTGAGTCGTAAGGGGATGGAGAGTGCGGCAGATGTCAGCAGGACAACGCGATGCTGAGCGTCATGGCACGTCACCTCCCAGGGGCAACAAAAAGCTAGAAAATCCCCGTCCACGGGGATAGGCGACGGCACCACCGCTCATCACCACACTCCACCTGCCGGACTCCTTCCACTCTTGGGTCAAGCCCAGCCTGGCCTACCAAATTGTAGATAGAGTGCCCTGGTCGGAAAGGGCGGCCCTACCTTGGGGGGCTCAGAGCTGAGGGGATTGCCGGGCTGGTGCCAGGAGTTGGAGAGTTTCAGGCACGGAGGTAGAGTGACGAGAGTGAGGTGGATGCCGGAGAGAGTCCCCTATGATTACGGAGTATAAACAGTGTTTAAAAAAAAAAAAAAAAAAGAATATCCACCAGTGCCGTAGCCTACCGTACAGAAACAGGACCAGCCTTACCTCCAAGGTGAAAAAACTCCTAGTCTCTGCCTCATCATCTTGGTGCTTGACGATGGTGTGGTCATCTAATCAGCTGGCAACAGTTCCATCCTCAACCGAAATCTCTGTCACCTTCAGCTGTGCCTGTAGGTTTGCACTCAGTAGAAACCTGACTCCCACTGATGCGACCTTCACATCTTCTCCAACTGGCTCCCTTTCCACCTCCGACTTACCCTATGTAAAAGAACACTTCTCGACGAAATGATGCTGGGTGTCTGTAGCCACATCTCCCCAATCAATAACAGCTACGGAACCTGATTCATGGGTGACCAAAAGCTGCTCCTGTCCCTCAGGTAAACATCACTAGATCGGTACTGTCTTTTATCTAGAGCAGCTAGAGCCTGGAATTCACTGCCCTCTGTACTTGCTGCTCTCCCCACCTTCAAGATCCAAGTTACAGCCCACCTATTCCAGAAACTCCACTGCAGGTGTACCTAGTCCATCCTGTACTTTAACCCTCACCTAGTGGGCCTGCCTAACATCCACACCCTGCCCCGTCTGTTACCATCTGCATCCCCTGTGGTTGGACAACTGCCCATAACGAAATTATTTGTTAATGCCTGCTGAAAACCCACTATTATTACTCACGCTGTGCATTACTTTCACTGAGGACTGTGGTTCAGTTTTTTTTTTTTCTTTTACGCTTTTTCCTGCCCATGGCCGTAGGTACACCTGCCTGGTCAAGGACCCTTGAGCTCCCACTTCCATATCGGCCGTGGCTCCCCTGGCTTTCCCCCCAGGGTGGGGTTGCAGCACTGGGGCTAATGCTGCAGTCGTGGGACTGGATCGGGGAGCCGGCCTGGAAGCTGGTCAGAGCCAAGGGCAGGCTTTACTTGTGGCGGCCATAAGCTTATTTTCTAGGTATACTCCCTGGGGGCGGGGACGTGCAGTAACACCTGTGTCCACCCCACCCCCCTCTGAAACTAGGCACTGGCAGCTTGTGATACCCCCGACCTCTGCCAGGAGTCTCTGAGTACCGGACAAACACCCCCTGGAGAAGGAGAGCACCCCGGGTCTGTTCCTGAACCCAGGTTGCTGGCATCTCAACCAGAAATCCAATCGCTGTGCTGGCAGTCCGGCCCCAGGACTGTCATTCTTGATGCCTCTCTCTCCGCACATACCCATGTTGTTTATTGCTGAAACATACTGCTACTATTTATATTGTAAAAACCTATGCATTATTGTACTGTCATCATTACTGTTCGAGCCTCTTGTTATATGTAACCATACTTGACTTGGGACACCTTTGAAAAATGGCTCTTGAGCTCAAAGATTTTCAAACACAATAAATAAATAACTTTTATGGCAGAATCTTTGAATGAATAAATGATATTGCATGGCAGCGAGCACAATATTGCTAGGATTGTAGATTCCTGTGGATTTGCAAATTTTAAATCGTATACTGGGGTATTGAGGTCTATTTGTATTTTTGTCATAATTCAGAACATTGGATATCCGGTGACATCAGGAAAACGATGGCTGCCTGATTTCGGGACTCCGAACCGACTCCTTTAAAATCGTTTTACGTCGTTCTTTTAACAACATGCAATCACCAGCTAAGGCAACCCGTTCGAAAGCCACCATTATCAAGCAACCGGAGACACTAGCATATAAGCTACAAGAGCAATGAAAGAAAAATCGGTCAGATCATCAGCTGAGGAGGCCACAGGGGAAAGTATGGCTCCCGAGTTACAACCGGAGCCATAGGACTCAGATTTGATTGCCATGATACCCAAACCGCCACACAGTATCCAAAATAGACGAGATGCCCACTGACCTCCCCTCTGATATAAATGGAATAGAAAACAACAGATCAGTTAGAGCTGGGCATATCCGCGGTAGTGGATCAATCTGACCGTCACGACTGCCTCATACTGTATCTCCTTGCTTGAGAGAACTGAACCACAAGCTTGACGACCTGGAAGGACGCAACAGGTGCCAAAATATTCGAATATATGGGGTCCCCGAATGCGCTGAAAGTAAGGCGCCCAGTGTGATATCCTTCTTACAGACACTCCTAAAAGAAGCATTTAACTTATCCGATGATCCAGACCTGAGCTTGGACAGAGCACACACGTCACTCATTCCTAAGCCCACTGATGCAGGCACCAGGCCCCGGTCCTTCGTTGCTAAACTCACTTGCTATGCCACAAAAGAAGATCTGCTTTGTAGGGCTTGGAAAATGCAAGAGATCACCTTCCAACAAAACCGAATCACTTTGGGTAACGATTACACCTCCTAAATGCAAGAACAGCGGAAAGCACTCTGGCCTATATTTAAGCAGCTATGGGGGAGGAACATGAGGGCCCAGATTTTGTACCCAGCACGACTCTGAATTGAAACGGACTGGGGACCAAGAGTTTTTGCTGACCTACTTACTGCCAAGTTTTATCTCGAGGGCCTGGGCATAACGATGACTACTTTACTCAAGGAGCAACTGGAGAGAGAGAGAGGTGATCTGGTTGGCGTGGTCAGTGGCACAGAAAGGGCCAAAGAGGAATGGCATGCAGCAGGCAATTCCACACTCAAACCTACGCTCGGATGTAGCCGCAGTGATCAAAACATACAGCACGGCGATCTTCTCACAAGGAAACCTGGAGGCTCCCGACGAGGGCGACCTGCGACCACAGACACAGCTATCCCAGGCCCAGAACAAACAAGCCACCTGACTGTTGCAGGAGCATGTCGCATCGCCTTTTCTCTACTGAACATAGCTGGGACCCCCTGATGCTGATTTCCATTCCCACACACTGACTTCCCAGTGGTGCTACAGCTGGTAATCCTGCCCTCCAAAGAATGATTAGCAACTCGCTTTTAAGGCAGAAAAAACTGCAGGTGAGACTGCTCCAAATAACTAACTGTGTACCGAGCCTCAAACGGGAGGCAGCATCGGTTGGGGGGGAGCCCAGGAATTTGAGAGCACCCAGCATGTGAGGAGACTGCCTGATTCTGGTGACTCACAGAACTGAGTTGATTTAAGAGTGTTTTTTTCCTTTCCATGTTTTTGAAAGGCTTAGTCTTGCATAAATCAACAGTTTAATATTTTTGCTTGTAGTTGGTTTCGAGTGGTCAACATGGTTCTCGGCCCACCTAAGCTATTCCCTGCCCCAAGCTGGAAAAACTTAACAGGAGGCGGCTGGTCACTTAAGGGCTACTATTAATATTATTTAACCCCTGGTGCCTGGCCCTGTAACTGTCCCATGTCTCACCTGAGCCTGCCCTATCCCAGGTGGTCATGGTCCCCCCGCTGGCACTTGTATTCTGTTTATGATTTTCTGTTGGCATAAGGGTACTCACCTCTATGCACCAAATTACACTGTGGTTTATTTTATATTGTATCCCCCGGTTTACCTATCCCTTGGGGTACTGTATCTCTGTTATTTTGTACTGTACGTTTCCTGTGCTATACTGTCTCCATATGTTAGCTTCCTACGACAGCCCTGTCAAGCTGTCATGTGTCATGTTGTAAACCTTAGCTTTTGACTTACTGTTTGTTTCACTCAACTTTCCTTACCCTGTTTATGCTCGTCCCACATCTCAATGTAAACCTCGCTCATGACTGTATGTAAAACACTCTGTAACCCAGTTTTGTAACCCTCCCGGGTCTCACCTGAAAATAGGCACTTGGTTGTCTAGTGTGACTCACCCGGTTAACAAAAGCAAATAAATAAATAAATAAATAATGCCCTTTAACGCATTGAGCCTGCCCTCAGTTGCTTGTACATGAGCAGAGGGGAGTCACCGTAGACTAGAATTAGTCGACCGGCGACTTCTGACCTCAGATGCTGCTTGCAGACATCACTACCATAGACAGGCGGCTCACCAGCTGGTAACTCATAAATAACATCCCAGCAAGCTAGTACATCCACTGAGGGGAACACAGGGACCCTTAAGAGCACAAGGTCGAATCACCTGACCATAAATTTAGTTTTCGAATCTGAGGAGTCGATCTGGACTACTCAGAACAGGAGCAACCCTCTTACCACATTTCGATTTCCTGACGTAGGTCAGATCTCTGGAGTGGAGTTATAACTTGCCCTTCAGAGGAAGACCCATACCCAGTTCCATCTTACGGGTTTTGAGTGCCTTAGATTGGCACCGCTCAGATGCCAGGTAGTGGCTGCCTGACCTTGGAAGCAAAGCCTGTTTTAACACTCACACAGGCATCAAGCAGGATATCCTGCTATTGTTGTATCTAGTTAACTGTTTCTTTTAGTTTAGCCAGTTGCTTGTTTCTTACTTGAAAAGTAAGCTTTATAGGTAATTGGAATCCTACTGAGTCTGCATACTAATATATTCAGTGTTTGTAAGCCTACTGGCTTGGGAGTAGATCATCCAACCTATCGACATTATCTTTTTTTTTTTTCTTATAAGTAATCCTAAGCTGCCATAAGCTTGAGCATGGCAAGTCTTCATACGAAAGTGTTCTCCTACAATATTAATGGGCTAAATAGCCCGATTAAAAGAAAAAGGGTTCTAAACTTCATTAAAGAGCAGCGGTGTCAAATCATTTTTTTTACAGGAGACGCACCTCACCACCACAGAGGCTGCAAAGCTTAAAAGTGAGGCATTCTCTCTGGTCTTTCATGCCTCTCTCGAAAGAGGGAAGAAAAGGGGTGTGGCAGTGCTCATATCGAGTGCCCTGCCGTTCGAGGAGGAGCAGGTTATTGCGGACCCAGGAGGGAGGGAGGTTTATTTTAATCAGTGGGAGGGTGCAGGACAATCAGGTGACCTTAGTAAATGTTTATGCCCCCCCAGGTTGATCATTTGCTTTTTATTCTTGATTTAGTGAAGACAGTTACTGAAAAGGCAAGGGGAATGTTACTGATGGGGGGAGACTGGAACCTTACCTTAAACAGAAAGCTTGACTCCACTTCCCAAATTCCTTCTCCTGGGTAACGTACAGCCAGGCTTTTTAGTAGGCTCCTTGAAGAAATGGGCCTGCTGGGCATCTGGCGAGAGACATACCCTTGAGACAGAGATTTTACCTGTTACTCCCCAAGACACAAAATTTACTCCTGAATAGATATGTTTATGACCCTTGCAAGGGACGTCTCCAGATCTGGACACTCAAGGGTGGGGACAGCAGTTCACTCTGACCACCAGCCTCTGTTTTTAGAGTGAGATCTCGACCTTCCCAAAAGGAGAACTTGATGGTGCCTAAATACCTCCTTATTGACAGACAAAGACACCTTAGACAGACTCAAAGAAGTTATCACCCAGGCAGTAACTCTTAAACTCCCGCCCGGACACAGCCCCCCCCAAATGCTATGGAATACACTGAGAACAATGTTGAGGGATAAACTTATCTCCATCGGGTCCTTTATACAGGGGGAAAGGAAATCTTGGCTAGAACAACTTAGTTCTCAATTCAGAAGTCTAGAATTAAAACAAAACAAAAATGGACTGAGCAAACAGACGGGGAAATCAAAATGACTAAATCCTAAATACAAAAGATCCAGCAAATACATACAGAAAAAGCCCTCAGCTATTTAAAAGAATCCTACTATGAGGGAGACTCAAGGGCCTCCAAAATAATAGCTTTCAGACTTAGGCAACGTCAGACTAGGGCTACCATCACCAAAATCAGACATCCCAAAACAGGGAATTTAACCCACAAGGTCGAAAAAATGAAGGAGGCCTTTGTCAGTTATTATAAGAATCTGTACCACCCCCAAAGTGAGACCCCACTCCAGGGGAAAAAACATTTGTAGGGACATGGATATGTTGTTCAGTCCACACTTACTGGCAGGTTCCTTGCCGCTTTAAATCTTACTGGAAGGTCTTCAAGCTGGCTCCTCCCACCCACATGGGTGGTAAAACTCTGCTCTGCCCCATGACGCCAGATCTTCCTTACCGCTTGGAAGCTCAGGTTCCCTCCTTAGCGCTCTGCGTTTTAGGCCTGGATCCACACTCTTCGGTTAAACCAAAACTTATTCTAAAGTTGAAAAGACTTCGGTCTTCTTTTTCCCTCGTGGCTGCGATGGACAAATCAACTCCCAGATTTCGTTGGTGCCCCTATGGGCAGAAGATGTCCCGGACCAACCCGCACTCCACATGCGTTTACTGCCTAGGGCTCTGACATGACTCGCAGGCTTGCGAATTATGCAGATCTTTTTCGGCTTCGGTCTTGGAGGACCGTGCTGATTGACTGCTTTTGGGGAACCCTGAAAAACGTTATCCTCCGGTTAAGTTGCAGGAGGCCCGTTGGGCAGTGTCCACGGCGGCTGGCTCAGCAGACCAGCTGGAGCAGATGATCGTCCTCGAGGAGGAGGGGGTCCAGGCTGCATCTTCATCTTCCTCGGTCGCGGCATTTATCCTGCTCTTTTTGGGCTCCTCCTGCACGGCTTCATTTAAGGAGCTTTGCCAGTCCCTCTCCACCAAGGGAGAAGGGCCATCGGGACATTCCTCTCAGTCCAAAAAGAAGGACTCCAAAGGTAAGTCCCACCGTTGACGTTCTTGGGAGCGGGAGAGGTCCCCTTCCCCGGATAGTCGACAGTCGACTTCGGTCGAGGTTGCGGCTAAGGCCGCTAGCTTCACGGTGTCCCCATCAGGTCAGCCGGGCGAGACACCCGTCAACGCAGTCGAGATTTTTCTCGACCCATCTGATGGTTTGTCGACTGGAGAAGCCGACAACCCTTCTTCACTGGTTCCCCTGGTGGAAACCGAGGACTTGCCTGTGTCTCCTGTGCCGGAGTCACTGGTTAAGGTCCCTAAACTGAGGGAGAAGCGGGTTTCCCCCGCCTCCCCGACCCACCCTCGAAATCCCCAAAGGTCTCGGCCTCGGACCTCTTCCAGGTCCAGCCGGTCCTGCCGTCGGCGGTCTCGGTCTTGGCACCATGGAAAGAAGCAGCGCCGCTCATCCTTGTCATCCTCTTCGGAGGATAGGCTCCGGCGCAGATTGCGTCGGTGCTACGAGGATTTAATGTGGCAGCAGCTCTTATTGTCCGGGAATAAGCCGACTCCGTCACCTTCTCCGGCCATTAAGTGGCTGTCACTGGAGTGGCCGAAACAACCCCTCGTAGTAGTCGAGGAGCCGAAGCCGGCACCGACTGTTCGACCGAAACCGGCTGCACCACCCATTGTGGTGGAACCTCCGCCTCCGCAACCGAAGATTGGGACCCCGACTAAGGATTCTTGGTCGGGTAAGGGTTTGCCCCATAGGTTGTCTGTCACCCTCACTCCCGATCGACCTCGGCATGTGGAGGGTGGCTCAGGTGCTCGGCAGCTGTTCGCAGACTCTTCGGAGTCTGATGACGACGACTCCTTGTTCTCCAGGTCGCTTGACCTGGAGTCCACTGGAGGTCAGTCGGTGGACGAGAGCCCATCCTCGTTCTTAGGTATGCTTCAGCTCATCTTAGAATCCACTGGGATGAAGCTCGAACCTGTTTAAAAACGGGCCAAGTATCCCCTCACGGAGATACTGGACCGAGGGGATTCCCCTACGGAGGCCTTCCCAGTGGCCGAAGCCATGCTGGCCCGGCCCTGGAGCTGTGGCAGCGGCCAGCTTCTTGTCCAGCACCTTCGGCCAGGATGGCTCGGAAGTATGCTGTCCCTACATGTTCACTCTCCGGTTTCTCGGAGCACCCCTCTGTGGAGGGGTTAGTGATCGACAGCATTTTCCGGCGTTCCGTGAACGCTCGGGATGTGGACAAGCCACCCGATAAGGAGTCCAAGAAATTGGACTACTCAGGGCGGAAAGTATATGCTGCTTCCTCCCTAGGCCTTCGTCAGGCTATCTCGGCCGTCCTGATGGCACACTTTTCACACGCCCTTTTGGGTTCCCTGGATGAGGTGATTCCTTATCTCCTGGCTGACCTTCAAACAACGGTCAAGCAGGTGCGGGACCAGGGAAGGGCGGTGGCCAAACAGCAGCTTCAGACTTCTTTGGACATTGCTGACTCGTGTGCCCAGTCAGTAGCGGCCACAGTGGCCATGCGCCGCAGAGCTTGGCTGCGGATCTCCACCTTTACGGCAGATACCCAGCACAATCTGGCAGACATTCCCTTCCTGAGTACTGACTTGTTTGGTCCCGGGGTGGAGGGTCACCTCCAACGGATCGAGAAGTCCAACGCCACCTTGGACTCCGTCACGTCTGCCCAGAAGGACAAAGGCCGACAGCAGCAGTGTAAGCCCTTTCGTCCTTCAGCCCCTGCAGCATGTCCGGCCCAGCAACACCAGCATCAGGGCCAGCAGGCTTGCACTTGGCACCCCAAAGCCAAGCTTGCTGCTTCCTCCAGCAGGAAGCTGGGAGGGAAATGCCCAGGCAGCTCCTTGGCCAGCCCTTCCTCCAAGCCTGCCCAGTGATGGGTTGAGGGGTGTTGCCCCCAACCTCGTCACTCCTCCCCGGGTTCCCCCTATGGGGGGATGGCTCCGCCACTTCCTTTCCGCCTGGTCCGATATCACCTCGGACTGCTGGGTGTTGGAGGTGGTAGACAGAGGTCTGCTTCTGGAATTCGAGCAGTCCCCACCCTATTGAGCCATCACCCCACGGGGGCTACACGTTCCGCAGCCTCTCTGTCGGCTCGTCGAGCTGACATTGCCCTGCTCCTCCAGAAGGAGGTGATCAGGGAGGTGTCGAGCCCTCCTCCAGTCCCAGGGTTTGTGTCCAGGTACTTCCTGGTCCCAAAACGGACGGAGGGGCTGGTGCCTCATTTTCGACCTACACGACCTAAACAAGTTCCTAAGGTCTCGCACCTTCAGGATGGTCACTGTGGCTCAGATCATTCCATCCTTGGAACGAGGTGTGTGGTTCTGTTCTCTGGACCTTCAGGACGCGTTCTTTCACATCCCAATCGATCCGTCTCACCAGCGATTCCTCTGCTTCAGGGCAGAGGGATCCCTTTACGAGTTCTGGGCCATGCCCTTCGGCCTCTCTCCAGCTCTAGGGTCTTCACCAAATGCATGGCAGTGGTGACAGCATTCCTGTGGTGCCAAGGGTCGGGTGTACCCTTACCTGGATGACTGGCTGATTGCAGCCCCCTCCAGGTTGGAGGTGGAGCGGTCCAGGGATCTGGCCCTCCAGGTCTGCTCTCAGATTGGCCTCCTCATCAACGGGCTAAATCGGAACTTGTGCCATCACAGGTGATTCAGTTCATCGGGGCAGAGCTCGACTCTCTTCGAGCCAGAGCATGGCTCCCGGCAGACAGGGCCGAGGTCCTTTCCTCCTTTGCCCAATCATTTCTGGTTGGGCAATTGCGCCCTGCCCGGGACTTCCTGTGCCTCCTGGGCCACATGGTGGCCTGCACCAGCGTGGTCCGTTGGGCCACAGGCACATGCATCCCCTGCAATGGGGGCTAGCCTGCCAATGGTCACAGCGCTCCAGTCCTCTGGACCAGCCAGTGACCGTGACCCAGGAGATGTGGAATGGCCTTCAGTGGTGGCTGGTTCCATCTCATCTACAGGAGGGTATCCCATTTGTCTGCCCTGAGCCGACGGTCTCTCTGATGATCGACGCCTCTCTGATGGGTTGGGGTGCCCATCTGGGGGAGCTCAGAGCCCAAGGCCTCTGGTCCCCACAAGAATCTCAATGCCACATCAACCTGCTGGAGCTTCGAGCGGTCCAACTAGCCCTCACCACCTTTGCTCCGTTTGTACGGGGTCAAGTGGTCCAGGTCCAGACGGACAACACCACGACCATGTACTACCTCAACCGACGGGGCGGGATGCACTCCTTGCCTCTGTGTAAGGAGGCTCTCCACTTGGTCTCTCATGATCAGCCTGAGGCAGATCTCCTAGCCATCCATGTGGCAGGAGCCTCCAACAGTCTGGCCGATGCCCTAAGCCGGATAGGCGCTGCATCTCACGAGTGGTCTCTCCTGCCGGAGATAGTACAAGATCTGTTCTCCCACTGGGGCACCCCTCAGGTGGACCTGTTTGCCTCCAGGGAGAATGCGAAGCTGAGGCTGTTCCATGCCCGCCCCCCTCAGCAGGGCTTGCTGCAGAGGGATGCCTTCTCGAGACTATGGACCCTGGGCCTCTTCTAGGCATTCCCCCCATTTCCCTTGATCCACAAGGTGCTTCTCAAGGTGAAGAGGGACAAGGCACAGGTGATTCTGGTAGCCCCAGACTGGCCCCGCCAGTTCTGGTATCCAGATCTCCTCAGCCTCAGCTCCAGGCTCCCGAGGTGGCTTCCAGCCTGCCTGGACCTGATCTCAGTCAACAAGGGGAAGGTACTCCATCCGGACCTTCGATCCCTGCACTTGACGGCCTGGTTCCTGAGCGGCTAGAGTTCCAGGCCTTGGGTCTTTCCGACGAGATCCTCAACGTCATTGAGGCATCCCGTAAGGAGTCGACCAGAAAATGCTATGCCTTCAAATGGAAAAGATTCTCCATTTGGTGTCTTGGTAAGGGGCTGGACCCTTCCTCCTGTTCTTTGGCTAGCATTCTGGACTACCTGTGGTCCCTTTCTCACCTAGGGCTTCGGTCGACGACCCTTAAGGTGCCCCTTGCAGCCATCTCTGCTTACTGGGCGCGGGCCGGAAAGCAGTTGGTGGCGCAGGAGAAGGTGGTCGGGCGCTTTTTCAAAGGCCTTGATCACATATCCCCTCCCGTGCAAGAACCTCCACCTCTGTGGGATCTACTGCTGGTATTGGCTAAGCTCATGGGCAAGCCATTCGAACTGATGCACAGGTGTGACCTCTCTCACCTGTCGTGGAAGACCGCCTTCTTGGTGGCTATCAAGTCAGCCAGAAGGATGGGAGAGCTCTAGGCGCTTTCCATCGAGTCTCCTTATCTGGTCTTCCACAGGGACAAGATTATCCTGCGCCCCCACCCGAAATTCCTTCCAAAGGTGGTGTTGGAATTTCACCTTAACCAGGTGTTGACTCTGCCGGTATTCTACCCCAGTTACACCTCGGAGGCCGAATATAGGCTCCATACTCTGGACCCTAGAAGAGCGCTCTCTTATTATAAGAAGTGAACCACTGAAGTTTGGGGAGAGGTTCACCAGCTGTTTGTCAGCTACGCTGAAGCCGCACCTGGCAGACCTGCAGCCAAGCGGACGATAGGCAGGTGGGTCATCTGCTGCATAGATCTCTGCTATAGGTTGGCGGGCATGGAGCCTCGGAAAGGGATAAGAGCTCATTCTACCCGCCATACCGCTGCTTCGGTGGCTGCTTCCAGGGACATCCCTATCCAGGAAATCTGCAGGGCTACTACCTGGAAGTCAGCACACACCTTCATTACCCACTACCACATCGACCTTGAGTCACGCTGGGATGCTGGTTTTGGGACCTCGATTCTCCAGTCCTTATTCCCTAAGTAGGGTGTCTGTGCCTCCCTCCTCCCGGAGAACTGCTAGGAGTCTGCCAATAAGTGTGGATTGAACAACATATCCACGTCCCTAGAAATACAGGTTACTCACCTTTCAACAGGAGTTCTAGGAGTGGTATATGTTGTTCATCCACACAACCCACCTGATCTCCCCAGCTTCGACGCGCAACCTGGCTTCCAGCGGGCTAGATCTGGCGTCATGGGGCGGAGCCGAGAGTTTTATCACCCGGGTGAGTGGGAGGAGCAAGCTTGAAGACCTTCCAGCTAGATTTAAAACGGCAAGGAACCTGCCAATAAGTGTGGATGAACAACATATACCACTCCTAGAACTCCTGTTACAGGTGAGTAACCTGTATTTCCTGGATGCCCTGAACGTACTTGTCCTAACCCAGGACCAACAGCTAGCCCTGTTGTCTCCCATCCTGCAGTCTAAAATTTTATTTAGTTTTTGTTAACCGAGTAGGTGCACTAGCCAGCAAGTGACTATTTTCAGGCACAACCCGGGAGGTACAATTACAATACAAGTAGAACAGTGCAGGTTATACAGTACATGGACAAGTACATTGATGTTAGACATAGCCGTCAAACATCTTAAGGTGGGGAAGTGCCCGGGCCCAGATGGGTTCAGTGGGGAGATCTGCAAAGCGCTGACTGAAGAACTTGTGCCCCACCTCCAACAGGCCATTAAGGGGATGTGGTTGGAAGGGGGGGGCAGTCCCTCCCTCATGGAACTATGCCACTATCACAGTTCTTCATAAACAGGATAAGGACCCAGTGGAATGTGGCTCTTACAGCCCCATTTCATTATTCAATGTGGACTACAAAATTTTCACCTCAATCCTAGCCACTAGCCTGAATAACTTTCTCCCCCAAATAATCTGCCAGGATCAGACTGGCTTCAGCCATGGCCGACAGACCCCAGATAGCGTCAGGCGCACCATAAACATCATAAATAAGATCTCTAAAGATAAGACCCCAGCCTGTCTTATGAGTCTTGACGTCGAGAAGGTGTTTGACAAAGTCTCTTGGCCATTTTTGTTCACAGTCCTTGAGAAACTTGGCTTTCCCAAACTTACGATAGATGCCATCAAGGCCCTGTACATGGCCCCGCAGGCACACATTAGAATAAATGGAAGTATCTCTGACAGATTTCCACTGGGCCGGGGAACACAACAGGGATACCCCCTGTCCCCACTACTGTTAACCCTCTACATAGAACCCCTAGCTTGTGCCATTCGCGAAAATCCTAATATTACTGGGGTTAAAGTAGGAGATACTGAAATTAAAATTTTGCTATACACAGACGACGTACTACTTTACATCACCAACCCTAATAAATCTATCCCTGAGATTTGGAACACCCTTACAGAATTTGGCTCACACGCAGGATACTCCCTAAATAAAGACAAAACAGAAGTCCTAAGATTTTTCTACCACCCCCCAAAATAACTGAGCTTCTCCCCCTAAATTGGAACAAACGAAAAATTAAATATTTAGGAATACAAATCACAAAACAACTAGGGAGACTATGTTCTTTAAATTATGATCCCTTACTAACACAGCTTCAGCAAGACATAGCCAAATGGGAACTTTTAAAACTACTACTTGACTCCAAAATCCAGTCTGTCACCATGAACATCCTCCCCAGAGTCTTATACTTCTTCCAGTCTCTTCCAATAAATATCCCCCAACGCATTTTCTGGCCTGGCAGCAGATCATTTCGAAATTTATTTGGTCCCCCGGTAAACCGAGAATAAAAATACAAATCCTGCAAACAAACAAATCACAGGGTGGGAGTGCACTTCCCAACCTTGAGGTCTACTGTATGGCTGCGTACCTGAGGAATGCCTTCCTCTGGAGCTCAAAGGAATATAAGGCACACTGGCAAGACATAGAGCTGCATCTCTCCGAAGGTCCCCCTCTGGGTGCTGGAGTTGCAGACAACATGCTGTCAAAGGCCAGAGATCCCACTTTGTTAGCCGTGCAAGTACACTAAACATGACACATAGGCTCTGGGCTAAATACAAACTAGGGAGAGCTATTTGGCCCCTACAGTGGTTTGCTTGGTCGGAGCAATTTGCCCCAGCCAAACTGGACCATGCATTTTGGCTCTGGTCGAGGCTAGGCCTACACAGATTGGGTCAAATGGTCTCTGGAGACACAATTCTAGACTTCCAAACCATTAGAGAAACATACCATTTAAGAAATAGAGACCACTAGAGCTTTCTTCGATTGAGATCTTACCTCCAAACCACCAAAAAAGTTGCAAACCAAGACACCAAAATAGATCACTTGCTTAGTATATTTCAGTCAATCATATCTGGGGAGCTTAAAAAGGGTCACATCTCTGCCATTTATAGGGCACTCAGACAGCTTTATGCCGGAAGCAAACTCCGGATTAAGACCAAGTAGGAAGAGGAGGCTGGACTGAATATAACAGAGGCTGAGTGGGGAATGGTGTTTCAGTTAACCCTCAAAACCACCATCTCGCCAAATTGGCGTGAATTCTCTTGGAAGGTGAGGGTAAGATACTTTTATACACCTGCTATCCAGTGCAAATGGGGAACGGGGATATCCTCCCACTGTTGGAGAAATTGTGGTGCCCAGCTAGCACACCACTCCCATATATTTTGGGAATGTGAGATGATACAACTCTTCTGGCAACAGGTATCTCAGGTCTTAGCAGGACTCTTCTCCTGCTTACCCCAACTGTCATTGAAAAACCTGGTACTGGGATTGCCCCCAGACGAAGTGAGGGGAGCAGACGCCAAGTACCTGTGGAACATCCTCCTGTCCGCTGCATACAAATCAATCACCAGGAGATGTCGCTCTCCTGACCCTCCCGACCTACATCAATGGTGCCCTGTAATTCAAGAAATACAAGAAATTGAGGAATTAACTCACAAAATAAATCATAGAACACAAACTTATGTCCGGAGATGGACAAGATGGATAGTTAGAACCAATTAAACCTAAGAATCACACAATGGGGGCACTGGGAAATGGGGCCCGGAGTGGAGGGTGAGGGAGGTTTGAGGCCTAGGCTCTTAACTTTTGGTATTGTAGGGGAGAGAGGAGGCTTCCATCCTGATATTTATTTATTTGTTAAATTTTGGTGACCAGGTAAGCCCACTGGGCCCCGGAGGTCCCTTTTTGAGAGGTGACCCGGGATTACATAGCAGTAGATAAACAACATTGTGAAATAGTGAGCATGAGTTACATGTGTTACAGGCAAACATACGGTAGTGGTACATAAGGTAAATAGGGTGAGCCGCAATGCTGGTAAGCAGTATTGTACCTAAAGGAAACACACTAGAGTCTGGATAAGTCCGGAAAAAGCTGTTATCTGAGGGGTATTCTCAGGGGCCGATGCAGTGGCAAGTATTGGCTACTACCATATGAGCCTTAAGCCTAGTGTGGAAACTTTTGATAGAGGGTGCTTCCTGCACACCGGGTGGGAGTATGTTCCATAGGGTGGGAGCAGCATGAGCGAATGACTTGGCGCCTGCCTTGGTTCTTACTCTGGGGACATGTAGGAGAGTTTGTCCCGTTGTGCGGAGGAGCTGGGGGTTGGACTTTAGAGCAGTGAGTCCGGAGAGACTAGGGGGAGGAGTCGGACTGATTAACTTGTAGGCTAGGCATAGCTGAGGATACTGGAGGCGGGCGTCTAGTGAGGGCCAGTTTAGTAGGGATAGGGTGTCACAGTGGTGGTTCCTGGGGTTTGCCAGGGAGGCAAAGCGAGCCACCTTATTGTAGAGTACTTGGAGTCTATTCATCTCAGTCTTCGCCAGCCCATATACGACTGGGGCAGCGTATGTGAGAGCTGGGAGGAGGACATTGGTGGCGATAGAGACCCTGGCTTCCGGTACCAACTGATCTTTTAGTCGGTTGAGGGTGCCCAGTTTCCCATGTATGGTTTTGGTGACTTGGTCCACATGGTTGTTAAGGGTGAGACCCTGGTCCAGGGTGAGGTCGAGGTATTTTAGGGAGGGCACTACTTCTATGCAGTTGCCAGACGAGGTTGAGATTTAGGTGTTGTTTTCTGTCCTGGCCGAGGGATTTAGGACCAAACAATATGGCCTTGGTTTTGTCTGTGTTAAGGACTATTCTGTTCTCAATGAGCCAGTTCTCGGGGGATCGTAGGTCATCTTGGAGTAAGGGACTGAGGTCTGCCAGGTTGGCCGTGGATCGATAGATGATGGCGTCATCCGCATACTGGATGACAGTGCTCCCTCCGCAGTGGTCACTTAGTTCATTAGTAAACAGGGCGAAAAGGAGGGGGCCAAGTACCGATCCTTGTGGCACCCCCTCTTTTAGTGGAAGTGGGTCAGTAGTAGTGTTGAAGTTTTGTAAACTGAAATGAAATTGACATAAGACTGTATAACTGTAACTCTTATGAGACCCATGTATGTAATGCAGTGTTCCACATTGCGTGAAAATGTAGAGCGGTGGTAAGGGGAGGAGCCACAGGGGGTGAGGTCACCAGGGGTGGAGCTACCGGTGGGCGGAGTCAGTCGGGATGCAATAAATGCATAAGAAACAAGAAATAGGAGTTATATGATGATCTGGAGGCTTCTGTAGTATGCAGTAGCAAATAAAAAGTGTGATAAAACATACTGGAGAACCTCTGCATTCTAGTTGCAGGCCAGGCAACAGTTTGTGAGAGTCTTAACATTTTGGTGAGGCCATACTACAACTCTTTACTAGTGCCTGCAAGGCCAAGATCTAATCTTCGGTTTCGCAGTCCTGCCCAATGAGCTGCAGCTTCCAAATAAGGGAAACTGTCAACATCGGGGCCCTCAATTGAGATAAGCATAAGTGCATTTAGCATACTGGCACTTAATCTATTTCGTTCGTGTGTTTTTATTCGATTCAGTGCAGAAAACCCCCTCTCACAATCTGCAGTTGACATAGGTATTATCATTGCCAGCTCTGCCAAAGTAGATATGTTTGGATACAGGTCTACATACTTAGTAGTTAGAGCGTGCAGGACATCAGAAATAGTCTTAAAGGCCATCTTTTCCGTGAACATGAGACTACGCAGAGAAGCCCATTCCAGTGCAGAAGCATCTACATCCACAAAAGTAGCATACTGACCAAGAATAATCTCAAGGCTATCACTACCATACCCTTCCAACTCTTCAATATTAACTTCCTGTATCATGCTGGGGTCAAAGATACTGAACGCATCCAAACGTTCTGTGCTTGGAAACCTTTGCTCAATTTGAGCAATTAGGGCCCTAATAAACTTGTCATGCACAGAGGTTGTGAAATGATTCAACTGTGGTTCGCTAAATGGCAAGTTCAGGCCATTATCATTCAGGAGTACTAGTTCAGGCGAAACGGAGGAGAAGTACTGACCAGGTACCAGTAGGCGTGCCCTAAGAATCTCTAAAGTGGAATGTAAATGTCTCTTTATATCAGTAAAATTCAGAGCTGATGTTTGAAAGCATTTAGATAAGATGCTAAGGCGTGGAAGTTGTGATAGTATAATGTGATTGGGTATGCAGATTCTGGATTTTCAATAAACTTGAATTAAAAAAAAATTCAGAACAGTGAAGAGCTATATCTAGGTTGAGATTGCAAATTACACCTGTAACAATGGGTAACTTGTATTTGAAAAACCCAGTTCACTGTAAATGTGGAGCTTCCATTTTGCACAGTGAATATGTGGAACATTACCTTCTTACTTGTCAGAAGTGGATTGAATGTAAGGTGCTTCACCTGGGGACCAAAAACCCAGCCCATGTATACACCTTGGGGAGGAGGGAGGAGGGAGGCATTGAAGGCCTCTAGGGGAGAAGGACCTCAGAGTGGTGGTGGATGCCAAAATGAATAACTCGGAGCAGTGTAGAAGGGCTGCAGCCCAAGCAAACAAAATGCTGGGGTGCATAGCCAGGGGGATAACCTCAGGGAGCCGAGAGGTGCTTCTTCCGCTGTATAATTGCGTGGTTAGACCGCACCTTCAATAGTGCATGCAGTTTTTGCGTCCTTCCTTAAAGAGGATTCTAGGGACATGGATATGTTGTTCATCCACACTGTCTGGCAGGTTCCTTGCTGCTTTAAATCTTGCCAGAAGGTCTTCAAGCTGGCTCCTTCCACCCACCCAGGTGGTAAAACTCTCAGCTCCGCCCCATGACGCCAGATCTTCCTTACCGCTTGGAAGCTCAAGTTCCTTCCTTAACGCTCTGCGTATAGACTGGATCCTAATTCTTCGGTTCGCCCGAAAATAATTCTAAAGTTTTCAAGACTTCGGTCTAATTACTCCCTCACAGCTGCGATGGACAAATCGACTCCCGGATTTTTCTCGACCCGTCGGATGGGCTGTCGACTGGTGAAGCCGACAACCCTTCTTCACCGGTTCCCCCGGTGGAGACCGAGGACTTGCCTGCACCTCCCGTGCCGGAGTCCCCGGTCAAGGCTCCCGAGCCGAGGCAAGAACGGGTGTCCCCCGCCCCTTCCCAGACCTGCCCTCGGAAACACCGAGGGTCTCGGTCTCTGATCTCGTCTCGGTCCAGCCGATCCCGCCGACATCGGCAGTCTTGGTCTCGGCACCGAGGTAAGCGGCGACGTCACTTGTCCTCGTCTTCCTCCTCGGAAGAGGAGAGGCATCGGCGCAAATTGTGTTGCCGCTACGAGGACTTAATGTGGCAGCAGTTACTTTTGTCCGGGAACAAGCCGACACAGTCGCCTTCCCCGGCCATCAAGTGGCTGTCACCCAAAAGGCCGAAACAACCCCTCGCTGTAGTCGAGGTGCCCAAGCCTGGGCCGGTTGTTTGGCCGAAACCACTGCCCCACCGATTGTGGTGGAACCTCCGCCTCCACACCGGAAATCGGGGGTGCCGACCAAGGACTCTCGGTCGGGTCAGGGTCTGCCCCACAGGTTGTCGGTCACCCTCACTCCCAACCATCCTCGGCAGGTGGAGGGTGGCTCAGGCCCCAGTCAGCTCGTCGCGGACTCCTTGGAGTCCGACGACGACTCCTCCCTGTTTTCCAGGCCCCTTGACCTGGAGTCCTCTGGGGGGGCAGTCGATGGACGAGAGCCCATCGTCGTTTATGTGTCTGCTTCGGCTCATCTCGGAGTCCACTGGGATGCAGCTCGAGTCCGTATCCAAGCGGGCCAAGTATCCCCTGACGGAGATACTGGACCGAGGGGATTCGCCCACGGAGGCCTTTCTGATGGCTGAAGCCATTGTTGGCCCAGCCTTGGAGCTGTGGCAGCGGCCGGCTTCCTGCCCTGCGCCTTCAGCCAGAATGGCCAGGAAGTATGCGGTCCCTACCGGCTCATTGTCCGTTTTTTCGGAGCACCCCTCTGCGGAGGGGTTAGTCACCGATAGCGTTTTCCTGCATTCCGGGAATGCTAGGGATGTGGATAAGCCCCCTGACAAGGAGTCCATAAAGCTGGACTATGCCGGGTGCAAGGTGTACGCTGCATCCTCCCTAGGCCTGCGCCAGGCTAGCTCGGCTGTGCTGATGGCACACTTCTCCCACGCCCTCATGGGCTCCCTGAATGAGGTGATCCCTCATCTCCCGGCCGACCTGCAGACCACGGTCAAGCAGGTGCGGGATCAGGGAAGGGCGGTGGCAAAACAGCAGCTCCAAATGGCTCTAGACATTGGAGACTCCTGTGCCAGATCAGTAGCGGCCGCAGTGGCCATGCCCTGCAGAGCATGGCTGAGGATATCCACCTTCACGGCGGATACCCAGCATAAATTGGCGGACGTCCCCTTCTTGGGGACTGACCTGTTCGGCCCTGGAGTGGAAGGCCACCTCCAGCGGATCGAAAAGTCCAATGCTACCCTGGACTCAGTCACCTCCGCCCAGAAGGACAAGGGCCGTCGTCAGCAACATAAGTCCTTTCGCCCTTCTGCACCTGCGGCACGTCCGGCCCAATAACACCAGCATCAGGGCCAGCAGGCTCGCACTTGGCACCCCAAAGCCAAGCCTGTGGCTTCCTCTAACAGGAAGCAGGGAGGAAAAGGCCCAGGATGTCCCTCGGCCGGTCCCTCCTCCAAGCCTGCCCAGTGACGGGTTGAGGGGTGTCGCCCCCAGCCTCGTCACTCCCCCCCCCCCCGGGTTACCCTCATGGGGGGATGGCTCTGCCACTTCCTTTCCGCCTGGTCCGCTATCACCACGGACTGCGGTGTGTTGGAGGTGGTAGGAAAGGGCCTGCCTCTGGAGTTTGAGCAGGCCCCGCCCTTCCGAGCCGTCGCCCCTCGGGGGACTACGGGGTCCGCAGCCTCTCTGTCGGCTCACCGAGCCGACATTGCCCTGCTCCTCGAAAAAGAGGTGATCAGGAAGGTGGCGGATCCTCCACCAGACCCGGGGTTTGTGTCCAGGTACTTCTTGGTCCCGAAACGGACGGGGGGGCTGGCGCCCCATTCTAGACCTGCACGACCTGAACAGGTTCCTAAGGTCTCGAACCTTCAGGATGGTCACTCTGGTGCAGATCATTCCATCCTTGGAACGAGGCGTGTGGTTCTGTTCTCTGGACCTCCAGGATGCATTCTTTCACGTCCCAATCCGTCCGTCCCACCAGAGATTCCTCCGCTTCAGGGTAGAGGGATCCCTCTACGAGTTCCGGGCCATGCCCTTCGACCTTTTCCTAGCTCCCAGGGTCTTCACCAAATGCATGGCAGTGGTGACAGCATTCCTGCGGCGCCAGAGGGTCCGGGTGTACCCCTACCTGGACGACTGGCTGATTGCAGCCTCCTCCAGAATGGAGGTGGAGCAGTCCAGAGATCTGGCCCTCCAGGTTTGCTCTCAGGTTGGCCCTCATCAACGAGGCCAAGTCGGAACTCGTGCCAAAGCAGGTGATACAATTCATCGGGGCAGAGCTCGACTCTCTACGAGCCAGAGCACGGCTTCCGGCGGACAGGGCCAAGGTTCTTCCCTCCTTTGCCCAATCATTTCAGGTTGGACAATTGCACCCTGCCCGGGACTTCCTGGGCCTCATGGCAGCCTGCACCAGCATGGTCCATTGGGCCCGTTGGTACATGCGTCCCCTTCAGTGGGGGCTGGCCAGCCAGTGGTCACAGCACTTCGATCCCTTGGATCAGCTAGTGACAGTGACCCAGGGGACGTGGAACGCACTCCAGTGGTGGACCATTCCAGCACATCTGCAGGAGGGCATCCCATTTGTCTGCCCCGAGCCGACGGTCTCTCTATCGACCGATGCCTCTCTGATGGGTTGGGGTGCCCATCTGGGGGAGCACAGAGCATGGCTTCTGGTCCCCTCGGGAGTCCCGATGCCACATCAACCTGCTGGGCTTGGTAGTTAGTCAGCCCTCACCGCCTTCGCTCTGTTTCTGCGGGGTCAAGTGGTTCAGGTCCAGACGGACAATACCATGACCATGTACTACCTAAACCACTAGGGCGGGACCCGCTCCATGCCTCTGTGCAGGGAAACTCTCTGCATTTGGTCACTCATGCGCAGCCTGGAGGCGGATTTCCTTGCCATCCATGTGGCAGGAGCCTCCAACATTCTGACCGATGCCCTAAGCCAGATAGGGGCTGTATCCCATGAGTGGTCTCTCCTGCCGGAGGGAGTACAAGATCTGTTCTCCCACTGGGGCATGCCTCAGGTGGACCTGTTTGCCTCCAGGGAGAATGCGAAGCTGAGACTGTTTCATGCCCGCCCCCCTCAGCAGGGCTCGCTTGTGGGGATGCCTTCTCGAGGCCGTGGACCCCGGGCCTCTTCTACACCTTTCCCCCATTTCCCTTGATCCACAAGGTACTTCTCAAGGCAAGGAGGGACAAGGCGCAGGTGATTCTGGTAGCCCCAGACTGGCCCCGCCAGTTCTGGTGTCCAGATCTCCTCAGTCTCAGCTCCAGGCTCCCGAGGCGGCTTCCAGCCCACCCGGACCTGATCTCAGTCAATCAGGGAAGGTATTCCATCCGGACCTTCAATCCCTGCACCTGTCGGCCTGGTTCCTTAGCGGCTAGAGTTCCAGGCCTTGGGTCTTTCGATGAGGTCCTCAATGTTGTTGAGGCGTCCCGTAGAGTCGACCAGAAAATGCTATGCCTTTAAATGGAAGAGATTCTCCATTTGGTGTCAGGAAAGGGCTTGGACCCTTCCTCCTGTTCCTGGCAAGCATTCTGGACTACCTGTGGTCCCTTTCTCAGCAAGGGCTTGTCGATGACCTTAAGTGCACCTGGTAGCCATCTCGCTTTAACGGGTACGGGCCGGGAAGCAGTCGGTGGTGCATGAGAAGGTGGTCGGGTGCTTTTTCAAAGGCCTTGATCACATATCCCCTCTGGTGCGAGAACCTCCACCTCCGTGGGATCTACTGCTGGTATTGGCTAAGCTCATGGGCAAGCCATTTGAACCGATGCACAGGTGTGACATTTGTCACCTGTCGTGGAAGACCGCCTTCTTGGTGGCTATCACGTCAGCCAGAAGGATGGGAGAGCTCCAGGCGCTTTCCATCGAGTCTCCTTATCTGGTCTTCCACAGGGACAAGGTTGTCCTGCGCCCCAACCCGAAATTCCTTCCGAAGGTGGTGTCGGAATGTCACCTTGACCAGGTGTTGACTCTGCCGGTGTTCTACCCCAGTCACACCTCGGAGGCTGAATATAGGCTCCATACTTTGGACTCTAGAAGAGTGCTCGCTTATTACAAGGAGCGGACGGCTAAAGTTCAGGGAGAGGTTCACCAGCTGTTTGTCACCTACGCTGAAGCCGTACCTGGCAGACCTGCAGCCAAGCGGACGATAGGCAGGTGGTTCACCTCCTGCATAGATCTCTGCTATAGGTTGGCTGGCATGGAGCCTCCCAGAGGGATAAGAGCTCATTCTACCTGCCATACCGCTGCATCGGTGGCTGCTTCCAGGAAATCTGCAGGGCTGCTACCTGGAAGTCAGCACACACCTTCATCACCCACTACCACATCGACCTTGAGTCACGCCGGGATGCTCCTTTTGGGGCCTCGGTTCTCCAGTCTTTATTTTCTAAGTAGGGGTTGTGCGCCTTGCCTCCCTCCTCCCGGAGAACTGCTAGGAGTCTGCCAGACCGTGTGGATGAACAACATATCCATGTCCGTAGAAATACAGGTTACTCACCTGTAACAGGAGTTCTAGGAATGGTATGTGTTGTTCATCCAAACGACCCACCTGGCCTCCCTGGCTTCGACGTACAACCTGGCTTCCAGCGGGCTAGATCTGGCGTCATGGGGCGGAGCCGAGAGTTTTACCACCCGGGTGGGTGAGAGGAGCCAGCTTGAAGACCTTCCGGCAAGATTTAAAGCGGCAAGGAACCTGCCAGACAGTATGGATGAACAACATATACCATTCCTAGAACTCCTGTTACAGGTGAGTAACCTGTATATATTGCTCTTCTGGAGAGGGTCCAGAGGAGGGCGACCAGGATGATGTTAGGTGTAGGGGAAAAGCCCTATGGGGAGAGACTGGAAGAGCTCAACCTGTACTTGTTGGAGGAGAGGAGAAACAGAGAGGATATGATCGAGGTCTTCAGATATCTCAAGGGAATGAGTAGGGTAAACTTGGAAGGGATGCGTCAGCTGAGGGAGGAGGGAACCACTAGGGAACACTCATTCGAGGCTGGTCGGGAGAGGCTAAGGGGGGAACAAGGAGACGTTACTTAACTGAGAGAGTGGTGGAGCCCTAGAATGTGCTGCCCGAGGAGCTGGTGGCTATTACAACTGTGGAGGGGTTCAAGAAGGGCTGGGATAGGTGTAGGGAGAGAGTTCATCCCAGAGCCCTGCCGGGGTTGGAAGGTGGGGGGGGCTATAATTGTGCCCCGAGTAGGCACTGGTCCCCGAGCAGACGCGATAAACCACAGGGCCTAATTTGCTGGCTATTTAGTATCTTAGTAACCATTGCTGTATAACAAGTCTTGAGGCTCCAACTCAGTTACTATACCGTATGTCCTCAGTTACAGAGCAAGTAATGTTTTGTTTGGCCTCATTTGCTTAAAATGTATGGAGATACACTCTGAAATATATTATTTGTTATTTGCACCTAAAAAAGGTAGAAAGTTTTGTTGTAAGTTGTTTTTAATGTATGGATACAATGTAGTTATTAGTTTGTTTCATATGCATGCTTTATTTGTGTACTATGCACAATGCCCTTTGGATATCACTAATCATATTACCTTGAACCATGCATGTAGGGCTTACCAACTAGCTCAGTCAGGAGAGCTGTTTCTTTAGCTTGGCGGTAAGAGTCCTGGCTTGAGAGCCGGAGGGTTGCAAGTTCAAATCCTGAGACCCTTGGGCTGGAAATATGACTGACCGTGAGGCTTCAGCACTAGGGATTATTTAACAGGTAATCATGGTGGTGGAACGAACACGGTGGTGTCAGCATTGTGGTCTTGGACAACAGGTTAGTTAATTAAGGTCTGGAAAGTGGTCTCCCTCTTGAACAGGAGGATATGTGATGGGTGGGGGGTGGAATGTATAAATCGGAGGGATATGAGCAGCCTTGCTTGCTAGCCCAGATAGCAGAGCTCCTTCAGCTTTGATGGCAGGAGTCCTGGCTTGAGGGACGGAGGGTTTCAAGTTCAAATTCTGAGTCCCTGGTTTGACAGTATGAAGCTAGAGTACTAGGGAATGCTCAAACAGGTGTTCAGAGTGGTGGGATGATCACCAGCAAGTGGTTAGTAACAGCCGTAACATGCATGTGTACATAGTAATGTTTTATTTCAAACAACATGAAGTCTTGCTGTATTCTGAGTATATTCTGACTATATGCAGTTAGCCCCAGCACTTGAACTGCCCCGGAGAGGAAAGGGTTAACTCTGTGCAGCAGCATAGAACGTTGAGCTCGAGCTCGGTTTTCAAACCTCTGTCTCTGATGCATCTCCGTGTAACTGTCAGATTCTTTACTCCACCTAACTGTGAATTAGCTCCGGAGATCTCTCCTTCGCTTTGGTTCGGTAAAAGTGAAGAAGGCGTTCGGTTGTTAACCGATTTCTTATTTTTCAAGTCTCTGTCTATGGTACAGGTAGTGTTGTAGATGGGAGTGATATTGTGAATTGTGGAAATTGTTTTTTCTTCGGTTTCCTGTCGGTCGGTCCAGTTGGAAACCGAGCCATTGTTTTGTTTTTGAATTTCATCTGGGATTTAGTACTGGTGTCCGGTTCCTATTGGTTTAAAAAAACCCGGAGTTTATCTGTTTTTTTCCACAGCCCGTGACACGGTTGGTAACCGATAGGGGAGTATTACCTGGTGTGAAAGCTGTAAAGGGTAATTTCTGTAGTGTGGCCATGTCTGAGAAACCCAAGAAAAAAAACGGTCCCACTGAGTTTCAACATTGTTCTGAGTGTGGGGAGGCCTTTGCCAAGGCTGACCCCCACCTCACCTGTGTTTATTGTCTGGGGTTTGACCACCTCAAAACAGACTGCCAAATATGTAAACATTTTCCCAAAGCCACTCTGGAAAAAAGATTGAGTAGGCTAAAGGAAAAGGAAGCTGAGAAGTCCGCTGATCCAGATGGCCAGCCCGGTTTGGTTTCGGCCGAACCTGAGGAGGTGCTCACTGACCTGGGAGATATCTCCTCGGGCAAAAGGAGATCTGACTCTGAGGGGTCGATTCCAGCTAAGAGAAAAAGGAAGTTGGCTGGTTCTGATCCAGTACCGCATACTCCAACCGGCGATGAAATAGCCAAAACGATCAGTATTTTCAGTTGCTTCGCCTGGTTCCGTCCGAACCGTCGCTGCCAGTTAGGTCGGATTCAACTCCATTGGATTATGATCCGGATGCATATTATTATATGGAATGGAAGGGAGACAAAGATTATCCCCGAGGATGAAGATGATGACAACGACTCTGGAGGCCTTGATGTGCCTATTGAACCGGACATGTCCCCAGACAGGCCTTCCAGTGCTTCCCCTCCCAGGCTTTCTGAGTCCCCTTCCCACTTTTTGTTCTACAAAAAAGTGGCTGAAACTATCCAGCTCCCAATGGTGGAAGCTGCTGAGGAGGAAGAAGAGCCTGATTTTGTTGAAATGATGGACATCCCAGAGTCGAAGAGATTGTCTGTCCCTCTTCAAAAATCTTTGGGGAAACAGACAAAAAAGATTTTGCAAATGCCTAACTCCTTATCTCCTGTGGATAAGAGAATGGACAGGAGGTACATGTTATCGGGCTCAGGTGCGGAGTTTTTATACAATCATTGCAGCCATGTTGGGGTAGTGCAGGCTGCAGTCTGTGTCAGGGCTAATATTCCTTTGGCTTCACACACCCCAGATAAAAACTCCAGAAAGGTGGATGCCATGACCAAGAACCAATACTTGGCATCCTCTTTGGGGCTCAGGCAGACTAATTATATGTCCTACACAGTCAGGTACCAGAAGTCCAGGTGGGATACGGTTCTGGAACTGGCTAAAAAGGCTTCCCCTCAGCTGGCCAAAGAGCTGGAGGAGGTGGCTGCTGTAGAGTCTAATGATGTGGCATCAAGAGTCATGGCTACATCTGTGTCTCTCAGGAGATTTGCTTGGCTCAGATGTTCTAGCCTTTCCCAGGACACCCAGGATAAGGCCATGGATTTCCCTGTGGTGGGTAATTCTCTGTTTGGGGAGCAGACAGAGGCTTACATGAAGAAAATGGATTAATATAGGACCACCTACAGGAGTGCACAGGCCAAGGAAAGGCAAGCCCCTCCTCAAAAGCAGCAGTCTAGGGACAGGGGCAGGCCTTTTCACAGGCTTTTTTTTACCAAGCCCAGGCTTCCTTTTCTTTCCCACAGAGGGGGTTCTTTCGAGGGAGAGGTAGGAGGGGGGTGAGCAGGGCTGCATCCTCTTCCCAGTCCAAGGCTCCTGCCAAACAGACACTCTGATGTGCCAGCCTGGGTCACGTCCCCTATTCCAGTAGGAGGCAGGCTGGCTTACCATTTCCAGGCCTGGAAGGCTGTTACCTCGGACAAGTGGGTCCTGGAAATAGTAAGCCAGGGACTGGCTCTCAGTTTCAAAAGATTTCTTTTTTTATTTTTATTTTCCTCTTTATCTGGCAGGACCCCGTTATTCACCACCCCTGGTCACGGCCGCCAGAGACCTCCACCACCGCCTATAGCTGCCGAGGACCCTTAGTCACCCCTGGCTTACCCACCCCCGGAGGGCAGGGCCGCGGCCACCTTCGTGACCACGGAACTAGTGTCTGGTCGGGGCCCCCGCAGCGACGGTGATGAGGTGAGGTCCTCTGGGGAGGGCTTCATGCTCACGGTGGTCCTGCCTGCCTCCATTTTCTCCTTTATTTTTCCTCCCCATGGAGGCGGGGACGTACGACGCCAGTCCGCCCCGCCTCCCAGATACTGAGCGTCCGGAGAAAGCGAGATCTCCCGGCCTCCACCAGGAGTCCTCAGCGCCCGAAAGCTTCCTCGCCCGGAGAAGGAGAGCCGCCCATAGACGCCCATCCTCTTCTCCCCGGCCGCTCCACTTCCACCCGGGTCCGCCTCATTCCGGCCGCCGCGCAGTAAGCGGAAAGCCCACCGCTGCGCCAACGGGCCGGCAGTTTCAAAAGATTTCCAAAAATGAGGGTCAGGTCCTTTCCACCTGCAACCATCTCAGAAACCATTGCTTTAGAGGCAGAGGTTTCTTCTCTACTGGCTTTCAGAGCTGTAGGGAAAGTTCCTACACAGCACAGGGGCAAAGGTCTGTACTCCAGGTACTTCCTTACCCCGAAAAGACAGGGGAGTGGCGACCCATCCTAGACCTGAGGTATTTGAACAAACACATCAAAAAACCAAAATTCAAAATGATGACTCTACGAATAATTCTTCCCTCTCTAAGGCCAGGGGATTGGCTAGCATTCCTAGACCTCAAGGATGCCTATTTCCACATTCCTGTCAGGTGCTCCCACAGAAAGTACCTCAGGTTTGAGTTGCCTTCAGGCCATTATCAGTTCAGGGCCATACCTTCCGGCCTAACATCAGCTCCAAGGGTGTTTACAAAGTGCCTTGCAGTAGTAGCCTTCCTCAGAAGGCAGGGTATATCTATCTTCCCCTACTTGGATGACTGGCTCATTGTAGGTCAGTCCTCCGACCAGGTCAGGTCAGCTCTGGAAATCTCTCAGAACCCGCTCAGTTCTCTGGGGTTCCTCCTCAGTCTTCCCAAGTCAGTTCTCGAACCAGTACAGCTCCTTACTTTTATAGGAGTAGAGTTAGATACTGTCCAGGCAAAGGCCTTTCTTCCACTAACAAGGGGGAAGGCCCTTACAGATTTCGCTTCCTCATTTCGCCCTCTGGTCTCTTGTCCAGCAAGACATTTACTTCAACTCCTAGGCCACGTGGCAGCTTCCACTGCAGTGGTACAGGGAGCCAGCTTTCAGATGAAGGACATTCAGTTCCACCTAAGGTCTTTTTGGTCTCAGAAAAAGAACTCTCTCACCAAACTGATTCCAGTGACTCAGACTCTTGTCCAAGCTCTCCAGTGGTGGCTGGATCAGGCAGTGTTGGGTAAGTTACTTTTTCTATTACTTTTGAAAACTTGTTCCAGAAAGCTCTGTGCAGTCACTAGCAAGGCTGGAGAAGTACTGGAAGATGTAATACACTTTACAGTTACATTTACTTATGTCTTTTTATACAAAAGAAATACGTAACTGTAACTGATTTACATTTATTTAAAAGTAACTAGTAACTAACCTATTACTTTCAAAAAATGTAATCTGTTATAGTTATTTATTATTTTTGTATTGTTTTTGTATTAGAAGAAATAAGTAACTGTAATTGTCGGGTGTATTACTTTTTTTTGTAATTATATTTTTATTGTTTTACAAGTAAAACAACTTCATACAGTTATTCTCGTGCAAGAAATCACATTTGTTCTGAACAATACATCCAGTGTACAAGATTATTGTATTCTATGCAGTCTGATTTTCGGATATGGGGGTATATCCATTTATATCTAGCGTACAAAATATTACCCTTAATAAGCTGCACCCCACAAGACTTTTGGAAGACCTATCGCAAAATGGAAAAACTATACCAAACATTATAACACAACATCCTGTGTTGTTATGGTCCCTATACCGAACATATTAAATCCTCAGATTTTTAGTTTACATCAGTATTTGGCTCATCCTCTCCAACCAACCTCCATGTGAGATAACATACTAAATAAAATTAAACAGCAGTTTTCCATAACATTTCTGGCCCTCCTCCTATTCGAAAGGCTAATTTACCAAACTACTGGATGACTCCCAGCAATAGCATTGTAAAAGTGCCAAACAAGTTTAAACAGAAACAAGCATGGAGCTTAAGAGTTGCAACAAGCGATCTGGTGTTAGTATCGAGTCCAAATTATATTATTTAGTCCATCTCAAGTCTCTACCTCTTCATCCGATTCCGAATTCTCCCAGTTACTGTCCCGATTTAAACTCATTTGCAATAGCTGCAGCTTTCTTACCCGCTTCCTCTGGGTCTGTATATTGAAAAGTGTGACCTCCATAGTGCAGCCAGAGTTCGGCAGGCATCAGCAATGAGTGGGTTACTCCGAGACTGCGAAGCTTTGCTCTCACCCCATCGAACTTTTTGCGTCTGATTCTGGTTGCATATGAGAGGTCTGGAAATAGGTGAATCAAGGCCCCATGAAAACATAGCTTTTCAGTGTCTCTTGCCGCCTGTAACATTTGATCCCTAATCGCCGGGCTGGCAGTAATTAGAAGGACTGTCCTGGGTAATTCACCCTGAGCTGCTGCCACACGAGGGGAGATTCTATAGGCATGGACAAGGTTCTCTTGTCTGAGCCCAAACTCAAGGCACCTGACAGCCAGGATCGAAGAAAAAAACAAAAGACTGTCCCCCTCACAATTCTCCGGTAAGCCGATAATGCTCACATTCTGAGCCCTTTGACTGTTTTCGAGGGCCTCCAAACGGTAGCAAACCTGTGTATTCTTCTGAGTTAGCTTGTTTGTTGCAGTTAACGCTTTAGTCGCCATTGATTCGGCTGTGGAGGCCGTTTTAACTGCTTGCTCTATTTTGTTATCTTGGTCAGCAAATCTGGTAAGAATCGATTCAACTTTAGAATCGATTGCGTTCATCGATTTTTGTAGTGCTGACCATGGCGATTCACTTTTGGTTACAGATGGTGCAGTATCTTCTTGTTGCTCCAGTTCAGAAGGCTTGATTTTGCTGCCGCTCTGGGGTCCCTTATTTGTACGTCCCATCGTCCAAGTTTGGTATCAAAAGGTGCGGCACAATTCATAGAATCCGTTGGAAGGTACAGAAATTCACTTTTTTCGGGTTATATTGAAGTTTTATAGTTTTAAAAGTCAGCTGAGTGAGGAGCCGATCTGAGTCACGTCTGGTGCGAGGTGTGCTCCACAGCGCCCCCCAGGTGTATTACTTTTTTTAGTACTTCTCCATCCTTGCTAGTGACTGCACAGAGCTTCCTGGAACATGTTTCCAAACATAATAGAAAAAGTAACTTACCCAACATTATGATCAGGACAATCTCAGACAAGGTGTCCCATTCCTCAGTCAAGCTCCCTCAGTGGTCCTAACCACAGATGCTTCTCACCTAGGCTGGGGAGCCCATTTGGGAGCCCTCATGGCTGAGGGTGTTTGGTCTCAACAAGAGTCTCTCCTTCATATCAATCTCCTGGAACTCAGGGCAGTATTCCTAGTCCTTCAGACCTTCTTAGAGTTGGTCAGAGACAAAGTGGTGCAGGTCAGGACAGACAACACCACCACAATGTGGTAACATAGAAACATAGACTTTGATGGCAGATAAGGACCGCTTGGCCCACCTAGTCTGCCCATTTCCCTACCTAGAGGATAAGCTGCAGATCCTATTTAACCAACAGCCTATTTCTTCCTACCCCCCACAAAAATTGCATTATGTCTGTCTGTCCCATGCCTTCTTGAATTCTCCCACAGTTTTAGACCCCACAACCTCCTCAGGAAGGTTGTTCCATGCGTCCACCACCCTCTCTGTGAAAAAATACTTCCTCACATTGCCCCTGAGCCGTCCCCCCTCTATCTTCAAAATAGTTGGTACATCAACAAACAAGGGTGCACTCTGTCCACGGCCTTGTGCACAGAGGCCATGAAACTGTGGTCCCTAGCCTACTCCCTTCAGGCTTCCCTGATAGCAGTCCACCTTCCAGGGAAGGACAATGTGCTAGCAGATGCTTTGAACAGAATTTCCCAGGGTCATCATGAATGGTACCTGGAGCCTCACATCCTGAAAGTAATCTTCACCAGAGGGGGCACTCCAGAGATCGATCTCTTTGTAGCCCCAGACAGTCACCAACTTCCCCTGTTTTGCTGCAGACCTCCAGTCCGAGGGACTGTTCCTGTGGATGCTCTCATATTGGATTGGAAGGGCAGGTTTATCTATGCTTTTCCCCCCTTCCCCCTGTTGTTCAGAGTTCTAGTCAAAATCAGGTCTCAACCCTGTACAGTGATACTAGTGCTCCAGATTGGGCCTGACAACCTTGGTACCCTCTGCTGTTGTCCCTAGCAGTCTCACTCCCCCTGTCTCTTCCCAAGAGACATAGTCTCCTAACCTCCTCTCGGGAGAATTTGGTACCCCCAATCTCCAGTCTCTCAATCTCAAAGCCTGGTTCTTGAAGAGTTAGAATATGCAGGCCTGCATATTTCTCAGGGAGTACTGATTATTCTGAAGGTCTCCAGGAAACCTTCTACCAGAAAAATGTATAATTCCAAATGGAAAATATTCAGTATATGGTGTTCTCAGAGAGGCATACAGCCAGATACTGCATGCATTGCTACAACCTTAGATTATCTGGTTCACCTTAATGGCCTAGGCCTTAGGCCTGCAACACTGAAAGTTCACCTGGCAGCTGTGTCTGCTTTTCTTTCTGCAGGGAAGGGCTCTTCCCTGGCATCTCATCCTGTTTTCAGTAAGTTCTGCAAAGGTTTGGTTCACATCAACCCCCCTTTTAGAGAGCCTACTCCAGCTTGGGATCTAAATGTCAGTATTGCTCAGCTTATGCAGCCACCCTTTGAGCCTTAGCTTCGGCCGAGCTTAAGTACTTGACCTGGAAAAACTGTGTTCCTGGTAGCTATCACTTCTGCCAGGCGAATTAGTGAATTACAGGCCCTGTCAGTTGAGCCTGACTTTATTTCATTCGTTAGAGATAAGGTGGTCCTCAGGACGAATTGTAGGTTGTTACCTAAAGTGGTGTCAGATTTTCATCTGAATCAATCTGTCTCTACATGTATTTTTCAATGATCATTCTTCTCCAGGAGAAAGAAGATTACACAGTTTGGATGTTAAAAGAGCACTTAGCTACTACATAGAGCACACTAAGGCACATAGAAATGACTGTCTTCAACTATTTCTTACTTATGGGGAAGTGGGAAAAGGTAAACTTGCTACTAAAAGAACTGTTGCCAGGTGGATTGTCTCTTGTATACAATTCTGCTATGCCAAGTTGGGCAGGGAGCCCCCTTCAGGCTTGAGGGCCTACTCGACTAAGGGTACAGCTGCCTCTCTGGGTACTGCCAGAGGTCCAGCCTTGCTAAAAATCTGTAAAGTAGCCTCCTGGAAAACAGTCCATACATTCACCAAGCATTACTCCCTGGATATCCAGGTTAGGAGTGATGCTAGGTTTGGTACAGCAGTATTGCAGAACCTGTTCCCAAAGTAAGGTTCTCTGTCCCCTCCTCTTGGGAGAACTGCTTGGTAGTCTGCATATAGTCAGAATACAGCAAGACTTCATGTTGTTTTAAGAAAAAATTACCATAGTAATGTTTCTTCTAATGGAGTCTTGCGGTGTTCTGACCTCCCTCCCTACCTCCCCTCTCAGAACCTAGTTTTCGGGATTTGGGCTGGCAGGTACAGTGTTGCACCTCAGGGGTGTACCCTTGTACCCCTCCTCTTCAGGGTGGGGTACTTGTTGTTTTTGATGTTAATTATACATCTTTTTCACTACCTCTTTTTCTTGGGTTCTCGACTTGAATCTTCTGGACTCAGGTTTGTTGCCTTTTGGCCTAAAATTAATCAATTTCCATCTCTTACTTAGCTAGCTAGTTAGTTTGCTCATAAGAATCTGACGGTTGCACTGAGATGTACCAGAGACAGAGGTTTGAAAACCAAGCTCGAGCTCAACATTCTATGCTGCTGCATAGAGTTAACCCTTTCCTCTCCGGGCAGTTCAAGTGCTGGGGCTAACTGAATATAGTCAGAATACAGCAAGAAACAACATTACTATGGTGAGTAATTTTTTCTCTTATTATAATAACTGAATAATGTTTTTTCCCCTTAGGAAAACATGGTTATAATTCACCGTTATAACCAGCAGGTTATAACAGTGAACATGCACTGAGTTTCCTTTGTTCTGTGCATGCGCCAGCCCACCGTTCTTCTCTACCTTAGCACCAGCCACCATTCCTTACTGCCGGCCACTTCACCACCATTTGGACTTGGTGGTAAGTTCATTTAAAAAAAATTCACTAGGCTAAAATGCTGTTAAACTGGGCTGCTTAAAAAAAACAACACCCAAGTAAACGTTTCTTTCAGCAGCTGCTTCTGACCATGGACCGTGTTGAAACCCCAGAGGACCATGGCTGCACTGGGACATCTTTTTATTTCATATAACTGCTATGGCAAAAAGAGATACCCAGCAATTATATAAAATAAAACATGAGGTGGTGTGTAAAACTCGAATGTTACACACAACCTCGGTGTTGGATGCTAAAATAAACCCCTTGAGCTTAGCTCTTGGGGTTTGTGTAGCATCCAACACCTTGGGTGTGTGTAAAATTCTCATTAAGTACACAATGTCATGTATTATTCTATATTTAATTTTAGTGAAATTCTCTCTACCTCACCCTCTCTGCTACCCCTTTCCTGAGTCTCTGCATCTCTTTCTGTCTTTCCGAATACTAGTTCTCTTCCTTCCCCGTCTACTGTACCTATCTGCCTTCCCGTTCCTCTCCATCCCTTCCTCCTACTCCCTTTTGCATCTTTCGTCAAAAACCTCTACTGGCCAGTCTGCTTTCTCCGTTCGCCTCCCCACTCTACAGAATAGCCTTCCCCTATGTGTGTGTGTGTGTGTGTGTATATATATGATATGTGTGTGTGTGTGTGTGTGTGTGTAAATATATATATATATATATATATATATATATATGTGTGTGTGTATATACATAGGGGATACATGATGGGCGGGAGTGGAATATGGAACATATCCTCACTCCTGCAGAGTGAGAATGCACAGCTCACTCTGCAGGAGGGACAATATTTTCCATATTCCACGATCTGCACATCATGTGTGCTATTTATACAATGGGGTAGGAGCTTCAGAAGTGTTATGTTTTTTTGCATCCTTTTTCTTGTGTACTCTGTCTTTTTTATATTAGTGTTTTGTAACTGGGTAAGTTTTTAGAGATGACTTGGGAGCATTACGCACTTAAGTGACTTGTTCTGAGTCACACAGTTTGGAAATAGAGGTTGTGAGAATCAAACCCAGGTTTGGTGTGCTGGATGTAGCAAGCTTGCTCAAAGCTTATTATTCTAACCTCTAGGCTATACTGACAGCACTGTTTGTATGTGTTCTTAGCGTGTGTGTTTCTGAATGGGCTGGGAGTGTTACAAACACTATGAGAATCAGGTGAATGCATTTGGCAGTGCTAATTGAGTTAGTGTCAGCAAGCAGTGAGAAACAAACTGTGAGGCACTGTGATTTAGAATACATGTTTTCTTGAAAATGACTGAGCATAGTCATGGGCTGGGAGTTTTACACACACTATGGGAAAACGCTGAATGTCCTTTGCAATGTTAACTGAGTTGCTTGCAAGTAGCAGTGAGAAACAGATTTGTGTAGAAGTTCAATTTAGTATGCAGGCTGTAATGAGTAAGTGAGTGATGACATCAGCAGAGTAGGTATATCTGTAAGTTATTTTAATTCTGGCGATGTCATCGTAAGTTATTTCACTGCAGTGGAAATAACTGAAGTTATCCCACTCATGTTGCTCTCACCCCCATTGTATAAATATTCTGTGTATATATATATATATGTATATGTATGAATGTGTGTGTGTGTATATATATATATATATATATATATATATATATATATATATATATACATATTCATTGCAAAACATCATTAATGCATCAGTTAGGATTGTTACTACAGCAACAAAAGCAGGGAAATGTGGTGTTAGGGTTTCCAACCCTAACACTGCACCCCATCCTGTGGAGACTGACAGGCCTTGGGGGTGTGCCTTGAACTCGTCAGCCCTAACGCTGAGATGGGTACAGTATAGGAGAATGGGGTGAGTGTCGGGGCTGACTAGTCCAAGGCACACTGATGCCTGTTAGTCTCTGCAGGGTGGGGTGTTAGGGTTGGAAACCCTAACACCACATTTCCCAACTTTTGATGGTGGGAACCCTAACTGATTCATTAACAAAGTTTTTTGCAGTGAATTTCCTTACTTTTTCAAATAGAATAATCATATCCTTATTTGTCTGTGGGAGTGCAGGGCCCATCCCTCCATAGATGGCATATATATGTGGCATTAGCCTTTA
This sequence comes from Neoceratodus forsteri, assembly GCA_016271365.2. Lineage (NCBI taxonomy): Eukaryota > Metazoa > Chordata > Ceratodontiformes > Ceratodontidae > Neoceratodus > Neoceratodus forsteri. The sequence continues at coordinate 249,091,102 of CM057457.1, forward strand.
GGGCCTCAGAGACTCGCTTCATTTATAGGACAACAGTGACCAAATTGTCAGCATAGCCATCGTATTACTCCACCTCATGTATCCTGGTACAGAGCATTTTCGAATTCACGCCAAAATGTAATTCTGCGCCACTGCAACGCCGTTCCACGTCACAGGTGTGAAAACACATTTTAGGCAGGATTTGGAAAAATGACAGCTGTGATATAAATGAGGTTGGGTACTAAGAAGGCTATGTTGAAAATCTGGGGTCAGAATATTTAAAATTTCGGAAGTTACGAGTGGGCGTACCGAAATTGCAACAGATGTTCATAAAGTTGGCATTTTTTCATATTTTGACCCAAAATTTTGAACATAGTTTTCTTATGACCCCACTTCATGAACTCCATTGGTGAAAATTTTCAAATCTATGCCAAAACACCATTCTGCGCCACATGTGTGAAAATGCGTTTTGGGCAGGATGTGAAAAATTACAGCTGTTCATGAGGTGGTCTGAAAAAATGGCTGTGTTGAAAATTTGGAGTCAAAATATAGAACATTATGAAACTTGCATGCGTGCGTAGAAACATTTCATCGGACCCTCATAACTAGGTAATTTTTATGAATTTTTGCACCAGATTTTCAACATGGCCTTTTTGGGACCCCACCTCATGAACAGTGGTGGGGGAATGTCATTATTCTGCCTCGAAAGGTGATTTTGTGCAGCAGCCGCGAAATCACCTTCTGGGCCTGATTAATGAAACAACATTTGCAGTGTTCATGAGGTGGGGTCCCAAAAAACCCATGTTGAAAATTTGGTGAAAAAAATTCCTAAAAATGGCAAAGTTATGAACATAAGTTCAAAACGCCATTAAAATACATTATATGCCATGTACCTTGATTCCTCAGTTTGCGGTTCGGCTTCAAAGAGTGCAGACGTGTCCCAGTCCACAGAATATGACAGCCTATGGCCTCCTGTAATAAGTATAGGGTGGGGGTGTGGGAGGTGGGTGCACAGTGTAAGGTTGGGTGCTGGTGTGATCGGCGATGGACATTTTTTTTCCCAACAGTAAAAAAAAATGTAAAAGACATTGAGGGATGGTTTCTTATTTTTAGCATTTAAACAGCATGGGAGGGTGGGGGATGCCACTAACCACCAACGAGACTGGTGAATGGGCATCGGGGGGTGTGATGGGGGTGCCACTAGACACCAAGGATCGAGCTGAGTCGGTGGCTGGCAGTGGTGGTGAGTGGAGGGCTGTGCTAGTTGCCGGCTCTTTTTAGGGATTGGAGTGGGAGCAGGGTGGTAGAACAGTACTTGCTGGGGTGAGAAGGGACCACTGTAACAGCAGTGCTTAAAGCCCCATTGAAATACATGAAACCACATTTACCTTAGTTTCACATATTGCAGTCGCCAGTTCCAGCAGCAAGATGCGTCTTAGATCAGGAGAGCAGATCTCGAACTTGGTACCTCTTTAGGTAAGTAAGGGGGTGTGGGGGTGCACAGTGGGAGGTCGGGTGGGGGTGTGGGTGTGATCGTCGATGGACTTTTTTATTTTACAGGAAAAAAAAATAAAAACAGACTGAGGGACGGTTTTCTTATTTTCAGCATGGGAGGGTGGGGGGATGCTACTAGCCACCAGCGAACTAAATAAATGGAGATCGGGAAGGGAAGGCCATTAGACCACCAGAAAATGGAAGTCCATTACAGCAGCACTTACAATGACAATAATATTAGAAATGCATGCAGGGAATTCAAGGAAAAGGAAATGTTATTCGCGGAGGATTTACTTATAAATGGTAAACACAGACACTTGTGTTTACCTATTTGGGGGCCGAGGAATCTGATTTTATGGCCAGTTTGCCCAAAATATGGGCAGAAATATGTTTCTTTTATCCACAGAGGTTTAACTGCCGTAAATTGCGGCATTATTTTCACGAAACAAGGTGGTGTTTTGCCGCAACATTGAGTCCTTTTGCGACAGAGTACCAAATACTGTATATGTGTGTCTCTCTCTTTCTCTGTCTATATATATGTGTGTATATATACACATTATATATCGTAGGTATGTCCTACTATGGACCTTGACGTGTTTTCAGGGTACATTTAATATTACCTAATTGTGTTTTCAGACCACGCACTGACGCAGCATCTTGTTGTTTTGTTCTTGCATATTTCTCACTGTACATATTGCTATTATCTGTTGTATACTCTGACTCTGTATATATATACTTTGGATCTGTAATATTGTATACGCTGTTTTGTTTGTTATTCATTATCCCTGATGCTCCTTGTACCCCCTTGCCAATTGCAACTGGTAACAAGCCCGACTGGACTCCATTTGCTTACCAGGTAGAATTTTTAATTTTTTTTTGCCTCTTATGCCCACTGTTACCCCTCTCCTTCGGGCTGCTGTTGCCATCCCCTCTACTTGCCAGACTCACTTTCGCATCTTTGTCTTCACCAAAGTCCTCTTCTAGCATTCCATCCACTGGGCCGGCTTGTCCCTGCCAGGGGGCGTTCTCTGATCATGGAGGGGAATGACACCTGCAGCCTCCCTCCTTTCCTCCAGTTGACTGACTTGCCCCGGTGGGCTGCTTCCTGCTGATTAGAGGCAGAACATATGCGCTTGGGAGGAGGCTGATGGGTGATGTGATGCTGGTGCGCTGGGAGTCCGCTGGCATGGGAGGGACCACGCAGCCATCGTCCAGTGTACCTGGTGTGGCAGTTTCCTTGTTTTCTCCCCACCCACAAGGACGTGCACACTGCGGCTGACCTAGCGAGGGAATACCTGACGGTGCGAGTTCACCCATACCATCAGTGACAACACTGCATGCCTCCACCTGGAGCTGGTACAGAATGATGCATCATCAACCCCGTGGGAGGAGTGCATCCTGCGGACGCTCAGGATCCTCCCTGTCAGCCTCCGCTGTTGACGTCCAGGGCTCGGAGTGCGAAGCTGGGTCGCTGTTGTGCCAGAGAAGAATGTTTTAAATAAATAAAAAAATAAAAAATTATGTATTATAATGATGTAGCAGCACCAGTATGTTAGGGTTCAGTTGGTGTTTCTGTCAAAACGGGCTTTTGACAACTTGGTAACCTTGATCCCTAGGACTATAAAATTTGAAGTGCACTTTCTCAGTCATAGTGACTAATTGTTTGATATGCTTTGTATGAATCAGTTTGGTGGTTTGGAAGTTATTAGTTAAGGAATTTCCTAAAATTCTCTATTTCGTATATATATTTTTTTTGCTCACGGCAAAGTCAAAAAGTACACTGATTAAAATGATGAAACACTCAGGTTTGTTAGAGGGTGTTCCAAGGAAGTGGATACCATGGTATCCAATTCTTGTGACACAGACCGAACATTATCATCGCAATCGCAATCACTGATACAGCTGCTGAAATGAAAAATCAGGAGATTTCCCTCATAAGGTGAACTCTCATTTAATGTGCAACCACAGTAAGGTGTAAAAACAATACTCGACGCAAAAAGTGCAGAGTGCAGGCGGCGACAGTACTGGAGTGGTTAAAACCAAACAAAACAACTGCCAACACCAACACAGGTGTTCCATGATAGCACAAGTAGCGGACTATGGGCAAGCGTACATCCTTATACAGTGGGACATGACCCCAGATCTGTGGCTTGAAGCAGCAAACCAGTGGGGCACAGTCCCAGACCTGTAGCTTGAAGCAGCAAACCAGTGGGGCACAGTCCCAGACCTGTAGCTTGAAGCAGCAGACCAGTGGGCCACAGTCCCAGATCTGTAGCTTGAAGCAGCAAACCAGTGGGGCACGGCCCCAGACCTGTAGCTTGAAGCAGCAGACTTGTAAGGCACGGCCCCAGCCTGTAGTTTGATGCAGTAGACCTGTGGGGCACGACCCAGAACCTGTAGGTTGAAACAGCTTCGCCCTCGGGGTTTATGTAGCATCCTACACCTCGGGTGTGTGTATAAAATTCTGGTTATACACATCCACCCATACGTTATTCTATATGGATTGTATTGTAATATTGTGTATACTTAGTACCAAGTTGTCCTACCAGGATCTCCTTGTAAATGACTGAGCTCAGTGGGGTTTTCCTGCAAATAAATTTGAACTGTAGCTTGAAGCAGTAGACCTGTGAGGCACAGCGCCAGACCTGTAGCTTGAAGCAGCAGACTTGTATGGCAGGACCCAGGACCTGTAGCTTGAAACAGCTTCGCCCTTGGGATTTATGTAGCATCCCACACCTCAGATGTGTGTAAAATTCTGGTTACACACACCCGCACCCATACATTATTCTATATGTATTGTATTGTAATATTGTGTATACTTTGTACCAAGTTGTCGTACCAGGACCTCCTTGTAAATGACTGTGCTCAGTGGAGTTTTCCTGCAAATAAACTTGAACTTGAACTGTAGCTTGAAGCAGTAGACCTGTGAGGCACGGTGCCAGACCTGTAGCTTGAAGCAGCAGACTAGTAAGGCAGGGTCTCAGACCTGTAGGACCTGTAGCTTGAAGCAGTAGACCGGTGGAGCTTCTGACACACCTCCCAAGTAAGTGAGCTCCAGCTGTCTGACCTCTTAGCCTCTGCTGGGGACCAGTCGAGCACTGGGTGCTTCCCCCCGGAGGAGGAGGAGGAGAGCAGTCCATAGGACACACAGTCCTCCTCCCCACAGCTGGCCCTCCAACATCCTGGGCTTGCTTCCAAACCTGGGTTCTCGGTGTCGTGAGCAGTAGTGTTACCACTGCGCCAGCGGGCCGGCATGCAAGCTAGCTGTCTGCTAGACTGTTCATTGGGCAGCCTTTTAAAGATTATTTTGTTAAAATAAAGAATGTGTCCTTTCCTCAAGACAAGGGTTTTGAAACATGTTTTTGTACTTTATTTACATAGATAGCCCAGTAGACATACAGCATATAGAATAGTGTATGGACAGCTGTACACAGTGAGGCAGTGTTTTTATCCATGGGTTTGATAGGTCATCATATGGACCTCAAGAGCAATACTTAAGTAATGCACAGAATAGTGCATGGGAAACTATGCACAACAAGGCTGTGTTTAAATTGAGGGGGGAGATGACATCATAAGGACTTTGAGAGCAAAGCTCCAGTAATGTACAGTATAATATATGGGCAACCATACTTAACAAGGCTGTTTCCTTTTTTTCCTTTTTTCTTCTCTGTCCCCCAGTTGGCCTCCTTCCCGTTGACTCTTCCAGCCCCGTCACCCCAGCTTCCCCTTCCCATAGACCCCCACGGCTTACCCTCCATGGCAGGGTGGTGTGGAGTCCCTTGACCTATCAGGAACGGATCCAGATTCCGGGAGGTTCCTGAGTCACCGGGTACAGGGCTCACAGACGCCGATAGTTATCCAGTGCGCCAGGAGACATTTTTCCATTTTCTCCCCAGGAGACGTGGCATTTGCTTGATGTCAGGGCGTACACGCCGACGTGTGACACATCTCCCTCACCTTCTGGGCTCGGGTTGCCTTTCCTCTGGCTTCCAGAAGAGGCCAGTCGAGCACCAAGCTCTACTCCCCCGGAGGAAGAGGACAGCTGTTCCATGGACTCTCAGTCCTCCTCCTCCAGCCAGCCCTCCGACACTTTGGGCTCGCTTCAGAGCCCAAGTCATCAGTGTTGCAAGCGATAGATAGCACTACCACTGTGCCAGTGGACTGGTTTGATTGTGGGATGAGATGACATTATAAGAACCTTGAGAGCAAAGCTCGAGTAATGTACAGAATAATGTGTGGGTGACCATGCACAGCAAGGCTGTGCTTCCTTTGGGGGATTGCATCATAAGGACCTCGAGAGCAAAGCTTGAGTAATGTACAGAATAATGCATGGTTTTATATGTGATTCAGATGATACACGTAGGTCTCACCAGAGTAGACATTTAAAAATTAGAGCCTTTTCGGCCTTCATATGGCAGGGAAAGCGCCCCAGGGTAGGCCTAGCACATTTAAAGGCAGCTGTGGAGAATGAAGGAGTGAACTTCCCAGACCTGAAAAATTATTTCTAGGGGCGTGGATATGTTGGTCAATCCACACTTATTGGCAGATTCCTTGTCACTTTAAATGTTGCCAGAAGGTCTTCAAGCTGGCTCCTCTCACCCACCCGGGTGGTAAAAATCTCTGCTCCGCCCTATGACGCCAGATCTTCCTTACTGCTTGGAAGCTCGGGTTCCCTCCTTAGCGCTCTGCGTTTTAGGCTGGATTCACACTCTTCGGTTAATCTGAAACTTATTTTAAGATTTACAAGACTTCGGTCTGTATCTTCCTTCGCGGCTGCGATGGACAAATCGACTCCCAAATTTCGTCGGTGCCCCTGTGGGCAGAAGATGTCCCAGACCAATCTGCACGCCACGTGCGTTTGTTGCTTTGGATCTGCCATGACTCCCAGGCTTGTGAGTTGTGCAAATCCTTTTCGGCTTCGGTCTTGGAGGACCGCGCTGCCCGGTTACTGTTGGGGCGACCTGAAAAACGTTATCCTCCGGTTAAGTCTAAGGAGGCCCGTTGGGCGGTGTCCGTAGCTGTAGGCTCAGCGGAACAGCTGGAGCAGATGATCGTCCTCGAGGAGGAGGCGGCCCAGGCCGCATCATCATTGCCCTCGATCGTGACATTTATCCCGCTCTCCTTGGAATCCTCCTACACAGCTTCTTTTAAGGAGCTTTGCCAATCCCTCTCCACCAAGGGAGAAAGCCCTTCGGGACATTCCTCTCGGTCCAAAAAGAAGGACCCCAAGGGTAAATCCACCGTCGGCCATTAGGAGGCGGGAGAGGTCCCCTTCCCAGATAGTCGGCGCTCGACTTTGGTCTAGGTTGCGGCTAAGGCCGCTGGCTTCACGGTGTCCCCATCAGATCAGCTGGCTGAGACACCCGTTGACACAGTCAAGATTTTTCTCGCCCTGTCAGATGGGCTGTCGACTGGAGAAGCCAACAACCCTTCTTCACCGGTTCCCCCGGTGGAAACCGAGGACTTCCTGTGCCTCCTGTGCCGGAGTCCCGGTTAAGGTCCCTGAACTGAGGGAGGAGCGGGTTCCCCCCCCCCCTCAGACCCACCCTCGGAAACACTGAAGGTCTCGGTCTTGGACCTCTTCTCGGTCCAGCTGATCCCGCCAACATCGGCAGTCTCGGTCTCGGCACTGTGGAAAGTGGCGGCGGCACTTATCCTCATCTTCATCCTCTTCAGAGGATAGGCTCCGGCGCAAATTGCGTCCACGCTACGAGGAGCTAATGTGGCAGCAGCTCCTTTTGACCAGAAATAGGCCGACTTCATCGTCTTCCCTGGCCATTAAGTGGCTGTCACCGGAGCGGCTGAAACAACCCCTCGCAGTGGTCAGGGAGCCGAAGCTGGCACCAGTTATTCGGCCTAAACCGGCTGTGCCACCAATTGTGGTGGAACCCCCACCTCCACAACCAAAATTTGGGGCCCCGACCAAGGATTCTCGGTCGGGTCAGGGCTTGCACCATCGGTTGTCAGTCACCCTCACTCCTGATCGACCTGAGCAGGTGGAGGGCGGCTCAAGCGCTCGGCAGCTGTTTGCAGACTCCTCGGAGTCTGATGATGACTCCTCCTTGTTCTTCAGGCCGCTTGACTTGGAGTCCACCGGGGGTCAGTCAGCGGACGAGAACCCATCCTCGTTTTTGGGAATGCTTCAGCTCATCTCAGAGTCCACTGGGCTGAAGCTCGAACCTGTTTAAAAACGGGCCAAGTATCCCCTCACGGAAATACTGGACTGAGGGGATTCCCCCACGGAGGTCTTCCCAGCGGCCAAAGCCATTGTTGGCCCGGCCCTGGAGCTCGTGGCAGCGCCAGCTTCTTGTTCAGCACCTTCGCCAGGATGGCTCGGAAGTATGCTGTCCCCACCGGTTCACTCTCCAGTTTCCAAGCACCCCTCTGTGGAGGGATCGTGACCGATAGCGCTTTCATGCCCGGGAACGCCGGGATGTGGACAAGCCTCCCCAACAAGGAGTCCAAGAAGCTGGACTACTCTGGGTTGAAAGTTTACGCCACTTCCTCCCTAGGCCTTCGTCAGGCCAGCTCGGCCATCCTGATGGCACACTTTTAACACGCCCTTTTGGGCTCCCTGGATGAGGTGATTCCTCATCTCCTGGCTGACCTCCAAACTATGGTCAAGCAGGTTCGGGATCAGGAAGGGGCGGTGGCCAGACAGCAGCTCCAAAACTTCCCTGGACATCGCTGATTTGTGTGCTCGGTCAGTAGTGGCCGCAGTGGCCATGCGCTGCAGAGCTTGGCTGCGGATCTCCACTTTCACAGCAGATACCCAGCACAAGCTGGCAGACGTTCCCTTCCTGGGTACCAACTTGTTCGGTCCCAGGGTTGAGGGGCATCTTCAATGGATCGAGAAGTCCAGTGCCACCTTGGACTTCGTCATGTCTGCCCAGAAGGACAAAGGCCGCCAGCAGCAGCATAAGCCCTTTCGTCCTTCAGCCCCTGCGGCATGTCCGCCCAGCAACACCAGCATCAGGGCCAGCAGGCTCGCATTTGGCACCGCAAAGCCAAGCCTGCCACTTCCTCCAACAGGAAGCCGGGAGGGAAAGGTCCAGGAGGCTCCTCGGCCGGGTCTTCCTCCAAGCCTGCCCAGTGACGGGTTGAGGGGTGTCGCCCCCAACCTCGTCACTCTTCCCCGGGTTCCCCACGTGGGGGGACGGCTCCACCACTTCAATTCCGCCTGGTCCGATACCACCATGGACCACTGGGTGCTGGAAGTGGTAGGAAAGGTCTGCTGCTGGAATTGAGCAGTCTCCACCCTATCGAGCCGCCGCCTCACGGGGGCGGCTGGGGTCCGCAGCCTCTGTCGGCCCGCTGCTGACATTGCCCTGCTCCCCCAGAAGGAGGTGATCAGGGAGGTGGCGGATCCTCCTTCAGACCCAGAGTTTGTGTCCAGGTACTTCCTGGTCCCAAAACGGATGGGCCGGCTGGCACCCCATTCTAGACCTCCACGACCTGAACAAGTTCCTAAGGTCTCGAACCTTCAGGATGGTCACTCTGGCTCAGATCATCCCATCCTTGGAACGAGGCATGTGGTTCTGTTCTCTGGACCTTCAGGACACGTTCTTTCACGTCCCAATCCGTCTGTGCCACCAGCGATTCCTCTGCTTCAGAGCAGAGGGATCCCTACGATTCTGGGCCATGTCCTTCTCTCTCCAGCTCCCAGGGTCTTCACCAAATGCATGGCAGTGGTGACAGCATTCCCTGGCGCGGGGTCCGAGTGTACCCTTACCTGGACGACTGGCTGATTGCAGCCTCCTCCAAGTTGGAGGTGGAGCAGTCCAGGGATCTAGCCCTCCAGGTCTGCTCTCAGATTGGCCTCTTCATCAGCGAGGCCAAATCGGAACTCGTGCCAACGCAGGTGATTCAGTTCATCGGGGCAGAGCTCGACTGTCTATGAGCCAGAGCACGGCTCCCGGCGGACAGGGCCAAGGTTCTTTCCTCCTTTGCCCAATGATTTCTGGTGGGGCAGTTGTGCCCTGCTCGGGACTTCCTGCACCTCCTGGGCCTCATGGCGGCCTGCAGCAGCGTGGTCCGTTGGGCCCTCTGGCACATGCGTCCCCTGCAATGGGGACTGGCTCACCAATGGTCACAGCGCTCCAGTCCTCTGGACCAGCCAGTGATAGTGACCCAGGAGATGGGGAACGCTCTCCAGTGGTGGATCATTCCCGCTGATCTGCTGGAGGGTATCCCATTTGTCCGCCCAGAGCTGACGGGACCGACGCCTCTCTGATGGGTTGGGGTGCCCATCTGGGGGAGCTCAAGAGCACACAACCTGTGGTCCCCCCAGGAGTCTTGATGCCACATCAACCTGCCGGACCTTCGAGCGGTCCAACTAGCCCTCACCACCTTCGCTTCGTTTGTACGTGGTCAAGTGGTCCAGGTCCAGACGGACGACACCATGACCAGGTACTACCTAAACCGCCAGGGCGGGATGCACTCCTTGCCTCTGTGCAAGGAAGCTGTCTGCACTTGGTCTCTCGTGGGCAGACTGGAGGCGGATCTCCTAGCCATTCATGTGGTGGGAGCCTCCAACACTCTGGCCGATACCCTAAGCCGGATATGTGCTGCATCTCACGAGTGGTCTCTCCTGCCGGAGGTAGTACACGATCTGTTCTCCCACTGGGGCACACCTCAGGTGGACCTGTTTGCCTACAGGGAGAATGCGAAGCTGAGGCTGTTTCATGCCCGCCCTCCTCAGCAGGGCTCGCTGCAGGGGGATGCTTTCTCGAGGCCGTGGACCCCGGGCCTCTTCTACACCTTTCCCCCATTTCCCTTGACCCACAAGGTGCTTCTTTAGGTGGGAGGGACAAGGTGCAGGTGATTCTGGTAGCCCCAGACTGGCCCTGTCAGTTCTGGTATCCAGATCTCCTCAGGCTCAGCTCCAGGCTCCCGAGATGGCTTCCAGCCCGCCCGGGCCTGATCTGAGTCAACCAGGGGAAGGTATTTCACCCGGACCTTCAATCGCTGCACCTGACGGCCTGGTTCCTGAGCGGCTAGAGTTCCAGGCCTTGAGTCTTTCCGACGAGGTCCTCAACGTTGTTAAGGCATCCCGTAAGGAGTCTACCAGAAAATGCTATGCCTTCAAATGGAAGAGATTCTCCATTTGGTGTCAGGATAAGGGTTGGATCCTTCCTCCTGTTCCTTGGCCAGCATTCTGGACTACCTATGGTCCCTTTCTCAGCTAGGGCTTCGGTTGACGACCCTTAAGGTGCACCTGACAGCCATCTCTGCTTACCTAGTGCGGGCCGGGAAGCAGTCGGTGGTGCAGGAGAAGGTGGTTGGGATATTTTTCAAAGGCCTTGATCATGTATTCCCCTCCGGTGCGAGAACGTCCACCTCCGTGGGATCTACTGCCAGTACTGGCTAAGCTCATGGGCAAGCCATTCGAACCGATGCACAGGTGTGACATCTCTCACCTGTCGTGGAAGACCGCCTTCTTGGTGGCTATAACGTCAGCCAGAAGAATGGGAGAGCTCCAGGCGCTTTCCATTGATTCTCCGTATCTGGTCTTCCACAGGGACAAGGTTGTCCTGCGCCCCCACCCGAAATTCCTTCCGAAGGTGGTGTTGGAGTTTCACCTTAACCAGATGTTGACTCTGCTGGTGTTCTATCCCAGTCACACCTCGGAGGCCGAATATAGGCTGCATACTTTGGACCCTAGAAGAGCGCTCTCTTATTACAAGGAGCGGCGGCTGAAGTTCGGGGAGAGGTTCGCCAGCTGTTTGTCATCTACACTGAAGCCGCACCTGGCAGACCTGCAGCCAAGCGGACGATAGGCAGGTTGGTCACCTCCTGCATAGATCTCTGCTATAGGTTGGCGGGCATGGAGGCTGCCAAAGGGATAAGAGCTTATTCTGCCCGCCATAATGCTGCTTCGGTGGCTGCTTCCAGGGACGTCCCTATCCAGGAAATCTGCAGGGCTGCTACCTGGAAGTCAGCACACACCTTCATTACCCACTACCACATCGACCTTGAGTTATGCCGGGATGCTGCTTTTGGGACCTCGGTTCTCCAGTACTTATTCCCTAAGTAGGGGGTGCGCGCCTTGCCTCCCTCCTCCCGGAGAACTGCTAGGAGTCTGCCAATAAGTGTGGATTGAACAGCATATCCACGTCCCTAGAAATACAGGTTACTCACCTGTAACAGGAGTTCTAGGAGTAGTATATGTTGTTCATCCACACGACCCACCCGACCTCCCCGGCTTCGACGCGCAACCTGGCTTCCAGCGGGCTAGATCTGGCATCATGGGGCGGAGCTGAGAGTTTTACCACCCGGGTGGGTGGGAGGAGCCAGCTTGAAGACCTTCCGGCAACATTTAAAGCGGCAAGGAACCTGCCAATAAGTGTGGATGAACAACATATACCACTTCTAGAACTCCTGTTACAGGTGAGTAACCTGTATTATCTGGCTATACAGCATAGATATTTTCAGGATTGGGTTAACTGCCCCAGGGAGGCGGACTGACTAGATCTGGAGGAGAGGGGCTGCCCAGGAAGGTTATCGGCCTACCTAACCAAAAAGGTTGCAGAGCATATATTAATCAGGGTAGACCTAATCCTCTGGTCCTGACAGTCTTGTAGAGTTGGGAATGTATAGGCAGATCCACGGGGGTTGGGCAGGAAGAAACATTATTACTTCCAATCTCAGGGAACCCCTTCTTTTTGCCAGGGATGGGAGATGCTGATTTTAAAGAGTGGGAAGAGAAAGGAGTTTTATGTGTGGGGGACTTGTATACTAAGGAGGGCCTTTGCTCGTTTGCTGACATACAGATGAGGACAGGCCTGGGGCAGCAGCAGCACTTTTTCCGATTCCTGCAGATTAGAGCATACTGCAGGAGACGGGAGAGAGTAGGTGGGGGACTCCCTGTGGGGACAGGTAGAGCAACTAGTTTTCTCTTGTCGTAGGAATCCTAAGGGAATCATTCGGAGAGCAACTCAGGAGGGGAAGATAAATTTCTTGGACACTACAGGGAAGCCAAATAATTTGTAGGGAAGAGACTTCGGGATCTTGATCTCTGAAGAGAGAGAGTATGTACACATTAGAGTATAGGCAACTTAGGGGAGATTTGTGTTTGGTATACTCTGCTTTTCGAAACTATGACTTGTGGGAATGTGTGGGACTGGATTTAAAGATTAGAACTAAAACTACCTGAACACATGAATATCAACTCCAAGGTCAATTATATAAATTTAGCAGAAGAGGTCACTGGTTTAACCAAAGGGTAGTGTCCCCTTGGAACAAACTTCCATCTGAAATAACTAATAGCACTTCTATTACTTCCTTTAAGAAGAAACTGGATGAATTCTTTATAAGCACAAGAACATAGGAGTAACTACATAGAGACTTCTTGGTGCCTGCTATTGTCTCTTACCAAACTTATGAAGAGAACTGGGGGGGGGTAATATTAAAACTTCATATGGGGATTCTAATATGCAGTAAGTATAAGGAATTGTTTTATAAATTCATACATAGACTGTACTGCCCCCCCACACACACACACACTGCTATCGGCAGTTTTAATCCTGCTGTCTCACCAGTATGTATAGGCTGTAATAATGATCTGGGATCCTACTATCACTGTTTCTGGGCATGCCCAGTTTTACAAACTTCTGGAGAGAGGTGGCAAAAGAAATGGAGAGAGTCATGGGGAAGAGGGTGCCGATCTCTCTGTTACTCCTCTTATTTGCAGTGGAGGACCTGGGAGCTGAGGGGTGGTGCCTCTTACCGAGGTAGGCAAGGGTTTTACTTATTTTGTCCAGGCATTGTATCCTGAACAGTTGGGTTTCAGAGGCTACACCCATGGCACAACATTGAAAGACTCTGGCCTTCCAGGTTTTAGCTATGGAAAGACTCACCTTTATACTGAAGGAAAAGGATGAACTTTTCTATAATACTTAGCAGTTCTTTCTGGCCTCACTATCTGTAGGAGAATCCCAGATACTAAGTGAGGGGTGGTCATGAGAGGTGAACGTGGGAGTTACTTCACCTATGGTAGATATCAATTTATTAATCTTTCTGGAAAAAACTGTGATGGACTTTTTTTTTTTTACTTTTTGAAGATCATTTCAGTTGAACTAAACAATGTATGTAATGAACAGGACCCTTTTGTACATAGTTTAATGAGTTTGTACCTGTGTTATTACTTGTGTTGTGTACCATCTGAGTGAGTGTCTATGTATGTTTGTAAAAATCAAAACCCATAATAAAAATATGATGCAAAAAAAAAAAAAAAGGAATAATGCATGGGCAACCATGCACAACAAGGCTGTGTTTCCACTGAGAGGGAGATGATGTCGTAAGGACCTTGAGAGCAAAGCTCTAGTAATGTACAGAATAAAGCATGGGCAACCATGCACAACAAGGCTGTGTTTCCATTGAGGGGTAAAATGACATAAGGACCTCGAGAACGATGCTCAAGTAATGTACAGAATAATGCTTGGACAGCCACGTACAACAAGGCTGTGTTTCTGTGTTTCCATCGAGGGGTGAGATGACATCATAAGGACTCTGAGACTGATGCTTGAGTAATGTACAGAATAATGCATGAGCAGCCATACACAACAAGGCTGTGTTTCCATCGAGGGGTGAGATGACATCATAAGGACTTCAAGAGCGATGCTGAAGTAATGCACAGAATAATGCACGGGCAGTCATGCAGAACAAGGCTGTATTTCCATCAAGGGGTAGGATGACATCATAAGGACCTCGATAGCGATGCTCAAGTAATGTACAGAATAATGCACAGGCAGCCATGCATAACAAGGCTGTGTTTCCGTTGAGGGGTGAGATGACATCATTAGGACCTTGAGAGCAAAGCTTGGGTAATATACAGAATAATGCATAGGCAGGCAACCATGCATAACGAGGTTGTGTTTCTGTCGAGGGGTGAGATGATATAAGGACCTCGAGAGCAATAATGCACAGGTAGCCATACACAACAAGGCTGTGTTTCCATCGAGGGGTGAGATGACATCATAAGGACCTTGAGAGCGATGCTTGAGTAATGCATGGGCAGTTATGCACAACAAGGCGGTGTTTCCATCAAGGGGTTTGAGAGGACATCATAGGGACCTCGAGAGCAAAGCTTAAGAGGTCTCTGACATCCTTTCATCTCCGAGATGGCTACACATGCTGAGCAGAGTATACTTGTTTATATTCTAATTTTTATAGTATAAAGTATATTAAACTTACTCACCTCTGTTGTCCCTCGGAGTTAATATGCTGTGTGAACGGGTGCTGCTGTTTCGGTGTCATTTGGAATGTGCATAGCAACACTTTAGAATATGCATAACGGGTATTTTGAACTGGCTGATTTTCATGCCCAACAAGGGGTAGCCATATACTATATAAGTAATAATGTATCGGCGCCCATACACACCGAGCCTGTGTTTCCATTGAGGGGTTAAGATGCCAGCATATGGACCTCGAGAGTGAAGCTCGAGAGGTCCATACGCTGGTATCTCTGCCCCAAGATGGAAACACAAGGTAAGTTGTGTATGAGCACCCATATTTTATTTGTTATAGTGTAGGATTACAAAAAAAAAAGCAAGCAGCTGACTTTTTTTTTTTTTTTTTTTGCTTTCTGCTGGTCTCGGCCCGAGGGAATCCTTCCTCTGGTTTTGTTGGCTGGGCCCCAATGTACAGGGAACCCAGCATCATGATGCTTGCTACCGGGAGATTTTACCTTTGGTTTTCTCCTGTTTTTGTCCCTAACCCTGAGGGCGCCGACGTGAAGGACTTGCGTCCAGACGAGCGGCGTACTGACACACGCCATTGTCAACCATCCACAGCGCCCTCTCCACCCTGACTCCTTGAGGAGCCATTACACCTTGCTGCCCGTGTTTCCACTGGTGGCAACGGTATGGGCGTGATTGCTGCCTGGTACCCCCCCCCCAGGAGGAGAGCAGCCATTGGGACACTCGGCCTTCCTCCCTGGTGACCCAGGTCCGATTCCTGAACCTGGTGGCTAGCATCGAGGTGTGGCATCCATTGCCTCAACCCTCAGTGCCACTGGGCTGTTTTTTTTTTTTTATATATATAATCGCTGTACAGTGAGCAGATAAAGTGAAACCAGGCAGTGGAAGTCTGTGCAAGGGAATCGATTTGCAGTTAATGATAGAACGTGCACAATAAGGTTTTTAGAGCATGCACATCTTCAGAACATGCACAACAACTTTAGAACATGCACAACAACTTTAGAACGTGCACTACAACTTCAGAACGTGCACAGTACCTTTAGAACATGCACAAGAACTTTAGAATGTGCACAATAACTTTAGAACGTGCACAATAACTTTAGAGCACGCACAGCAACTTTAGAACGAGCACAATAACTTTAGAACATGCACAATAAGGTTTTTGAGTTGCCTGAATTCCATGCACAATAAACCCTAACCGTACATTGTATCTTATTTTCAGTATGTATTGGGGTGGGGGTTCCCTCTTCTACCCAGATTTAATTCTCAGAAGGACAAAACAAAAGAAGGGCAAGTGACTTGCTTAGGGTCCCACAGTGAGTGTGTGATTGTGGTAGGATTTAAACCTAGGACCACCAGGGTCATATTCTGTTCTCAGACCATTAAACCAGGCTGCCGTTGAGGTTTCAAGCAGCATCAGTATTCCTTACACCAGACAGCTTACACCGTCTAGTCTAGAAACGCACAATGAAAACAGTTCAAACTTCAGAAATGGGAAACTTGAAGGTGTGTGTTGTGTTAAGATTTGGGGAGGATCCACCTGTGCATGTCTGTTTTTTTCCTTGAACTAATTCATAATTTAAAAAAAATGTATTAATTGCAAAGGTTTACAGTGATTTTCTTTTTTCAGAGTGTAGTCAAGAGGAAACCTGAGAAAGAGACTCCGCAGGATCCCTGAGTCGTCCCACCATGAATGGTGCTGCAAGCATGGCTGCATCTACCCAGACGACTCTGGTCAAGACTGAGCCAGGTAGGGTTGGAAGGCTTCCCCACACTAATGTAGTTAGGGCTGGTGAAAGGTGAGAGACTGACGGCACCGGAGTCTGAAGCCCTCTATCCACAGAGACAGATACTGTACGAGAAGCGTGGTGCAGACTCCTGACACTGTAATGTATTTAATGCTGGTGAAAGTTGAAGGGACTGACAGCACTGGAGACTGAAGCCCTCTCTCTATCCACTGAAGCATGTACAGTGTGGGACAGGTACAGTGCAGACGTCCCCTGACGGTGATGTATTTAGTACTGGTGTAAGGTGAGGAACTGGAAGCATTGGAGACTGAAGCTCTTTGTTTAGCCACTGGAATGCGTACAATATGGGGCAGATACAGTGCAGGCCTTACCACCCTTTGATGTATTTAGTGTTAGTGAATGGTGAGGGCTGGAAGCACTAGAGACTGAAGTTCTCTGGTTATCTGCAGGGATAGGGGACAGTGTGGGGCAGGTACAGTGCAGGCTTCCCCAAACACTGTTGTATTTGGTGCTGGCGAAAGGTAACAGACTGGAAGCATTGGAAACTGAAGACCTCTGTTTATACACAGGAGCAGGTACAGTGTGGGTGGGTACAGTAAGGGCTTCCCCAAACTGTGATGTATTTAGTGCTGGTAAAAGGGGACAAACTGATAGCACTGGAGACTGAAACTCTCTGGTTATCCACAGGGCTAGGTACCATGTGGGCAGATATAGAAGTGCAGGCATCCCCTGACTGTGATGTTTTTAATACTGGTAAAAACCGAAGGGCTGGTGGCAATGGAAGCTGAAGTGTTATGTTTAACCACAGGGACAGGGTTAGCTGCACTAGGGTGCATGTACAGGGCAGGCTTCCCCGCATTGTGATATACTGTATTTATTGCTGGTGAAGGGTGAGGGTTTGATCGTGCTGGAGACTTAAGCCCTCTGTTAATCCACAGGGCCAGGTATAGTAGGTACAGTGTGGGGCAGGTACAGTGCAGGCTTCTCACACTGTAATGTATTTTGTGCAGTGAACGGTGAGGAAATTACAGCACTGAAGACTGAAGTCCTCTGTTGATCCACAAGGCCAGGTACAGTGTGGTATGGTACAGTGCAGGATTCCTCGCACTGATTTATTTAGTGCTCGTGAAAGCTGAGGGACTCGCAGCACTGGAGACCAGCCCTCTGTTTATTCCCGGGGACAGTACAGTATGGGCAGCTACAGTGTAAGCTTCCACGCTCTGATATATTTAGTGCTGTTGAAAAGTGAGGGGCTGACAGCACTGGAGACTGAAGCACTCTGTTTTATCCAGAACGCTAGATGCAGTGTGGTCAGGTACAGTGCAGGATTCTAGGGGTGTGGATATGGTGTACTATCCACACTTCTGGCAGGATTCCTTTCTCCTATAAATCAGGCTGGAAGGTCTTCAAGCTGGCTCCTCCTGCCCACCCGGGTGGTATCCTCCTCGGCAACACCCTGTAACATCATCTTCTTTTCTGCTGGAATAGACAGGTTCCCCCCATAGTGCTTTGCGTTTGTATAGGCCCTGTCTTTGTTTTGAAATGACTAACTCCTTTGGTCTTCAGGCTGCTTTGCGGTTTACCGTGTTTGCACCATGGACTTGTGTGCTTCAGAGTTGGTGCCTGGTTTTAAGCTTTGTCGGTGCGCACAGAAAATGTTGCGCACGGACCCTCACGCCATGTGCGTGTACTGCCTGGGCCAAGAATATGACACCCAGGCTTGCTCTGCATCCCTCCACCCTGGAGGACTGGTACACTTGACATTTACTGGGTTATCCAGATGAGCAGGATCCTCCCATTTGGTCCAAGGACGCCTGTAGGACGGGCTCAGCGGCTGTGGGGCCAGTGAACAAATGGTAGCTTTTGAGCAAGCTGCCCCCCCCGCCCCAGCTGGCTTCAGGCTCTTCCATGGTGTCCGTGCTGGTCCCACTGGGCTTTGGCGCCTCTTTTACTGGGCATTCTAGGACTTCTGCCAGTCTCTTCCTACCCTTGGGGAGGGGACTTCCAATGGGTTGAAATCCAAGAAGGACTCCAAGGCTAAAATCAATAAGTTCCATCGCAGGTCATGGGATCGCGAGCGCTCTTGGGCCTCAGATTCCCGCACTCCTGCCTCGTCGATGATCCTCGATTAATCGGCTTCGGCCAGTGTTTCTGTCCAGGCCGCTGGCTCCGTATTGTCCCCATTGGGCCTGTTGGCCAAGACATGGGCCAACCAGCCAGTCAAGATTTTTCTCGACCCAGTCGACCCGTTGTCACAGTATAAGGGGGTTACTTCCCTCTTCAGGACTCCAGTCCTGACTTTGCAGTTCCAGGGCTAGTCAGATCAGCCCCCTGATCCCCTCCCCAACCCTCCGGACACCGAGCTTGTGGGAGGCCTCAAGTGTCCCTCGCCAGTTCTTGCCTCTCTCCATCCAGTCCACTGGTGGTTGAAGTCGAGGTCTTGGACCCGTAGCTCAAGGTCGAGCAGCCATTGCCATAGTTGGCATTCGTGCTCTTAGCACTCGGTAAAGTGGTGTCGCTGCTCTTCCTCCTCTTCGGGGAAGGAATGGCTCCGCTGAAAGATGCGACAGCGCTGTAAGGGGCTTATGTGGCAGCAGCTCCTTTTGGGCGTTGGCCTAAGATGGTGACGTCTCCTTTTCCGGCACTCCATTGGCTGGTGCCGCCTTGGCCCGAACTTGTTCTGGCTCGGCCAATTCCAGCCTCTCCGCCCATTCAGGTGGAACCCCTGCCGATTCAGCCGAATGATGGTCCTCCATCCAAGTACGCCCGTGCTGCCCCAGGATTCACTGGCAGCTGTTGGTTATGGTCACTCGGGCCAATGAGCCCCGCAGAGTTAGTGGGGGGGGGGGACGGTTCTTTGACGAATCCTCAGAGTTGGAGGGTTCCTCCATGCATTCCAGACTGGATGACCTGGAATTGGAAGAGGTTTTGTCTATGGGCCATGGTCCCACTTCCTTCGGGGCCATGCTCCGCCTCATCTTGGAGGCTACAGGGATCCAATTGGAGCCCATCCAGAAAATGGCTAGGTATCCACTCACCGAGATCCTTGACCGAGACGACTCCCAGAGGGTCGCCTTCATAGAAACATAGAATTTGACGGCAGATAAAGACCGCTTGGCCCACCTAGTCTGCCCATTTTCCTACCTGATGGATAAGCTGCAGATTCTAGTTAATCAACAGCTTACTTCCTCCTACCCCCCACTAAAATTGCCTTAAGTCTGTCCCATGCATTCTTGAATTCTCCCACTGTTCCTGACTCCACAACCTCCTCAGGAAGGCTGTTCCATGCATCCACAACCCTGTCTGTGAAAAAATACTTTCCAGCATTACCTCTGAGCCGCCCCCACTCTATCTTCAAATTGTGTCCCCATGTTCTTGCACATCTCTTCTTCTGAAAGATGCTACCCTCTTGTACTTTAATTCCCTTGAGATATTTGAAAGTTTCTATCATGTCCCCCCTCTCCCTCCTTTCCTCAAGGGTATACATATTAAGCTGCTTTATTCTCTCCTCGTATGTCTTCTGGTGCAGACCCGGCACCATTTTGGTTGCCATACTCCGAACAGCCTCCACTCTGTCTATGTCTGTGGAGATGGGGTCTCCAGAATTGCACGCAGTTCTCCAGATGGGGTCTCACCATCTGTCTGTACAGAGGCCTTGCTTGCCGCTGAGGCCATTCTTGGGCCCACATTGGAACTCTGGCAGCATCCAGCCTCCTGCCCTACTCTGTCGGCACATATGTCCCGCAAGTATGCGGTCCCATGGGTTCCCTCTCCGGTTTCACTGAGCGTCCATTGGTTGAAGACTTAGTTGCTGACTCAGTGTTATGCTGGATGGGCAATGTTGGGGATATTGACAGTCCCCCTCCCCCTGACAAGGAATCCCAAGAAATTTGATCATGCGGCCAAGAATGTGTATGTGGCCTTGTCTCTTGGCCTCAGGCAGGCTAGCTTGGCCTTAGTGATGGTCCACTTCACTCATGCCTTGTTGGGCACCCTGGATGAAGTGCTCTGTTAGCTCCAGGCCGTCCTTCAGTTGACGGTCGAGCAGGTCCAGGATCAGGGCCATGCTGTGGACAGACGGCAGCTACATGGCTATGGACATCAGTGATTCTTGCACCAAGTCTGTGGCTGTGGCTATGCGTCACCATGCTTGGCTGTGTATCTCAACCTTCACGAGGGACACCCAGACCCAGCACAAGTTAGCAGATGTTCCCTTCCTGGGCACTGACTTGTTCAGGCCAGGGGTGTGGATGGTCATCTCACTAGGACTAAGAAGTCCATCACCACCTTGGACTCCGTCACTCCGGCCTAAAAGGACAAGAGATCCAAAAATCAGAAAAAGTTCTTTTGGCCCAATCCAGTCCTGCTGGGCACCAGCAGTTCTGGTGTCCCAGGCCTAAGACAGTTGCTTCCATGGTCCAGAAACCAGGTGATCGAGGTCCAGCAGCATCCTCCGCTAGCCCTGCCTTCACCTGCAAACCTGCCCAGTTATGGGTTGGGGGTGCCCCCTTCCTGCCCATCCTGTCTTCCCTGGATCCTCCTGTTGGGGCCGACTCCACCACTTTCCGCCTGGTCCAGTGTTACCACGGACAAGTGGGTGCTAGAGGTGGTCTGTCAGGGTTTGCCTCTGGAGTTCGAAGCTCTTCTGCCCAGCTGAGCCTATGCCCCTCGGGAGGATGTGATGTCTACAGACATGTTGTCTGCCTTTTGGGAGGACATCACTCAGCTCCTCCAGAAGGAGGTGGTGGTTCACGTCCTGGACCCACCAGCAAATCCAAGGTTTGTCTACAGATATTTTCGTGTTCCAAAAAGGACGGGGAGTTGGCCCTCATCTTGGATCTGCACGACATGCACAAGTTCCTGTGGTCACGCACCTTCAGAATGGTCACTCTAATCGAGATCATTCCATCCCTGGAATAGAACATGGTTCTGCTCCCTGGGTCTGCAGGATGCCTTCTTCCACGTCCCCATACGTCCATCCCATTGGCGGTTTCTCGCGGAGGGGACCCTCTATGAATTCCAGGTCATGTCCTTTGGCCTTTCCTCAGCTCCCAGGGTCTTCACCAAATGTATAGCAGTGATGGCAGCCTTCCTGAGGCGCCGACGGGTCCGGGTGTACCCATACCCGGACGAGTGGCTGACTGCAGGGCTATCCAGGATGGAGGTAGAGTGGTCCAGGGACCTGGCCCCCCAGACCTGCCTTTGCCTTGGCCTCCTGGTCAACGAGGCCTAGTTGGAACTTGTCCCATTGCAGGTTATTCACTTCACTTCATCAGGGTGGATCTGGACTCATGTCGAGCCTGAGCCCAGCTCCTAGCAGACATGGCGGAAGATCTTTCCTCCTTTGCCCGATCATTTCAGGTTGGGCAGGTGCGCCCTGCCAGGGACTTTCTGCGACTCCTGGGCTTCATGGTGGTGTGCACCAGTGTGGTCCGTTAGGCCCACTGGCGAATGCTCTGTCTGCAGTGGGGGCTGCTCTGTCGGTGGTCTTAGCATCAGGGGCACCTCGACCAGCCGGTCACGGTGACCCAGGAGATGTGGTTTACCATCCAATGGTGGTTGGTCCCAGAACATCTCCAGGAAGGAGTCCTGTTTGTCCACCCGGAGCAGATGGTCACTCTCATAACCAGCATCTCCCTGATGGACTGGGGTGCCCACCTTGGGGAACACAGGGTTCACGGTCTCTGGTCCCCCGAGGAGTCCCGATGTCACATCAACCTGCTGGAGCTTTGAACTGTTCGCCTGGCCCTGACAGCCTTCGCTCCTTATCTCCGAGGTCAGGTCATCCAGGTCCAGATAGACAACATAACGACCATGTACTACCTCAACAAGCAGGGCAGGACACACTCACTACTTCTGTGAAGGGAGACTCTCCACATCTGGACCTTTGTGCTCAGCCTCAGGGCTGACCTACTGGCCAGTCATGTGGCCGGAGTGTCCAGTTGGCTGGGAGATGCCCTCAGCCATGTGGGTGAAGCCTCTCACGAGTGGTCCCTTTGTCACGAGGTAGTGGACAGTCTGTGCTCCCAGTGGGGCACCTCTCATGTGAACCTGTTTGCCTCCCAGGAGAATTCCAAGCTGAGGCTTTTTTATGCCCATCCCCCTCAGCGGGGAATGCTGCAGGGGGATGCCTTCATGAGGCCCTGGACCCTGGGCCTCTTTTATGCCTTCCCTCTGATCCACAAGGTCCTGATCAAAGCTCAGAGGGACAAGGCATGGATGATCCTATTGGCTCCGGACTACCCGCGCCATTTCTGGTACTCTGATCTCCTCGGCCTCCGCAGCAGGCCTCCAAGGCAATGGGAGGCAGTGTAGTGCAGTAGTTTAAGGCTCTGAGCTGCAAATCTGGTGACATCCGGCGTACCAGACCTGGGTTTGAATCCCACAGCTTCCACTTGCATACTGTGTGATCCTGAGCAAGTCACTTAACTTCCCTGTGCTCCCAGGTTGCACCTGTAAAAAAAGCTTTCGGCTTAGTGTGCTACTCCTGGTTAAACATCAAAAAAAAAAGGCATCTTGCCACTTCATCAGGACCAGCTCTCATGCTCTTTGGGGAAGGTCCTCCACTCGGACCTTCAGTCCCTGCACCTGACAGCCTGGTTCTGAGTGACTAGATTTGCAGGCTGTGGGTCTTTCTGATGTGGACTTCCATGTGGTGGAGATCTCAAGGAAGGAGTCGACTTGTCGATGCTATGCCTTCAAATGGAAAAGATTCTACATGTGCCAGGGCAGGGAGCTGGACCCCCTTGCCCTGTGGCTAGCATTCTCAACTACCTGTGGTTCCTCTCTCAACTGGGCCTTCGATCAGCAACCCTCAACGTGCACCTGGCAGCTATCTCTGCATATTGGACATGGGCTGGTATGCCAATGATGGCACAGGAGAAGGTGGTAGGGCACTTCTTTAAGGGCCTTGACCACATTTCCCTTCCGGTGCGTGAATCACCACCATCTTGGGACTTGTTGCTGGTGTTGGTGATGCTCATGGGCAAGCCATTTGAACTGATGCACAGGTGTGAGATGTCACACCTGTCGTGGAAGACCGCATTCTTGGTGGCCATCATATCCGCCAGAAGGATCGGTGAGCTCTAGGCGCTCTTGGTGGAGTCTCCTTACCTGGTCTTCTACAGGGATAATGTTGTCTTTCGTCTCAACCCAAAGTTCCTTCTGAAGCTTGTCTTGGAGTTTCACCTTAACCTGGTGATCAGCCTCCCGGTGTACTTCACCAACTACACCTCGGAGGCCGAGCACAGGCTCCATACTCTGGACCTGTGGCGAGCGCTTGCCTACTATAAGGAGTGCATGGCTGGAGTTTGGGGAGAGGTTCACCAGCTGTTTGTCACAAACTGCACCTGGCAGACTGGCAGCTAAGCGGATGATTGGCAGGTGGATTGTCTCCTGCATCCACCTCTGCTATAGGTTGGCTGGTAGGGAGCCTCCCATAGGGCATAGGGCTCATTCCTCCAGACATACTACTGCGTCTGTGGCTGCTTCCAGGGATGTCCCTATCCAGGAAATCTGCAGGGCTGCTACCTGGAGGTCAGCACATGCCTTCATCTCCTTTTACCACATCAACCTTGAGTCACGCTGGGATGCTGGTTTTGGGTCCTCGGTTCTCCAATCTGTGTTCCCTAAATAGGAGTGTGCGCCTTGCCCCCTCCTCTTGGAGAACTACTAGGAGTCTGCCAGAAGTGTGGTTAGTACACCATATCCACGCCCCTAGAAAAACAAGTTACTCACCTGTGACTGTAGTTCTAAGAGTGGTATATGGTGTACATCCACACAACCTAGCCAACCTCCCCTGGCAAGTGGCACACTGGTCTGGCTTCCAGCAGGTCAGATCTGATGTCACAGGGCGCTACAGAGGAGGATACCACTCAGGTGGATGGGAGGAGCCAGCTTGAAGACCTTCTGGCCTGATATAAAGGGGAAAGGAATCCTGCCAGAAGTGTGACTGTACACCATATACCACTCCTAGAAGTACAGTTACAGGTGAGTAACTTGTTTTTTCCCCACTCTGTAATGTGTTTAGAAACAGTGAAAGGTGAGGGACTGAAAGCACTAGTGACTGTAGCCCTTTGCTTAGGGTCAAGTTTGGTGTGGGACAGGTACAGTGTAGGGTTCTCACACTGTAATGTATTTAGTGCCGGTGAAAGGTGAAGGACTTGGAAGCACTAGAGTCTGAAGCTCTCTGTTCATTCCAAGGGCCAGGTAAAGTGTGGGTACATACAGTGAAGGCTTTCCCACACTGTGAAGTATTTAGTGCCAGGAAAAGGTGAGGGACTGACAGCACTGGAAACTTAAAGCTCTCTTGTTTACCCACTGGAACAGGTACAGTGGGGGATAGGTATATTGCAGGCTTCCCCACACTGTGATGTATTTAGTGCTGGTAAAATGGAAGGAACTGGAAGTTCTGGAAACTGACACCCTCTGTTTATTCACAAGGCCAGGTACAGTGTTGGGTAGGTACAATGCTGGTTTCTGCACACTACAATATTTAGTACTGCTAGAAGGTGAGTGACTGGCAGCACTATAGACAGAAGTCCTCTATTTATCCACAGGGCTAGGTACAGAGTGGGCAGGTACAGTACAGGCTTTCACGCACTGTTATGTGTCTAGTGCTGGAGAAAGATGAGGGAGTGGCAGCACTGGAGACTGAAGCCCTGTATTTATCCAGAAGGACAAGGTTAGGTATTCTGTTGTGTAGGTACAGCACAGGCTCCCATACAGTGTGATGTGTTTAGTGGTGGTGAAAGGGATGGAATGACAGCACTGGAGACAGAAGCCCTCTTGTTTATGGAAACGGACAGTATCGACAAAAAAAAGATAATTCGTTCATCACGTCTACACTCACAGGGCCAGTACAAGCGTCTCGCATGGTGTTGTTTTTAGTGCTACTTCAAGGTGAAGGAATGACACTACTGGAGACTGAAGCCCTCTGTTTATCCAAAAGGACGGGATTAGGTACCTTGTTTTGCAGATACATTGCAGGCTTCCGCACAGTGTGATATATTAAAGGGGCACTGTCAGCTTTGCCCCTTCATTTTGTGCCCAGTGTGAAAAGTGTGCCTCCTGGCACACACCTAGCACACATGTACTGCAAAATGCCCCTATGTATGTAAAAGTTAAGCTTTTGTACCTTAAACTGTAATTTTGCCCGAAATACTGTTTTCTTCGGGCTAAACAGAATTCAGCCGCGTCCCAGAAGGACATCCAGGTCAGGAATGCGGGTCATTCCCGAGCGCGGTCACGAAGTACCATTTTTTCTCAAGGCAGCTGTAAAAACATGTTATACTTGTCCCGGCTGTTATAAACAAATGCTGCTGGTATCTCAAACATGAAACCGAGCACTGCTAGGAGTACAACATCAATTTTTAGAATGGAGCTGGGATCTCGAGCATGCGCACAAACGACATGCTCCTGCACGTGCGCGGGATCTTTCTTTATGCCTTTCGAGTGCATGTACGGGATTTTAGCTCCATTCTAAAAGTTTCAATTGTACTCCTCACAGTGCTCGATTCAATGATTGAGATACCAACAGCATTTGTTTTTAACAACCGGGACAAGAATAACATGTTTTTGCAGGTGCCTTGTGCAAGAATTGTAGTTCGGGACCATGCTCGTGGCTAACCAGCATTCCCAACCTGGATGTGCTTCTGGGACACTGCTGAATTCCGATCAGCCCGAGGGGAACAGTATTTCGGGCAAAATTACAGTTCAAGGTAATAAAGCCTAACTTTTATACACATAGGGGCATTTTGCAGTACATGTGTGCCAGAAGATGCACTTCACATTGGCAAAACTATGTGCTGGCAGTGCCTGCTATGCCAGTGAAAGCTGAGGGACCGACAGCACTGGATGCAAGCCCTGTTCGCTCTGAAGGACAAGTACAGTGTGGGCAGGTACAGTGCAGGCATCCCCACACTGATAGATTTTGAGTGATTGACAGCACTGGAGATCGAAGTCCTTGGTTTATCTAATGAGCTAGGTACTGTATTGGCAGGTACCATGAAGGCCTCCCCACACTGTAATGTATTTAGTGCTGGTGAAAGGTGAGGGACTGGTAACATTAGAGACCGAAGTCTTCTATTTTTTCACAGGGCTAGTTACAGTAGGTGCGTTGCAGGCTTCCCTATGCTGTAATATATTTAGTGCTGGTGAAAAAGGTGAGGGACTTGCAGTACTGGACACTGAAGCCCTCTGTTTATTCACAGGGACTGAGAAAGATGAGAGTGAGGAGAGAACAGAGCAGCTAGCCTGCACCAGGCAAGGTAATTTATTTCTTTAATACTTAAAGTGGCAGTGTGAGTGAGTAGGAAGATGCAAGTGCTTTTGAGTCAGTGTTGTTTGGAGCTGTTATCTTGTGGGTTGAGTGGTTATTTACAACTTGTGAAACAGGTGTCTGATTAGGGAGGAGCTGCAGCAGGCTTAAAGCCAGTTTGCATGGTTGCAATTGCCTTGTAGCAGACGGCTGCTCAGGTTGCTGCTGTGCAAATGTGGGTATGTGAACACTTACCTGATCGTGGTAAGCTGTTCTCTCTCTTTTTCCCAAACCGCTGCTCAGTTGGGGATGCATTTTGGAGTGAGCGGTGTAAGTAGCCATGTGGACAGGCTGCACTGCTCACTACGGCACACAGACCATAGTCACTGCATCCTCCCACCCTCACGGCCCCTTTCCAGCATGGTTTGCATTGGCGCTGAGAGGGGCCCTGTAAACTTTATGCAGGATTGAGGTGTGAGGTTGGAGCAGCACAGGAGCTGTCTAAGAATCACCATGGAGGAGCTGTGCAGACATGGCTTTAGAGGAGATAGATTTAAGCCTCATACTTGCAAGCATCCTTGGCTGCAGTACTATTACACAGAAGGCTGGAAAATGGAGCTAAAGCAGCTCACATGAGACTTTTGTGACTGCCTGAGCAAGTGGAGGGGAAGAAACATAGAATTTGACGTAAGATAAGGACCGCGTGGCCCACCTAGTCTGCCCATTTTCCCTACCTGTTACATATATGGCAGATCCTAAATGATCTACAGCATACCTTCTCTTTCCTGTCGCTAGAGTTCCTTTATGTTTATCCCATGGAACTTCCTCCAGACATGGTTACTGGAGGTGCTGCAATCAGATTTACAAATAACGGTGAATAAGGCCTACCACATCACTCCTTGGGGTCCCTGGATTACCACAACAACAGGATTACGGACAGTGCTAGCAGTTCTCGGATCAGTGGCCTGAAGGAACCTTGTGTTAAAGATGGCAAAGAACTGGTGCAGATAGACTGCCAGGAGGCAGTCATTCATATTTCCCCTGTCCTAAGCTATGTGACCCACCAGCGGTGCTGGAGCTTCAGTGATGTCAAGAACAAGCTGAGACAATTGGGAGTATACCATTTAATGGGAAACAAAAACCCAGGGGAAGAGTACACAGTGGGGGAG
The DNA here is from genome assembly GCA_016271365.2 of Neoceratodus forsteri. Classification (NCBI taxonomy): domain Eukaryota; kingdom Metazoa; phylum Chordata; order Ceratodontiformes; family Ceratodontidae; genus Neoceratodus; species Neoceratodus forsteri. The sequence goes on from CM057457.1 coordinate 249,118,949, forward strand.
AGGTACTAACAACAACAAAAATGGAAACAGACTTGGGGTAGTCATATCAGACAACCTAAAGGTAGGCAAGCAATGTGAGAAGGCAGTAGAGAGGGCGGGGGGGATACTGGGGATGCATAGGGAAAAGCATCAACAATAGAAAACAGGAAGTTGTTATCCCTTTGTACAGATGGTCGGTGAGACACCATCTGGAGTACTGCGTGCAGTTCTGGAGACCCCATCTCCGCAAGGACATAGACAGGATGGAGGCGATCCAGAGGAGGGCAACTAGAATGGGGAGGGTCTGCACCAGAAGTCATACGCAGAGAGACTAATGGAGCTTAATATGTATACCCTCGAGGACAGGAGGGAGAGGGGGACATGATAGAAACTTTCAAGTACCTCAAGGGAATCAGCAGAGTTCAAGAGGGTAGCATCTTTCAGAAAAAGAGATGGGCAAGAACAAGGGGCCACAATTTGAGGATAGAAGGGGGATGGCTCAGGGGCAACATGAGGGAAGTATTTTTTCATGGAGAGGGTGGTGGATGGATGGAACGGCCTTCCCGAGGTGGTAGTGAGGAAATTCAAGAATACATGGGACAGACATAAGGCAGTTCTAGTTGGGGGGGAGGTAGGAGGAAGTAGGCTGTTGCTTAACTAGGATCTGCAGCTTATCAAACAGGTAGTGAAATGGCAAGACTGGATGGGCCAAGCGGTCATTATCTGCCGTCAAAGTCTCTGTTTCTATGTTGATGGCCAGCCTTTCTCAGAGTTATTTACTGGGGCAAAGTATATCAGTACTCAGATTCCAGCGAGGCTGGCAAACTCCAGCCAAAAAATTTAAAAGGAATTCTCCACCAAAAAGGATAAGGACTCTGGGTCAGAGAGCGATGCCAACAGCTAAGGTACTGCAGATCTTCATCAGGGTTATCTCAGTCATCAGGTCACACTGTAGGAACTTCACCATCGGTGAAGGGGAATCCACATGGAAGATTTTCAGCAGTACAACTGGGGCCGCCCACGCTGTTGACGTCACCAACCCTATAAAGGTGTGAGTGGCCCTGCTCCCTCCTCAGTTCTTTTGCGCCGTTAACTCGCTTACGTGGGTCTCCACGGAAACTCTGACACAGTATTCGTGCCATTTTTCACCTGTGGCTTTTTCTTCTTTATTTTCCTGAATCTTTTTTGTTACAGAGATTCTTCTAACTTGTTTACGTTGAGAGTTAATCTTTCAACTTCTCTCTTCTGTCGCTGCCGCTGCGGAAAGAAGATTGCCTCCACAGACGAACATTCTCTTTGTGTCTGCTATTTTAGGCCTGATCACGAAGTTTCTGACTGTGAGCTCTGACAGAGGTTTAGCCAAACAACCCTCAGACGACGCCAGGAAGGCTCTTAAAAATTTCCTGATGGATCAACAGGTAGCCAGTTCCAGACAGGGGTCCACCGGGGCCCCAGCCTCTCAGTCACCAACCGGGTTGTGGAGCTCCCAGCCTCCAAGACCCAAGACAAATCTTCGGGGAAAAGTCATAAAAAGGACCAAGATTGCTATCACTCCCCCTGGCGACGGTCTCATTCCCTGACTACCTCTTCTCCTTCATCTGGGGGATCCTCGTCGGCTGCAGCTGCACCAACATGGAAAACAGCTGTCCTGGTCTCTGTGCCCACCAGACACATACAGACAGGTCCTCCACCCGATTCTCAGGGAGGCCAGCCGTTGACTTCCGGTCGTTGGCCCCTTCTTTGTTGATGACAGGCTTGCTGTTGATGACTCTCTCCTGTTGAAGCCTGCCCCTTCTCTCTCCAAGGCTACAGGCTCTTCGGGTTCTCAGGACCCAGCAGGCGGGTCGTCGACACCTTTGCGGTCAAACCCTCCTCCGTCGACTTGAATGAAATTCTGCTTAAATTCAGTAATGTGCTGGTAGAGCAGCTGGGTGTCTTTAGGCCCCCCTCACTGATGCCATTGACTGCAGCTTCGTCTTCAAAACCTACTCGGCCACGGGAAGCTTTCCTTGAGTTGTCATCAGCCCATCTGACGCCAGACCTAGAAGGTGAAGAGGTCAACGTCGAGGAGGAGTACCACCCTGACCTCATTCTTCCTGAAGATGAGGTGGAAGAAGAGGAATAGATCCTGCTCTCTGACAGATCTGCCGCCTTCTCTGTCAGTGAGGACTCGATGAAGCATACTCCTAGGTCTCCACCTGAGGATCCCACATTTTTTTAATGTGATGAAGCAGCTGTCCTTAGGCATGGACTTCCATGCTGAGGAAGGGGATACCACCAGAAAGGAGCAGGTGGACTTCTGGGATATCCCTGAATCTGCCCCCAAAATCATTCCTCCAATCCTTACTGCTCTGAGGAATGTAGCCATGGCAGCCTGGCACAGACCAGACATGGTGCCAGCTATGCCTCACATGGCTGATAAACTTTATCATGCCCCCCAATGAGTGCCCTGCTATGCTGCTGAGCACGAGACAGACTCAATGGACATCCAGGCAGCTCATGACAGGTCTAAGGCACCTAAGCCTTCCCTTCCCCCCAGATAAAGAGTCTCACAGAATCAATCTTTGGGGAAAGAGGGTGTATGCTTCCTCCACTCTGGGTCTGAAGATTGCAAACTACCTGTCTGACATGGTGAAGTACCAAAAATGTCAGTTGAAAAAAGGGCAGGGCCGTGGCACAAACCCTTCAAGATGGCACACAAAAGCAAGAGCTGCCTCAGTAACTCCAAGCTGCTGAGGATGTTAGTAAGCACCTGCTCAGGGCCCTCTGTGATATGGCTAATACCATTGCCAGGGTGGCTGCCACGGGCATATGCCTACGCAGGCATTTCTGGCTAAGAGTATCCAGGTCCACCTCTGATGTTCAGCAGAAAGTGCTCAGTACCCTCTTTAATGGCACTAAGATGTTTGAACCTGATGTCCAGGATATTATTAATGATCTGCAAGCCTTGGGCAGGGCCCTCAAGTCTGTCCACTCCCTCTACCATCCAAACCAACTGAGAGGAAGAGGACACCGTCCCTTTTGCAGAGCGCCCAATAGGCCCAGTACAGGCCCCCATCCCTAGGGGAAATGTAGAGCTCCCACTGCCTTCCCTGCGGCCAAGCATCCCAGAAATGATGGACCAGTCCAAACGGCTGTCACCACCTTCACTTGACTCCTTGCTGGGCCCACCTCTTCTTGTCTTGGACCAGGAGGCGGTGGTTGTAGGCCAGTTCTCCCCCCCCATCTAAATCAGTGGAGAACCATAACCTGAGATGCATGGATTCTGCAAATCATAGAGCAGGGGCACACCCTGGAGCTCATCAAGCGACCTCCAGAAACCCCTTTTCTACCCTCTAGTTATCCTCCAATTCATTTGCCAGTTCTCCGGGAGGAGGTGCAGTCCCTTCTACACAAGCAGGCCATCAAACCAGTTCCCAGTTGCCAGAGAAACAAGGGATTCTAATTAGGTTTTTCCTGGTACCCAAAAAGCGTTGGGATTTGAGGCCCATTCTGGACCTAAAGAACCTCAATCTGTGCATCCAATACAAAAAGTTCTGGATGGTAACTTTGCCAGGCCTGATGCCTCTCCTCAAAACAGAGGATTGGCTCTATTCACTGGATATGCAGGATGCATACCTGCACATATTGGTCTTTCCTCCACACAGGAAGTTTCTCCGTTTTGCCTTTCAGGGTGAGCATTATCAGTTAAAGGTGCTGCCCTTTGGCTTTTCCTCTGCGCTGAGAGTCTTTACCAAGTGCTTAGCAGTGGTAGCAGTTGCTCTCAGAAGGGAGGGACTGTATGTTTGCCCTTATCTGGACAACTGGCTCCTAAAGGCCCTGTCCAGGGAACAGCTTTGGCTGCCTCTGGAGCGAACTCGCCAGCTCTTCCACTCTCTGGGCATCATGGTCAGTCTGCCCAAGTCGGTTCTGGTACCGTTCCAAAGTCTGCAGTATATAGGGGCATTTCTGGACTTGGCACTGGGGAAGGCCTTCCTGCCCCAAAACAGAGCAGAGTGCCTTCTAGCTCAAGCTCAGGAAGTTGCTCAAAGTTACTACATTCCTGCCAGGGTGTACCTCAGAATGCTGGGCCTAATGGCAACTGCCATACCCACTGTCCCACTGGCCAGACTCCATATGTGCATTCTCCAGTGGACCCTCCAGGTACAGTGGGACCAGTGCACAGATGAGTTGGATTGCCCAGCCATGGTCTCTTCCCTAGTCCACAGGGTACTGCAGAGGAGGATGATGGACCCCTTGAATTTACTTCAAGGTGTCCCATTCCAGATCTCCCTCCCCACAGCAGTTCCTAACTACAGATGCCTTGGGTGTGGGCTGGGGAGCACACCTGGGTACCTTCTAGACCCGGGGCTCTTGGTCCCAGTTGGAAACCTCCTTGCATATCAATATCCTGGAGATGAGGGCGGTTCTCTACGCCATGCTGGCTTTTCAGGAACACCTTACTCTGGGTCAGCTGCTGGTGCAGTCTGACAATCTTGAGTGTGGTATATTACATCAGCGGGGCTCATTCTTACCCCCACTGCAGGGAGGCCATGAGAGTGTGGTACTGGGCACTGGATCACATTCTGACATTCTCAGCAGTCTACATGCCAGGCCTGTTAAACACTCTGGCGGACAGTCTCAGATGGCCTCAGTCCAGCATGCACGAATGGGAGCTTCTGTTATCCATTGCAGAAGACTTGTTCAATGGATGGGGTCACCCAGAGTTTGATCTTCTTGCGTCTCCACTCAGCGCAAAACTGCCCAATTTCTGCTCGCTAAATCCAGAGCCTGGAGTTTTCTGGTGAGGTGTGTGGTCCCTTTCCTGGAGCGGGAGGTCCTTTATACATTCCCCTCTAATTCAGAGGGTGCTTATCAAACTGCAGATGGAGGGGGGCCATCATGATTCTGGTAGCCCCATTCTGGCCTCTGCAGACATGGTTCCCCCACTTCAGCAGCTGACAGAGGAGCCTCCAGTCCCTCTGCCTCTCTGCAGGAACTTGCTGACCCAGGCTCAGGGGACCCTGGTCCATCCCAACTGCAGGTCCTTCCATCTGCATGCTTGGCTCCTGAGGACATAGTTTCAGGTTCGGGGTCTCGAACGGAGTGGTGGATGTCCATGTGGCTGCCTGGAAGCCTTCCACTCGAGACACTTATGCCATGAAGTGGAAGAGGTGTGCCATCTGGGCTGCCAGACATAGTTTGGATCCTTTCACCTGCCTGGAGAACCACCTCCCGGACTACCTGATCTCTGTCTGACTTGGGTCTCCAGTACTTCTTCCTCAAAGTACACCTTTTTGCTATATATGCATTTTATGAGCCTGTGTGTGACCTCATGATTGCTCAGCTGGATGTCTCCCATACCATTCTCAGGGGCATCCTGCCTCTGAAACCCCCAATTCAGGGCAATATTAGTGGTAGTGGCCAACAAGACAATAACTAAAAAATAGCTACAGAGATATCCCCCCACAATTGACTGACTTGGTCTCTTTAGTACAACAGATTCAGACAATGGAAAGAACCACATATGCAGTCCAACACAAACTGGCACATTACACTAATAGGTGGATAAGATGGGATCTTTATCAGAGTGAACTCCCTCTCATCAGCCATTAACCTTTTTTCCCCACTAGGGTGTGTGTGCCCCCATGTTAAGAGTGGGGTGGAGGGCCGTCGACATGTAATATAATGGAACATATTAAGAAACTTCCAAAATCTTGTCTAATAATAACTTCAGGACCAGTGTCCTCTTCTGTCCTGACTCCAGATACTTAGGCTTCTTTAATAGTGGACTTGTTATAATTGCAGTTTCATAAGTTTTCTGAAACTCAGTCAACCAAACATATGCACTTTATTTAAGGCTTTTATTGTTAATATACAAGTTTGTTTGAGTAGTAAATATTTTTGTAATGGAATCTTTGTCATGTTAGAATAGTTAATGTAAGTACATTATCTTGATTGTCTTGCTGTCATGTAAGACGAGCTGAAATGTACTTGAACAATTTGAATAAACAAGTATAAAAACAAAACAAAACAAAAAAGAAACCACCAATCTGTTCTCCTGTCCTAGCTTGGGACTTGAATTTTATTTTGAAGAAGCTGACCCTGTCTCCTTTTGAGCCAATTGCACCTTGTGACTTTCACTTTCTCTCTTGGAAGGTGTTATTTTTAGTTGCCATTGTCACGAACACACTCCTGAGGACCAGGTCCACTGAGCTTATAATGCCCACCCCTGAGTGCAGTCCGTGACGGGGGAACAGGAATACCCTGCTCGTGTCGTCCTATAATGCTGCGTTCACAACTGAACACTCGCCACCAGGTCCCAGGGCTTCCTTTCAAATCTGGGTAAGGGTAAAATACAGTCTCAAGTCTGTAGCCAGGATAGGATGCTCCTTGGTTACTGTAAAGGGGGGGGGGACCCAGGCATTACAACCTCTTCAGGGCTGGCCTTTTGTAACCCTGATTAGTGTCTTCTCCCAATGGGGGTGCAGTGGCCTAGTTCTCCCTTACAGACTCCTCTCAAGACCTGTGTATCTCTCCTACTTTTGGCACCCAGATTTCCCTTTCCTGATCCTAGTGTTGGTAGTGAATGGTAGCACTTTAGTAATTAAACAGGCTGGTCTCAGAATTGCATAAACCTCCCACCTTTGCACATACAACATCACTCACAGGCAGCTTTAAAAGCAAAGTGCTTTACTAAATTACTTAAATAATTATCATATAAAAGATTCAGAAATTTGGTTACAAGATAAAACAAAAGTTGGAAAATATATGTAACCACCCAGTTCCCTGGGGTTACTAGAATCCTATCAGTATTAGTGTTAGGAAGGTAGCAGGCAGCTGATAGGGAGCTCATTTGGGGCTTATTACACAATGACATCAGTTTACTCAGCCTGAGAGAAGAATGATTGAGTCATTCAGAACTCTTGCAGCAGCATAATCCTTTTGTGTGTATAGCTGCTCTGGGGAGCTTAGAATGTTCAGTTAGAGTTAGAGTCTGTAGTGAGTTGTTGCTGAGTGGAGGTGAGAGTGGCAGAAGGTCTGCCAGTTGGGCTCTGAGTTTAGGGCCCAGCACTTCTTACCCTAGTGTGGACTACAATTTCCAGCTTCCAGTGGTGGAGACCTTTCTATAGCAGGATTTCCTGATTTCTGATTCCAGTGAAGTGGAAGGAACTGCTTGTTCTCAGTGGGTTCAAGGGGCAAATCCCCTGAAGATCCTTTGTGTGTTTTCAGCTGCCTTGGAAAGGAACTGTTGAGAGACTGTTTTGACCTGCTATCCAGGAGAAATGCCTTTTGTTGTTTCAGGCCCAGTGGATGGGACAACAGTTCGTGAGTACTGTTTTAAGGAGACAAGTTCTCCACATATTTAGGGGAATTGTATTCTGGGGTGTGTGTGCCCATAGAGATGGCTAGAACGCACCTGTCAGTGCCCGTAGTTCACCCAGGAGAGTGCATTTTGTTTTGTGATCACCCCAGTGAGTGATGGAAATGGAAGATGTGGGACCTCTAGCATTTCAGTGGGGAATGGGGGTTTCAATGGTGTAACCCTGAAGAATGGCAGAGACTGTTGGTTGGGGTGAAGGGTGGGAGGAACACCATCTGAAAGCTTACAAAGCAGGGCTTACTGGTTCATAAAGGGCACCAGTTTTACCTGAGCAAAGGCCAGTGCTGCAGGTTTAGGTGTGGCTGAGTCTCACATAAATGCGCCTATAAACGAAGAAGAGTTCTGAGTGTGTGGCTTAGTTTCACAATATGTGCACTCATGGGAGAAAAATTTTCGGGTGCGTGGCCAGGTGTCCACTAAATGCATCATTGGGAAATGGGAAGAAGATGTTCTGTTGTGTGTTCATGAATTGTACGGCATGCAAGGAGAGTTTGTGAAATGTACTTTTCTAACCCCAATAATGCTCAGATATGCTGCACTTTATGCAGTATAGCCTGAGGGGTAGGACTCCCCAGAGAGATGGAACACATGCAAATGATGGAACACTTTGCACGTGAGCATCTTTCAAACATTGCCTCTACTAACTGCCTGTGTTCTAACCTCTTCAGATTTTTCTCTCCGCCTGAAAAGTCTGGTTGCTCAGAGTCCCATTCGTCCACTTTCTCCTGTGTGAAGAAAACATCAAATACTGACCATAAGTATCTACTAGTTGTTTTGTTTAGTTAATCTTTATTATGTTAAATTTATATTTTTTCTCGGTTCAGAATAACAGTGGGGGAACCGGATAGTTTTATTTGAAATCGGGGTTCTCTGACTAAAGAACCACCTTTATTTGTCTTAAAAAAGTTAAATGTATTCACTTTTGTAACCGATAATTCTCGGTTACTGGACCGCTAATCCGGTTCCGTTTTAGCAAACGGTCCGGTTCACGTTCCTCTTCGGTTCCTGAACCGATTTGGGGAGTGGGGGGTTAGCGGTTGCTAATTTTGAATTCTGTCAGAAAACTCAAAAGAAAACCGGTGAGCCTGGTTTCAAAAACTGTACTCAGTGTGGAGAGGTGTTTGCAAAGGTAGACAAACACACACTTTGTGTAGTTTGTCTGGGCTTAGATCATTTAAAAGAGGAATCTGAGGTGTGTAAAACATTCCCTGAAAAGGCCATTGAGAAACGCCTTGAAAGGCTAAAAAAGAAAGTTCCAGGGTGTCCCTCTGGCTCTGGCCAGCTGACACCCCAAGATATTGTAGCTGAACCCACACTTTCTTCTGTTCCTGCCCCTGAGATGGGCACACAGGGAACAAAAAGAGCTATTGAACCTGCTGACTCCCCGGTTCATGCTAGAAAAGGCAAAACATTGAAACACACAGAACCCTCGCCTGTCAAGCCGGTGACTTCTGTGACTGCTCTGCCTGTACCTACGGCGTAAGAGATTGCTCAGGCCTTTAAAATCATTCAGTCCTTGCAGGCAGTAGTCCCTCCTCAACAGCCTTCTGCCCCCCTGGATCCCCAGGTTGGCAGTAATGTGCAACCTCTCCCCAAGAAGGAGGAGATACTTTTGATGATGATGAGGTGGAGGGACCAGTAGAACCAGAAGTGTCCCCCGAACAGGACTTTGGTTCTCCTCCAAGGGTGTCTGAGGATTTTTCATCCCACTTCACTTTTGTCAGGAGGATGGCAGATGCCCTTGACATCTCCACCACTGAACAAATCGAAGATGAGGAGGAGGTAGAGTATTTAGAGATAATGGGGTTAACACCCACAAAGGCTCTCCTCCTCCCTGTCTATAAATTCTTTAAAAAAGGATGCACTAAAGATTTTACAGGCACCAAATTCCACCCCTCCTATAGACAGGAGAATGGACAAGAAGTACCAGCTGGAAAGGGAGGGAGCTGATTTTCTCTTCTCCCACCCTGACCACCAAGGTGTCATGCAGCAGGATGCCTGTGACAAGGCTAGGGTCCCTCTATCCTCACATCCTCTGGACAAGGATTCTAGGAAAATAGAGAGTATGGCCAAAAAAGGGTACCTGTCAGCCTCTCTGGCTATGCGTCAGGCTACCTGCCAGGCATATGCTGCCCAGTACCCAAAAATCCCTGTGGCAGTCAGTCCTGGCCATGTCTCAGAAAGCTCCCTCACTTTTGTCAAGTGACCTGACTGAAACTGCCAGGTTTGGGCTAGAGGCAGCTAAGTACCAGTTCCAAATGACTGCTGACACTAATGATACTGCAGCCAGATGGATGACAAACACAGTGGCACAGAGGAGGTTTGGTTTGCTTGGCTTAGGGCCACAAACCTTACTCAGGATACACAATCAAAGGCTTTGGATTTTCCCCTAGAGGGAAACTCTCTCTTTGTGGAGTCCACTGTGGCATACATGAAGAAGGTGGATGAATATAAGGCCACTTACAGAAGCAACTCTGCTAAGGAGAGAACTTCTCCATCCACCAGACCTTATGGAAGTGGAGACTGGGGCATGTCCTTTTACACTAAGCCCTTCTTCCAACCAGTGGCATTACCCCAGTACCAGCAGTACCTGCAGCAGGGTTACTCCAGGGGCAGGGGCAGAAGGGGGCTGAGGTAAGGGTCTCATACCCAGCCTCAGTCACAAACCAAACAGACCCCCTGAAACACAGGCTGCCTCCTCCCTACCTGTCGGAGGCAGACTTCCCCACTTTCTCCAAACTTGGCTGAAAATCACCACAGACAAGTGGGTGTTGCAGGTGGTGGGGCAGGGTCTGTCTCTGGAATTCAAGTCCTTTCCTCGTCAAAAATCCAGAGTTTTCAGCTCTCCCTCCCTAGCAGAAAAGGTGCTCCTGGAGACAGAGGTTCTGAACCTGTTACAGTTAAAAGCAGTGGAACCGGTTCAAAATCTCACAGGGGAAAGGGCTTCTATTCCAGATACTTCCTGACCACAAAGAAAAGTGGGGAGTGGCGGCCTATACTGGATCTGAGAGCCCTAAACAAGTTCTTAAAAAAACCAAGGTTCAGGATGGTAACCTTGCTCTGATTCTGCCAACACTGCAAAAAGAAGACTGGTTGGCATCACTGGACTTGAAAGATGTATATTTTCACATCCCCATAAAAGGGTCTCACAGAAAATATCTCAGATTCAGACTCCCTTCAGGTCACTACCGGTTTTCAACCCTGCCTTTTGGCCTTTCTTCGACCACAAGGGTATTCACAAAGTGCCTGGCAGCTGTAGTGGCACATCTTCGCAGACAGGGAATATCTGTTTTCCCTTACCTAGACGACTGGTTGGTTGTGGGAAACTCCCCCCTGCAGGTGCAGCAAGATTTGAAAATCACTCAGGACCTCCTGGAGTCCCTGGGATTCCTGATCAATCACAAAAAGTCAGTTTTCGTTCCTACACACGTGGCAGTTCATAGGCGCAGAAATCAACACCCTACAGGCCAGGGCATATCTGCCTCTGGAAAGGGTAAAAAATATTCAGCTAATAGCAAATTCTTTCAAGCTGCACAACTTAAAAACTGCAAGACAGTTTCTCCAGTTACTAGGCCACATGGCAGCTTTCACATGCACAGTGCTGGGTGCCAGATTCCACATGAGAGACGCTCAGTTTCATCTCGGGTCTCACTGGTGTCAAAGAAAAAATTCCTTCTCAAAGCTTATCCCAGTAACAAAGTCACTGCTTTAGGCCCTCTTGTGGTGGAAGGAGGAATCCAACTTAAGACAAGGAGTTCCTTTTCAGAAAGAGAATCCTTCAGTGGTTCTCACAACAGATGCATCCCTCTTGGGCTGGGGCGCCCATATAGGGGATCACACAACCCAGGACACTTGGTCAGCCACAGAGTCCCTTCAGCACATAAATCTGTTGGAACACAGTGCAGTTTTGCTGGCTCTAAAAACGTTTTCTCACCTAGTCCAGGGCAGGGTGGTACAGGTCAGAACAGACAATACCACCACAATGTATTACATAAACGAGCAGGGAGGCACAAGGTCAGGCCTCTTCTGCATGGAAGCCATAAAGATTCGGACTGTGGTCTACTCACTGAAAGTGTCTCTGCAGGCAATTCACTTGCCAGGGAAGGACAATACCCTGGCAGATGCATTGAGTCAAATAAATCAGGCCCATTACGAATGGACCCTAAACAAACAGGTGGCACAGGTTATTTTCAGAAGGTGGGGCACTCCAGAGATAGACTTATTCGCATCCCACCAGAACCAGCACCTGCCACAGTATTGTTGCAGACCATCAGATCAGGGAACTCTTCCTCTGGATTGGTCAGGGAGGTTCATCTATGCTTTCCCTCTGATTTACAGAGTGCTGGTCAAGCTCGGATTGCATACAGCATCACTGATCTTGGTAGCTCTAGACTGGCACAGGCAGCTATGGTATTCTCTTCTGCTCTCAATGTCTGTTGCAAATCCAGTACATCTCCCTCGGAGGCACAACCTTTTGACCTCCAACCAGGGAACTCTGCTGTACCGGAATCTCAAGTCCCTCAATCTCCAAGATTGGCTGTTGAGGACTTAGAATATGCTGACTTAAAACTTTCTGAACCTGTCGTAAGTCTTCTAAGAAGTTACAGAAAGCCTTCTACTACAAAGAACTGTTCTTCCAAATGGAAGAGTGTCTCTATCTGGTGTTCGGGCAAAACTCGGGTACCAGCCCAGTCTGGCTTGTCAGAGGTATTGGATTATCTTCCCCCATTTACACACTCTGGGTCTACAACCCAGTTCTTTGAGGGTTCACCTTGTAGCAGTGTCTGCTTATCTTTCTGCTGGGGAAAAGGTAACATTGGCTTCTAACCTTATTTTTAAAAGGTTCTTTAAGGGCCTGGATCATTTGCACCCCCCCCCCCTCACAAACCACCAGTGCCAGTTTGGGACCCGAATGTGTATGTATAGCCAAGCTGCTGTCTGCTGTGTTTGAGCCCATGGCCACAGCTCATCTGAAATATGTCACTTGGAAAACAGTTTTCCTAGTGGCAATGACTTCTGCAAGAAGAATCAGTGATCTCCAGGCTCTCTGTATTGATCAGGACTATATATCCTTTCATAGGGATAATGTAGTCCTCAGAACAAACAAGACATTTCTCCCCTAAGTGGTCTCTGATTTCCACTTAAATCAATCTATCACTCTTCCTGTCTTTTTCACTGAGCGTACCACTTCTGGTGAAAGGAGACTGCACAGTTTGGATGTAAAAAGGGCCCTTAGTTATTACGTGACAGCCACTAAGGACCTTAGACAGGATAGAAAGCAGTTGTTTCTCGCCTATGGGGATGTGGGAAAAGGTAATCCAGCCTCAAAAAGATCAGTTTCTTGTTGGATAGTCCAGTGTATCCAATTCTGTTACACTAATGCTGGTAGAGAGCCCCCATCAGAATTGAGGGCTCATTCTACAAGAGGGACAGTTGCTACTTTAGCAGCTGCCAGGGATGTCTTATTACTGGATATCTGTAAAGCAGCTAACTAGAAAACAGTGCACACCTTTACAAAATACTACAACCTGGATATTTTATCCAGGAGTGATGCTAGGTTTGGCACAGCAGTCCTGCAAAGTCTGTTTCCAAAATAGAGTCCTGTGTACACCTCCAGGGGTACTGCTGGTAATCTGCATAAAGTTATGAATATACTGAGCATTACTGGGGTTAGAAGAAAAAATTACTTACCATAGTAATTGTGTTTCTTCCCAGTGATGCTCAGATATTCATAACTTCCCTCCCTACCTCCCCTTCCAGAACTTCAGCCTTTGCACTGCACATGCCGGTGCCACCATGTCATTATACACCCTTTTAGTGAAATTTCTCCTCTGTACCTGTATTAGTTAGGTGAACAGAGTTCATTGTGTTTATCTTTTTAGTATTTTTCTGGCATGTTGTTCTAACCTTACTTATTTGTTTGTTCCTCCAGTTGGAGGCCTATTTTTAGTAAATCCATATTGTTGGGTGACCCCAATTTTAATGATAACTTTTAGTATTGCATTATCCTGGGCCTATTTTTTCAGGCTCCTTTATAAAATCTGAAGAGGTTAGAACACAGGCAGTTAGTAGAGGCAGTGTTTGAAAGATGCTCACGTGCAAAGTGTTCCATCATTTGCATGTGTTCCATCTCTCTGGGCAGTCCAACCCCTCAGGCTTACTGCATAAAGTTATGAATATCTGAGGATCACGGGAAGAAACACAGTTACTATGGTAAGTACTTTTTATCGTCCTGCCTTGACCGACCCATGGGGTCCACTACTGCTTTAGATTTCCATTCTGTTAAAAAAAGCCATACTGCACAATCCCAGTTCTGTTCTGGACATTCTGATTATTGCTTCTGGTTGTTGGATTTACTGGGACCCCCTCAGCAGTTTAGATCTAGCATATGCCTTGCAGCCTCCACCCTGGGCTTGGGTTGTAATTTTTACACAGGTTCATGTGTTTTGTTTTGTTCTTGTACTCCCACCCCTCTCTTCCTCTAGAAAATGTACCTGGTATACATCCTAACGCCAAGGGTGGTACCAACCTTTGTAAAGTAAATGGCATGCCAGTATGTGGGTACCAGTGTACAGATTTTAATGGGGGGTGCTAACTTGTTATAAGTGGCCGGGGGGGTACATATACATAAAACAAACGCACTGTAAACTTAACTGTCTAGTGTTTTACCTGGTTCGTGGATGGTCAAAGTCCAGAAAAATAAATGAGTTTGCAAAGACCCAGTTCTCTCTTGCATTCACTGGTCCTTGGTCTGTCTTGCTCGGTGTATCAGGAAGAGTGTCCCATGAAAAAGTGCGCAATGTGCCCTGATCCGAGGGCTTTAAATATCCTTTGTTCCATGCAGTCTGTAACTCTTTGGTGGCCTTATCTTTTTGGGCCAGCAGGGGTCTCTCTTGCTCTGTCCAAGATTTTTTTTTTGAAATTACTATGTATTCGCCTTCCTGCCTGCCATCCCCGACCCTTCAGGAGCCTCAAGGTAGACATCCCTTTGCCTTCCACCCTGCCCGTATGACCCCCCCCGGAACCCCATAGAGCTTCGGTTTACCCCCCGAGCGAGGATGGGGCAGAGCCCCCATACCCCAACAATCAACTTTCGTCGGTCCAGGGGCCATCAGGCGGGCGAAGGCACATCGAGGGCACGTCTCTGGAGGCTCCATCTTCCTGGCGATGGCAGGTGTTTTTCCGCTTTTTCTCCCAGCCCCTGCAGTGTAGGACCCCTGACGTCAAGGCGCAAGGCACTGACGTCACGCTGTATGTCGGCAGCCCTTCCCCTTAACATTGGGGGCTTGCAGTACTCCGAGCCTCCTCTCGGAGTCAGACAAGTGTTTGGGCTATAGCCTTAACCCTCCCTGGAATAGGCGAGCTGTCGTGGGACGCTCAAGCCTCACTCCCCCCGGCCGGCCCACCAGCGACCCGAGTCCGCTCCCGAACCCGGGTCGCCGGCATGGAGCGAGGTGTGGCGTCCAGCGCCTCAACCCTCAGCGCCACCGGGCCTGTCCAAGATTTTTAAATGAACCATATTATTGATTAGTTAGATTCTGTTACAGTTCCAGTATCCTTTGATCTTCCCTCATCCTTCCTGCCACCTAATAAAATGAAATTATACCAGACAGTTCCTAGAACCTGAAGCACTTTTCATTTGAAGTGTAAGTTTATGATAGTGGGGAGATGGCTTCTCCATCCCTGTCACTTTACGATACCCCTGCCTTTGAAATGTACTTTTCAGCTTCCTGGCAGGTAAGCCTTTCTCAGATCACAGAATGCCAGTTTCCTCTGCATGTAACCCTTTAAAAAAAATGGGCATCTTTTGGCAACCCTTAGTTCTGGCCTGTTTGGAATTTTGAAACATAACCAAGTTCATCTACATGTAACCCTTTTAAAGCATAAAAAAAAATCACAGAAAAAAAAATAACAGCAATATGTCTGCAATTATTATTACCACAGTGGCCAAATCGCCACAGCCATTACTTCTGCTCAGAGAATTTCAGAGCTTCAGGCCTTGTGGTGCGAGGAGCCTTATATGATTTTTCACAAAGACAGGGTGTCTTTGCGCACAAATCCCAAGTTTCTCCCTAAGTTGGTTTCAGAGTTTATGCTCAATCAGTCTATCCACCTTCTTGTTTATTTTCCTGATCGTGCAATCCAGGAGAAGCACTGCTCCATACGTTAGATGAGCACAGAGCCTTAAAATACTACTTGCTTCAGACCAAGGAAAGTCGAAGCAGTTGTTTGTTTCTTTTGCCCCAGGTAGAGAGGGCATTTCAGTTTCTAAGCAATATTTATCCAAATGGTTGGCTAATTGCATAGTGTTTTGCTACAACAAGTACAGTAAAGAATTACCTGTTGCTGTCAAAGCTCATTCCACCAGAGGCATGGCTACCTCTGTGGCCTGTTTGAGGGGTCTCAGCTGCTGACATCTGTGCGGCTGCCACCTGGAGTACCGTCCATACTTTCACCAAGCATTACAGTCTGGACATTGCCTCAAGAGCCCCTAAAAGTTTTGGCAGGGCTATGCTGCAGGGCATCCTGTCTTAAGTTTATGGAGGGCCCTCCTCTCAGACTCTTATCCTCTCCACCAAGTAAGGAAAGCACATAAAATTGTGTTCAGGGTAAGCACTTTTATTCAGTAAAAACAGCAGAAGCGCCTCCCTCAGCTAACATTTTCGTGCCAAACTGAGCACTTTTTGAAGCTGACATGTGCATTAAGAACTGGCATTTAAAAAGTCCCCATTTAAAGGGGACATACACCCCAGATTCTGTCCCCTCCTAAAAAACATCTTAGGTGTGGTTTCTACAGATTTTTTTCAGTTTTTTATCTGTGTTTAATAAATGCCAGTGTTTTTGAATAATATCATTTACTAAACGAGCCTGTGGGCTAACGGTGGTATTATGTGTATTATTTTTAATAGTTAGTTAGCTCAGTGCTTTGTATCACACTAGTGTTTTTTTGTCTGCCTTCTTTGTATTAATATGGAAGTACCTTTTTTAGATGGATGATTATTATACGATATATTTGACGTGTGTATTTTTTATAGGTGTGTTTTTCATATACATGGATATTTATGCATCGTGACCTGGGTTAAAACATGGGTGCATTTATTTAATTGATGTTTCACATGATAGTAATTTGTGGTGATCACCAATATTGCAAAATAGGTGTATGTGCCTTTAAATGGGGTCTTTTAAAATTTTTTTTTTTTTTTTTTTTCACTCCTCTTGCTCCTCGGCCAGCCTCGCCGGACCCCTCAGGATTTTTCCCGTCTGTCCACCATCAGCGACCTCACCCTGCCTCAGATCGCAGCCCCTGGAGGTAGCCCGGTAACCCTTGCCAGGTGGGTCCCCTCGCCTCGAGGAAGGAGGCGCAGTGGGGGTCATCCAGTGCACTGCGGCATCGTCTCCAGGTGTTGCTGAGGTAGGAGATCGCGGGGCCGTGACGGCAGCGGGGAGACTGGAGAGCCGTCATCTGGCTAGCCAGGGAGCCGTTTTTTCTGTTTTTCTCCCTCGGAGAGTGACGTACCTGATGTCAAGGCGAATGCCGACGTCTGTCACTCTCCCAGAAATCTGAGCCCTGACGTTCTGCCATGCTCCCGGCCTCCACCAGGGGCCAGCAGGTGCCCAGCTTACATCCCACCCTCCCCTGGAGGAGGCTGTCTCACGGACGCTCAACCTTCTCCCGGCCATCTCTCCAGCGACCCGAGTCCGTTCCGAACCCGGGTCGCAAGCGGAAATCCAACCGCTGCGCCAACTAGCCGGCAAAATGCCCGTTCTTAGTGCACCTGGCGGCTTTGAAAAAGCGCTCGGTTTGGCGCAGAAATGTTCAGCTGAGGTAGGGAGCTGTCTTAACATTTCTGCTGTTTTTACTGAATAAAAGTGCTTACCCTGAACACAACTTTATGTGCTTTCCTTACTTGGTGGAGACCATAGAAGCTGTGCTGCTTTATGAAATTGAGTGACTGTTTTTGCTTGGCACTGGTCGTGCACTGTTTCAAGCTACCTGTGTGTTTCTACTCTTCCTCCTAGCTTGTCTGTTTGCACCTGGGACTCATTCCTACGGTGTGACCTGATGACTGAAATAACCCCGATGAAGAGAGAACAGTTACGTAAGAACTTACCATAATAGCAGATCTTCGACAGGATCTCAGTCATCAAGTCTGCTTGTTTCCTTCCACCATCCCCCTTTTTGGGGCTCCTGTCTAGGAACTGGCTGTGTAGTGTATCCAGTCTTTCACATAGGTCTGGGCATCTCTCTCTGTCTCTCCTCGGTCCCCCGTGGTTAGGGCTATTCTCACTTTGTCTCCAGGGGAGAGAACTGAGGAGGGACTGGGGCTGCTCTAGGGTTTTAAATCAGCTGAAAAAATTGATTAGCAGTTTGACATGTGAATTTGCTAATCAGTTGTGAAAATGCATAGCACCTGGCACAGAATGAGTAGCCAAATTTATACAAAATATATAGTTTTGTTAATGTTGTCTGCTGTGCCATGGATTCACTCAAAAGAAAGATTAGTAGTATACTGCTACGCATTTGTGGAAATGGTTAGCATTACCCCCTGTTTTGTGTAGTGTTTTGCTATGCTATACCAGCTATTTAATACCCTGCGCTCCGCCTTTATAGGGTTGGTGATGTCAATGGATATTGATGGCGTGGGCAGCCGTAGTTGTACTGCTGAAAATCTTACGTGTGGGTTCCCCTTCACTGACCGTGACTGATGGGGACTTTTTAAATGCCAGTTCTTAATGCATCTGTCAGCTTTGAAAAAGTGCTCAGTCTGGTGCAAAAACGTTCAGCTGAGGGAGGGAGCTGTGTTTTTAACATTTCTGCTGTTTTTATTGAATAAAAGTGCTTATCCTGAACACAACTTTATGTGCTTTCCTTACTTGGTGGAGACCATTGAAGCCGAGCCACTTTGTGAAATTGAATGACTGTTTTGCTTGGCGCTGGTCGTGCACTGTTTTGAGCTACCTGTGTGTTTCTAGTCTCCCAGATTGTCTGCACCTGGGACTCGTTCCTACGGTGTGACCTGATGACTGAGATAACCCCGATGAAGAGAGAACAGTTACGTGAGAACTTACTGTAACAGATCATTGAGAGGATAGCAGTCATTAAGTCTGCTTTCTCTCCCACCATTCCCCTTTTTGAGGCTCCTGTCTAGGAACTGGCTGGCTGGTGTATCCAGCCTTTCACATAGGTCTGGGCACCTCTCTCTCTCTCTCTCTCTCTCCTTGGTTCCCCATGGTTAGGGCTATTCTCCATTTGTCTCTGGGGGAAAGAACTGAGGAGCGAGCAGAGGCTGCTCACGCCTTTATAGGGTGGGTGACATTGATGGACATCGATGGCATGGTCAGTCCTAGTTGTACTGCTGGATTCTCCTTCACTGATGGTGAAGTTCCTACGACATGGCCTGATGACTGAGATAACCCCGATGAAGATCTACTGTTACGATAAGTTCTCATTTAATTGTTCTTCTTCCTGTGCTCCACTCTAGGTAGAGGCTGGGGGACCTCAGAGACTCCGTTTAAAACATTCAAATTACTCGTGACTGTGTTAACACTCTGCCAGCGATGCCAGTGATTCGAGTTCAGGTCAAGCTTGGGCCATCGGGCTAGCGGGGGGAAGATGATCAAGCATTCCAGGGTGCGCTGTCTTCTTCAGGGGAGAGAGGGCTGTCATTGCTAACACTATACTGCCACCTGGCGTCCACAAGTGGTACTGCAGATGGCAACAAGAGAGTGTGTGTGTGTGTGTGTGTGTGTGTGTGTGTGTGTGTGTGTGTGGAACCCTCTACCGAGGCCTGTGTGAAGCATGCTTATGTGTGTGCTTCTGATTAGTCTTCCTGTCATGTCAATGTCCCCAGGTAAAGAGACCAAAGTGGGGAATCTACCTATTTATTTCAAATCATTGTGGTGTATTTAGTGATGGTGAAAGGTGAGGCAGTGACAGTACTACTCGAGGCTGAAGCCCTGTTTTATACTTCCTTGCTCCTGCCTCAGTCAGTACCATCTCCTCAGCTGGCATTCTGGCAAAAGCTAACTGGCTACTGGAGCCAGCCATTCCATATCCTGCTGGCCATTGAGGTGCCCTGTGGCTTGTCCTTCGGGGAGGGGGGGGAATCAGACAGGCATGGCCTGGTCCTTTCCTGCATCTGCTGTGAGTACACATCTAGTATTGTGATGCCAGCAGGTAGGGGCTTCAGAATGCTTAGCAGCTCTGAGGTGGGCAATGATCTCTCATTTTTTGCAACTCCAAAGAATGCCCCTCAGAAGTCAGAAAGTTTGTTAAACAAATGGAAGGTCAGCACAGCAGGAGATTAACAGAAACAAAGTGAGCCTGTGGGTTTTTAGGGAGAAGTCGTCAGGCATGTTCATATTACCTTATGCTCCACCGCCACTACTCCTGCTGCACTCCCGCTGGGCATTTGGTGTCGCTTCAAAAGGGTGACTACAAGTGAACGACTCGCAAATGAGCGAGTCATTTTCACCGAAATGGTTAAATGCTACCCTGCAAGGGTAGCGACCTGGTCGAAGGTGAGCATTTAGAAGGGCGACAGGAAGGCAGGAGTAGCGAGGGGAAGGGGAGGGATAGGATAAAGGGTTTCTGTGGAGCAGTGTCCCTGGTGCTGCTGAGCCAGCCCATGTGGTGTGGTGGTGAGGGTGGCTGGTTCCGACATAGGAGGATCTGGGTTTGGGGATGGGACGGGGAGAAATATTTTGCCGCTACCTGTGGCTGTTGTTGTTTTTTCCCTTTTCAGAGTCTACGCCCCCTCCCGACACCACCCCTAAAGTTGATAATACTTCAGTAGGGGGATGCGGGCCGCACAGCCCCCACATATAAGCATTTATAAGTACTGGCCATATGTAGTGTTGCCGCTATGTGTATATCACCAAATTGCTTTTCGGAGATATACACTCACACTAATAGCGATCGCTCTTTTGCGTTCACTGTTATGACATGGGACTGGGCATTTACATGCCACCCACCTGCATCAGTGCAGGTCCCAACAGTGCTGCACCCAGTGCTTGCAGGGTTTTAGATCAGCATTTCTGGCAGGGGTTAGGGGACGCCAGGGTGACGTACTATAATATCCTTCATGTTCCTATCAGGAGTTTTTTGGCAATCAAGTATGCTGTATCATATATAAAAATGGTCATGTCATTATTCAGGTAGAGTGTTAGCAGGGTCAGTGACAATGCGAGTATTGGGGTTGACATTTATAAAGTGACGGTGGCCTCAGCGCTGTCCGAGAAGACTGGAGGCTTTGATGATTGAAGCATGATGATGAGCCTGACAGGTGCTTGCTGTGGGGGCTGCAGGGGTGCACCGATGTAGGCGAGGCAGTGTGTTTACACACTAGCAGAAGCCTGCACTGGTACACAAATCCACGAAAACAGCAGTCACGGTTTGCCACAATGGAGCGACCCACAGTGCTTCGCCTGTTGTTTACACAGCCTGATTGGCACTGGAGCAACTCATCTACACCACTCAAAGCAGTGCAGATCAAGTTGTTTAAATGGGCCTTTAGTTTACCTTTGTTTTAGAGCATCATAATCACTGTCTTTGGAGTCTCGAACTGGTTCTCTTATAAAGTGATAATGTGTGTTCAAATTGTCAGCCCTCACCTGCAGTTGAGGAATTCATAGCCAGACGGAAGTGCACGTGTAAAAAATCTGTGTTTTATCTGGAACCAAACATATCTAGTTCTGTTTCTCCCACTATTTAATCAGCATGTGACCTCACTTAGTTTTACATCACAAGCCCTGCTGTCTGATTGGTAACACGTGTCACAAGTTACCAATCAAGCTGCAGAAGATGGGCACTAGGTTACTAGTGATGTCAGAGTCTATGAGATCAGAGTGCTGATGATGTATAGGGAGGACTAGAACTGACTTGTTGAGTGCTGTCCACACATCACACCTAGTACTGTCGGGTAAAAAGTTTTCAAAGTAGCAAAAACAGAAAAGAAAAAAATATTTCAGATAAAGTGATAGCTGAATACTTCTTCAAGCTACTATTAACCCTTGCAGGGTCGTGGACTGATATATCTGACACCCCGCGTGAAAGATTATTTTGTTGAGACACCGGGGCTTGTCAGGTTGGTTTAGGACAGCCAAGGTGCATCATACTGTATGTGGCAATGATGCTGAGCTGCTGCTTGCAAGGTCACTGAATAGAGCTATGCATTTCTCAAAATACCCTTTACTTCAAGTCATTTTGTGTAGGAGAGCTTAATCTGTTGGCGCTAGACACCTGTGACTATCATTAGTCCGGTGTCTGAAATTTTAATCCCGCTGTGTGCATTAGTGATGCGAGGTAAGGCTTTTAGTGATAGTTTAGGGTTGGATAAGTTGAGTGATTTTTAGGAGTTAGCTTTGTTGTTTTCTAGCTAGGATTCAAGTACAAACGTACTGTATGAGTAGAAGCTTCTAGGAGGTTGCGGAGCTGTGAAGAAGTTGAGGGAACCACTGGTGTACGAATCACTGTGTGGCTGGGAAGAGTGTGCTGCAGGACCTTTGCTGACCTGAATAACATCCATCTGTGTGGAGAAAGTGAAATCTGAGGTCTGACTTGGTCTGGGGGTGCTGGGAGGCTTCCTTGCTGTTCCATCTACTAAGACTGTTAACCACAAAAGAACTGTGCAAAACTGTTGGGTTAGCCCATGGTGTGGCAATGTGGGCCTGCCTTACTGAACTTTGATATTGAATTGACTATCGCTTGATCGTTATGGACTTTTATTGGTGAGCGGACGGCCAAGCATAGTGAAAGTTGTACAGCGTCCAAGAGCCTGGACAAATTCTGTTCCGACGGTTTTATCCGTTGCTGAAGGAGACCAGTCCAGACTTCCTCCGGCATTGGTGAGAGAAGCTCTGGGGGTTTAAGTTAGACTTGCTGCAGGCTGGTGAGTCCATTCCTTTTTATTGCTCCTCACAGTTTACTACTTCAGCACTAGTGAGAGTTCTGCTGGGGTTAGTTTCTTGTCCATCTAAACTCTGACCCTCCCGGGATGATTTCTTCTCCACTCCTATTATCAGCCTAATATTCTCCTGTTGGGATTTGGACGTACATATAGCTCGGTGAGAGTGAGCTGTTTTGTAACTGATCAATTGTTTCAGGACATTTGTCTAACATTGTTGGACTTTTTAGATTGTTACATTAAACTTTGGTTTTCCCCTTGAAATAAGGGGTTACAGATTTATTAATTGCACTTTATTCCTGTCCTGGACAATAAATAACGCTAACTCTTAGGGAGGGTGGTTTTGGTGGGTGGAATTTGGGGGTTTAGATAGTGTATGATTGTTGAGTATCTGTGTAGGGAATTTTATTATATTTACCTATGTGAATGGTGGATAAATGAGTAGTTAGAACTGTATCTTGATTATTAATTAAGGTTGTGTTTATTTAGTTTAAATAGTTTTATTTGAGTCTTTCCAGTTTAGGCAAGCATACCAGGCAGTGATGTGTTGGGGCTTTGGCCAGGTGCGAATTACCTGTGCTGCTTCTCTGCTTCATGACCTCCACCCCTTTACTGACCTCCCGGTTTCATCTACTGCTGCCAGGCACTGCAGGGAGGTCAGGATCACAAGGAGGCAGGTGGGTCATTGTTAGCGGAGAGCAACTGAGGAGGGGGTGGTGAAGAACATTGAAGTTGTAAGGTACAGGAGATGCCCTGGGTGTAAATGAGGCCAAGGGAGATGCCAGACATGTTTGATTCCCGTACCTAGTGGTCCCACTGGACTGAGTGGGCAGGTAGCTAGTAGGCCAGCTGCCTCCTCTAATTCTCTTCGGGCGGTGCTTTGCAATGGAGTGGCCATTGTTTTAGAGCCAACCTGGGCATCACGCTACATTTGGTTGGTAAAACCAGGTCCTTTGAGTGCATTACTGTGTGTGGGGGTCCAGATGCAGGTTGCAGGATTCTCCTTATTTACCGCCCTCTGGGGCCAGGAGGAGAATTCCTGCAGGAGGAAACTGACTTCACCGTCGACCAGGTGTAGGAGTCCCCCAAGTGTTTAATCCTGGGGGACTTCAACACCTGGGTAGATGACAAATCCTCGCAGTTCAGTTACGACCTCCTCCAGTTGATGTCATTGCTGGGCCTGACATAAACAGTTGCTTCTTCGACCCCATCAGCATGGCCACACACTCGATCTGGTGTTCCAGCTGGGTCTTGGGGTTGATCGCCTCAAGACTGATTGGATCTCTTGGTCCGATCATTGCACTGTGGGGTTCACATTTGGGGCACACCCTGATAATCCTTCCCCTGTGGAGATGGTCAGCTACCACCCTTTAAGGGGTTTATACCTGGAGGGAATGTTGGCGTTAGCTGACCTATCTAGAGTTGAGGCGGCTTATGCGATTGGCACTAGTGAGGTGGTGGCCACCTATAACAAGGTGGTCTCCGAAGCACTGGATGTCTTCGCTCTGGTTCGTATATGACCCAGATCCTCTCACTTGAGATCCCCTTGGTTAGATGAGGATCTCAAGGCGATGAAGATCAGTGGTCGGAGGTTGGAGCGTTACTGGCAGAAGACCCGGCTGGAGGCTGACAGACTAGTTCTACTTGCCCACTACAGTGAGTCCTGTCGCATGATAGGCCAATATCCATTTATATGGGTTCATATTGTATATGTGGTAATGTACTTTAGAATTAAGAAACTGTCTCTTTAAAAGGCTTTAGGATGGACTTACAAAAATGGCCTGAATTGTTCTAATGACTAGGGTGAACATGGTACATATCTAGATAAGGGAGACCGTTTTATTGAGCCAGGAAAACATAACTCTTAGGGAAAACTGGGTATCTAGCTTTCCATGACAGGAAGAGGTCAGGGGTTAAGCCAAATGCATGGACCAGATGTCACTGGGGTTGGCGTGGAACCACAATGACACCTTCAGGTAAAGGTACACTGTTGCATCCCGTCACACGGGGGGGGGGGTGGCTTGAAGATGGCCAGCATGTATATAATCCGACACATTTTGAATTCAGAGCAGTCGAATAGTGTATAAGTTGGAAGGCAGAATAGCCTGTCTAGCTGGCGTCTACTTGAAGACCAGAAAGTATATGTGTAGGCCTGGAAAAATCTCTGAAACCAGACCTGAGTGTGGGGAAAATAGTATTCTAGGGACATGGATATGTTGTTCAATCCACACTTACTGGCAGGTTCCTTGCCGCTTTAAATCTTGCCAGAAGGTCTTCAAGCTGGCTCCTCCCACCCACCCGGGTGGTAAAACTCTCGGCTCCGCCCCATGACGCCAGATCTTCCTTACCGCTTGGAAGCGCAGGTTCCCTCCTTTGCGCTCTGCGTTTTAGGCCTGGATCCAAACTCTTCGGTTAACCCAAAACTAATTTTAAAATTTACAAGACTTCGGTCTTTATCTTCCCTCGCGACTGCAATGGACAAATCAACTCCCAGATTTCGTCGGTGCCCCTGTGGGCAGATGATGTCCCGGACCGATCCACACTCCACGTGCATTTATTGCCTTGGACTCGGCTATGACTCAAAGGCTTGTGAGTTGTGCAAATACTTTTCAGCTTCGGTCTTGGAGGACCACGCTGCCCGATTGCTGTTGGGGCGACCCGAGAAACGTTATCCTCCGGTCAAGTCGAAGGAGGCCCATTGGGCGGTGTCCGTGGCTGCGGGCTCAGCTGAACAGCTGGAACAGATGATTGCCCTCGAGGAGGAGGCGGCCCAGGCTGCATCATTATCATCCTCGGTCACGGCATTTATCCCGCTCTCCTTGGGCTCCTCTTACACAGCTTCTTTCAAGGAGCTTTGTCAATCCCTCTCCACCAAGGGAGAAGGGCCTTCGGGACATTCCTCTTGGTCCAAAAAGAGGACTCCAAAGGTAAGTCCCACTGTCGACGTTCGTGGGAGCGGGAGAGGTCCCCTTCCCCGGATAGTCAACACTCGACTTCGGTCGAGGTTGCGGCTAAGGCTGCTGGCTTCTTGGTGTCCCCATCAGGTCAGCCGGCTGAGACACCCATTGACACAGTCGAGATTTTTCTCGACCCGTCGGACGGGCTGTCGACTGGAGAAGCTAACAACCGTTCTTCACCGGTTCCCCTGGTGGAAACCGAGGACTTGCCTGTGCCTCCTGTGCCAGAGTCCCCAGTTAAGGTCCCTGAACCGAGGGAGGAGCGGGTTTCCCCTGACCCCTCTCAGACCCACCCTTGGAAACTTCGAAGGTCTTGGTCTCAGTCTCAGTCCTGGACGTCTTCCAGGTCCAGCCGATCCCGCCGACATCGGTGGCCTCGGTCTCGGCACCATGGAAAGCGGCGGCGCCGCTCATCCTTGTCTTCGTCCTCTTTGGAGGATAGGCTCCGGCGCAAATTGCGTTGGTGCTGTGAGGATCTAATGTGGCAGCAGCTCCTTTTGGCCGGGAATAAGCAGACTCTGTCGCCTTTCCCGGCCATTAAGTGGCTGTCACCGGAGCGGCAAACAACCTCTCGTGAGTGGTCGAGGAGCCGGCCGGGCACCGGTTGTTCGCCGGAAACTGCTCGGCGCGATCCGCTGTGGTGGAACCTCCGCCTCCACAACGAAGACTGGGGCCCCGACCAAGGATTCTCAGTCGGGTCAGGGTTTGCCCCATAGCTTGTCGGTCACCCTCAATCCCGATCGACCTCAGCAGGTGGAAGGTGGCTCAGGCGCTCAGCAGCTGTTCGCAGACTCCTCGGAGTATGATGACGACGACTCCTTGTTCTCCAGGCCACTTGACTTGGAGTCCACTGAGGGTCAGTCAGTGGACGAGAGCCCATCCTCGTTTCTTGGAATGCTTCGGCTCATCTCAGAGTCCACTGGGATGAAGCTCGAACCCGTTTCAAAATGGGCCAAGTATCCCCTCACGGAGATACTGGACCGAGGGGATTCCCCCACGGAGGCCTTCCCGGTGGCCAAAGCCATTGTTGGCCCGGCCCTGGAGCTGTTGCAGTGGCCAGCTTCTTGTCCAGCACCTTCGGCCAGAATGGCACGAAAGTATGCTGTCCCTACCGGTTCACTCTCTGGTTTCTTGGAGCACCCCTCTGCGGAGGGACTAGTGTTTTCCGGTGTTCCGGGAATGCTCGGGATGTCGACAAGCCACCTAATAAGGAGTCCAAGAAACTGGACTACTCCGGGCGGAAAGTCTATGCGGCTTCCTCGCTAGGCCTTTGTCAGGCCAGCTTGGCCATTCTGATGGCACACTTTTCACACGCCCTTTTGGGCTCCCTGGATGAGGTGGTTCCTCATCTCCTGGCTGACCTTCAGACGACGGTCAAGCAGGTATGGGATCAGGGAAGGGCGGTGGCCAAACAGCAGCTCCAGACTTCTCTGGACATCGCAGACTCATGTGCCCCAACAGTAGTGGCTGCAGTGGCCATGCGCCACGGAGCTTGGCTGCGGATCTCTACCTTTACGGCAGATACCTAGCACAAGCTGGCAGACGTTCCCTTCTTGGGTACCGACTTGCTCGGTCCCGGGGTGGAGGGTCATCCGCAAAGGATCGAGAAGTCCAGTGTCACCTTGGACTCGGTCACGTCTGCCCAGAAGGACAAAGGCCGCCACCAGCAGCGTAAGCCCTTCCGGCCTTCAGCCCCTGCGGCATGTCCGGCCCAGCAACACCAGCATCAGGGCCGGCAGGCTTGCACTTGGCACCCCAAAGCCAAGCCTGCTGCCTCCTCCAACAGGAAGCTGGGAGGGAAAGGTCCGGGAGGCTCCTCGACCGGTCCTTCCTCCAAGCCTGCCTAGTGACAGGTTGAGGGGTGTTGCCTCAACCCGCTACTCCTCCCCGGTTCCCCCGTGGGGGACCTGCCCCACTTCCTTTCTGCCTGGTCCGATATCACCATGGACCGCTGGGTGCTGGAAGTGGTAGGAAAGGGTCTGCCTCTGGAATTCAAGCAGTCCCCACCCTATCGAGCTGTCACCCCACGGGGCTAGGGTCCCAGCCTCTGTGTCTACCCGTCGAGCCGACGTTGCCCTGCTCCTACAGAAGGAGGTGATTAGGGAGGTGGCAGATCCTCCATCAGACCCAGGGTTTGTGTCCAGGTACTTCCTGGTCCCAAAACGGATGGGGGGGCGGCTGGTGCCCCATTCTAGACCTACATGACCTGAACAAGTTCCTAAGGTCTCAAACCTTCAGGATGGTCACTCTGGCTCAGATCATCCCATCCTTGGAATAAGGCGTGTGGTTCTGTTCTCTGGACCTTCAGGACGTGTTCTTTCACGTCCCAATCCATCCGTCCCACCAGTGATTCATCCGCTTCAGAGCGGAGGGATCCCTTTACGAGTTCCGGGCTATGCCCTTCGTCCTCTCTCCAGCTCCCAGGGTCTTCACCAAATGCACGGCAGTGGTGACAGCATTCCTGCGGCGCCGAAGGGTCCGGGTGTACCCTTACCTGGACGATTGGCTGATTGCAGCCTCCTCCTAGCCGGAGGTGGAGCTGTCCAGGGATCTGGCCCTCCAGATCTACTCTCAGATTGGCCTCCTCATCAACGAGGCCAAATCGGAACTCGTGCCAACGCAGGTGATTCAGTTCATCGGGGCAGAGCTCGACTCTTTTCGAGCCAGAGCACGGCTCCCGGTGGACAGGGCCAAGGTTCTTTCCTCCTTTGCTCAGTCATTTCTGGTTGGGCAGTTGCACCCTGCCCGGGACTTCCTGCGCCTCCTGGGCCTCATGGCGGCCTGCACCAGCGTGGTCCATTGGGCTCACTGGCACGTGTGTCCCCTTCAATGGGGGCTGGCCCTCCAATGGTTACAGTGCTCCGGTCCTCTGGACCAGCCAGTGATAGTGACCCAGGAGATGTGGAACGCTCTCCAGTGGTGGCTCGTTCCAGCTCTTCTGCAGGAGGGTATCCCATTCGTCCGCCCAGAGCTGACAGTCACTCTAACGACCAGCGCCTCTCTGATGGGTTGGGGTGCCCATCTGGGGGAGATCAGAGTGCAATGCCTCTGGTCCCCTCAGGAGTCTCGATATCACATCAACCTGCTGGAGCTTCGAGCGGTCCGACTAGACCTCGCCGTCTGCGCTCCATTTGTACGGGGTCAAGTGCTCCAGACAGACAACACCACGACCATGTACTACCTAAACCGCCAGGGCGGGATGCGCTCCTTGCCTCTGTGCAAGGAAGCTCTCCGCATTTGGTCTCTTGTGAGCAGACTGGAGGCGGATCTCCTAGCCATCCATGGGGCAGGAGCCTCCAACACTCTGGCCGATGCCCTAAGCCGGATAGGTGCTGCATCTCACGAGTGGTCTGTCCTGCCAGAGGTAGTACAAGATCTATTCTCCCACTGGGGCACTCCTCAGGTGGGCCTGTTTGCCTCCAGGGAGAATGCGAAGCTGAGGCTGTTTCATGCCTGCCCCCCCTCAGCAGGGCTCGCTGCAGGGGGATGCCTTCTCGAGGCCCTGGACCCCGGGCCTCTTCTACGCCTTTCCCCCATTCCCCTTGATCCACAAGGTGCTTCTCAAGGCGAGGAGGAATAAGGCTCAGGTGATTATGGTAGCCCCAGACTGGCCACACCAGTTCTGGTATCCAGATCTCCTTAGCCTCAGCACCAGGCTCCCGAGGCGGCGGCTTCCAGCCCGCCTGGACCTGATCTCAGTCAACCAGGGGAAGGTACTCCACCCGGACCTTCAATTCCTGCATGTGACGGCCTAGTTCCTGAGCAGCTAGAGTTCCAGGCCTTGGGTCTTTCCGACGAGCTCCTCAACGTTGGTGAGGCATCCCGTAAGGAGTCGACCAGAAAATGCTATGCCGTCAAATGGAAGAGATTCTCCATTTGGTGCCAGGATAAGGGGTTGGACCCTTCCTCCTGTTCTTTGGCTAGCATTCTGGACTACCTGTGGTCCCTTTGTCTGCTAGGGCTTCGGTCGACGACCATTAAGGTGCACCTGGCAGCCATCTCCTTACCGGGCGGGCCGAGCAGTCAGGTGGCGCAGGAAAGGTGTTCCCGCACTTTTCAAAGGCCTTGATCACATATCCTCCGGCAGGAGAACCTCCACCTCCATGGGATCTACTGCTGGTGTTGGCTAAGCTCATGGGCAAGCCATTCAAACCGATGCACAGGTGCGATATCTCCCACCTGTCGTGGAAGACCGCCTTCTTGGTGGCTATCATGTCAGCCAGAAGGATGGGAGAGCTCCAGGCGCTTTCCATCGAGTCTTCTTATCTGGTCTTCCACAGGGACAAGGTTGTTCTGTGCCCCCACCCGAAATTCCTTCCGAAGGTGGTGTTGGAGTTTCACTTTAACCAGGTGTTGACTCTGCCAGTGTTCTACCCCAGTCACACGTCGGAGGCCGAATATAGGCTCCATACTTTGGATCCTAGAAGAGCGCTCTCTTATTACAAGGACTGGAAGGCTGAAGTTCGGCTAGAGGTTCGCCAGCTGTTTGTCACCTATGCTGAAGCCGCACCTGGCAGACCTGCAGCCAAGCAGATGAAAGGCAGGTGGGTCACCTCCTGCATAGATCTCTGCTATAGGTTGGTGGGCATGGAGCCTCCCAAAGGGATAAGAGCTCATTCTACCCGCCATACCGCTGCTTCGGTGGCTGCTTCCAGGGACGTCCCTATCCAGGAAATCTGCAGGGCTGCTACCTGGAAGTCAGCACACACCTTCATTACCCACTACCACATCGATCTTGAGTCACGCCGGGATGCTGGTTTTGGGACCTCGGTTCTCCAGTCCTTATTTCCCAAGTAGGGGGTGCTCGCCTTACCTCCCTCCTCCCGGAGAACTGCTAGGAGTCTGCCAGTAAGTGTGGATTGAACAACCTATCCATGTCCCTAGAAATACAGATTACTCACCTGTAACAGGAGTTCTAGGTAGGGTATATGTTGTTCATCCACACAACCCACCCGACCTCCCCGGCTTCGACGCGCAATCTGGCTTCCAGCAGGCTAGATCTGGCGTCATGGGGCGGAGCTGAGAGTTTTACCACCCGGGTGGGTGGGAGGAGCCAGCTTGAAGACCTTCCGGCAAGATTGAAAGCGGCAAGGAACCTGCCAGTAAGTGTGCATGATCAATATATACCATTCCTAGAACTCCTGTTACAGGTGAGTAACCTGTATTTTTCACACACTGAACAGAAAATTCTGATTTTTAAGTAAGAATTTTGGAAACCAAGACTTTTCACCGAGGACAGTACCTAAAGATTTCTTTTAAAAAGGACATTCAGGGGAACTGACTTGGAATACAACCTTATTTATTTTGTTATTTATTTAAGAGATTTACCAGGAAGGCATGCTGAGCAGAGTACCGCTCGATTCCAGAAGCGCCCTGGGGTTAGGGAGTTACAATGGTACAGTAATACAGCAGAAACAAACATACATAGCGTGTTTAAAACAAGCAGTGGGTGAAGCAGTTATAGTACAGTAGCGTAGGTACAATTCTTATTACATTTCATACATGGTACAGACCGACAATGGAGAACCAGACTGGTGCTAACAGCTGGAAGGTTATGAAGTGTGGGGGATGCTGGGGGGGGGGAGTTACAGGTGCAGTTGGTAGAGAAGTGCGTTTTGAGAAGGGCATTTAGTTGGGGAGTACTTGTGGAGTGTCTAACATTGGCTGCCAGGGAATTCCATAATTTGGGCAACCTGAAGCTGAAAGCAGCCTGGCCGGACCGGGTGGATCTGTGTGGAATGTGCAGGAGCCTAGCGTCGATGTTTCGGAGCACGTAGGTAGGTGGGAAGAGGGCAGTTAGGGAGGATGACAGGTAGGAAGGGAGTGTCTGTGACCAGAACTTAGCCGAGGTTCTAGCTCAGTGAAGCAATCTTCTGTTGTGTAGAGAGGGGAGGTCCAAGGATTGGTAGAGGACACAGTGGTGGGTGTTGGGAGGACGGTCCAGCGAGAATCGGCAGAAGGAGTTAAATAGGGGGTCGAGCCTAGCTAGGGAAGTTTGTGGGGCGGCACAGTAGACAACATCACCATAATCAATAATAGGGAGGATCATTTTTTGGACTATTGCTTGTCTGGTTGGTAGGGGTATGCAATTTTTGTTCCGGTAGAGGGCTCCCAACATGGGATGCAGTTTTTTGTATAGAGCATCAATATGTGCTGAAAAGTCAAGATGTTGATCTAACCAGACACCGAGATAGCGATAAGAGGTGCAGGTCTCTAGTGGGGTGTTATTCAGAGTGTAGAACGTAGGTGGTGCGGTAAGCCGGGTTAGTTTGGACCAGGAGCCGAAGGTGAGGGAAACGGTTTTTTTTTTAGTTTAGGAATAGTTGGTTTGAGATGAACCAACGTTGGATGGAGTCGAAATCCTTCTGTAGGCAGGCTGACACTGCACTAGAGGATGGGCCAGAGGCAAACGGCACCGTATCGTCTGCGTACATGTGGATGGCTGTATGTGGGCAGGCTGCAGGCAGGTCGTTGAGAAAAATAGAGAACAACAGTGGGCCGAGAACAGACCCTTGAGGGACTCTGCTGGTGACAGGGAGTGAGGTGGATGTAGCCGAGCCAATGCGGACTGATTGGGACCTGTCTGCCAGGTATGAGTGAAACCAGTTATTTGCATTTTCTGACAGACCAGCTTGAGCGAGTTTTGCCAGCAACAGGGGGTAGGAGACCGTATTGAAAGCTTTCGCCAGATCTATAAATATGGCAGCTGTTATTTCCCCTTTGTCCATACCTGTGAGGATGGCGTTAGTGAGGCGGAGGAGGGAGGTGGTGGTGGAGTGATTTTTTTCTGAAGCCGGCCTGGTAGGGGGGTAAAGAATGATATGGTCTCAAGATAGTGATGGAGCTGGGAGAGGACAAGGCTCTCTTGAATTTTGGCTAGGATGGGGAGCAGGGATATAGGGCGGTAGTTGGATGGTGAGGAGAGGTCCCCTCCTTTGGGTAGGGGAATGACTGTGGCTTGTTTCAATAGGTTGGGGACTTCCCCGAGTTTAAATGACAGGTTAAAAAGCAAGGTTAGCGGGTGGGCTATGGCAGGTGCTGAGAGCAGGAGCATTTTGGAATCAAGGCCTGAAGGACATTTACCTTTGGATGGGTTGAGTGATTGCAGTATATTTAGCACCTGGCCAGGTGAGATTGGGCATAGAGAGAAGGAGACCGGGGAGGGTATGGTAGGGGGAGAAGTGGACGGGGGATGGGGAAGGGAGGAGAGAAGGGATGAAGCAGTGGAGGAGAAATACAAATTAAACTCGGTGGCTACCAAGCTAGGATCCATGATGATGTTTCCTTCAATGTTAAGAGAGGGGGTAGGGGGTTGGGCCGGAGGGGAAAGAAGGGATTTTATTGACTTCCAGAATTGAGTAGGGTGAGCGAAGTTGTTATTGAGCGCTTTTTTTTTTTTTTTTTTGTTTAACATTTTATTAGATTTTGCACATACATGAACCATTATTCACATGACATTCACCAAAAAGGACAAAGAAAAGAAGTAAAAAAGGGATCAGACAGACACTATACACTTACACAATAACATAAAAAAATCAAACTCTACTAACTATTTACATATGTCCACATCTTCCTAATAGTTCATATACTCTACTCCATACAAATCACTCCATATTTTTCAATCAGCTCCTATGCTCACATTAAGATTCCAGTCTACATTTAATTTATGCCACATTTCCCATTCTTGTTTTGTTTTGGGTTGAGCCCCCTTGCCCCTACTTCCACATCTCAGGCCCCCAACTGCAGGATCACTGCTTCCTCCATGGTTAATGTTGTTAGAAGGGGGTTCCACAAAGATATGAAGGTCTCTATTCTACCTTGAATTTGGTAGGCCCTTTTCTCCATTGCCAAGGCGCCAATAGTCATAGCACGCCATTGCTCAATAGAGGGATCCTTTGCCGACACCCGCGTATTCAAAATGGCTTGTCTAGCCTGTGACAATACAACCCTGATCCACTTCTTATGTGGGGCCCATTCCTCTCCCCCCCTTGTCTCTACGCCGAATAGAAGGTCAATTGGATGAAGAGGGACATCCACCCCCATATTCCCCTTCATATTCTGCACCACCTTTTCCCAAAAAATTTGCAACCGAGGACAAGTCCAGAAACAGTGCAGATATGTGCCCCTCTGTTCATTACATCTATTGCACATATCTGATACCTCTGGTTGATATCTATGCAGCACCACCGGGGGGCAGAACAGTCTGTGTATAAATTTATAGGCTGATTCCTTATATTTATTTGATAGCAATAGGCCCATATGCATCTCAACCATAGTTCCCCAGTTGTAGTCAGAAATTAAGATTCCTAAGTCCTTTTCCCACAACCTCTTGGTATTTCTTGTCCTACCACGTAAACTATCCCGAAGTATGTGGGCCACATCCCCTATCATACCTTTAGGGTCCTTCTTAGTTCTACAGATCAAGGCCTCTATCTGTTGTAATGGAAATGACTGGGGCCCATGCTTCCTCAGCTCCTTATAATAGTCCCTGGCCTGGAAAAATCTAAACAAATGACTATTGGGTATCCCTCTGCTCTCCTTTAGCTCCTGAAAAGAGCTTATATCCGACCCTTTAAGGAGGTCCCCTACACTATGTATCCCCCCTAGTATTCCACTCCTCAAAGTCTTGGTCTTCCAACCCGGGCGAAAGAAAGGGTTTCTGTTTAGCAGTAGAAGCATCGTTTCCACCTCTGTACTCCCCATGAGTTTCTTGATCTGCTCCCAACTTTCCAGCGCCATGACCACCATCGAGTTTGTGTGGTTCAGTGCCATATAAGCTTTTTCCCCCTTCTGGTTAGGTATGCCGATAATCTGCCCTGCCCCTCCGTTTCTTCCAAGTCTATCCAACTGGCTACTTCCGGTTTGGCAATCCAATCCTCGATTACTCTTACCTGTGTAGCCAGATAATAATTCTTTATATCTGGGAAATTTAGCCCTCCCTCTTTTATGTTTAGCTTTAATCTGCCCAAGCTGATCCTGGCCCTTTTCCCTTGCCATAAGACATCAGAAAAGCCCCTCTCTAACTTCTTACTGTCTTTCTTGCTCAGACCCATTGGGAGCATCTGCAGCAGGTACAGTATCCTTGGCAGAGCATTCATCTTTACCAGGTTCATGCGTCCAATCCAGGATATCGGTAATGCTCTCTATCTTCTCATATCTGCTATCGTGCTTCCAACCAGCGGCCTATAATTCAATCCGTACAATTCCGGGATAGTCTTCCCAATATTTACTCCCAGATGTTTAAAGGATGACCTAACTTCCCTTAGTCCCCACAACTCACTGCCTCTTATTCTCCCCTTTCCCAAATACATTATCTCTGATTTATCTAAATTTATCTTATATCCTGAGAAGAGGGCAAATCCCTCTATCATTTCCAACAGCAGGGGGACAGATCTCCCGGGTTACCCAGGTACAAGATCATGTCGTCTGCATATAACAACAATTTGTGTTGTTGACCTCTCGTCCCTGCCACTTCTCGATATTTGGATTCTGCCTTATGGCTGTGGCCAAAGGCTCAATTGCCAGATCGAACAGTAATGGGGAGAGCGGGCATCCCTGCCTCGTTCCCCTAGACAGGCCAAAACGCTTTGATAACACTCCATTAGTTAGCACTGCCGCCTGCGGAGAGGTATACAAAGCCCTCACCATAGCCACAAATCTTTCACCCAAGCCAAATCTATTCAGAACCTCAAAGAGGTATCCCCATTCAGTACGGTCAAAGGCCTTCTCAGCGTCCAGCGACAAAACCGCTGTCACCCCTGGATGCTGAGAAGAGCAAAGCACCACATTCAAGACCTTCCTCACATTATGATAGGAGTGTTTGCCCTTTACAAAGCTCATCTGGTCCGGATGCACCATCTGTGGCATCGACCCTTCCAAGCGACCGGCCAGTACCTTAGCATAGATCTTAGCATCCACATTTAATAAGGATATAGGCCGATATGCGGCACATTCCTGCGGGTCCCTTCCATGCTTCAGAATGACACAGATTGTCGCCATCCCCATGGTAGGAGGGAGCGGATTCCCTTCCCTTGGTTCTCGGAATACCTCCCAGAGTAAGTCCACCACCTCCTGCCCCATTTCCTTATAGAACTCGGCTGGGAGTCCGTCCGGGCCAGATGCCTTGCCTGCCTTCATACATTGTATAGCTCTCCTGATCTCTTCCTTAGAAATTTCTTTATCCAACTCCTCCCTCTGCTTCACAGTAATTATTTAGAGTTTGGTCCCATCAAGGAAGTCTCTCGCTTCATCCAATCGACCTTCGCACTCGCTCTCATATAAGGTCTGATAAAATTTCCTGAACCTTTCCTCTATAGCCTGAGGCTCCTTCAATAGCATTCCTCCCTCTCCCCTTATCTCCTGAATTCTCGCCATCCCCTTCCTGCCTCTAATGAGGTTAACCAGCATGGGTCCTGGTTTATTATCCCATTCATAAAACTTTTGTTTCACAAACCATGTCTGGCTTCTTGCCTGCTCAGCCAGCATACTATTAAGTGTCCCTCTTGCCTTTGCCAGCATCTGGATACTCTCTCCCCCCCCAACTACCCTACGCTCCAGTTCTTTAACCTGTCGAAATAGTTCATCGTAATGCTCGGTCTGTTTCCCTCTTATATCCTGCCACATACCCTATAATAGCCCCTCTTAAATAGGCCTTCCCTGCATCCCAAAAGACCTGCCTGGATGGTGCCATTTCTCTGTTGAGTGCCACATACCTCTTTATTTATTCTTTCAGGAAAGTCCGGAACTCCTCCTTCCCCATCAAATATAAAGGGAACCTCCACGAGGCAGGCCTCGTCCTACTAACCTCCATTTCTATTGTCATAGTCGCCATGGCATGGTCTGAGACATGAATAGGTCCATGCCCCACATCTACCATCTTATGGTACCAGCTACCCTCTATATAGATGTGATCTAGTCTCGACCATGTTTTGTGGGGATTAGAGAAAAAGGTGAATTCTTTAAGGTTCGAATTAGCTTTGAATTGTATTGCCTTGTAAATACCTGTGTTGACCTGTATATACAATTGTTCATGCTCCACCCAGGTCCATCTTGCAAATGAGCTTCTGCTCAACGATGAACGCCTGGTTAAATAAAGACTTGATTGATTGATTGATTGATAGCTGTCCTCCAAGCATCTAGTAAATCTAATTCTACTATACCCTCTCTCCACTGTTTCATGCACCTCCCCCCTCTACCCCTCCCTCCCGAATGATCCATAACTGGATCCGGCGTACAATTAAAATCTCCCCCCATTATCAGTCCCTGGAACTGTTCTCTCGTAAGAAGCTCTAAGAGGTTCCTATAGAACGGTTCAAATATGGCCGGGGCATATACACTTCCAAATGTTACCTGGGTCCCATGTAGCATTCCCTCCACGAACACATATCTCCCCTCCTTTTTATCCTGTAGCACTCTTGGGACCTTGAAAGAAAGGTGCTTATGTATCAGTATTGCCACTCCCCTCTTATAGAAACATAGAAACATAGAATTTGACGGCAGATAAGGACCACTTGGCCCACCCAGTCTGCCCATTTCCCTGCCTACTGGATAAGCTGCAGATCCTAGTTAACCAGCAGCCTACTTTTTCCTACCCCCATCCCCTAGAATTGCCTTATGACTGTCCCATGCATGCTTGAATTCCACCACTGTTTTTGACTCCACGACCTCCTCCGGAAGGCCGTTCCATGCATCCACAACCCTCTCTGTGAAAAAATACTTCCTTAAATTACCTCTGAGCCACCCCCCATCTTCAAATTGTGCCCCCTTGTTCTTACAGACCTCTTTTTTTGAAAGATGCTACCCTCTTGGACTTTGTTGATTCCCTTGAGGTACTTGAAAGTTTCTATCATGTCCCCCCTCTCCCTCCTTTCCTCGAGGCTATACACATTAAGCTTCTTTAGTCTGTCTTCATATGTCTCCTGGTGCAGACCCTGCACCATTTTAGTTGCCCTCCTCTGGACAGCTTCCATCCTGTCTATGTCTTTGCGAAGACTGGGTCTCCAGAACTGCCTGCAGTACTCCAGATGGGGTCTGACCAGCTGTCTGTACAGAGGGATAATAACTTCCTGTTTTCTACTGGTGATGCCTCTCCCTCTGCATCCCAATATCCCCCCAGCCCTCATTGCTGCCCTCTCACATTGCTTGCCCACCTTCAGGTCATCTGATATGACTACCCCAGGTCCCTTTCCATTTTGTTGTTGTTAGTATCTCACCCCCATTGTGTACTCTTCCCCTGGGTTTTGTTTCCCAGGTGCATTACCTTGCTCTTAGCATTGAATCTAAGCTGCCATACATTTGACCATTCTTCTAACCTTGCAAGTCCCTTTTCATCCTTTCCACCCCACCTTGTGCATCAACTCTGTTGCAGATCTTTGTGTCATCTGCAAAGAGACATACTTTTCCTTCCAGTCCCTCTGCAATGTCGCTTATAAAGACATTGAAGAGGACTGGTCCTAATACTGAACCCTGCGGTACCTCACTAGTAACCCCCCTTTCATCAGAGTGGACTCCATTTACTATTACTCTCTGTGTCCTATTTTCCAGCCAATTTTTTACCCAGGCTGTCATCTTGGGACCCACTCCCAGGCTAGCTAACTTATGAGAAGAGAAGGATGCAGCATAGCAGGTTCCAACCCAATTCCTCACCAGCTTCTGATGTTCTAAGGGAGTCAGAGTCGTCTCTGCAGTAGAGCAACCCTGAACCCTTATTCTCTTGAGGCTGTAATAATAGAGATCGCGTTTGATTTCCCAATCGGGAGGGGCGCCTACTTTGTCTCCACTTGAGGCTACCTCGCTCTCTCTTTTTGATCCATCTTACTATCAGACAAAACTCTCCTTCCCTCACAACCAAACGCATCTCCATAACAGTCTTTATGTGTGGCATTTCTCTCCATGCTATATCTCTTGTTGTGGACAGAACAGCAATTTTGGAACAACATACATAACATAACACTTAAACTCCCCGAACCTATATACAGTGTGAACTTTTGTCCCTTTTCGTAACATACAACATTCTTGTAAATAGTATGTTCTCCCCTCTATGGTCTATTAAAGGGCTTGATTCAAAAAAAAAAAATTTCTTTTGATCAACCCCTCCCCGGTTATGAACCTCTTCTAACCACCTGCCCCCTGCTCCATAGTTTCCTTAATCGCACAATGCACCCTATCTGTTTATTCCATCTTTGCCCTCATCTCTCAAGACATATTAATACCCATCTCCAGTCCCCTGCCTTTGCCTTCGATGAGCACCCCTCCTTCCTACCCTAGTCTATCCCTTCTCTCTCTCATTCTTCCTTATATAGAACAGCCTTCAGTTTAAATATCGGTGCTCATTCTTCCTTCTATTTCTTCCCTCATACCTGTTGACAAGGCTAGGCCCTGCGAACCCAACATATCGCGAAGGCCCTCCTCGGCAGCCACTTTTCTGCCTCCATTGCCTTAGAGAAAAAAAAAATGTGACGCATCTCAGCACCTAGACATTCTTTCCCTCCACTTTTCCCCTTAGCAGCAGCAAACTGGCCCCCATCCCCCATTCTTCTTGGATCCCAATCCAGAATGTCCTTCCACCCATTCAGTAGGCGAAACTGCATACCTTTATTGTCTGGTCCACCAGGGTAGGCCTGCGAGTCAGCATCAGCATTCAGCCCCCTCATGAACAACCGTCCACCTTTCTCCTTCAGCGATAGCGGGACGGATCTGCATTTGTACTTGCAACCTTCAGTTCTGGATGACAGATTGACTATCCCATCTCTCTGATGCTCTTTCTACGGGTCTTTTCCGCTCCAAGCACGTTCACATTGCATTAGCATGGGAGCGGGGGAGTTCGGGCCAGTCATCCGCTCCCAAAGGGGGAACGGTCTGCGACTGCTCCTCTCTCACGTCTCAGGCAGTGTTCAGGCAAGTCACTCCTCATTATTCTCTCTACATAACTGTCACCAACTGTAACTGCATGTTAAAGAAAAGTTCAGAAACTATGTACAGGGCCAAACCGTTTAACATCTTGTTGCAGCTCTTGCAAACTCCGTTCCTTCATTCTTTAAGAAGCGATCACCTAATCTTCTTTTGCAGCTCCATCACAAACTTATGGGCTTTCTTGGCTTCCCAAAAACTATACGTTGCCCCCTCATGTCTGATCTACATGGTGGCTAGGAAGACCATATACCACTCCAGCTTTATGTTTTGGCATATAGTAATCACCTCATTAAATTCCCTCCTCTTTTTACTGACCCTCGCAAAATGGTCCTGGGAAATGTATAGCCGCACGCCTTCGTACTTCAGCTCAGGTAAAGCCTTGTATGCCTTCCACATTTCCTGCCTGTCTTGAAAATTATGGAATCTGAATATCACTTGCCTCGGGGGTTGCCCGCCCTGGGGCCGTGGCTGGACTGCTCGGTGCACGCGCTCCAATTTATATCTACCTCCTTTTGGTTTCATGCCCATGAGCGCTGGTAAAATTCTTGCACAGAACCCCAACATATCTCCGCCTTCTTTGCCTTCGGGAAGGCCCCAGAGTTGCAAGTTGGACCTTCGCTGATAGTTCTCCTGATAGTCCAGTATTTCTCTCATGTCTTGCAGCTGTTTTTCTAGTTCTCCGACCCTCTTCTCCAAAGGGTGCAATTTGTCCTCCGCGGCCGAGATGCAGCCCTCCGCCTCCTCCATCCGTTCATGCTGCCTTTCTATTTGCGCCTCCATTGTAACCAGCCTTCCCTCAAACTTGTTTTCTAATCTCTCCAGCTGAGGGGATAAGGCTTCCATAAGCTGATCTTTCAGTTCTCTTCCTATCGCCGTCATCTCTGCAGCTGAGATCGATATAGGGCCTACACTGCTCATCTGCCCTGCAGCCAGGGCCTTTTTGTTATTTTTGGCTCCCGACCGTTGCGATTTACTCGCCGTCGACACAATAAACTCATCCATAACGTTTCATATATCAAAAGGTCTGTTGCTTGTATTAAATTTAGCAGGGATTCCGATGGATTTTCAACTTTAATTTACCCGGGGCTTGGAGCTCGGAAAATGCACGTCCTCACGCCATGAAGCGGTCACGTGACCCCGAACGCAGTTTTAAAGTAATTTGATTTGGCCTGTCGAATGAGTCTTGTACAGGCATTTCTTAGCAACCGGTAGTGTTGCTGAGCGGTTTGACCACCTGTGGCCTTGAAAAATTTCCAGGCACGGTCTCTGGCTCGTAGGTGTTCCATAAGGTTTGTTGTTACCCAAGGTAAATGAGATCCTCTTACTCGGGATCTCCTGAGTGAGCATGGCGGTCCCAGATGGCGAGGAAGTTAGTGGAGAAAATTTCAGGGCCTGATCATGGAGGTGGCCCTAGGGATGAAGACTAGTCAATGCTGGTGAGGGTCGTTTAGGAGAGTTGGCAGATCAAGGGATTTATAAACTCTGTTGTGAAGCGTGCGGGGTTGGGGGGGCCATGGGTCGGAAGATTTTACGCACCATATAAA
Source organism: Neoceratodus forsteri (assembly GCA_016271365.2). Lineage (NCBI taxonomy): Eukaryota > Metazoa > Chordata > Ceratodontiformes > Ceratodontidae > Neoceratodus > Neoceratodus forsteri. The sequence continues at coordinate 249,159,609 of CM057457.1, forward strand.
TCATATGGTGATCACTAAGGGAGTCAGATAGTAGGCCAGCTTGAACGATCCGATGAGGGTGGGTAGTTAGAGCCCAATCCAGGAGTGTGTGTTTGTTGGATTTGTGGTTTAGGCGAGTGGGTTCCACTATTTGCTGGGACAAATTTAGGGCATTTATTTGCTACAAGATTGTTGCTTAAGGACTCATCTCTACAAGGACATTTAAAATCTTGTCTAAACTCTAACATCAAAACAAGATATAGTTTAGAGTATAGTATCTAATGTTTTCTGTAAACCATCCAGTTTTACTTTTGTTATTGTCTGCATTTCAAAGTTCTTCCAAATTGTAGACTTTTCTGCATTGCTTTTATGTTAAGTATGCTTTTTATGATTTTTCTTATCAACTCTGCCTGGGGTCTGATTGTGTGATTTAACATTTTAAACAGAAGGATTTTGAAAAGACTGTGTGCCTAAAAGGATAGAACCGCTCGGCTATCGTATAAAACTGCTTAGGCAAGACGTAGCCAGTGGCCATGGTGGGATTCAGATATTGAAAGTAGTGCAGAGTCAAGTGAACTCGAAACCCACAGAATCCATCCTCCCACTGGGAAAAAGAACGTTTGATGGTAAGTCTTCCTAAAACCCTTACTCCTGCTCACAAGTTCCTGAATAGGGGGATCCTCTCTGCAAACAGGAGATCTCACCGGGCTGCCCGAGGTTTTGGGGGCCAGGGGTGCGTGACAAATACCAGGAGGCAGTCTCCCATAAGAAGGCAGAATTCCTGTTCAGAGAGATTGCTGCAGGGAAGAACAGACCTTCTCAGCTTTTTCAGACTGTGGACAGGCTTCTCCATCCTGCCTGTCTACAGCCGAAGAAGACTTTTTCATTCACTTTGTGTGAAGAGTTTGCTCTATTCTTCTGTGACAGAGTGTCATCTATCCGGTCAGGGATTCCGGCAGGGAGGCTTACGCCTCTCAGTGGCTGAACTAGTGGGGGCAGAGGCATTTTGCCTGTCTGGGAGGAGTTTAGGCCAGTGGAGCTGTCTGAAGTGACTGGGGTAATCTTAGAGCTGAAGCACGCATTTTGCGAACTTGTCCCAGCCCTGACGTGTTTCTTAATGGGATGCGCCGAGGCTGTTGGCCTGGTGTTCGCCAGGATTGCCAGATGCTCGATGGTGAAAGGGGTGTTCCTAGTGGCTTTCAAAGAAGCGTTGGTGAGACCCCTCCTTAAGAAACATTCTCTCGACCCAGACATCCTGGCGAGTTACCGTCCAATCTCCAACCTGATATTTTTGAGCAAGGTTGTTGAGAAACTGGTGGCACAGCAGCTTGAGGATCAACTCATGCCCTTCAACATCTATGAGCCTTTTCAGTCGGGTTTTCGGGCTAGACACAGCACAGAAACAACTCTAGTCAGGGTGCATAATGACCTTCTCAGGGCTAGAGATAGAGGAGACAGGTTAGTTCTTGTGCTCCTCGATCGCTCATCAGCATTTGAAACACCGGTGACCACGCCGTGCATTATGATCGGTTCTGTGAGTTTTGTGGACTCACCGGTGTTGTCATCAAATGGTTTGAGTCCTATCTCTCTAATAGGGTGCAACGGGTAGTGATGGGGAAAATCTCCTCCTCCCCAATGTCTCTGTCATGTGGAGTTCCACAGGGTTCGATCTTGTCGCCGATGCTGTTTGCGGTGTACATGCTGCCCCGGGTGAGATCATTCAGCAATACAGCGTGGAGTTTCACTGCACTCAGAACATCCAGTGATGTCGATGTGTTTAACATCTGTCTGGCTAAAATCGATGACTGGATGGCTTCCAGCTGGTTGAGACTAAACCCGGACAAGACAGAGGTGCTAGTGATCGAGTCAGGTTGTGGGCGTTATGGGTTGCAACCTGGAGCGGACACAGGTCTTTTGGCTTCCCTGAGGGTGCATAATCTAGGTGTGATCCTGGAAGCAGGGTGACCTTTGAAGATCAGATCTCATCTGTAGTTGAGTGGTTTTTACCACTTGTGGAACATCGCGAGGATCAATCCCCTTCTTCCACCCGAGTGTCTGCCGACACTGGTATATGCCTTTATCACTGCTAGGCTTGACTACTGCAACGCTCTTTTCTTCGGGGTCACGGAAGGGACCCTCCGCAGACTGCAGCTGGTGCAGAATGCAGCCTGCCCAGGTCCTGTCAAGTGATCCCGGCTGCTTGCTCTGCACTGGCTGCCAGTCAGGTGGAGGGTCCTTTTCAAGGTGGGCTTGCTCAACTATAAGGCCCTATACAGACTGGGTCCTGGCTACCTGTCGGACCTCCTGATACCTGCAGCTTTTGTTTGCTTCCTCCGCTCCTTCTCGAGAGACCTCCTGGATGTTCCCAGGGCTCGGCTCAAGACATCCGGTGATCGAGCATGTAGTGTCTCTGGGCTGACCCTGTGGAATGCGCTTCCACCTGCAGTCCGGGAGGCCCCCTCGATTGGTATTTTCAGGCAGAGGCTAAAAGCCCACCTCTTTAGCTTGGCTTTTACAGAATGATTTTACGTCCAACTGTTTTTAATTATTAGATTTTTTTTATTTTATTTATTTTTGTAATTTTTTCTGTCTTATTTGTTGTTCTGTTTCTTATGTTTTTTGTTATGCGTCCAGAGCCTCAGGGATTGGGTACCCAAAAAATAAAATTTGCCTTGCCTTGCGTCTGTCCAGAACTCCACTATGTTCTAACTCTATTGGCAGTCTAAAGGTTAATTCCAGGCTGTACACTAGATCTTTAAAATGTACTTCAGTTTTTTGGTTGTTTAGCAACCAGTCGTTTGTGTCCCAGCAAGCGAGTGGAACAATGAAGGGGTAGAACAGGTGACCGGCATCTTGGGCATCGACAGGCATCAGAAGAAGGAAGCAGGGGACTCTGCCGTTGTCTAAGGTAAGGCACCTGTTCACTACTATGTAACAGTCACTGCTGGGAAGGGCGGAAGGTCAAAGGTAGGCCAAAACTGGGAATAGGAACAACACCCTGTCTAGGGTAGGAGTATAAAGAAATTTAAACAAGGCACATGGGAACACAAATAGAAACAAACAAAAAAGAGGAAAACTAGAAACACCGTATCGGGGTAAGGGTACAAAAGTATTTCCAAGTAACACTGGAAGAATAGAAGTTGAGAATGCTGGGAGTGGTGGAATGCAGTGTCTGTGGGGTGGCAGTTTTCAGAGAGATGTTCTGGAGACTGCTGTGCAGCCCCATCTGCACATACCTCTCTGAGCTGAGGGAGGAGGTCGCTAGACTCCAAGCCAAGTTGGCTAGGATTCAGGGGACTACTTCCTCACCGAGGGGCCACGAAGTCTGCCACTATTATGTCAGAGGATGCAGAGGAACAACCAGACTACATTGGGCTCTGGAAGGGTGGGGGTGGTGGGACAGAGGCACATTTCTCAAATGGTACCACTACATAATATCTACGCCACTCTTGCGGGGTGGGACTGCCAGGAGGAGGCACACGCATTAGTGACCAGGGTGGATCCAGGGGCCTTCCATAGTGGAGATCCCAAGGAGGGTGGTAGATGACCCCCAAGGAGGAGGAAGCAACTTCTGGTGGGGGACTCAGTTCGGAGGGGGATAGTTTTGGGACAGAAAGAGGGAGCAGGTTAGGTGCCTATGCAGCGCCATGGCCTGAAGGGATGGGAAGCAAATCCTGAGGATCTTTAGGGCAGCTGGATGGGCGGGAGAGCTGGATGTCATTGTCCACCGACTAATGACTTGGCTAGGGAGGGGCTGGGGTAGTACGGGGGAGTTTAGGGAGCTGGGGCGTCATCTTAGACAGCTCACTTAGAGGCTTTCGTAGAGGTACTGGATGTCTGTGATTGGGGGGGGGAGAGTGTTTTCTGCACCAGAAGCTTTAACTCATGGCTGAAGGAATGGTGCAGAGAGGAAGGGTTCAGCTACATTGGGGACTGGGGACCCCCTGGGAGGATAAGGGTCTGTACAACGGTGATGGCCTGCATCCATCTGGGAGGAGAACTGCAGTGCTCAGTGGACAGTTTAAATGTTATTTTGATGAACATTTAAACTTGCTGAGAGGGGGTGGTGGAAGAAATCAGGGAGGCAGAAACTGCACCCCCCCTCCAGGCTCAAGTAGAGAGTAAGGAGAACCTGAGGGGAAGGGAATCCTCCAGGGTGCAAATTAATAAAGGAAGCAGGGTGGTAGAGACAAAGGGGGAAGGGGAGCATTGAAAAGAGAGCAGGGAAGGAGGAAAGGGAAAAAGGGGGCAACAGGTAGAGTGGAAACAGTCTGGAAGGCCATGTGTGAATGCTAGAAGTCTAGAAAATAAGTTTCCAATAGGATGAGGGAAAAACCATATTTGAATCAGATATATACATACTGTATGATATTTTCATGGGATGTACAATTTATCCCATCCCACTCAGACCAAACCTTTATACAATGGAGACGGGGACTTATCCCATACTTTCCAGTTTCTAGATGAAAAGGGAGTGCGCTCATTTGAGGAAATGAGAACAAACTATGAACTAAGAAGAAATGACTTCTTTAGATATTTACAAGTACGAAACTATATATTAAGAAAAAGGAACATAGAAGCAAAAATACCAACCCCCATGAATCTAAACTTAAAATTATTCATAGACACTATAAAAGGCCATTTAGGAGAACATTTAATAGGGAACATTTCTAAGGGGTTTAGAGACCTAACCCAGGAATCAGCATTATCCATCCTGGAGAGATGGAACTCAGAATTAGGTCGTTCCATCTCCCCCACTCTTTGGACACAAACAACAAAGCAAGCCATTAAAATTACCTCCTCCACATTCTGGAGAGAATATGCATGGAAATGCAGAATTCGCTATTTCCACTCACCAGCTTTGCAGGCCGAATACCTACCAGAAACATACGGCCGCTTCTGGAGAGAATGTGGATGCACTCTAGCTAACCTAGGGCATAACATGTGGTTCTGTCCAATACTGATGCCATTTTGGTGCTCTCTTCAGGGGGAATTAACAAACTGCTCGAGTGAGACAATAGAATCGACAGCAGAGATGGTGCTGTTGTCTATATATCCGGACCGGTCCCCCTCTTGGGGAAAAAACACTGATGCCAATCTTTTTACTTGCAGCAAAAAAAGTGTTAACTAGAAAGTGGATGAAAAAAATAACACCAACAATACAAGAGTGGAGAGAAGTTATAATTGAAATATACAAAATGGAAAGTCTATCAGCAAAATTACATGATAGAACACCACGTTTCCAGAACAAATGAAGAGGATGGTCTCTATACCAAGCTCGTATAGACAAATAATTTGCTCCTTAGGAAGGAAGGGGGGGCCCTGCCTCATCTTTTTCCCCCTTGTCTATACTGGAATAGGGAGTAAAGCATCTTAACTTCCAGAATAATGCAAAAGCATGTAATCCGAACAAAGAATGGCTATCACTGTCAGAAACTGAAATGTGTGCACTGTGTGTGAAATGAAAACCCTTTTTTAAAATAAAAATCAAATTTAAAAAAAAAAAGAAAAAGAAAATAAGTTTCCAGACCTAGAGCCCATCATGGCAAAGGCCACCCTGGATATTGTGGTTGTTATTGAGTCATGGTGCACTGAAAACCATGACTGAGACCTGGTCATACCAGGCTATGCTTTATTCAGGAAAGATTAGGTGGGAAGGAAAAAAAAAGGGGGGGGGGGTGAGGCTTTATTTTTTTTATATTTTATTCATGAGTTCATGAACAAGGATAAACTCAATTGAGCCGAGGCTCATTTACAACGAGGTCCCATTGCACATGATTTATGTAAGGGGAAAGCATAAAGGTGAGGAGAGATACAGGATGAGGCAGAGGTACTGTAGGTCACCTTGGAGACAGGGAGTGGAGCCACTATTCGCACTGGAGTGCTCTACAGGCCTCCATCACAGGGGGAGGAATTAGATAAGGTATTGGTGGAAGCCGCTGGCAAGATGGCAGAAAGGGGAAGGGGGGTGTTGCTGCTGGTTAGGAACTTCAGCCTGCCAGATGTAGAATGAAGCCTCCCAGCAGCGACTTCATCTAGAAGCAGAGACATCCTGGACTGTTTGCAGGTGGTGTTCTTCGGGCAGCTAATCAGTGAACCCATTTGTGATAGGGCAGTACTGTATCTGGTACTCACTAACAAGGACAGTGCTGCAGACGTCAAGGCGGGAGGCCACCTGGGGACCAGTGATTATTATACGGTGTGGTTCAGGGTCCTGGAATTCAGTAGGGCACATTTTATAAATATGGATGAATGCCTCAGAGGTGACCTAGTGGGGGGTGCTGGTGGGTGGAGGAACAGTGGGCTAAGATAAATGGGAGTACAGCAAAAGCAAGAGATGACCGCTATGGTTCTCGAGAGAGGTGTCTGAAAAGGTAAAGGCCAAAAGGGTAGCATTTAGAAGGTGTAAGGAGATACAGAGGGAGGAGGATAGGGAGGTGTATTGGGGAGACAGAGGAAAGCAGAGAAAGCAGTAAGGAGTGCAAAGGTGAAGACTGAAGAGAGAATAGCCCAGCACGTAACGAAAGGACACAAAACATTTTTTATGTATGTAAGCGAAATTAGGAAGACCAGGGGTGGGATTACTGTATATGGTTAAAAAGGGAAGGAAGGGGGGGACTATGCAGACTGGGACCAGGAAAAGGCAGGCATCCTGAACAAATACTTTTATTCAGTGTTTACAGAGGAAGGAGAAGGAGAAGGGGAGGGGCCACAAAAAAGTAACAGAAGCTTTGGAGTGAGAGAGGTGAACACTACTCCATTTTTGGGAAGAGTCCTGAAGGGACTCGCTACCCAGAAGGTGGACAAAGCAATGGGGCCAGATGGGGTGCATTCAGGGGTATTGAGGGAGCTTAGGGAGGTACTGGCTGCACCTCCACAGTCCTATTTAGCAGCTCACTGGAAAACAGCAGTGGTTCTGGAGGACTGAAGGAGGGTGAATGTAGTTCCACTGCAAAAGTGGTAGCAGGGAGGAGGCTGGCGATTATAGGCCAATCAGTCTGACATTGGTGGTGGGAAAGTTAATAGAATCGCTGCTTAAGGAAAGGATCATGGAATATCTGGAATCTAGTAGGTTACAAGACCGAAGCAGCACGAGTTCATGGGGGAGGGGAGTTCATGTCAGATGAATCTGCTAGATTTCTTTGACTGTTGACAAAGTCTTTAAATCAGGGTGGAGCAGTGAACATGGACTACACAGATTTCAGTAAGATTTTCAACACTGTTTCACATTGGAGACTAGTAGGTAAGCTGAGTAGCGTAGGAGTGGGTCCAAAGGTGGTGAACTGGATAAGAAATTGGTTAGGGGATAGGCAACATAGGGTGGTGGTAAACAGAGTTCACTGTGAAGAAGGGAGGGTGACCAGCGGGGTGCCTCAGATCAATGCTGGGACTGTTCCTCTTTAATGTTTTTATAAGTGATATTGCAGAAGAGCTGGAAGGGAAGGCCTGCCTTTTTGGGGATGACACAACTTCTGCAGTAGGGTGGACACTTGGGGGGGTGGAAAGTATGAGCAGAGACCTAAAATAAACTAGAGGAGTGGTCAGGGGTATGGCAGCAGAGTTTCAGTTCGAAAAAGTACAAAATAATGCACTACAGAAACCCAGGGGTGTAGTACAAAATGGGTGGAGTGATATTGACGACTACCAAGCAGGAAAGAGACTGGGGGCAGTCATGTCAGATGTCGTAAAGGTGGTGTGACAAGGTAGTTGGGAGGGCTATTTGGATGCTGGGATGCATAGGAAGGGGTACCACCAGCAGAAAGAGGGAGGAGGAATTGCCTCTGTATAGATCACTGATAAGACCCCACCAAGAGTATTGTGTGCAGTTCTGGAGACCACATTTCTGGAAGGACATAGACATAGTGGAGGGGGTCCAGAGGAGGGCTGCTAAAATAGTGCGGGGTCTGCATCAAAATCCCTATGAGGAGAGACTTGAGGACCTCAATATGTACATCGTGGAAGGGGGGGGATATGATAGACACCTTTGAATACCTCACTGGGGTAAACGAGGTACAGGGGGGAAGTATTATTCAGAAAAGAAGATACTCAAGAACAAGGGGACATGCGATGAAACTTGGTGGGGGGGGGGTAGATTTAGGAGAGATGTGAGGAAGTACTTTTTCACAGAAAGAGTGGCAGATTTCCTGGAACAGTCTTCCGGCAGAGGTGATGGGGTGAAGACAGTGGTGGGGTTCAAGAATGCATGGAACAGGCACAAGGGAATCACAGTGGAAAGGAAGGTGGGAGGTAGAAAGAGCTGTAGATCAAGTATGGACTGCGGTAATAATGTAGATAACGAAAAATGGGCAGATGGGGTGGGCCGTGCGGTCATTATCTGCCTTCAGATTGTATGTTTCTACGTTTATCAAGTAAATTCACTTTCACTTGGATGTGGGAATGTGCACAGGGGCCGTATTCATAGACCTTGCTAAGGCCTTCGATACTGTGAACCACGACCTGATCTTTCAATAAAGTAAGTTAGACTACTTGGGAGTCTCTGCATCTACTCTCCAGTGGTTTCAGTTCTACTTGTCCAGTTGGTTAAACTAAGCTCTACTACATCTTCCTCCCTTCCATTCACTCTTTGGGTCCCCCAGGGTTCCCTTTCCATTCCAAGTCTTTATCAGGGACTTCCCTGCACACTTTCCACTTGTAGTATTCGGACGTATGCAGACAACACTGCTATCTGCTCCTCAGGTCCTGCCACGTCCTGCATTGAGCATGTCCTTCAGCTTGATTTCCTCAATATGCAGAATGGTTCCAAGCAAATCAGTTAGCCATGAACAAAAAAAAAACACTTCCTACAATGTTTGGATTCAGGTCTCAGCTGAGATCCTTCCCTCCCTCCTTAAAGTTATACTATCTATGAGAAGACCTCACTGACTGTGTAACCCCCTACAGATAACTTGGTCTCCTTCTCAAACAATACCTTGGTTACTCTGACCACGTTTCACACACAGTGGCCAAATGTTTTGCCAAGCTTGGAGTTCTGTAGATAGGGAAGAGCTGACTCCCCCTTAACATAAGAAAACCTGTAGTCGAACATATGCTCTCCTTGTTGCTAGACTGCAGTGACATTGTCTACTGTGGAGCTTCCTCTACTAACCTTGCCAAACTCACCATACTGTTTAACACCATTTGTAAATCCACTCTGTCGTGCCTTCCCCTTCCCCAACACTGTATCATATACAAAGAGCTAGCCTGGGTCCCACCCTCTGTGAGGCGCTCGCTCCGTGTTTCCCTAGTAGGCACCAAATCTTGGTCAAACAAACTCACCCCTAGGCACGACTGGACCGCCCACTCCCAGGAGACCTCCCGATGAACCCTGTGACTTTGACTGACAAGAACAAGAGCTTCTCCTTCTGTCCAAGGAGCCCTTTTTTTCTCCTAATATTCGGTAGTTAGTAGTCGAGCGGTCCTACTAAAATGAGGCATCAGTCTGACAAAACCTTTTCCCTTAAAATTTTATGCCACACAAATTAGACCCAGGCAGACTTAATAAGAAAATCATAAAAAGTTTACTTAAAACACATTAAAATATTCTACACAATTTAGGGTATTGGGTTGCAGACAACAATGTAAAAAAATTTGGAATTACACAATGAATGCTACAATTTTTTACCTTATTGATGTTTGGAGTCCAAAGTATTAAAAGTCCTATCTCTTCAAGTTTTCTGAAAAGAGTTCTCAAAAAGTTCAGCAAGATGATAAGTCTGTCTCTGAATTTCCTTCTTCAGCAAAATTCAGGGTTTTTCAGAGAAAGCTCCTTTCCCAAGAGGTTTTCTCTCTTTCTTCAGTGTGTCAAAGTTCTCCTCACTAATCAGTAGTTCTTTTTCAGCAAAACTACCCAAAGCTAACACTTGGCAAAATTACACCAAAAGCACTATTTTCTGGCTATATCCCCTTTTCATCCCTCAAGTGATGTTATTCCAGTCTACCCTTTTGATTGGTCGGTTATTTAGGCTGGGATGTTTCAACAGTTCACCCTTTTTCCTGGAGGGGTCTCTCTCACTTCACCCTAGTTTTTTCAGAGTATACAATACTTTATTTATTTATTGAAATGTTTCACCAGGAAGGCACACTGAGCGACAAGTCGCTCGTCTCCCTGTGTGACCTGGGGGGAAGGGGTACACTAGGAATGAGACATTAAACATTCAGGTTACAAGATCAACATTAACATTCAGTTATAAGGCAGGTATTACAGTGTTACAGCAGTGTTGTGCATAATAAGTAGAAAGAGTGGACAATAATAAGTGCTGGGTTACTAAGTAAACAAGTGCTTACGTGAAAGTAAAGGGGGGAAAGGAGAGGGATGGGTTAGGTGGGGGAAGGGGAGAGTCGTGTCCTGGAGACCCCTTCAGGATGTGAGAATCCGTGCAAGGGGACTGGGGGGCAGTGTCCCAGAGAGACACCCCTTCAGGATGTGGGGAACTCTGCAAGGGGGCTGTGGGGCTAGATAGAAAGGGGAATAAGGCTGTAGGGATTTAAAGAGGGAGGAGAGAGGAGGAGGTGTGACTTAAATGCTAGGAGGGGGAATAGGACTTAACCCACGAGAGGAACCTTCAGGATGCGGGGTACCCTGCAAGGGGGTTGGAGAAGGTCAGTAGATAGGGATTAAGAGAGTAATAGGAGAGGAAGGGAGAATTGAACCCTAGAGGGGAAGAGAATTTATACCTTTGGAGGGGATGGGGCCTAATCTGTAGTCCATCAGGATGCAATTGGACCCTGCTAGTAGTCATGGAAAGCCAAGACAGAGGCTAGATAGAATAGGGGAGATATGCTAAGGCTCAGTTGGACCCCTTCAGGATGCTGAGAACCCTGTAAGGGGATTGTGATGACCATACCTCTCCACTGTCCCACATTACGAAAAACAGTTCCTCATTTTATTTCACAAAAGCTCCCTGTTCCACATTGTGAGGACTTGGGTCCCACATTCAATGATAACATTGTAAAGCAAAAATATATAGTAAATGATGCAGAAAATATATTATTCAATGAATAACATACTTTCTGAACATAAATGCAAACATTTTAACAGTGTTCTGAGCTTCTTAGATAAAGATTTGATTAAGTGTGCCACATTTTACCCATTTGTTCCACATTTTTAGAGGCAATGTTCCACATTTGGGGGACAAAAGGTTGAGAGGTATGGTGATGACCAGGCAGAAAGGAAGATGGGGGAGTGGAAAAACGACTAGGTGCAGTAGGACCCCTCATGATGCTGAGAACCCTGCAAGGGGGACTGTGAAGACTAGGGAGAAAGGTACAGTAGATGGGGAAGGGGAAGGAGAGGAGACAAGCCTAGGTCCAGTAGGATGCGTTTTCGGTGCTGAGAACCCTGCAAAGGGGACTGCGAAGGCTAGGGAGAAAAGGTAGCATGGGGAAGGGGAAGGAGAGGAGACATGCCTAGTGCGGTAGGGCCCCTTCAGGATGCTGAGAACCCAGCAAGGGGACTGCAAGGCTAGGGGGTCAGGTAGATGGGGAAGGGGGAAGGAGAGGAGACAAGCCTAGATGCAGTAGGACCCCTTCAGGATGCTGAGAACCCTGCAACAGAACTGCAAGTCTAGGGAGATAGGAGTGATGGTGGGGGAAGGGAGTAGATGAGAGAAATAAGTCCCTGTGGGGGGGGGAGTAGAGGGACCCATGGAGAGCATTCAGGGTCTCTTACATTCTGTGAGAGATCAAGGGAGGCCAGTAAGTGGGAACAGTTTGGGGGAAGGAGAGAAGAGCTAGAAATTTGGGGGTACAGGGGTAAAATGAAGGCGACGGTAGAGGGGTAGGGTTTGTCCCGAGCTTAGAGGAGGGAATTAGGGAGGACATGGCAGGAGCAGCTAAGTGCAAGGTAGTTATTGAGGGCAGAGCTTAATGGAGTAGGCAGAGGATGAGTGCGGATTTTGGGAGTTCCAAATTTTGGGAGACAGAGTAACCAGATTTGCTGATTTGGGTGGACCAGCGGGGACTACCAGGGTGCGTGAGTCAGTTGATCTGAGGGAATGGGAGGATGGGGGGGGTGTTAAAAAGGAGGAGTTGAGGTAGGAAAGGAGCTCACCCAACCAGTGCTTGGAGGTGAATTTAGCACAGTGGGAGAGTCGCCTGTTTGTAAGAGAGTGGAAGGATAGGGCATGATAAAGATTGCAGTGGTAGGTGCAAGGAGGGGCTTCCAGGACAAAACGGCAGAAGGAATTGAAGACAGTGTCCAGTCTGGCCAGGGAGGACTTGGGGGCAGCATCATAAACTGTGTCACAGTAGTTGAAAATGGGCAGTATCATCTTCTGAACAAGTTCACGCCTAGCCCTAGGATGAATGCAACTACAGTTTCTGAACAGGGCACCAAGCTTGGGGTGCAGCTTTTTTCTGGATGGCACAATATGTCCAGAGAAGTTTAGGTGTTGGTCCCACCAAACACCTAAGTACCTGAAGGAGGATGTGTCCTCAAGCAAAGTCCCATCAAGGGTGTGGAAAGTGGATAGGGTGGGAATACCATAAAATCCTTCAAATTGTGGTCTCTGTCTACCATCCTGCCCCCCCTCACACTGTGGGATCTGACAAGCTAAGGGAAAGGGGAAATTGTTTAATCAGGAAAGGCACACTAAACCGAAGCTTGTTCCCAGGTGCGACCTGGGAGCACAAGGAAGTTAAGTGACTTGCTTAGGGTCACACAGTATGCAAGTGGGGGCTGTGGGATTCAAACCCAGGTCTCCAAGTTTGCAGCTCAGAGCCCTAAACCACTATGCTATACTGCCTCCTTGTCTGACAAGCTTAGTTTTGCATGTTGATTCCCTGCTGAACAGTTTCTGGTAAAAGACATTTCTAGGCTGGTCTGCTGGTGCAGAGGCACGATCGTTGTCTGCGGCGTCGACGACCCGTGTTCAGGAACGGACCTGGGAGTCAGAGGGCCGGCCGGGGGGGAGTAGGATTGAGTGTCTGGTGGACTGCTCTTCTGCTCCGAGGGGAGGTGGGGTTGAGTTTCTGACACACGACGGACCCCTGGCTGAAGCTGGGAGTTCTGCTGCGGTCGGCACCTGCACATTCGGGGAGGGGGGATGCGAGTTGTCATTACATGTCCCCACCACCGATGGGTTTATAGCATACAAAATGCCGCCCCTCGCTAATGAGCCGGCTCCATTGCTGTCCCTCTGACCACCAGAGTTTGCTTACCGTGTCCCCACTCGGGGAGCCTGAGTATGAGGAGCGGTTGCTGGAGCGTGGCGAGCCCGTTCCAGGGCTTGGGGGGCCAGCACAAAAAAATATAATAATAATAAAAAAAGGCATTTCTGCCCTTTGATCTCAGGAAACCCATAACATATATTACAAAAGGACCCCAGACATCACCTCACCATTCTCCTGGTTGTGAGGTCTGGACGTTCAAACACAAATTACGTTTTAAATGATTCATTTAAGCCAATTCCTGGCTTCCAGTACTTTGATATGTTAGCCTGTCTGAGAGCCAGACCCATCACTCAGCTTTTTAAATCTTTTTAGAATGCTTAAAGGGCCAGTGGCTTAATTCTGAACCACAACCCATGTATGTATATCATATCTGAACAGTACAAATGTATGGGACTATCTTGTCACACATACTACCGAGATACTTCATGCACTTCTTCACCCCCTCCTCTAATGCATCATACTCCTAAGAGCACCTTTCCCAGTCCTTTTGATTTTCATGCCCCTCTTATGGCATTGATTCTGGAATTGTATTTCATTACTGTACTCTCCAGATAGTTTCTGCATTCTGAGCTGCTAAAATCTGCAGGGTGTACCAGAGCTTCTATAGCAAGTCTGGTGTTGCTGTGAACCCAGGGCTGTACTGCTGACATTACTATATGGCAGAGGAGTGATGTACACTGCAGTACAGTGAAATTGCAGCAGTTTTGCAAGGGAAAACTAAATTACTAGGTGTACATACTGTGGACCCTCTTCACCAAGACAAAATGTTAGCAATGCAATGTGCTAAAATTCAAATGCCTTGTCAGTTTGTTTTTTTGCAAAACTGACTTCTTCCTCTAAAATAAAGCATGGGGCATGAGAGAAGATCGAGTTGCTCTCAGCTGAGACAGCTGTCAGTTTATGCTTTGTTGCGATTAGTGTCTATACCTTGATCATTTGAAAGCAGTCAATGCCTCCTTACCCATGCCGTACTGGTGCCTTCCATGTCTTTCTGTAGTAAAGCGCCTGGCAGTCACCCCGATCAAAAATCACTTACTGCTGCCCCATCCTGTGCCTCCCCGACATCAGCATGGCACCGCAGAATGCCAAAGACTAATTTTGGTACCATATAATACAAACAATGTGTTCAGATGTGCTATATGTACTGTAGAGATGGATCTTACTTCGAGAGAGTTCCTTCAGTAGGTCATTACATATAGGACTAACGCCACCTGGCGTCAGGCCGCATGGCAGACTTTTCTAGCAATCTCTGATGGGGGACTTCTCACCTCCTGACATCACGTGACTGACGTCAGCATGGTCGTATATAGTGGGCATTCCCCACGCCCACCCTCCAGTTCTTTCACGCCGTCCCAGCATGTCAGTCGCATTGCAGACTTCCATACAGCGATCATCGTGTTAGTTCTTGCATCGGATTAATTCCTTCTTCGCTAAATCTTTATTTTCGATATTCCACTGCTTGATGTCTTCACGCAAGAAGAAGTGCTCGTCCTGTGGCACGCAGATCCCTCATAAGGACGGTCACCTGAAGTGCTTGATCTGTTTGGGCCCAGACCAATTCTGTTCCTCCCTGCTTGAGTGCTAAATGCTTAATCAGGCCACGAAAAAGCGGAGACAGCAGGCTTTGGAGGCCCACCTCCTAAAGGTCCGCTTAGCTTCTTTAAAAAAGCAAATTGTCTGCATTAGAGAGTCCTCTTCTGAGAAATCTTCTTCCTCAAAGAAGCACCATAAGGAGAAATCTCGAGAGTGGGAGCGCTCCACAGACCAACCCGAGACCTCGCGGCCCTCGACGAACAAGGCCCTGCAACAGCCTAAGAAGACCGCGGACAGTAAGTCTGGCAAATCTTCAGCAGATCAGCGGCGTGGCTCTTGACGCCGACCGCCATGGCTAGCTAACTGGCCCTGGCTCCTATGGGGACCACACGGCCACCAGTAAGACGGCTCCCCAGCCTCCGGGGACCCACCCGGCACCAGTCGGTAAGTTGACCTGGGGCTCCTCCCCCGCCTGGCTTCGCCTGATAAGAGGCCCATCTCTGATGGCTGCTTAGGCGTGGTTCTCCTGTCGGGGCCTAGCGGCTCCTCACCCGACGACTGGCAGAACCAGGGGTAGAAGGCCCCTCTCCCCCCCATTTCCATCGCCTTTACCCTCCCCTTCTCAGGTGGGTACTTCTGACGAAGACAGCGCAGAACTCCTCTATGTGGTAGATTCCTCGGGGTCTGTCCTGCACTCTCCTGACGGGGTCACAGAGAGGGAGGCTGCTCCTCGGCCATCTGGCCTTCCAGCGGAGGCCCCTTCTCCTCCTCCAGGTGGGATCCCTTCGGAGCTGATGAATATTATGGCCCCGATCCCACCGTTGGATCTGACAAATCCCATTCTGACACCGGATATCCCAACGACTGTTCCACAGCCAGGGCCCTGTGATCTGCCCTAGCCTTCGTCTCCGGCGTCAGACCCAGTCCTGCCGTCGGGCCCCCTTCATCTGGCCCCAGCGCCAGCCCCTCCGATGCCAGATCCCCTTCCGGCACCGGATCAGGTGGTGCCGGTCCCAACATCGGTCCCCCTGACGTTGGTTATCCCGATGCCGGACCCCTTGCCAATTTATACTACAGCGGGTCCAACGTGGGTACCCCCTCCATCAGATATGACGACAGGGATTTATACTAGACCCTGAACTGTCCCACATTACCCTTTCATGTATCTTGGGGACCATTTCCTGTCTGGTCCTCCTCCTGAATGGAATTCTTTGGGGCAGTACTACCCTAGTTATAACCGCTACCACCATTATCAGGGATACCAGGGTTACCATTACCCGCCCCAACCGGTTATGCCGCCTCCTCCTCCTCAGCCACAACCTCCTCCTCCACCCCCTCCACCTCCTCTGGCTACGCTGGATTTTAAGACCTTCATCCAGTCTTGGTGGCAGGGGGCACGTTTGGAGTTGTTTTCAGACCTGGAGACGAGACTCCCTCGCGGTCTCCTAGGTCTGCATCCCTGAGAAGCTCTTCTCCGTCCACGGTACATGTCTCGGGGGTGGCTCATCAGGACATTACCATTCCTGACATCCGTAATATTCCAGACGAGGGGGCAGATGATGATGATGACGAGGAGGAAGCTGACGAGTCGGTGGAGGACACCTTGGAGGAGCCCGAGGGTCCAAAAGGCAAGGTTTTCCCCAAGTCCCCCCCCCACCAGAGGACCCTGCCTTCTTGGATCTTCTGAGGTCCATGAAGGATTTCTTCAACTGGAAGTTGGAGGAACAAGACCCGATGAGACAGAGGCTAGCTGAACACCTGGACTTAGAGTCTCTGTCTCCGGTTCCCATTTCTCCCTGGATTGGGCCTCACCAGGACCTCACCTCTGTGGTCTGACAGATGCCTCATTCTCTCCCGGCTGTCCCCAAGAGGGCGGGCAGGGTTTACCGGGCGCCGAGGGATGCTCCCTTTCTAAAGACGCATCCTAACGCGGACTCTGTCAGCTCAGCTGCTCATGACCGCTCTGCTTCACCCAGGCACATGAGCACCTTTCCTCCAGACAGAGTCGAGGCAGATGGACCAGTTCAGTAGAAAAGTTTACGCCTTGGCCACATATGCGCTTAGATCCCTCAACTGTGTGGCCCACATGATGTCCCACCAAAAGGCTACCCTGGCCAGGTTAGAGGCTCGTGTCCAGTCTATGGAACCCTCGAGCCTCAAAGAGGAGCTTGCCAAGGACCTTCGCCTCTCTCACTTTTCATGTAGGCATGCTTTCGGGCTACATATGACTCTATCGACTCTGTAGCTTGCACCTTGGCAACTGCCATCGCCCTAGGACGACATTCCTGGCTTCACATCTCTGGCCAATGAGGTACAGTCGGCGATTCAGGATGCCCCTTTCCGGGGCTCATTACTTTTTGGTGGGGACACCAAAGATATCACTGATCTCCAGGACAGAGGCCTCGCCCTCAGATCAGTGAGGTCCATGTACCGATCAGGCACTCAACAGCAGCAGCAGCCCTTTTGGAAAAGGACCTGGAGGCAAAGGAAGCAGGCCTCGGCTCGGCAGCAGGACAAACGTAAGTCCACAGGTTCCGCCACTCCTCCAGCTTCTCAAGAACCAGAGACGCACAGGGGGCCCTCCCCCGGAACGTCCTACCACTTCCTGACTCACTGTCCCCACTACCTACATTGAAACATAGACTGACAGCAGATAAGGACCACTTGGCCCACCCAGTCTGCCCATTTTCCTACCTATTGGATAAGCTGCAGATTCTAGTTAACCAACAGCCTACTTCCTGCAACCCCCGACTATAATTGCCTTATGTCTGTCCCATGCATGTTTGAATTCCCCCACTGTTTTAGACCCCTCAACCTCTCCAGGAAGGCGGTTCCATGTGTCTACCACTCTCTCCGTGAAAAAGAATTTCCTCACATTACCCCTGAGCTGTCCCTCTCTAACTTTAAATTGTGCCCCTTGTTCTTACAGACTCTCTTTTCTGAAGATGCTACACTCCTGGACTTTGTTGATTCCCTTGAGGTACTTAAACATTTCTATCATGTCCCCCTGTCCCTCCTTTCATCAAGGGTATACATATTAAGCTCTCTCAGTTTCTCTTCATATGGTTTCTGATGTAGACCCTGCACCATTTTAGTTGCCCTCCTCTGGACTGCTTCCATCCTGTCTATGTCCTTGCGTAGATGAGGTCTCCAAAACTGCACGCAGTACTCCAGATGGGGTCTCACCAACTGTCTGTGTAGAGGGATAACCACTTACCTTTTTCTACTTGTGATGCCCCTCCCTATGTATCCCAGTATCCCCCTGACTCTACTTACTGACTTCTCACATTGCTTACCCACCTCCTCAGTTTCAGGAGTGGAAGGCAATAGCCTCCGACGCATGGGTCCTGCAACTGGTGTCCGTCGGACACACCATAGAGTTTCTGGAAATTCCTCCAGAATCTCCGCCAAAAAAGTCTTCTTACTCCAGGGATCAGGCTCTTCTTGTCCGAGAAGAAGTTCAAAGCCTCATGCTCAAGGAAGCAATAGAACGCGTTCCCCTCCGGCAAAGGGTCAGGGGGTTTTACTCCCCATTTTCTCCTGGTTCCAAAAAAGACAGGAGACTTCAGACCCATTCTTGACTTAAGCAACCTCAATCAGTTTGTCGAGTACAAAAAGTTTTGGATGTTGACGCTCCAGAGTCTCCTCCCACTCCTTCTGGAGGATCATTGATTGTGCGCTATGGACATGCAGGATGCTTACCTGCACATCCTGATCTTTCCCAGCCACCGCCGTTTCCTGCGGTTCCAATTCCAAGGGGAGTACTTCCAATTTCGGGCACTCCCTTTTGGTCTGTCCTCGACACCCGGGGTGTTTACCAAGTGCCTGGCGGTGGTGGTGGCTTCTTTACGCCACCAGGGTATCACAGTTTTCCCTTACCTGGATGATTGGCTGATCTCAGCCCCATCCAGGGACTCCTTACTGGAGGCTCTCTCTTTCATCTTGGACCTCTTTGGCAAACTGGGGATTACAGTCCGTATTCCCAAGTCTTTCATCATCCTGTCCCAGAGGCTAAAGTTCATTGGGGCAGTCATGGATACGGTCCAGTGCAGAGTCTTCCTTCCTCCAGACGGGGTGGAGACCCTGATCCATCAAGCTTCTCGAGTGGCTTCATCCAGGACCATCCCGGCCCGGGAGATCCTCAGTTTTCTTGGCCTGATGGCAGCCTCCATCACTACTGTTCCCCTGGCGAGATTTCACATGAGAGTTACTCAGTGGTCTTTGCGCGTGCAGTGGGACCAACTTCTGGATGACCTAGACCACCCGGTACTGGTCTCCTCAGCGTTTCAGAAAGAATTGCTTTGGTGGAGGGACCCCTGCAACCTTTCCTTAGGTCTCCCCTACAGGAGCCCTGCTCCTCTGGCATCCCTAACTATGGACGCTGCGAACATGGGATGGGGAGCGCATCTGGGGGAGCACCAAGCTCAAGGATTGTGGTCCAGCTTGGAAGCACCTTTGCACATCAACGTTCTGTAGATGAGAGTGGTCTTATATGCTTTACAAGCCTTCCAGACCCTCCCTCCCAAGGGATCACTGTTGGTCCAAATGGACAATATTTCGGTAGTCTGGTACCTCAACAAACAAGGAGGAACCCGATCGTATCCCTTATGCAGGGAGATGATGCGGGTGTGGAACTGGACGGTCCAGCACAATCTGGCTCTTGTGGCCATGCATGTTCCAGGCATTTTAAATGTCCTTGTGGACAGTCTCAGCAGGTCTCTGACCCTAGCTCACGAATGGGAATTAAATCAGAAAGTGGCAGAATCTCTCTTCCTAAATTGGGGGCATCCGGAAATCGACCTTTTCGCCTCCCAGTACAGTGCAGAACTTCCCAGTTTTTGCTCGCTCGTTCCAGGGCATGGTGCATTCTGGCACGATGCGCTGTCTCTCTCCTGGACAGGGACATTTTTGTACACCTTCCCTCCGTTTCCCATTCTCCAGACGGTCCTTCTCAAGCTTCAGGCAGAGAAGGCGAGGATGATTCTCATGGCTCCTCTCTGGCCGAGACAAATTTGGTTTCCGCTGTTACAACAGCTATCCAGGGAGCCACCAGTTCCACTTCCAGTGACCCATGACCTCTTGACTCAGGATCGAGGTCGTCTTGTACATCCGAGACTCAGGACACTGCATCTTCATGCATGGCTCCTGCAGACATAGCGATTTCTCACATCGGGGTCTCCTCCCGAGTCGCTCAAGTCCTTATAGAGGCTAGAAAACTCTCTACCTGTTCCACTTACGCCATGAAGTGGAAACATTTTTCCATCTGGGGGCGACTTCCAAGAATTGGAACCCCTTTTCTTGTTCTGCCCCTCAAATCATGGAATACCTCCTTCATCTGTCAGACTCTGGTCTGTCATATTCTTCCTTGAAGGTCCACCTTTCCGCAATTTCGGCATACGGCAAGCTGGTGGATGGTAAACCTGTGGCTCAGTTGGAAGTCTCAAAAACCTTTCTGAAAGGGATCCTCCATCAGAAACCCCCTTCTGTAGCCCAACTCCACCTTGGGATTTGAACTTTGTGTTGGAGAAGCTCTCTCTTTCCCCCTTTGAGCAGGCCATGAGCTGCAATATGCACAATATGTGCTTCCTTTCCTGGAAGATGTTATTTTTAATTGCCATTACGTCGGCCCGAAGGATTTTTGAGCTTCATGCTCTGGTTTGTAAAGAACCTTATCTTGGTTTCCATAAGGACCGGTTGGTCCTCAGGACAAATCCTAAGCTTCTACTCAAGGTGGTGTCAGAAGCCACACTGAACCAATCAGTTTTGTAAATCCAGTACGGGATAACGTGGCTAACAAAAATGGTCATGCCACCTGGTCAGATGCCTTCTCAGCACCTAAACTTAATAAGAGAGAAAACGTTGCTGTGACCGGGTGGCGTGGTGTAAAACATGTAAAGTTCTTTTAATATTATCTGGGTTTACAGAGTTTTAATAAACCCAAATTGGTCTCCATCTATAATAAATGGGAGGATCCCATCCAGCCTCTTGGCCATGACCATGGCAAACAATTTGTAATCAATATGTAAGACTGATATTGGCCTATATGAAGAGCAATGGCTGGGATCCTTCTTCTGTTTGAGGATACTAGATATTGTGGCATAGGACCACGTGGGGGTTAACGGGTTTTTTTCAAGTAACCTCTGACACACCGGTTAGAGATGGAGAAGCAAAAGATCTTTAAAAGCATTATAAAATTCCATGGTGTAACCATCAGGACTGTGAGCTTTGTTTGTTTTCAACGCCTTCACAGCCTGATCCAACTCTGACTGTCTGATCGGGGCATCTGGTATGGCTTTATGCTAGGGAGACAACTCTGGCAGTCGTAATTTACTCAAATCATTAATGGCTTGGCTATCAGACATCAGCTCTGGAGTATACAACTTCTGATAAAAAGATCTAAATGCCTCCAAAATCTGTGTGGGTTGGTGTAATAATCAACTAGTAGTAGGACACCTGATATGGGTTACGATGGCTTTAACCGTGTGTTGTTGTAGCCGATGTGCCAGCAAGTGGGTCGCCCGGGGACACCCAGCATAATATTTTTGTTTTAGAAATTGTAAGACATGTTCCATTTCAGCATGCAAAATGGCTTGTACCTTTTGTCTGGTAGCCTCCATAAGAGGAGCAACCCCTTCATCTCCCCCCGCCTGTCTATTCTGAAGATCTCTTAATTGTGTCTGAAGTTTGTCTAATAGGGCCGCCAGTATTTTCTTATAGTGAGATGCAAATTTTATAACATACCCCCTCAGCACAACCTTGAGTGTGTCCCACAGAGTGTTTGGCTTTATTTCCGGGTGGGAATTCTTCTGAATTATGTCCTGAATCCACTCCTTAGTTTGAGTGCGAAAAGAGGGAAGGTTCAACAAATAGTTAATGAATTTCCAAAGTGTTTTTTTTGGGAGAGCCCCATGCTGGCATGAGCAGCACAGAGTTGTAGTCTGAAGGGGGAAATGGGAACATCTGCCAGTCAGCAACCAGATGTTGGTGCTCACCAGATATATGAAAGTACTCAATTCTGGTATATATATTGTGGGATGCAGAGTAATGGAGTATCCCCTGGTAGAGGGGTGCAGTAGACCCCACACGTCTACCCAGTTCATCTCTCTGAAATAATTTTGGGCTACCGTGTGTGTATCCGTTTTCCATGGAGGTCGGGGTTGGTTGCATCTGTAGTATCATAAATTAAGTTATGATCCCCGCCCACAATAAGCGTTCCCATCTAAAGGTTTGTTATCTTTTGAAGGAGGGATCTCAATGTATCGGTATTAGTGCCAGGGGGAAGATACAGGCTTACCAAAGTTATTGGCTGTCCCGCAGCCCTCTGGATCAGCATACACAGTAGTCACCTGCATGGACATCTGGCGTGAAATTAAAATGGCCACCCCTTCTCTTCACCCCCCTCCACACCCGTATGAGGAGGCCACCACCTGAGAATACCCAAACTTGGAGAGTTTTTGATGCTCTTTTTATGGAATATTCCAAGTCTGGTCATTATGTATCCCATATTTATTTAACTTGAGAAGGTAATTTTTTATTCTAGGAGCATGGACGTGGTTCACTATCCACACTATAGCAGTTCTGCTGGAACAGTCTGACTGGCCCCATGTCTTTAAGCTGAGGTGCTCCCATCACCCAGGTGGTCTATCCCCAGACTCCACCCCATGATGTTCTCATCACCCAGGTGGTATATCCCCCCGACTCTACCTCATGATGTCAGATCTTGCCACGGGAAGAACAGGTCACTTCCTTCATGGTTTCCACTTAGAATTTAGTGTGCCATAGGTGAACTTGATGCCAAGTTTTCTAAACGTATTCAGGTTATTTCCTTTGTTCCTTCAACTCCCCTCATCGACTTTGATGGAGCAGTGGAAGCTGGGGTTCAAGTTTGTGTTTGGTGCCAGCGGAAGATGTCAGTCACTGACCCCCCCATGACACTTCTGTGTACTGCCTGGGTGGGCAACATGACGTGGCCAGGTGTGGCCTTTGTCTCAGCATGCTTTCTGAGTCCCTCAGTGACAGTAAGCCCCGGCTTCTACTGTGTCGGCCTTCAGAATGGGATCTGAAGGGCCACTTTAAGGACTGCAAGAAGGCCTCGGCTGCGGCCGTGTGTGCTCAGCAGCATGCGGCCCTTGAGACGGAAATTGCAGCTGCTGCGATGGGCATCTCCTCTGTCTCAGTGCTGCTTCCGACTGGGGCCAGCATCGGATGGTCATTTACCTGAGGCTTCAGTGACATGTTTTTTGCCTTCCAGACCCTGGGATAGGGCCTTTCCCACTGTGGCACTAAGCAAAAGCACTGCTGTCACTGGTTGTGGGCCCAGGAGTGATCGTGATTCTCCTGGTCTCTTGAGTCGCCTAACCACTCGATGGTGGTCGAGCACCCCTTGGTCAAGAGGTAGATCTGGCAGGTCGAAGGCTGGTTCCCCCATTGAACCAGTTGACTTAGATTGCGGTCCAGCAGGCTGCAGAAATTTTCCTTAAGCCTGTTGCCCAGTTGTTGGGACGAGATCAAGGATTTGATCTTGCAGAGCCCGGTGCTTTCGGTCCTCACTCAAGAGGACATGGTCTGGTCAATGTCCCTATCTGTTCCTTTTCGGGAGTGCCTCCACCGGTGGTCCAGCCTTCCAGGTCCGTGCTGCTTAATGTGGGCAGGCACATGGTATACCACAGTTAGCCAGAAGGGTCTCCTCACTGTTGATCAGTCGAGGTAGGGGTAGAGATCTTGGTCAAGGCATTCTCGCTTTCAATCCTGTTCGACTGGGAGGTGTCACTTGCTGTCAAGGCAAAGGTCAAGAAGCATATGAAAACAAGGAGCAGTTATAAAATTTGCAAGTAGCAATAACAGTAAAATAACAAAAAAATTGTGCAGGATAGCTTTTATGCAGGCAGTTCAGACAAAAACAAAGTCCTTCCTCTGAGGGTATCTCTTGATTCTAAATTTCAGTCTCTCTCTTTTCAATAAAAGATTGCTTTTTTTTTTCACAAGACATCTTTGCATGACAATTTAGGAGGCAATATAGTACAGTGGTTTAAGGCTCTGAGCTGCAAACCTAAAGAACTGGGTTTGAATCCCACATCCCCCACTTGCATACTGTCTGACCCTGAGCAAGTCATTTAACTTCCTTGTGCTCCCAGGTCACACCTGTAAATAAGCTTTCAGCTTAGTGTCTCTCTCCTGGTTAAAAAAAATAAAATAAAAAAATAAATTTCTGCGTCCTGAGCTCGTTACGAGACATCCTGTTTCTCACAAAATGTATCAGAGTTCTTGTCAGTTTCCTTCCTGAGCAGGTTTGCAAATAGAACACTGTGTCCCAAGCTAGCCTTCTGCTGACAGTTTTGCAAACAAGCCTGTGGAGGTTAAACTGCATCTCAAAGGTAATCCGCTGAGTTCCAAGTAGCTTTTTGCAGACATTTCAACAATATAACTGTATACTGTACATTTGCAAAGCATAGGATCCCAGTTTCACACAAAGATTCACATGTACTTTTTAACCACAGAGAAGCAAGGGAAGAAAGAAAAGACTGAAACAGCAAGTGAAGGCAGAGAGATAGCGGGAAAGAGGGAGAATCGTGAGACTGTCGGAGTAATCAGTTCTTAAGTCTCAAGAAAATTTGATTGTGCAATCAGACAGACCAGAGTCAGAAAAGGGAAGGATAGAACAGATCCTTGCTTTTAACTCTTTCTGCATAACAAATGGGACAGGGTCTTTTTCAACCCTGACACATTGCAGTTAATGCTTCTCTGCCTCCTTGTCCTTGGGTGATGAGCGGCACTGTCGCAAACTGCGCTGGTGGAACGAAGAGCTCATCTGGCAACAGTGAGCCATCGCTGGGCAGGGTTGGGATCTATCCCCTGGACCTACAATCCCCTGACAGTTGCCAGTGGTTCCCACACCAGCACACAGTACAGAGGCGCTTCTTGAAACTGCTTCTATGCCTCTTTAGATGGAGCCACTACCACCGCAGCTGAAAGTGGGTGCTTCGACCAAGCATGCCCATTCAGCCACCCGCTTGCCAGGCCAGTTGTTGGTGCAGATCACCTTGGGGGATACCTGAGTGTTCCTTGGCGAGCAATGGTTGAGGGCCATTTTTGAGGAGTCCTTGGACGACTGGGACCATGAGTCCATGACTTTTCTTTTTTTTTCTTCAGTTCTGCTCCTGCATCGGTAATGGAAGATGGAACACAAAGTAGCAAAGCCAGCCCCCGTTTTCAAACTTTGCTTTATGTACCAACAGAAAATATTGTGGATGAACCCACATGTCATGCCACTACTGCCTGGAAGCAGCACAGGATGTGGTAGGTTGCATCCTGTGCCAATCAATGCTCCATTCCTCCCTGAAGGAATGCGTGACATGGCTTCTCGGCTGGCTTCTTGATTGATCAGGAATGAAAACTATGACCCAAAGGCCACAAGAAGGCCTCTGCTGTAGCGGGGTCACCTGCTCAACTTGCGGCCATGGATGAAGTGGCAAAAGGTGCAGTGTGCACCTCACTGGCCCTGGTGCTGCTTCTGGCTCTGGCCAGCATTAGAGTTTTCTGCACCGGTGAGTTCCGGGAGATGTATTGGGCCCTCCAGGCCTTTTGAGGAGAGCCCTGCCTGCCATGGTAAAAAGCACAAGAAACACTGCCGGTCATGGAACTGGGAGAGATCACTCTCCTTCTACTCCATCAACTCCCCTGGCCACTTGATGCATGTCGAGTGCCTGACTTCGATGTAGCCAGAACTGGTTGAGCCAGGTCGCAAGCTCCAGAGTGCCCCCGTCAGGCTTGTAAATCTTAACACTGGATGATGTGGGGGTCAAGATATTCCTTGAACCAGCTGGCAAATTGTTTTGACAAGGAGACCCCGCTGCTCCTGGTCTTTGCCCACGAGGACGTGGACCACTTGGAACAGCCTCCATCGGAGGTCATTCTTCTGAAGCTGGTGCACATGATCTACACTGCACTCCTGGTGGCTTCTCCTCAACTTCGGCCCTTGTGTCCATGATCGAGGTCGAGGCATTGCTGGCATTCTTGGATTTGCTTAACTGGGAGGCATCGCTGTAAACATTCCTCATCCTTTGAAGAGAAGAAGCTCCACTGACATATGTTCATACTAAGAAAGATATAGGAACCAGGGTGTCAAAGACCATATACGTTCAGTCCATCAAATGTAATACCTTAAATTAGCACCACTCAGGATATACTTGTCCATGCGTGCTTTAAATGTTTGTTTATTATCTGCCACGATTACATTTAATGGCAAGGAATTCCAAAAATTTATGACTGACAGTATATGTATACTTCCTTTTATTAGTTTTAAATTGCTTCCCCTTCAATTGTAATGGATGTCCCCTAGTTTCCATATTACTATCCTTATACTCAATATTTAGATCACACATAAGATTAGGATCCTGTAAGATATCATATAACAACAAGATGTCTCCACGTGCCCTCCTAGTTTCTAGGGACATTAATTCTAGGGATTCCAGTTGGTTTACATATGAGAGATCACAGTATCCCTCAATGGTTTTAGTAAAGCGTTGTTGGACCTGTTCAGGTTTTTTCTTTCTGACACTTTATATGGGTTCTAAACCTGTGTTGAATAGTCTGTATTCTAGGTGTGAGCGTACGCATCATTTATGAAGAAGAATAAGAACTCTACTAGATCTGGATGTTATATTCCTTCTAATAGAAACATAGAAACATAGAATTTGATGGCAGATAAGGACCGCTTGGCCCACCCAGTCTGCCCATTTCCCTACCTAATGGATAAGTTGCAGATCCTAGTTAACCAGCAGCCTACTTCTTCCTACCCCCACCCCCTAGAATTGCCTTATGACGGTCCCATGCATGCTTGAATTCCACCACTGTTTTTGACTCCACAGTCTCCTCCGGGCAGTTCCATGCATCCACAACCCTCTCTGAAAAAATACTTCCTTAAATTACCTCTGAGCCCCCCCCACCATCTTCAAATTGTTTCCCCTTGCTCTTGCACACCTCTTTTTTGAAAGATGCTACCCTCTTGGACTTTGTTGATTCCCTTGAGGTACTTAAAAGTTTCCATCATGTCCCCCTCTCCTCCTTTCCTCAGACTACATATTAAGCTCCTTAAGTCTCTCTTCATATGTCTTCGGTGCAGACCCTGCACCATTTTAGTGCCCTCCTCTGGACAGCTTCCATCCTGTCTATGTCTTTGTGGAGATTGGGTCTCCAGAACTGCACATGAGTACTCCAGATGGGGTTTCACCAGCTGTCTGTACAGAGGGATAATACTCCTGTTTTCTACTGGTGATGCCTCTCCCTATGCATCCCAGTATCCCCCAACCCTCCTTGCTGCCCTCTCACATTGCTTGCCCATCTTTAGGTCATCTGATATGACTACCCCAGGTCCCTTTCCATTTTTGTTGTTGTTAGTATCTCACCCCCATTGTGTACTCTTCCCTGGGTTTTGTTTCCCAGGTGCATTACCTGCACTTCTTAGCATTGAATCTAAGCTGCCATACATTTGACCATTCCTCTAACCTTGCCAAGTCCCTTCTCATCCTTTCCACTCCACCTTGTGCATCAACTCTGTTGCAGAACTTTGTGTCATCTGCAAAGAGACATACTTTTCCTTCAGTCCCTCTGCAATGTCGCTTATAAAGACATTAAGAGGACCGGTCTAATACTGAACCCTGCGGTGCCCCACTAGTAACCCCTTTCTTCAGAGTGGACTCCATTAACTATTACTCTCTGTGTCCCTATTCTCCAGCCAATTCTTTACCCAGGCTACCATCTTGGGACCCACTCCCAGGCTAGCTAACTTGTATATTAATCTTTTGTGTGGGACTGTGTCAAATGCCTTTGCTAAAGTCTAGGTAGGCCATGTCCACAGCCCCTCCCTGATCTACTACTTGGTCACCCAGTCAAAGAAATCTATCAGATTCGTCTGGCATGACCTTCCGCTGTGAATCCATGCTGCCTTGGGTCCTGTGCCCTCTGGCCTCTAGATACTCGACACTTCTTTCCTTCAGAAGTGATTCCATCATTTCCCTACCACTGAGGTTAAACTAACAAGTCTGTAGTTTCCTGCTTCTGCCTTGCTCCCACTTTTGTGAAGGGAATCACATCTGCCCTCCTCCAGTCCTCGGGTACCACCCATCCTCCCATGATTTGTTAAAGAGGGTAGTCAGTGGTGTCACTAGTTCTACCCTTAGTTCTTTTTAGAATTCTGGGATGAATCCCATCAGGCCTCATTGCTTTGTCCACCTTCAGTTTTAAGAGTTCTTTCAGAACCCTTTCTTCTATGAATGGGCTGGTATCAACTTCTGTATCCAGAGTGTTTCTGTTGTTTGTTTAAGGTACCTCCCCCTCTTCATTTGTAAATACTGAGCAAAAATATTTATTTAGTATCTCTGCCTTTTCACAGTCACCCTCTGCCCACCGCCCCTCCCCTTTATTAAACCTCACTATCCCTCCCTTGGTCTTCCTTCGCTCCCTGATGTACCTATAAAAGGTTTTATCCCCCTTCTTAACTGAGTTGGCTATCTTATCCTCGGTTTGGGCCTTTGCTGTTCTGACTGCCTTCCCAGCTTCCTTTTGCATTAACTGATGCAGTTCTCTGTCCTGCTCCTTCTGTGATTCTTTGTACTTCCTGAATGCTTTATTTTTCTCTTGAACCTTCACTGCCACTTCCTTTGAGAACCATAGTGGTTTCTTACATCATTTTGTTTTGTTTATTTGCTTCACACAAAGGCTTTGTTACCTCAGTGATGGCAGTTTTTATTATTCCCCATTGTACTTCCACCCCTCCTTCCTGCCCATTTGCTAGTGCATTCCTTAGGCACTCACCCATTTTGGCAAAGTCAGCCCTCCTAAAGTGCAGTACTTTTGCCTTTGTATGGCTTGACTCTATTGCTGTGTTTATTGTGAACCATACTATTCGATGGTCGCTAGTTCCCAGATGGCTACCCACTTCTACATCTGGAGATCCTCTCTCCATCTCCATTTGAGAGAACCAGGTCTAAGATTGCTCCTTCTCGAGTGGGTTCCAGTACTAGTTGTCTAAGGCATGCCCCCTGTAGGGCATCTAGAATAACCCCACTCTTTGAAATGGCTGCTGCAACTGCACTCCAGTTAACATCTGGCATATTCAGATCACCCATCAGCAATATCTCCCCTTTTTCTGCCATTCTAAGTATACTTTCTATCATTTCCTTGTCCATTTCCTCCCCCTGAGAGGGGGGTCTGTATACAACCCCTGTGCGGATTGTGGTGCCATTGCCTGTCTCCAAATTGACCCACAGTGCTTCTTCTCCTCCCTATTTAGCCTTTTGTTCTGCTGCTTTGATTCCTTCCCTTATGTAAAGAGCTACTCCTCCTCCTCCCCCCGTATTCTATTTGCCTTTTTGGTTGCTTCAGTAACCTGTTGGTCACTACTAAGATCATTCATTATGTGAATACCTAAGTCTTTCTCCTTATCAGTTTTACAAATGGGAATTCTATTAAGATTATAAACATATTTCTTATTTAATCTGCCCAGATGCATAACCTTGCACTTGTCCAAGTTTAACCTCATATCCCATCTCTGGGTCCAGTCTACAATATTTTTCAGGTCATTTTGTAGTCTGTCAGATTCCTCAAGTGTACTGCATGGCGCTTCCAGTTTAGTATCATCAACGTATTTTATTGTCAAATACTCCAGTTTTTTGGTCATGTCAGAAATAAAGACATTAAAAAGAATTGGTCCCAGAATGGAGCCCTGAAGAACTCCACTAGCAACTGGTTCTTCCGGGGAAATATGTCCATTTATTATAACACATTGATTTCTTTCCCTCAACCAATCACATATCCAGTTAAGAATAGTAAGGTCCAAATTCAAATATGATAATTTCTCAACTATTGCCCAATTAGGGACTAGGTCAGACACGCCCTTGAAAAATCAAGGTAAATTGTATCACATGGTACTTTTTTATCCAAGTACACATTTATTTGCTCATAGAAAGTGATCAAATTAGTTGTACAACTTTTACCCTTTTTAAACCCATGTTGTTCTTGATCCAGTTCATTAGTGTGTGTTAGTATTGTATCCTTTATGATGCTTTCCATCATTTTACCTATCACTTGTCAAACTAATGGGTCGATAATTATGCATCTTTCCCTATCACCTTTCTTAAAGATCGGGACCACGTGGGCTAACTTCCATACTGTTGGGACTATAGCTTTTTCTAGGGATAAATTGAATAGTGTATGTAGTGGTTCCAAAAGATATTTAGTCATAAGATGAAGGATTCCAGCTGATATGCCATCAGGCCCAGGGGATGATTCCTTCTTTAACTTCTTAATTTGCTGTTCAATTTCGGTCTTTGATATCTCATTTTTTTCTCAGTGTTAACTGGTATATTATGGCATCGATTGCCTAAGTGAGCTGGTTTAGAGGTGTTATTAAATACACTACAGTAGTGTCTAATAAAGGCCTTAGCCATCAAAGCATTGTCAGTTATTAAATCAACTCCCTCTCTTATTGGCCCAACTTCATTTCTTGGATTCTTAAGAGAATTAATTTATGAATAAAAATGTTTGGAATTTTTCTTGTTTGCATCCATTGCAAGTTTAATTTCCTTATTCCTTTTCGCTTGTCTAATTTTTGATTTACACTTTCTTGGGATATTCTTATAGTTATTGTACATGTGTATAGATGTTTTAAATATTTATTGTAAATTCTTGATTTTTTTCTTAATTTTCTAATGTTGTTGTTTAACCAATGAGGTCATTTACTGTATATGCATGTGATTTTGTTATTTGGGGGATATTGTCATTTGCAACTTGTAAAATTTTACTTTTTACAGTCTCCCAAGTATCATGGACACTCTTCCCATTTAGAAGTTATTTCCAGCATATAGCTGTAAGGTCTCTGGTGATGCCTTCTCTAGCTGCCTTATGTATCAAAAATTTAGTAGTACAACTTTCCTGGGTAAATAAGTGTAGTCCACTGTTACTCTAATGGTATGATCACATTTGATTTTGGAACATCCACCCTACATTCTCTGACTGAAATAGTGGCTGAGGTTAGGACAGGATCTAAAATTTCCTTCCTTATAGTGGGTGCCTATACATGTTGTGTCAAGTTTACTTCATTACATGTATTCAAAAGAAGTGAGCTCAGAATAGTTTTAACACTCATATTTTTCCAGTCAATTCCTGTAATGTTAAAATCCCCCATGAGAATAATTTCTCCATTTTCACCAGCCCTATTCATTTCATCCATTATCTGTCGGGGGTGGGGTGGGAATCTATGGTAGAATCAGGGGGACGATAAATACAACCCGGGATAACTGATTAGCTCACCCCCCTTGTATTCTTATCCAGACGGATTCAACTCTCATATCGGTCTTGATTTTTAAGGTAATAGCAAGTGGTGTTAAAGTATTTTTAATATAAATTGCTACCCCACCTCCTCTCCCAGTTAGCCCTTGTGTTCTCAAACAGAGAATGTCCCTTAATATTACTTCCCGATGTGGTTTCATTCTCTTTTCTCCACGTCTCAGTAACAGCTATTACATCTGGTGTGTGTAATTCAATTAGTATTAACAAATCATCCATTTTATTTTAAAGACTTCTTGCATTAAAATAGAGCACAGATAATTTATTATTGTATCTGTCTGGGTGATTTATAATGTGACAAGTAGTTACTGATCTACCCTCCCCCCATCTATCTGTTTAAAGCACCTGTACCCATGAAAGAATTAATGTTGGCTGCTAATTGTTTGACACCCTGTCTGTTAAGGTGTAAGTCGTCTCTGGCATACAACTCATTTTTGTTGAAAAACTCAGGCCAGTTGTCTATCATTTGTATTTTTTTCTCCCTACACATATTCCCTAGCCTAGCGTTAATGCGCTGTATGATACAATTTTTTTCTCTGTGTGCTTAAGGGATTGGCAAACAATTTGACACTATTACCCTATGCCCTTGGTTTTGTAAACGTTCTGCTAGAGAAATCAAATCATAGCAGATATCTCTTTCATGTGCTTTACCAACTAGAACCCACGTTTAGGGTGATAATAGACTGCTCAGCAATTTTTACTGTGGGCACAGTTTTTGCAGTGTCATAAATTCTAGCTCCTGGGTAACATGAGACCATAACCTGGTCTTTTCTGTCCCTACAAATATAGGTGCCACAATCTTTTATAATGGAATCTCCAAAAACAAATTTGTATGGTTCATCTCCCCTAGCTTTATCATTGGAGGAATCAGTATGTTGATTCACACTCTTGGAATCAGTACATGTTTTGAAAGATATTTGTTGATTTACACCTTTGTCTTCTAATATAGGCAGGTGTGAGTCAGAAAGTTATATCTTTATCAAGAATTCCATAACAATTGGTTAATGTTACAGAGTTATTAGTTTTTGTTTCCCTTTCTTTCTTATCGTAATCTGGGAGTTTTGAGGTGTTCTATCTAGGGGTACTCCTTTTACTTTCTTGGAATTCGGTGCTTGATCAAAAAGTTGTTCAGGGCTATCCCTTAATGTTCTTGTTCATTTTCTACTATTTGATATTACATATGTTTCCTTGTCTACATTTTCCACAAACTCTTGGATGTTTATAATATCCTTTAATTCTTGAACCTCTGCTTTTAATTTAGCATTCTCTTTCTGCAACTTTCCAAGCAAATCACATCTTGAACATATATATTTAGCCATTTCTGATTTAGAGAGAGTATTACCAGCATGCACAGAACAAGTGCTTCATCTGTTACGTGCCTTGCTAGGTAACTAATACTGCTATATTGATCTGGTGTTTTTGACATTTTAGTGTGCTTTAGAGAGTGAATTAAGATAAATGTAAGACTATAAACTCACGTATGTAGTAATTATATTTCTGGATAAGCAGACTTTACCCAGCACATATCTTGGGATTCTTACTAATATGGTAGTGCAGGGAGCTATTTAAACAGATCTGCTTTGGCTATTTACCCACTATCCTGAGTTACTCTCAGTTTTAGCCTCTGGGTCCCTACTCCCGTTGTTCCTGCTTGACACGCGCCAAGAACGTTATGTGTCTCAACCGCAGCGTCTCTGCGTCGTCAGCATATCCGCTCCTACTCGCCCGGCTCGTAGGGGTGAATATTTATACAGCAGCCGACCGGAAGTACCTTCAAGGTCAAGTTCACCCCACCCGTGTACAAATGTGGTTTAAAACAGCTTTCTAAACATAAAATGTCCCTTGTACAGGCAAGGAACAAGTTGTTGCATTAGGCAGGTTAATGTCAGAAGTGCTGTGGAGCCGTTAGTAACAACTAACGAATCACTCTATATGTCGTCCCTTTTGCAATTCCTGTGCACTCTCCTAATGCTACAGAGATATATGAGCACTAATAAAAAGGTTTTACACAAGCACCCTGATAGAAAAAAAGGAGCATAAGCTGTTGGAGCCGGTCCCACGACATAAAGCCGTCTCACAGGTCAGCAGCAGGCAGCACTAAGGTGTTAGCATCACTGTGGTCGAATATTTATGCAGTAGCTGACCCGGAAGTACCTTTCAAGGTCAAGTTCACCCCGTGTACAAATGTGGTTTAACATAGTTTTCTAAACATAAAATGTCCCTTGTACAGCCAAGGGACAAGTAGTTACACTAGGCAGGTTAATGTCAGAAGTGCTGTGGAGCCGTTAGTAAAAACTAACGAATCACGCTATCTGCCATCCCTTTCCCAATTCCTGTGCACTCTCCTGATGCTACGGAGATATATGAGCACTTATAAAAATGTTTTACACAAGCACCCTGATAGAAAATAAGGAGCATGAGCTGTTGGAGCTTGTCCACGACACAAAGCCGTCTCACAGGTCAGCAGCTGGCTGCATTGTGATGGTGGTATGAGGAAGTCCTCTGGCAGAGTGGGCTGTGGCAGGGCAGAGTAGGACTTTACTCCTGTGGTCGACTGTCCAGTACCAGTCAAGCCCATGCTGGTCTGCCTAAGAAAGTTGTTGACGATACCTGTCTCTCCACCCCTGCTGATAGAACCATCTGCACCACAGTTGTTGGAAGGGAGCCCTGACCAAGGACTCCTGTGCTGAGACAAGCTTGCCAGGCTGGCTGTAGGTGGAAATCACCCAGTCAGATGACTCTCGGGTTGTTCAGGGGAGCCAGCAGTTGAGGGCCATTTTTGATCAGTTCTCAGTTGACTTTGATGGCTCTTCCATGCAGTCATCAAGGAAGCATTCCTTCGATCACAAGTCGGTTGAAGAGTTGACTACTGACCTTGGGTTGATGTAATTTAGGGCTGTACTCCGACTCATATTGGAGTCCATGTCTGTCCTCTTGGAGCCTGTGCAGAGAAGGGCTAAATACCCTTTCGTAGACGCCCTTGACTGGGATGAATCCCTGTGGCTTGCCTTTCCTGTGGTTGATGCAATTTTGGAACTGTCCCTGGAGCTTTGGCAGCATCCAGTATCTGTCTGGTACCCTCAGCCCGTATGGTCCGCACATATGTGCTCCCTACTGGCTCCCTCTCCAGGTTCTCGGACCACCATTCGGCTGAGGGTGTGGTCTTGGACTCTACTTTTTCGGAAGTTCAGAAACATTGGTGATGTGGACAAGCCCGTCCCGGACAAGGAGTGAAAGAAGTTTGACTACACAGCTCTCCAGGAGGTGTGCATGTTGCGAGAAGATCCCTAAAAAGGACAACCACGATGCCTGTGTAAACTGCCTTGGCCCTGGTCATGACACCCAGGCCTGCGAGATCTGCCATAGCTTCAACCAAACCACCAGGCGCCACCTCTAGAAGACCCTGGAAACCTTCCGACTCAAGCAGCAGGTAGCCCAAATGGAGAAAGAGCTACAGGCCAGGAGTTCCTCTGCTTCCCCGGCCTTGTCCTCAGGCTCAACCTCTTCTAAGGCCCGGGACAAATCGAGTGGGAAGCACAAATACGGGGACAAGGACTGCGCCAAGCCCCGAACCCCTCTCTCTCGCTCATGGTCGCCACTGCGTGTGTCGACCATGCAGGCCGCCCTTCGAACGGCCTCCTGCTTCACATGCCCTCTGCCCTTCAGGGCTACTGTTGGCAGCTCCTCCCTCAAGTCTGCCCTTAGCGAGCAAGATTCTTTGGGCTCGGGCGCCCCACCGACTTCTCAGCCCCTTCTGCTTTGGCCCCTGTTCTCCACAGGCCAACAGGCAGTTCCACCAGCTTGACGTCAACCGGCGCGGACTGTGTGTTTACGGGGCCTCTACCTACTCCCTTGACACTGACCTCGGCCATTTCCTCGGCTATGGTCCTTTCACCTGGGCCATTGTCGGCTCCAGCGTCACCTAGGGCGGTTCCTCGGTCGTCCTCTTCCTCTCTGATGATGACTTAGGCAGAGGCAGTGCCTGACAGGCCTCTACCTCCTCTGACACCCTCCCTGGCCCCACTGCGGGCGCCTGCCCCAGTTCCTCCTCAGCTGAGGCTGCTAGGCCCAATGCTGGTCATGGTTGCTTTCCATTCTATTAAATCTGTGGGGCCTTATGCAAGCTAGGTTTGCTTCCCTGCTAGGGCCGACATCGCAGGGATCTCTGGTGCCTACCACTGCGTCCTCTCTCCTTATGGGGCCATGGCGTGTTCCTTGAGATGGGGAGCCCTCTAACACCCCTCAGGACATGGGAGATGAGGATGAGTATTGCCCGGACCTCCTTCTCCTGGAAGGTGGGGATGAGGGAGACGATGGTAGCACTACCCCCTTCCACTCCAAGTCCATGGTGTTGTCTGACGGTGAGGAGACCCCCAAGTATATCCCTTGGTCCCCCTTCCCCTGGACTACCCATCCTTTATCGCAGTCTTGAAACAGTTGCAGGTGGCCATGGGTTTTGAAACAGAGAAGCAAGACCCAATACCTGGGCTTGCCGGACGCTCAACCTCTGGTCATTCCTCCCTTGATTGAACCTTTTGAGGATGCCACCATGGCCACCTGGCATTTTCCCAGCTTGGTCCCGGCCATACCTCGCAATGCAGATAAACTCTGCCAGGTTCTGGCTAGCAAGTCTTTCTTTGCTGAACAGCGTCAAGGGGACTCGGTGGTCATCAATGCTGCCCATGACCACACCAAGAGGCCCAAACACTGCAGTTCCCTCCCCCTGGACAAGAAGTCCCGGAGGTTGGATCTCATTGGCAAGAGGACCTTTGCCTCTGCTACGCTAGCCAAAAGGTTACTCAACTATATCGCCCGTATGGTCCAGTTTCAGAACCAACTCTGGGCTCAGGTCAAGGACACTGCTAAAGCCCTCCCAGAGGACCCCCTGCGGCAACAGCTGCTCCAGACTATTCAGTTGGGGGTCGACGTCTGCAAGCATTTTCTTTGCTTTGCCTGCTGCGCCATGGATGCTTCAGCCTGTGCGGCTGCAGCAGGCATCTGCCTAAGATGCCACTCTTAGCTGAGAGTGTCAGGCTTTGCCCAGGGTGTACAATAATCCATCCTGAATGCCCCTTTCAGGGGGTATGAATTGGGGCAGATGTACAGGACATCCTATTTAACCTGCAGGCCTCTGGCCATACCCTGCAGTCAGTCCATTCCATCTACCACATTAACCAGCCTGGAAGAGGTCAGCAGGTGCCCTTTCAGCATGATGCCCATAGACCCAAACCTTTGGCCAAGCCCCAGGGTAATGGTAGGGTAGCAGCGGCCCTCCCTGCCCTTATCTCCACTACTGGGAAGCCCCCCCAGAGGAGACGGTGCAGTGCCAGCCACACCTACTTCAGCATGACTCCTTGCTTAGCCCCTTCCCCCCCTCCAGTTGAGCAGGAGGCGGTGGTCGCGGGTTTCTTTTCCCTGGACCTGGACCGGTGGAGGGAGATCATTAGAGATGCCTGGGTCTTGCAAGACCCAGGCATCTCTAATGATCTCCCTCCACCGCACCGGTCCAGGAGGACGACCACTTTCTGCAGCTAATGGAATGGCCTCCGTAAAAACCTGCGGGTCAGTCATTGTATCCCCCAGACCACATTCCAGTGCTCTGGGACGAGATCCACACCTTTCTTTGCAAAAGGGCCATAGAACCCCTCAGAGAAGCTCAGCAAGGAAGGGAGTTCTACTCCCACTTTTCCCCTGGCACCCAAATGTACAAGAGATCTCAGGCCCATTCTAGACCTTCGAGAGCTAAATCTCTTCATCCAGTACATGAAATTCAGGATGGTGACCCTTCAGGGCCTACTGCCCCTTCTGTACCAAGGAGACTGGATCTGCTCCCTTGACATGAAAGATGCATACCTGCATATCAAGGTGTGTGCCTCTCCCCAGCAATACTTCAGGTTTCATTTCCAGGGGGCACATTTCCAGTTCCGGGATCTGCCTTTTGGCTTGTCCTCGGCCCCTTGGGTGTTTACCAAGTGTTTAGCAGTTGTGGCAGCAGCCCGCAGGAGGGAGGGATTCTGTGTGCTCCCTTACCTGGACGCCTGGGTTCTCAAAGCACAGTCCAGGGACCTCCTTTTGCAGACTGTAGAACGTACCATTCACCTGTTCAAGGACCTGGACATTACAGTTAATCTGCCCAAGTCAGTCTTGCTCCCCTGCCAGCGCCTCCAGTACATAGGGGCAGTTCTGGACCCAGCTCAGGATATGGCCTTCCTGCCCCAGGACAGGGCGGACCGCCTAATGGCTCAAGCCCACCTGCTGTACAACAGCAGATATGTTTCAACCAGGTCCATCTCTAGCTCCTAGACCTGATGTCGGCGGCCATAGTCGCAGTGCCTCTGGCCAGACTGCACATGCGGGTACCACAATGGGCATTGAGGGTCCAGTGGGATCAACGTACTGACAAGTTGGAACAGCAGGTCCTACTCTCCTCAGTAGTCAAAAAGGTTCCGTTTTGGTGGGTGGAACCCAACAACCTGTTAAGAGGGACTTCTTTCCTCATTCCTTCCCCTCAGCAGGTTCTTACCACAGATGCTTCGGGGTTGGAGTGGGGAACTCATCTGGGACCCCACCAAACTCATGGGACGTGGTCCATGGTGGAGTCCGCTCTCCACATCAACATTCTGGAGATGCGGGTTGTCCTGTATGCCGTGCAGGCTTTCCAAACTCTGCTATCCTTGGATCTTCTGCTAGTGCAAACAGACTTCATCATTGTAGTCCACTACATCAGCAAACGGGGGCACTCACTTTTACCCACTCTGCCGGGAAGCACTGAGGGTCTGGTACTGGGCTCCAGAACACGGTCTAGAATTGTCGGCCGTCCATGTTGCAGGCGTCCAGAACATCCTGGCGCACAGACTAAGCTGGTCGCAATCCAAGGTGCACGAATGGGAACTGCTGTCCTCGCTGGTAGAAGACCTGTTCAGCAGGTGGGGTTGTCCAGAGTTGGACATTTTTGAATCCCCACTGAACACAAAACTGCCACTTGTTTGCCTGCTCTTACCAGGGCCTCAAGTTTTCTGGTGAGACGTGTTGTCCCTCTCTTGGAAAGGGAGGCTCTTTATGCCTTTCCTCCCTTCCCGTTGCTTCAGAGGGTTCTGATCAATCTTCAGATAGAAGGGTTCGTGATGATCCACATAGCCCCCTTTTGGCTGCGTCAGATTTGGTTCTCCTTACTGCAGCAATCGACAGTGGACCCTCCAGTGCCCCTGCCTCTATACACCGGTTGCTCTCCCAGGAACAGGGCACCCTGGTCCATCCGGACCTCAAGTCCCTTCATCTTCACGCCTGGCTTCTGAGGACATACCCATGGCTAGATCTGGGGTATTCCCTAAGGTGGCTGGTGTACTGGTGGTGGCTAGGAAACCATCCACCAGGGCCACATATTCTATGAAGTAGAAACACTTCGCTCTGTGGGCTGCTTCTCGTCATCTCGACCCCTTCACTTGTCCAGTGAATCAGGTTCTGGAGTACTTGTTGTCCTTCTCAGACTCTGGTCTGAAGTACTCCTCCCTTGAAGTGCACCTGTCCTGCTATTTCAGCCTTCCATGCGCCTGTTGAAAGCTGTACGGTGGCACAGTTGGAGGTGTCCCGTACATTTTTGAGAGGCATTCTTTACTTGAAGCCTCCTATTCGAAGTCCAGTCCTGCTGTGGGACTTGAACTGTGTGTTAGAGAAACTTACTTTGACTCCTTCTGAGCTGACTGCAAGTTGCTAGCTATGTTTTCTGTCATGGAAAGTGTTATTTTTTGTTGCCATTATTTCTGCTTGAAGGATTTCCGAGCTACAGGCTCTCATGTGTGAGCAGCCTTATTTATTTTCCACAAAGATAGGGTGTCTTTGTGGATGAATCCTAAGATCTTACTTCGAGAGGGTTGCTGTAATAGGTCTTCACATATAGGACTGCGCCCCCTGGCATCAGGTTTGAACGGTAAACTTGTAGCTAGCAGTCATCAGCGGGGACCGCCCCCGACGTCAGGTGACGTGACGTCATCCCGACTTTAAAAAGGGGCGGTCCCACGCCCACCCTTCAGTTCTTTCCTGCCGTCGCATCAGTTCGTTTGACAGATGTGGTAGAACAGCGATCAGTCGCCCGCTTAGTATTCAACGTTTTTCATATTTTTCTGTACTGTTTCTCCAAATGTTTCGACGAGTGTATGTCGTCTCTTCTTAAAAAGAAGTGCTCCAAGTGCGGCGCCCAAATTCCGCATGGGGACGACCACTCCCGCTGCCTCCTTTGCCTGGGGCCTAAGCAAAGCAGCCAAGTGTGCTGTTGCCAAGGTTCAGCCAGGCCACCGCGGACATGACTTAAGCGGACCCTTGCCCACCTTTGACCCAATGGCTGGCTTCTATGGAAAAGGAGCTCCAGGAGCTGAGGAGAGGTCGTCGTCACCGGCCCCAGAAAAATAAAGAAAAAGAAGGACAAGGAGAAGCGCTGGGAGAGAAGCCCGTCATCGTAAAGGGAGACCCTCTACTTCCAGAAACATAGAAACATAGAATTTGACGGCAGATAAGTACCGCTTGGCCCACCTAGTCTGCCCATTTTCCTACCTAACAGATAAGCTGCAGATCCTAGTTAACCAACAGCTTACTTCCTCCTACCCCTCCACTAGGACTGCCTTATGTCTGTCCCATGCACTCTTGAATTCCCCCACTGTTCTTGACTCCACAACCTCCTCAGGGAGGCTGTTCCATGCATCCACAACCCTCTCCGTGAAAAAATACTTCCTCACATTACCTCTGAGCGTTCCCCCTCTATCTTCCAAATTGTGCCCTTGTTCTTGCACATCTTTTTTTGAAAGATGCTACCTCTTGGACTTTGTTGATTCCCTTGAGGTACTTGAAAGTTTCTATCATGTCCCCTCTCTCCCTTCTTTCCTCAAGGGTATACATATTAAGCTCCTTTAGTCTTTCTTAGTATGTCTTCTGGTGCAGACCCTGTACCATTTTGGTTGCCCTCCTCTGGACAGCCTCCACTCTGTCTATGTCTTTGCGGAGATGGGGTCTCCAGAACTGCACACAGTACTCCAGGTGGGGTCTCACCAACAGTCTGTACAGAGGGATAACAACTTCCACTTTTCTACTATTGATGCCTCTCCCTATGCATCCCAGTATCCCCCCAGCCTTCCTTACTGCCCTCTCACATTGCTTGCCCACCTTTAGGTCATCTGATATAATTACCCCCAGGTCCCTTTCCATTTTTACTGTTGTCAGTATCTCACCCCCCATTGTGTACTCTTCCCCTGGGTTTTTGTTTCCCTGGTGTATTACCTTGCACTTCTTTGCATTGAATCTGAGCTGCCATACATTTGAGCATTCCTCCAACCTTGCCAAGTCCCTTCTCAACCATGAGTACCACTCCTACGGGCACTCCGTCCGCTACTGCAGGCTGGACGCCTTCTCCCCCTCCTGCCGAGGTGTGTGGGCAACCGGGAGTCGCCTCTCTCGAGGTCTCTGTTAGTTCTCATACTCGTAGCACTGCCATTAAGTCGCCCTCCGGCTCTGCTTGGGCGCCCGGGCCAGACCGATAAGCCTGACTGTGGCCCTTCCTCCGCAGCCAGCCCGGTCGCGACTGGTAAGCCAGATGACGGACCCTCTGTCGATCACTCAGCTGCATCTACTCTCCCGTTGGGCTCCCTTGAGGACCCTGATGCCAGGACGAGTGTGCTCATGGGGAACACTTCATCCCTGCCGGTCTCTACCCCCAGGGATTCGCCACCCGTTCCCGACCTTTCCCTTCCATTGGGAACGCTCCTAGACCTGTAGTTGGGGTCTCTTCCAGAGCTCCCCCCTTCACCTGGTTCTTTTCTGCTGCCGGATCCCCCCCTTCCTCCCAGGGGTCCATTGCCAGACTGGGATCTTTCAGGTATGGACCTTCCTCCTTCGGGACCCTCGGGCCCTACGCCTGATCCCCTGCCGCTGCCCAGCAGCCCTTCGGCGCCTCCCACGGCCGGGCCTTCATCCCCACCTACTGGACCCTCTGGCGGTCTTCTGGGGTCTGACCCCCATGTTGTGCCGCTGGGCGGCCCTCTGCTGGACCCTTCTCATCCGACGCCAGGCCTGGTGCCTCCTATGCCAGGCTGTCCGACGCCTGGATACCCGATGCCGGGTTATCCGCCATCCGGATACCCGCCCTCAGATCATCCTTCGGGGTTTGCAGGGTACCAATATCCTTACTGGCATCATCCCTCTTACCTGCCCTTGGCCGGGTATCCTGGGTACCAGCCTCCACCTCCTCCTCCACCATCGCCGCCTGACCATAAAACTATCCCAGCGTGGTGGCAGGATGCTAGAATGCAACTCCTTACAGAACTTAGGCAGTCCCAGCCACTTGGAGGAATTCCTCTACCCAGAGCACCACCTCCTACTCCAGTTCCTTTGGGACGTGCTGCTGGTTTTCTTCTGGTGGGTGACACAGGGGTGTATCCCTCCCTTCCTAGTGGGTTGGATTCCTCGTATTCAGACTCCAGTATCGACCTCTCTGAACTTCGTTCACTGGTCGAACCTCAACCAAAAGTATCCCCAAAATCCCCTCCAGAGGATCCTTCCTTTGGGGATGTATTGAGGACCATTCAAACAGCAGGGGGCTGGCCGTCCAAGGGGGTAGAGCCTCAGTGAAAAAGGCTTGCTGAACATTTGGACTTGTCCACCGCGGACCCTCTACCCATCCCCCCTTGGATGGGCTCGCATGAGGATCTAGTTTCCACAATATGGCAACAGCCCTTCCATACAGCTGTCTCCAGGAAGGCTGATAGAACCTACTTTGCCCTGGAAGGGATCTCTCACCTGACTTCTCACCTCACGGCCATGCATGACCACTTGGCTCAGCCTAAATACTTGAGTTCCTCCCCACCAGACAAGGACTCAAGGCAACTTGACCAGTTCGGTAGGAAGATCTACTTGTCCACCTCCTGCTCCATCTGGTCACTGAACTACGTGTCCCACATGGTGACTTTTCAGTAGTCCTCGCTCTCAGAACTGGAGAGGGACCTTCAGGATATCCCTGTCGAAAACCCCAGGGCTAAATTGCTGGACAAAATTCGCATGAATAAATCTTCCTGCCGTCATGCACTCCGGGCCACTTATGATTCTGTGGACTTGGTGGCTCGGGCTGCAGCCTCAGGAATCTGCCTTCGGCACCTAGCATGGCTGCACCTCGCAGGTTTGGCACAGGATGGTCAGTCATCCCTCTTGGACGTGCCTTTCAGGGGTCCCGTCCTCTTTGGCGGCGACGCAAAGGACATTATTACAGGGCTGCAAGAGAGCAGTAGGTCCCTCAGAGAAGTACGATCCATGTATCGGACGGGCCAAAAGAAACAGCCCTTTCGTCGCCAAAGAAGATGGAACAAGAACCAGAACAAGCGTCAAGGCAAAAGATGTGCCACTGGCTCTGGTGCCCAAGCTCCTCAGGCTGAGTTTGCCAAAGCAGCCTCTGGAACCAAAGCTTCACTCCCCTCGGTGTCCTGACTCACTTCTCCTCCTCCCACTCCCTCCGTCTCCCTCGGAGGAACCGGTAGGAGGGAGATTCAGCCTCCACCTGGAGGGGTGGAAGGCCGTCACCGCAGACATATGGATTCTTCAGCTCATACAAAGAGGTCACTCAATCGAGTTCCTGGAGAGTCCACCTCCAAAGCCTCCGGAAAGGTCCTTTTACCTGTCTGGTCAGATCCCCATCGTACATCAAGAAATCTAGGCCCTGCTACAAAAAGCGGCCATAGAACCCATCCCTCCAAACCAACTAGGAAGGGGATTCTACTCCCATTTCTTCCTAGTTCCAAAAAAGACGGGGGATCTTCGACCTATCCTGGATCTCAGCATGCTCTACCTCTTTGTAGCGTACAAGAAATTCCGCATGCTGACTCTTCAGGGACTCCTGCCCCTCCTCCCGTCAAACACATGGCTGTGCTCCCTGGATATGCAGGGTGCTTACTTTCATATCCCTATCCTCCCGGCCCACCACCACTTTCTTCGATTCTCCTTCCGGGAGAACCATTTCCAGTTCAAGGCACTCCTCTTTGGCCTGTCCTCAGTGTCCTGGGTTTTCACCAAGTGCCTAGCGGTGGTAGCTGCGTTTCTGCACTGCAGGGGCACATATATGTACCCATACCTGGACGACTGGCTGTTCTCAGCCCAATCCCCGGACAGTCTGAAGGAGTCTCTCTCATTCACTCTGGATCTGTTTGCCCAGTTAGGCATTTCGGTCAACTTTCCCAAGTCTCAGCTAGTACCCTCTTAGCGGAACTGGATACAGTCCAGAGCAAGCCCTTCTTACCATTAGATCGAGCAGAGGCCTTGATTTCTCAGGCCACTTTGGTAGCCAAAGCTCGATGGACCCCGGCGCACTCAGTGCTCTGTCTTTTGGGTCTTATGGCAGCGGCCATTCTTACTGTCCCCCTGGCCAGGCTGCACATGAAGGTTACCCAGTGGTCTCTTTGAGTCCAGTGGGATCAATGATTGGATGACATAAACCAACTGGTCATGATCTCCAACCGCCTTCAGGCAGCTCTCTTCTGGTGGCAGGACCTCACCAACTTGTTGGTGGGGGCCCCCTTCCACTCTCCGGCTCCTTCCCAGACCCTCACCTCAGATGCCTCCGATACGGGTTGGGGAGCCCACTTGGGGATCACAGAACTCAAGGTTCTTGGTCTCCTCAGGAGCAGAATCTTCACATCAACATCCTGGAGACCAGAGCAGTCCTCTATGCTCTCCAGGCCTTCCAGTCATTGCTCCTCCCGGGAACACTTCTTGCCCAGACAACATGGCGATGGTCTGGCACCTCAGCAAACAGGGAGGTACCCGGTTGTACCCTCTTTGTAGGGAAGCAATGAGAGTATGGTATTGGGCTATTCAACATGACCTGTTTCTGACAGCAGTCCATGTGCCAGGCGTTCTCAACGTCCTGGCCGACAGTCTCAGCCGATCAGTGGCCTGGGCTCACGAGTGGGAGCTAAAACTGGAGGCAGTCGAAGACCTGTTTCTTCGGTGGGGCTGGCCAGACCTAGATCTGTTTGCCTCCCCATTCAACACAAA
Source organism: Neoceratodus forsteri (assembly GCA_016271365.2). Lineage (NCBI taxonomy): Eukaryota > Metazoa > Chordata > Ceratodontiformes > Ceratodontidae > Neoceratodus > Neoceratodus forsteri. Next base: position 249,203,661 of record CM057457.1, read on the forward strand.
ACTACCCAACTTTTGCTTGTTCGTTCCCAGGCATGGTACTTTTTGGTGAGACACACTGTCTCTCTCCTGGACAGGGAGGTTTCTGTATGTGTTTACTCCCTTTCCTCTCATTCAGAAGGTTCTGTTGAAACTCCAGGCAGAGGGGGCCCACTTGATTTTGATTGCCCCTCTGTGGCCCCGGCAGATTTAGTTCCCGCTGTTGCAACAACTAGTTCTAGAACCACCAGTCCCTCTGCCACTGTCTCATGACCTTCTGTCTCAGGAGCAGGGCACCTTGGTACATCCGAGTCTTCAGTCTCTCCATCTTCATGCGTGGCACCTGTGGACATAGCGGTTTCTTTTTTTTATCATTTCATTTTTATTAAGAATAGAGACATGATATTACATATTGGTATTTGCCATTAACATATCTCTGTAGCCAGTATTTACTATAGCAGGTTTGGTTACATGGCAGTTATCATTACCACAAAGAATTCCACACAATCCTTATATTAGCTTGTTTTGTTACTTATCTGCCCATTCTACTTACTTTTCTTCCACCCAAGAGGCAGGCAGTTGAATCATGTCTACATATAATGCCCTCAAAACGTCCTACACCCTCATGTTGTCATCCCCCTCAGCCCGTAGGGGGAGAGAGAGAGGGCCCCCCCCCAGGGCGGTTGCTATCTGGCTGGGGTCACCCCACTCATGGAATAAGTTCTGGATCCATCCTTGATAAGTGGAATACCCATCCACGCCATTTTATTTCAAATTGAGGGTGTCTGTCATGAAATTTGGCTATAAGCTGTTCATAACGATAAATTTCCTTTATGATGTTACGCCAGTCTCCCATTGAGGGTATCGTGGACGTCTCCATCGTCAGGTGATAGTCTTCCTAGCTGCCAAGATAAACAAGGGAAGTAAAGTCTTATCCCAGCGAGGTCTGTGAGGGGAGTAAATAGATAAAAGTACTATCTCTGCCGTTAATTCAGTACCCTCTCCCAGGCACTCCGACAGCTCTACAAGCAAAGCACACCAGAAGGGTGTCGGCTTAGGGCAAAACCAAAATATATGACCTAAATCAGCCAAATTACAATTACAGCCTCTCCAAAAGAAACCATAAGAAACAGGGAGATATTTTACAAGTATCGCCGGGGAGAGGATAAACTGAGAACGGGACTTCCACACGAATTCATACCACATGTTTGAGGCGGTGATCTTAATAGCTTTTAAAGTTGCCTCCTGCCGTGTTACAAAGGGAATTTCTAATTGTAGGTCCCTATTCCAGGCTTCTAGTATCAATAAGGAAGAGTCCCCTAGGGCATCCCTTAGAATTCTATAAAGGTGGCTAATTAATTTATCCCATAAATTGATCCTTAAAGCATCTCCCAGTAGTTTCCATAACGTTGGAAGAGGTGACGGCAAACAGGCAGATATCTCCCTCTGTCTTAATATATAGTTTCTTCCCTGGGTACATCTAAACAGATCCCTCTCTGGAAGGGAATACTGGGTTTGTAACTCAGAAAAGGGGATCAACCCGGTGGTGTTAAGAAACTGCCAGTAAAAAGTAAGGCCCAACCTCCTCCATGCCTTAAACGTGGAATCAAGACCAGCCGGTAAAAATGATTCATCAGCTGAAATTAAGGTGAATGGGAAAAATATTTGTTTTAGAGATTCTTTTTGTTTTATCTTTTGCCAAATCCTTAAAATCTGGGCTGTAAAGTGGGAAATGTCCCGCGGGGGGGGGGGTTCTTGAGATGCAAAAGCTATTTTTTCCAGATCATATAAATCATTAAGTAAAAATTATACATCCTTCCATGCTAACTGAGCCATCGGAGAGAGCCAGATAGCAAAGATTTTTAAAAAGGCAGCTAATGCATAGTGTTCTAAATTGGAAAGATTAACCCCTCCCTGTTCCAGGGCAAGAGACAATATAGAAAAGCGAATCCTTGGTCTCTGACCCTCTCATATGAAGAAGCAGATGATTTTATTCCTGGACCTAAAATAAAAGTCCGTCAGGAAGGTTGGGATGTTCTGAAATAAGTACAATAATCTAGGGAGAATGTTCATACATATGGTCTCTATGCGCTGGAAAAAAGTAAGTTTTAATCGTCCCCACCTGTTCAGGTCGTCTTGAATTTGGGTAGAGATAGGTTCATAGTTTACCAACTCAAGGTGCATCAGATCAAGAGGAATATGAATTCGGAGGTATTTAATTTTAGTGCGTCGCCACTTTAATGGTTAGGAACCTCAAAGAGTATTAGATGGGGAATAGTATAGCATTAATGCCTCTGTTTTTGATATGTTTAATTGAAAGTTTGCCAAACGTTTATACTGACAGAAAATTTCCCAAGCTGAAGGGATAGAAAGTTCTGGGGAGAGAAGAGTCAGGAGAATATCATCAGCGAACAAAGAGATCTTGTAGATCTTCTGTCCCAAGGGGATTCCCTCCACCCTCGGGTCTAGGCGCAAAGCAACTGCCAAAGGTTCAATATATAAAGCAAATAGGGCCGAGGAAAGGGGTATCCCTGACTAGTTCTGTGTGTCAATGAGAATGGGGAAGAGAAATTCCCGTTAATACAGATATACGCCTTCGGTTGTAAGTATAAGTTTTGAAGCCAGGTTAAAAATGAATCAGGAAAGGCAAAAGTCCTTAAGGTCTCCCATAAAAAGCCCCACGAGACCCTATCGAAGGCCTTCTCTGTATCAAAGCTTAATAGTGCTAGAGGAATTTGTCTAGGGTATACATATTCCAGAAGTAACATAGTGCGTCTAATATTATCCGTGGTACTGCGATGTTTTATAAACCCAGATTGATCTTGGTGCAGTAAATTTGGCAAAACTGTCTCCAGCCTCGAGGCCCATATTGCTGTATAGATTTTATAGTCCACATTTAATATGGAGATCGGGCAGTAGGAAGAAATATCTGTTATATCTTTGTTGGTTTTGGAATTGGGGTCAAGATTGCATAATTCCACGAAGGGGGAGGGGTCTACCCCTCCACTATGGTTCTATATGTGGATAAAAGAGTATGGAGGAGAGCCTCCGAGAATTTTTTGTACCATTCGGCTGAAAAGCCGTAAGGGCTGGGACATTTAGCTGGCTTTAGGGTCTTAATTTGGGATGAAATCTCATCCGGTCTAACCGGGGCCTCCAAAAGGGACTGCTGAGTCTCTGTGAACTTGGGAAGGGATAAGTGGGAAAGAAACACTTTTCTTTCGTCCACTGAGGAGAGATCAGGGGGTGATGTGTAGAGAGATTGATAATAGGAAATAAAAGAGGAATGTATGTCTTCATCAGTATGGGAAAGCTGTTTAGTAATAGGGTGTTTTATTTTAAGAATAGTTGTGGCCCGTTTCCGCGCCCTCAGTCTACGGGCCAGCATCCGAGAGCCCCTTGTTCCACCCTCGTAGTTTGATCATTTTAAAAAGGTAAGAGTTTGTTGGATCTTAAGGTCCATAATTTTTGTGGATCTCCTGTTTCACCAGGCCAGTCTTTCTCTGTAGTACCTTATCTCCCTCCCTGTATATTAGTTGGTAGGATTGTAACTGGTCTAACAAGTAATTACAGGAGGCTTCAAATTTGCGTTGTTTCCGAATTGTAAACGCTATAGTTTCGCCTCTAAGGACTCCCTTTAAAGTATCTCATAGAATAGGATCAGTGACCTCCCGAGACGCATTGTCATTTAGTATCTGGGGAATTTTTGTTTTCATTAGATCTATGTACTCAGGGTCTTTAAGCAAAAAAGGATTAAACCTCCATATTTTTAGCCGGCCCGGTGGCGCTGAGGGTTGAGGAGCTGGACACCACACCTCGACCCAGGTTCGGGAACGGACTCGGGCCACCGGAGGTTGGCAGGGGAGAGGAAGGATTGAGCGTCCCACGACTGCTCTCCTTCCTCTGGGGAGGGTTGGGGCACTGCAGCACACTGTAGTGACAGCTGATGGAGGCCAGCGGCACAGCAGCGGCAGCAGAGAGCTGTGGGCGCCGGTGACCATGTGCCTGGACGCCACAACGTCCGGCTCGTGAGGGGAAACAGGTGGAAAATGGCGGAGTGTATTTGTGGCTGATGGCGTGCCAGTGCCCCCGGTACCAGAGGATCCTGCATACAGGGTGCATGGTGATTAATGGCTGGCCCCGTGGGGGTGTGGGTGTTGGTGGCTGGAGATTGCGAGGAATCCGCTCCGCAGGAGGAGAAAAATAGAGATGGTATAAAACTAAAATAAATAAAACTCCATATTTTTTAAAATTTGGCTTTCCCAAGTTAATCTTAAAGATCAGGGGATGGTGATCCGATAGGACGCGAGGGCCCAAGGTAAGATCCTGTACCCTGGAAAAGTGTTTGCAGGAGAGAAAAAATATCTAATCTAGAAAAAGTTTTAAAGGAAAGGGAGAAGTATGTAAAACCCGAATACGTGGGAAACCGCCTTCTCCAAACATCCAGTATACCCAGGTGACAACATTCCCTTACAATATCTTAATGCGCTATTAGACCTGTAGGCTCTTGGGGAAGAAGAGTCCAGCTGTGGGGACATAGCCAAGTTTGGACATAGCGGTTTCTCACTATGGAGTTTCCTCTCAGGTTGCTCAGGTCCTGGTGGAAGCCAGAAAACCCTCTACCAAATCCACCTACCCCATGAAGTGGAAGAGATTTTCTGTCTGGGCCACAGACAAAAGCTTAGACACTTTTTCCTGTTCAGCCCCCCAGGTGTTAGAGTACCTCTTATATCTTTCTGAGTTGGGCCTTAGTTACTCCTCAATTAAGGTCCATCTCTCTGCAGTGTCGGCCAAACCCTAGGGCAAAACGCTAGCACAACTAGAGGTTTCCAAAACTTTCTTGAAGGGTATCCTTCACATCAAACCTCCAGTCTGGAACCCTTGTCCTCCCTAGAATCTTAACTTTATGTTGGAGAAACTTACTTTGTCCCCTTTTGAACCGGCAGCAAGTTGTGATATGCGCTTCCTGTCCTGGAAGACGCTGTTTTTGGTTGCAGTTACTTCAGCTCGAAGGGTCTCGGAGCTTCAGGCATTTGTTTGCAGAGAGCCTCATTTGATTTTCCACAAGGACCAGGGGTCCTGAGGACTAATCCTTCTTTTCTTCCAAAGTTGTTTCGGAGACGACTCTCAACCAGTGTTGAACTGCCGGTCTATTTTCCTCAGCTTTCCAGCAGGGGGGAATATTTTTTGCACACCTTGGATGTGCATCAGATTTTGAGGTACTATACCTTTCGGACTAAGGAGATTCAAAAATCGAACCAACTCTTTGTGGCCTTCGCCTCCCAGTGCCAGGGCAAGGCTATCTCTAAACAGACTATTTCTAGGTGGTTGGCTAACTGTATTCACTATACATACCAGAAATACAGAAAAACTCTTCTGGGGGCGGTTAAAGGCCACTCCACCAGAAGCGTGGCGACATCTACCTCGTTTTTCATGAATATTTCCACTGTGGATATATGTGCAGCGGCCACTTGGTCTTCTGTCCACACCTTCACTAAGCACTGTGACCTGGACAGCCAGCTCTGAGTGCTCAAGTGCTGTATTAATTTTTGTTATTACATATAAAATATGTGAAGGAGAGGGTCAGTTCAAGGAAAAGGCTGTCTTACTGGAACTGACACATCAAGACCCCCCAGGGCTAAGTTCAAAGGACAGGAGGTATTTTACACTGCAGAGATCTGGGGTGCAGTTACCTTGTCAATTTGCTTTCATCCGAGGAAATAAGACTAATAAATAAATAAGGAAATAAGATCCTGGGGATCACTGGGAAGGCAAGATGGGAGGGTGAGCTGGATGTCATTATCCACCTAGGTACTAATGACCTGGCAAATGGGGAACCAAAGGAAGTTCAGGAAGAGTTTAGGAAACTGGGGAGGGGTCTCAAGCAAGTAGCTACTTCTGTCACTTTCTCAGAAGTACTACCTGTGAGAGGCAAGGGAGAGCATAAGGTGCATGCACCAGGAACTTTAACTCATGGTTGAAGAACTGGTGCTGTGAGGAAGGTTTGATTCATTGGTGACTGGGGACCCACCTGGAGGGATGGAGGTTTGTTCAAGCCTGACGGCCTGCATCCATCCTGGAGGGAATCAAGCACTCAATGATAAGTTTAAATGCTACATTGACAAGCATTTAAACTAGCAAAAGGGTGGCAGGCCAGCAGGAGGGTACCTACTGCTCACCCCCACAGCTAGCAGTGGAACCAGTGAACCAGAGGAGTGGCTATCTCTGCAAAGCAGTGTGCAAAAGATGGAGATTAGTGCCCAAGAGGTGGATAAGCAGAAAAGGGGCAAAATTCAGCAGATGGGCAGACAGCAAGGAGAACCAGGGATAAATGACAACCAATGAAGGGGCTGGAGTAGAACAGTGAGACAGTGTAGGGAGGTCAAATCATGGAAAGCCATGTGTGCAAATGCCAGGAGCCTTAGCAACAAGATGGAAGATCTGGAGGCTGTCATGGTGCAGTCAGACCTGGACATTGTGGCCATCACTGAAACCTGGTGTAATGATAACCACGACTGGGAGATGGCCATACCTGGCTACAACATATTCAGAAGAGACAGAGCAGGCAGGAAGGGAGGAGGAGTGGCACTCTATGTGAAAAAATGACATAAGGGCCACAGAGATCCAGGAGGAACAAAATGGGGGAGATACACTGTGGGTTAAGCTGGAAAGGAAAATGGGGACAGCCATCCGCCCAGGTGTGGTCTATAGACCACCAGCCCAGGAGGAAGAAACAGATAGGGAGCTGATGCTAGCCATCCAAAGGATGGCAGACAAGTGTGAGGTAGTACTGGTTGGAGACTTCAATATTCCAGATGTGGACTGGAGCATCCCAGCAGCAGCATCAACTAGGAGCAGATTTATCCTGGACTCCCTTCAGGGTGCCTTCCTCAAGCAACTGGTCATGGAACCAACTCGGCAGAAGGCAATACTGGACCTTGTGCTCACAAACAGGGACAGTGTGATGGGGGTAACAGTGGGGAGCACCTGGGAAACAGTGACCACCAGTCATTGTGGTTTGAAATCACAGAAGAGCAGAACCAAACCACACAAAAACACGTATCCTGGATTTTAGGGGGGCAGACTTTGGGAAAATGGGAGATACTTGAAAGAGGCATTAAGGGGAATGGGACAGGAATCAGGGGTTGGGGAACAGTGGGCAGTATTTAAAATGGGGATTACAAGAACAACAGAATTATGCATTAAGCAGGTTAGCAAGAGGAAAAGGAAGAGGAGACCATTATGGTTTCCAAAGAGGTAGCAAGAAAGTGAAATCCAAAAGATTGCATTCAGGCAATACAAAAAGACACAGGCAGAAGGGATAGGGAGAAGTACCAGGAGAAGCAAAGGGAGGCAGGGAGGTCAGTAAGGGAAGCCAAAGCTCAGACAGAAGAACACATTGCAAAATCAGTGGGTAGAGGGGACAGAACCTTTTACAGGTACATAAGTGAAAAAAGAAAGACAAAGGGAGGGATAGTGAGACTGAAGAGGGAGGATGGGGGCTGCGTGGAGGATGACAACAGTAAAGCTGACATACTGAACAGGTATTTCTGCTCAGTCTTTACTGAGGAAGAGGAGGGTAATGGGTCTGAAGGGAGTACAAGGTGAGAATGGTGCAGAAATGGACGAAGTCCTTTACGAAAAGGGTCCTGAAGGAACTGGAAGTAATAAGAGTTGATAAAGCAATGGGGCCAGATGGGGTGCACCCCAGGGTCCTTAAAGAACTAAGAGGTGGTGGCTGAACCTCTGGCTATCCTGTTTAGCCGATCACTGGAAACAGGGAGGTACCCAAAGACTGGAGGACAGCAGATATAGTCCCCTTATACAAAAGTGGGAACAAAGAGGAAGCAGGGAACTACAGACCAGTCAGCCTCGCCCTCGGTAGTGGGAAGATCATGGAAGCACTACTGAAGGAGAGACTGGTGGAACATCTGGTTGTCAATGGACTACAGGACCCAAGGCAGCATGGTTTCACCAGGGGAGGTCATGTCAGACCAACCTCATTGAATTTTTTGACTGGGTGACTAGGGAGGTGGATCAGGGGAGGGCAGTGGACATGGCCTATCTGGACTTCAGCAAGGCCTTTGACACTGTGCCACATAGAAGACTATTACACAAACTGGGGAATATGGGTGTGGGCAGGACAGTAGTGTGGTGGGTAGGTAACTGGCTGGGTGGCAGGACACAGAGGGTGGTGGTAAATGGCTGTCACTCCACAGAGGGAAGAGTGACCATTGGGGTACCACAGGGATCAGTGCTGGGACCGGTCCTATTCAACATCTTCATCAGTGACATGGCGCAGGACCTAGAAGGCAGAATTTCACTGTTCGCTGATGACACAAAGCTCTGTAACAGAGTAGACACACCAGAGGGTGTAGACAGAATGAGAAGCGACCTGCAGAAACTGGAAGAATGGTCAGGGGTTTGGCAGTTGAAATTCAATGCAAAGAAGTGCAAGATAATGCATATGGGGCACAAAAACCCTGGCACAATATATCAGTTGGGGGGTGAGGATATAGCATGCACCAAGCAGGAAAGGGATCTTGGGGTTATCATCTCTGATGACCTCAAGGTAGGAAAACAGTGTGACAAGGCATCAGGTAAAGCAAATAGGATGCTGGGATGTATAGGCAGGGCATTACCAGCAGGAAAGGAGGTCATAATTCCACCATACAAGACACTAGTGAGGCCCCACCTGGAGTACAGTGTACAGTTCTGGAGACCATACCTACGTAAGGACACAGACAGGGTAGAGAAGGTTCAGAGGAGGGCAACAAAGATGGTGCATGGATTGCATCACAAGTCCTATGAAGACAGGTTGAAGGAACTGAACATGTACTCCCTGGAGGAGAGGAGGGAGAGAGGGGATATGATAGAGACATACAAGTATCTTACAGGGAGGAACAGGGTGCAGGAAAACACTATTTTTAAGCGAAAAAGATGTTCCAGGACTAGAGGGCATGGGATGAAGTTGGAGGGAGGACGATTTAGAGGAAACATGAGGAAGAATTTCTTCACAGAACGGGTGGTGGACAAGTGGAACACCCTGCCAGAGGAAGTGGTGGGGGCTGAAACAATCACGGGATTTAAGAATGCATGGGATAGACATAAAGGAATTCTGGAGGTCAGGGGTAAGGTACAACAGACTTCTAGGAAAACAAACTGAACTTACAAGCTCAAATGGGCAGACTGGGTGGGCCATAGGCCCCTATCTGCCGACACTGTCTATGTATCTATGTAAGACTAGCCATTCATAATGCCCTCAGGGAGATCCTTTGACTTGCATAGTTGCCAGGGAAGGACTTGTGGGGAGGGGTGTTGAAGAGAGGCCAGAGTGGACATTGAAGAGGTTTGATGTCTGAGCCATGGAAGACCCAGACGATAATGGAATATCCAATATACAATACATTTCCGGGGAACCCCTGAATTACATCAGAAAGACCTGAGGTGTAGATTCCAAGGTCCAGACTGGATTAAAGAGGCCAATACACTTTTGCTTTGAATACAGTGACTTTGATCAGATAAACTTTTGAGATGTATGTGTAGCATAGCACAAACCAGTTCTGACCAGTTATCCTGTGGAGAGGAAAGTCAGTGAGGTCATCTCGTGTGTTTTTTTAAATATTTTATTGGGAGACCCTGTATTGCAAAATATAGAGTTTGATACACTAAGGCGGAGTTAATGACCTCATGAGAAGGCCGGCTCAGAAGTGTGTTTAATTACTGAAAGAATCTGACAGAGACGCACAAGAGAATATTATCTGACTGAGGGAGAATCATCACAGCACTGAAAGAGAGTAAGATTAGACCAGTCTAAATGTATGTATTGTAGGAACTGTACTTTTTCCTGTTTGTTTTAAGGCTGTATGTGTTGGGATATATATATATATTTTATTCTGCAATTATTGTTCTGTTTTGATATTTTTAAAGTAAAGATATTTTTTTACAAACGAAACTGCTGGAGTGCCTTGACAATTCTGTAACTATACAAGGGTTTGCTGGTGAAGAGAAACATTGCCCTGGCCAGTGTTCTCCTGGACTGGGGTGAAACGGGGGTACTGTGCAACAGGTGGCTATAGCTAACACATTAGCAGTGGATGTCATCCTTGGGAACAATCTCAAACGGGATGGTGTGTGCAGTTACCCATAGCCAAGCGGCCAGGGAAAATTGTAGTTCCCTGAGCTCCCCAGAAGCCATTGGGGAAGATACTGAGAGGCTGGTTCTCCAGCCTGTGTCTCCAGAGGGGGGCCTGATAAAAAGAGGGTAGAAATTTCCCCAGTAGCAAATAACCACATGGCTACAGAGGGTTACTCCAAAGAGGAAGGGGTGACCCCTTGTCAGAGGGTTGGGATTGACAGTGATTCTGAGAGCCCTGACGCTAGTGCTAGGGACCCTAGTTTAGCGACTGAAGGGGACCTGTCCCATGCCTTGGGAAGGTGTGAGGGGTTCGCAGCTGCTCAGAGAAGTGACCCTGGTTTAGAGAAGCTGAGGGCTTGGGCAGACTCGGATGGTGCACAGGGAGGTGATGGCAGACATAGGGTTTATTGGGAAAATGGACTTATGTATACACAAGCAGTACAGACAGAGAGAGGAATGCTAGGCAGGCAGCTTGTCGTTTCCCAGGGATATCGTGAGCAGTTGCTCAAGGTTGCCCATGATATTCCCTTATTTGGTCATCTGGGAATTGCAGGAACTACGCAGCGGTTAGCCCAGAATTTCTACTGGCCTAACTTCACCCAGCAGGTGAAGAAGTATTGCAGGTCTTGTCACTGGTGCCAAGAAATAGGGAAGGCGGGTCAGAAAACCCAAGCCGCCCTGATTCCATTGCCCATAGTGGAGGAGCCATTCCAGAGGGTGGAAATGGATATTGTGGGGCCTTTAAATACCCCCAGCTCCTCATGGAAAAGGTTCATCCTGACTGTGGTGGATTATGCTACCCGGTACCCAGAGGCAGTCGATCTTTCCTCACTGAGGGCGGACAAAGTGACAGATGCCTTGCTTGGAATTTTCTCCTGTGTTGGGTTTCCGCAGGAGGTAATCACTGATCAAGGGGGTTCCTGCATGTCGGACCTAATGAAATGTCTATGGAAGAAGTGTGGGGTGGTGCAGAGATGCACGACACTGTATCACCCACAAGCCAATGGGCTTGTGGAACGCTTCAATGGTACCCTAAAGTCAGTGCTCCAGGCGTTGCTGAACAGCATAGGAGGGACTGGAATACCTTCCCCACCTGTTGTTCGCATACAAGGAGGTGCCCAAGAGTCGACAGGATTTTCCCTTCGGAACTCTTGTATGGACGCTTGGCATGGCCCCTAGACTTAATCCGGGAGGACTGGGAAGGCAAGCACGCCACCCAGGAACTCCCATTGTGGATTCGTCCTAAGGTTTAGGAAAGGCTGAAGGAGCTTATGGAGACAGCCCAGAGCAACCTAGCAGCTGCCAACAGAAACAAAAGTACAGTATGACCGCAGAGCCAGAGCTCGCCTGCATAATGGTGGGTCAGGAAGTCATGGTCGTTATTCCGGTCCGGAAAGACAAGCTGCAAGCTGAGTGGGCAGGACCATACAAATTAGTTAGGAAGGTAAATGACGTAAACTACATTGTAGAGTTACCTGACCGTAGACGGACAGAAAGGATGTACCATGTCAACATGATGAAGCCATACGCAAATAGGACTGACATGGTGTTCACAATGTGTAGTCATGGGGAGGGTACGGATGAAGGAGACCCCCTTCTGGACTTGCTGGAAGAGAGTAAGCGGGAGTCCTCTGTGGAGGCAGTAAAATTGTCTCCCAGGCTGACCCCGGGCCAGATCCAGAAAGTGAGGGAGGTTTTAGCAGACTTTGCCCTCTTGTTTAGCGCCAAGCCTGGACTAACCCCCTTAGCAACACACGATGTGGAGACGGAGACACAGACGCCCATACAGCGGACAGCATATCGGGTGTCAGAGGCTGTCCAAAAGGACATTGAGAGGGAAGTGGAGGAGATGCTGGATTTAGGGGTAATCCAAAGATCCCACAGTCCCCGGGCCTCACCCGTAGTCCTTGTACCCAAGCCAGATGGCTCAACTCGTTTCTGTGTGGACTATCATGGACTGAATGCAGTCACGAAGTCAGACGCCCACCCAATGCCCCGGACGGACAAACTCCTGGACAACTGGGGGGGCGACCTACCTTACGACCGTTGACCTGACAAAGGGGTATTGGCAGGTAGAGTTGACAGACTGAGCTAGGGAGAGGTCAGCCTTCATCACTCTGATAGGCTTATTTGAGTTCAGAGTAATGCCTTTCGGAATGAAGAATGCCCCAGCCACTTTCCAAAGGTTGGTGAACCAGGTGTTAAATGGTGTTGAGGAGTACGCCGTGGTGTACCTGGGTGACATTGCCATCTTCAGTATCAGCTGGGAGGAACACCTGTCACACCTTAGGGAAGTGCTGGGCAGAATACAGAGGGCCGGGCTCACTGTCAAAGCCAAGAAGTGCCAGGTGGCCATGGGAGAAGTGGCATACCTCGGGCACGTGGTAGGCTGGGGACAGCTCCGTCCTAACCAGATAAAAATAGAGGTAATACAGGCATTGCCCAGACCAGAAACTCAGAAGCAGGTCAGGAGTTTTCTCGGGACAGCAGGGTACTACAGAAAGTATGTACCTAATTACAGTACCTTGGCTGCTGCCCTATCTGACCTGACAAAGAAACGGATGCCCAAGAAAATTACCTGGGGTCCAGCCTGTGAGGAAGCCTTTACCAAACTGAAGGAGGCACTGTGCAGTCCTCCTGTTTTGACAAGTCTGGACTACAGCAAAGCTTTTATAGTTCAGACGGACGCCTCAGACGTGGGATTTGGGGCAGTACTAAGCCAGACATCCAGCTAAGGGAGGGACCATCCGATAGCCTATCTGAGCCGAAAGGTGCTCCCCAGGGAACAAGCATACTCCACGGTGGAAAAGGAGTGTCTTGCCCTAGTGTGGGCCCTAAAGAAATTGGTGCCATACTTGTATGGGCATCCTTTTGTGGTGCAGACTGACCACAACCCCCTGGTTTGGTTGTCACAGATGTTGGGAAAAACAATGGCAGACCGCTCAGATGGAGTCTTGCTTTACAGGGGTATGATTTGAAAATTGTACATAGGGCTGGAGCCAAAAATAAGAACTCAGATGGACTGTCTAGGGTCTATGAGGAGTGAACTGATTTGGGAAGCTCATCCCATGTAGGGGATGGATCCCCCAGATTCAGTCTAGGTGGAGGGGAGTGTGACGTAGACAGCCAGCTCTGAGTGCTCGAGTGCTGTATTAATATTTGTTATTACATATAAAATATGTGAAGGGAAGGGGAAAAGGCTGTCTTACTGGAACTGACGCATCAAGACCCCCCCCCCACCAAGGGATAAGTTCAAAGGACAGGAGGAATTTTAAACTGCAGAGATCTGGGGTGCAGTTACCTTGTCAATTTGCTTTCATCCCAGGAAATAAGATTAGCCATTCATAATGCCCTCAGGGAGATCCTTTGACTTGCATAGTTGCCAGGGAAGGATTTGTGGGGAGGGGTATCGAAGAGAGGCCAGAATGGACATTGAAGAGGTTTGATGTCTGAGCCAGGGAGGACCCAGACGATAATGGAAGGTCCAATATACATTTCCGGGGAACCCTTGAATTACATCAGAAAGACCTGAGGTATAGATTCCAAGGTCCAGACTGGATTAAAGAGGCCAATACACTTTTGCTTTGAATATAATGACTTAGATCAAAAAAACTTTTGAGATGTATGTCTAGCAGAGCACAAACCAATTCTGACCAGTTAACCTGTGGAGAGGAAAGTCAGTGAGGTCATCTCGTGTGTTTTTTTTAAATATTTTATTGGGAGACCCTGTATTGCAAAATATAGAGTTTGATACACCAAGGCGGAGTTAGTGACCTCATGAGAAGGCCGGCTCAGAAGTGTGTTTAATTACTGAAAGAATCTGACAGAGAGACACGGGAGAATCATCACAGCACTGAAAGAGAGTAAGATTAGACCAGTCTAAATGTATGTATTGTAGGAACTGTACTTTTTCCTGTTTGTTTTAAGGCTGTATGTGTTGGGATATATATACTGTATATTTTGTTCTGTAATTATTGTTCTGTTTTGATATTTTTAAAGTAAAGATAATTTTTTACAAACGAAACTGCTGGAGTGCCTTGACAATTCTTTTTAAGTGGAGCTTTTAAAGGTTATAAGTACACTGTGTATGGGCTTATTGTATACCAAACTGGGCTTATTGTATACCAAACTGGGAAATGGATAGAGTTCTCAAAAAGTCGTGCATAGAGTTTAAGGGTTCATTTGAAAGACCTGGTTGGGTGCCCGTAGGCAAAGATATCTGCCACCCCCCCCCCGAAGACAGAATTATCTGAGCCTGATTATTGGGTACGCTAACAAGAGGTTATCAGTTTGAATCCTTCCAGAGCTTGAGACTAAGGTGACTTAAACCCACAAAATAGACAAGAGGGTTACCTTGTCTGTTCACTGTACACAAATCATACGCTCAGAGGTTGGCACTTTGGGAGTAGAGGGCTGACCGGCTGAGAGAGATTGTGACAAGCACTGCACTCTGAACATTGCCTCTAGGTGTCGAGCTGGTTTCAGCCTTGCAGTTTTGCAAGGTCTTCTGTCTTAAGGCAGATCGTTAGTTGGCAGACATCTTCCTCCTCCCGGAAACTCATCTCTGAATCCTTCTTATTGTTAGACTACTTGGAATTCAGTCCTATTTGTGAAGACCTACTGCAGGAACCCTCTCGTAGTAAGATATAGCAGTTATGTAAGAACTTACCATAACAGTAGATCTTGAGAGAGAGGTTCCTACAATATCTATTCCCATCCACCTTCCCCAGTTCCTGGAGTTATTTTTTTCCTGTCTAGCCTTTTGGTTCCTCCAGGGTACTGGGTAGCAGGGTTGTTACTCCACTTTTCTGCTCCCTTTCTCTTGGTCTCCGGTGGAAAAGAACTGAAGGGCGGGCGCGGGACCGCCCCTTCTTATAGTTGGGATAACGTTGTGTCACCTGACATCAGAGGCGGTCCCCGCTGATGATTGCTAGCTACAAGTTTGCCGTTCGAACCTGACGCCAGGGGGCGCGGTCCTATATGTGAAGACTTACTGCAGGAACTTCTCTTGAAGATCTGCTGTTACGGTATGTTCTTACATAGCTGCTATTTCCTTCCTAAGATGGTGTCTGAGTTTACTTTAAATCAAATGATCCACCTGCCTGTTTATTACCCAGAGCATGCCAATCTAGCAGAAGCGTTGCTCCATACTTCAGATGTACATAAAATTCTGCACTACTATAGATCCATTGAAAAAGGGTGCGAAACGATCGTCAGCAGTCTGTAACATACCCTGGGGGAGAATTTGTACCGGCATCTTTTTTGTTTTTAATAATAAAAGCTGTTACCTTTAAAAAAAAAAAAAAAAAATCTTGTGTGGATTCTCTGGTTAAACATTGAGCGGGGTCTCTACTTTGGATTACTGTACACACCATACAAAGGACTGTAGGAAGTCCTCGCAGCTGTTAGTTTCTTTCGCCCCTGTGAAAGAGGGCATTCCAATGTTTAAGCAGTGTTTGTCCAAGTGGTTGGGCAGCTGTATTACCTTCTGCTACAGGAAGTATGGTAAGGATCTTCCTGGCATTGTCTGTGGTCATTTCACTAGAGGCGTGGTCACTTCTGTTTCGTGTTTCAGGAATGTTTCGGTTCTGCCTCTTGGAGTAATGTCCACACCTTTACCAAGCACTACAGTCTGGTCATTGCCTTTAGGTGCAGGGCCAGTTTTGGACTAGCTGTGCTACAGGACCTACTTTCTCACGCTTTTGTTTTCCTACCTCCCAGACTGGTTACTCTGATGACAGAACTGCTTGGCGCTCATTCCATAGGTGTGACCTGCTGCAAGAGATACCCTCGAAGTAAGATAGTGTACAGTTACGTGGAAAAGGGAACATTGTTTATCCAGGAGTAGCACACTAAGCCGACGCTTGTTTCCAGATGCGACCTGGGAGCACTAGGAAGTTAAGTGACTTGCTCAGGATCACACAGTATGCATCTAGGCGGCTGTGGGTTTCAAACTCAGATCTCCAGATCTGCAGCTCAGAGCCTTAACCCATTGCGCTATACTTACTGTAACAGTAGATCTTCGTGAAGATCTTTTGCAGCAGGCCATGCCATCCACCTTCAGCTCCCCACCCCGGCCTGTCGGCCTTCCTGTGTCTGTGTCTCTTTCCTTATGATTTTTTCTTTGGTGGAAACCTTTGGTTCCTTCTCTGTTCCCCAGCTGGGGCTATTTGGCTTATGGTCTGTGATGGGAGAACTAAGGAAGACGGGGCTGCCCACTCTTATACAGGCGGGCGATGTCAGCATGTGACTTCGGAGTGGGCAGCCCCCTTGCAGATTGCTAGCTAGAAAAGTTTCCATGTGGTCCTGGCACCTGGTGGCTATCCCCAGGCGTGGATTAATGCTCAAGTAAACCCATACCCTGTTGTGGGTTTATCCCTCCTTAAGACTGTTTAACTGTCTCTTCAGGCAGTTGATTCCATACTCTTGCCGATCTAATAGTAAAATTATTATTTTGTTTGTTTGTTTTTCCCTAGGGTTAAAAAGCTGTTTGTTGTGGGACCTCACGTTAGTAGTTCTTGTGCAAAACTTCAACCCACATTGAGACATTAAGCTTGGGAAATGAATTTAAAATAACAGGAGTAACCGCCCCCCCCCCCGTCTTCTTTGCAGATCAAATAATCCAATTTCCAAGAGTCTGTCCTCATACACTCTGTTTTTTAGTTGAGGAACAATCTTGATTACTCTCCTCTGCACCCTTTCCACCAAGCCTATGTCCTCCTTCAAATATAGAATCCAAAAAGGGGATCCATAGTCTAAATAAGGTCTAACATAAGTTCTATGTAAAGGGATCAGGCACTGTTTCTTCTTAGATATGAAGGTACGGTGTATTGTTTTAAGTATCCCATTTGCTGTCCTTGCAGCAACTTTTTTACAATGGTCAGACGCAGATAATTTGTTATTAACCATAACACCCAGGTTCCATTGTTTGTCAGTAGACTGTGTCTGAATGGTATTTAGTGAGTAAGGGTACAAAGAGTTATTTCTGCCAGAATGCAAAACACTTACCATGATTAAATGACATCATGTTTTCTGTTACCCATTCTTCAATTGAACTGAGATCCTTAATCGGGGATTGATATTTTGTAACAGAATCCACTTTGCCTCCCAACTTTTTGTCGGCAGATTTGGACATGACATTCTCAAGCTAATGTGACTGTCGCTGATGATTTATTTAGTTTTTGTTGGCTGAGTAGGTGTGCTAGACAGCAAAGCTACCTATTTTCAGGCACGACCTGGAAGGTTACATACAGTGGGGTGGGAAACAACGTGAATACAAAGAATAAATCGATGACAACAGCAGTACAGATTAGCCAAAAGCATTAGTCAGGTGACTACAAAATGAAGCAATAAGTCAGGCATGGACACAAACAAACGCAATTACAGTGGCATAGACAAAGTAAAGACAGAAACCATGCCCCTGAAATGTGACATTATCAACATTATACAAAATAGAGGGTATGTGCAAGGGAATACTTGGTTCTGGTAAAAGGTGCTAAATATGGTGTCACCCATGACAGAGCCCTGGGGTACTCCACTATTCACGCATCCCTCCCCGGATAGCTGTTCATTTACTTTTACGTGTTGTGTTCTTAGCAATAATGAGCCTTCCACCCATCTTACCACACTTAAACCAAATCCCATAGTGATAAGTTTATAAACCAAAATACTATGGGGGACAGTGTCAAATGCCTTTCTAAAGTCAAGCAGAACCACGTCCCCTGGGATACCCATGTTAAGACTGGAACTCGCATTGTGATAGTAGGACACCAAGTTTGTAGTACAAGAAAACCCTCTTTTAAATCCATGTTGGTTCACATCAGACAGTCCTAAAGTACATAGTTCAGCTTCAAGCAAATGTATGTGTCTTTAGACTACTTACAAATGTAAATCATATTTCAAGGTGTACCAATATGTATGTATTACGTCCTTAATTTACTTGTGAATGTAACTGTATAGCTGCATTTTGCATATATGTTTATTTTCTGTGCTGTACCCTATTACCCTTTCCCAGGTTACTGGCAGTGCTTAATTTGTGCCCGGGGCTAGCTGGGGTTCAGCCCCGGCACCTCTTTTCATGCTTGGGCTGAGCTTGGCACCTCTTCTCCCTGACGCTGCACTTTAAATATTTGTAAATTTTATTTGCACTCACTCTTCAAAGGTGGGCTGGGCTGGCTAATTTGCTTGTGCGTGCTGCCAGCTGTCCAGATCGCAGTCGACTATACCCCCTTGCGGCTTGCGCAGCACTCATCCTGTCAGCTGAGTGACTGCTGCCCGCTGCTGTTTGCTTCAGTTCCTTGCTCGTCCACACTGCTCATGCTCGCGCCCAAGCTTCTTGCTCTGGGAGGGGGGAAGGTCGGGGTTACTGGCAGCAGCATTACAGGCATCATCACCTGACCAACTGTTCTTTGGTCAGGTGGTGCCTTGTTATGTTGCGTGGTGCAGGGTGCGTGTGAAGTGAGAAGGTCAGAGTTTTTATTTATTAAATACTTCTCATGTATATATATATATATATATATATATATATATAGTGAAGTTCAACTGAAAAGTATTATCTTCCATTGTTAGGCACCAAAGTTTTAAGTTAGGTACAGTAATTCACCTGTAGAATGGTATAACAATAATTCAGCATTTCAAACTATTTTTAATTGAACTAGAGGGAACTGCATCCCACTGCACAATGAGGTAGGTACAGTAGCGGTGCGTGTATCGTAGCTCCCGCTAGGCATGAAGAGGCATTAGTTTAGTATGCAATACATTTCTAGCTAATGTGCTGACATTACCCTGTGCTTATATGACTGAATTAAATCAAATCACATTTTTAATTAAAACAATATACTACGGATGGTAGTGTGTTTCCCACTTTCCCCCTTTGGTTTTTAACATTTCCTGTGTTTTGTCTTTGCATCTGACGGCTTTCAGTGTTTTGTTAGTTTGAAGAAAAAAAAAAGAGAAGAGAAAACAAGTTCCCCATGACAATACCATTAGCTACATGTTTGTATGTGCAGTCTTTTCTGGCTCCAGAAAGTAAAACTGTAAATAACAGGAAAGCAGGCTCCACTCGCCGACGTGCTCCTCAAAAGAATGATAATCCAACATGTGAAATGAGGGCACCATCCACCGTGTTAACTTCAAAACACTGCGTTTATTGCCGAAAACAAAACCGAAGCAAAATAGAAAACTGCAGTGAAGTACCAAGTAGGTGCTACAAACTCCTCAACGCCTGACCGGTTTCACGCATGCGCGCTTCCTCAGGGAATAAACGCAGTGTTTTGAAGTTAACACGGTGGATGGTGCCCTCATTTCACATGTTGGATCCAGAAAGTAGAACGCCAGTTAATGAGTCTCAGTTACACTACAGTTCAGTTAGGGTCCAAGACTATTGTGCTCAAAGTGCAGCTCACACACTAGTCAATAATAAATTACTTTTATTGCCATCTTATTAAAATAATTAAAAACTGGGTGGTCAGCTCATACATATAACAACAGCTGAAGAAACACTGCTCCTTAAATATCTTATATTGAGTCAACTAAAGAAGATTAGATTTTTTTTCATTGCGTCAGTAGCAGTGTTTAATCACCCTGTTCTCAAATGGCATGTTCTCTCGGCCATTTACCAAATGCTAAATTATGCTCAATACACATACTGTGCTGAATTTAGATTTGAGAATTAGTAAATGCCGTACTAGACTGAATACTGATGTGGGGAGTGTTTACAGTACTTCAAATGCATTGTTTCCTGTTTGCACTGTGCAGTGGCAGATGCTGGGTAATATGGGTGACTGTGGGATGCAATTACAGAAGGGCTACTGTCCATTATAGTCCATAATAGACTTGTTTTCTGGTTAGTCAATTGCCATTTACATATCAAGGAGTTTTTTAACTAAAATTACTGGGGATACGTTAGACCATTGCAGTGCAGCTTATAATAAACAGTTGAGATTCCTGATACTCTGAAAACTGTATACGAATGTATGAGTTGGACGGTATATATGACGCAGCAAAATACTGAAGCTGACACTCCCACATCTGACCACAAGTTTCTGAGATGCTCAAGCTTGGTAAATTCAGCCAGCAGTCTGCCTGAGTTTGATTAATTATTTTCTCCACAAGTTAAACTAAAAATCAAACCCAAAGGCTGAGGAGCTGTGTGAGACTACATCCAGTAGATGGACTGACAGACAGCCTAGTGTGTGAATCCTTATTTCTACCATATTTGTGATTAATCAGGAGCTCTCTGGTGCTGCCCCCCTCCGAAAAAAAACTCATTAGTGTAAGAGGAGCTGTGTGTCTCTGTGTGAGTTTGGTACATACATCAGATAGACTGTATATAAAATAAAATAAGTTTACAAAAATGGCTGCAGAAGAAAAGCAGAGGAGCAGCAGTGTGTGAGCTTGTTACATAAGGTTAGCCAGAGTTTAAAATACCCTGACTCCGGGGGGATCTCCCCCAGGGGTAGGCCAGAAGCTCTTGAGTTTTAGATGCTCTGTGGTGAGTTTTGGGGGCTTTTATTGAAGATAAAGCACACTTCCCTTATAGGAAACCTGTAACATAAGTGTGCTTTATCTTCAATAAGGGAACATGTAACAGAAGTGTGTTTTATCTTCAATAAAAGCCCCAAAACACCACAGAGCATCTAAAACCCAAGAGCACCTGGGGGACTACCTAGTTACCGGCCCGCATTCACCTGGCCTTTGGGTCACATAGCACCGTGACATTGCTTCTACATGCCCATGATCCTTTAACTATAAAAACCTTTTCATGCTGCAGTTTTAATTGGTTCTTCTGCTGCTTGTACCATGCAAGATGCTATGTGGTACATTTTGTTGCTTAGTAAGGTCAGCCAGAGTCTCCAATACCATAACTCCTCCCAAAAAATTCTTCGCCTGGATTCAGGGGTGGGGAACCTGACACAGAAATGTGTTTTTATCTGCAGTATAACCCCCAGATCTCACCACAGAGCATCTAAAACCAAAGAGCTTCTGGAGGCCTCCCCCGGGCCTTTGGGTCAATTCACAGCATCTTGCCCTTTATACATGCCCAAAATCCTTTACCGGCGGTCAGCCAGACTCTCCAATACCCTGACCCCCCCCCAAAAAAAATTATTCCCCTAGATTCAGGGGTAGGGAACCAGACACAGAAATGTGTTTTATCTGCCATATAACCCCCAAATCTCTCCACAGAGCATCTAAAACCAAAGAGCTTCTGAGGGTCTACCGGCACCAGACCCCTGGCCCTTGGGTCAATTCACAGCATCTTGCCATTGCATTGTACATGTGTACGATCCTTTGCCAGCGGTTGGATAGACTCTCCAATACCCTGACTCCACGCCAAAAAAAAATTCTTCCCCTGGATTCAGGGGTAGGGAACCTGACACAGAAATGTGTTTTATCTGCAGTATAACCCCCAAAACTCATCACAGAGCATCTAAAAACCCACAGCTTCTGGTGGCCGCCACGGCCTTTGGTGTTTGGACTCAGAGCCCTGGCACCTCTTTCTTTACAAATTAAGCACTGGTTACAAGAAATGACCCGCCTGGACTCTTGTTTGCTTATCTGGTAATTTTCTTTTTTTTAGCCTTTTCCTGCCCTGACTGGCTGGCCTTGAACTCCCGGACACCCCAGCCCTGCCATCCTGATGTCTGCTGAGACTTATATCTCTGGTCTTCTTCCCACCTATGAGGTCAGCAGGGTTTCTCAACTTCCCCTGTGAACTGATCTGTTTTGGCTGGTTGCCTGGCTAGTTATGTGCGAGGCCTGTGGGTGTCCAGTGTCATCGTGCTGGTTGGGAGCTTTTCCACCTTCCTGCTTCCTCCCTGGAGGAGCGACGTGCAGTGTCGTCATGACGCATATCGCACACATCAATGGCTGCCACACCCTTTCCCTGAAGTTGGAGACCCAACCTGCCTTTCCCACAGCCATCACTAGGGGTCTTATGTTCTCTGGGTTCCGCACACTGTCCCCCCACAGAGAAGGAGAGCAGTCCCTCAGACATTCAGTCCTCCTGTCCAAGATCGTCAGAGCTGCAAGCCGTAGCACTATCACTGCACCGGTGGTCTGGCCCAAAATATGGTGGAAATAAATAAATTTGCTGCCTCTGTGGATGTTCAGATAAGGCAAATTGTCTTCCACTTCTTTGAAGGCAGTTCTTGCCCTTTTGGACACCCTCCATATACGTTCAGTCATTAACACAATTTAAAATTTTTGGGAGGCTTTATTTCTTTCTTCTCCTCCTCACTAACCGGCCCCCTTCCTCTGGCCCCCAGCCCTGTCATCTCACCGTCCACTGGTAGTCACCTCTGGTTTGAGGTGCCAGCTGGCTGGGTGTGGTGCCTGCAGAGGGCCGGGATCATCTGGCTGGTCCACGGAGTTTTCTGCCTCCAGTTTCTCCCGATCCTTGAGTGTGGGACTTAGTATGCAATGATGCCAATGGTCCAGCCGTGCATGCTTCCGCACGCCGGGCGTCTGCTTTGTCTCCACCCCCCATCTTGTGGGATTAGTGTTCTAGCCTCCAGCTGCCGCTAGGGGCCAGGCATGCACCGATGTCCAGTCCCACCCCTCCCCAGGAGAGGAGAGCTGTTCTCCGGATGTTCAGTCCTCCCCCACCCCTGCCAATCCCTGGTGACCCGCGAACACGGGTCACGGGCGTGGCAGGAGGTAAGATATGATGTCTCAGCCCTCCACTGGGTTGGCTGCACAATTTAATTTTTTTACTGTTTGTTTACCAGTGATAATCCATTTGGGAGGTATTATCTTGTTTTCTCTGGGGTCCTGCTTTTCCCCCATAGAGCTGTTCTCCAAACCATCTTCCTACTCCTGCTGTGGTATCTCTTGTCGGAAACCTGTCGGCTGTGTCTGCCACTCACCCCACTGTCATGACTAGCGGGGATCCACACGGGGCATGGCACAAGAGCATCCATTACTGTCACATCGACGGTTTGCAGTAACTTTTTGTTTCCTTCCACTATCCCACCCTTTTTCTGCACAGTGCTGGGCGATGCCCCAACAGACCTTGCAAGCATGCAGAGTTCCACTGTAGAGAAGGCAGGCTCCCTGGCCCACAACAGGGGCAGCTGCAGCTGTGGAACCCCAAGCACCAAGCCATCCCTGGTTGGAAAGGCCCCCCAGCCCCTCCCCTGGCCTTCTGGCCAGCTGATGAACCTGGGTCACCAGTGCACTGGGCCATTGGGTGCCCCTCCCTGGGGTCCTGCTTTTATCCATTTTTACAGTTGAGTGGGCTGAAGCACCTTGCTTAAAGTAACACAGTGAGTAAATGGCTCTGGTGGGACTTCAACCTGGGGTTCCTGGGGCTCCTGGTGCCCAGGTCAGTGCTGTAGCCACGAGACCAGTCTGCCTCTGAATGTACAGCAGTATTATCAAAAAGCCATTGCCTGCTTCTTGGCCTCAAAATGGGAGGAATGGTACTGACGACCACCAAGCAGGAAAGAGACCAGGAGGTAACGATATTAGATGACCTAAAGGTGGCCAGGCAGTGGGACCAGGCAGTATGGAGGGCTAGTGGGATGCTAGGATGCATAGGGAGGGGTATCACCAGCAGACAGAGAGAGGTGGTGTTGCTTCTGTATAGATCGTTAGTAAGACCCCATCTTGAGTACTGTGTCCGGTTCTTGAGGCCACATCTCTGGAAGGACATAGAGTGGAGGCAGTCCAGAGGAGGGCAACTAAAATGGTGCAGGATCTGCGTCACAAGCCCTATGAAGAGAGACTTAAGGACCTAAATATACACACCCTGGAAGAGAGGGAGGAAGAGGAGGGATATGATAGAGACCTTTAAAAACCTCATGGGAGTAAATAAGGTACAGGAGGGAAGCATTTTTCAGAATAAAAGGTGCTCAAGGATTCGGGAGCATGAAAAGAAGCTTGGGGGGGTAGATGCAGGAGAGCTGTGAGGAAGTACTTCTTCACAAAAACAGTGGTGGATTCTTGCAACAGCCTTCCAGCTGAGGTGTTGGGGCCAAAAACAGTGGTGGGGTTCCAGAATGCATGGGATAGGCGTAAGGGGATCTTGGGGGAGGGGGTGAATTGGCCAGAGATTAAGTAGGATCTGTGGTGATACTATTGGCAGGGAAAAATGGGCAGATCAGGTTGGCCAGGCAGTCCTTATCTGCCAGCAAATTCTGTGTTTCTACCAACTCCTGTTAAACACCTGTCACCAAAAATGGACATCTCCCTGTCCTTTTGTAAAAATACTTTCCTCCTTTGATGTTGTCTTGAAAGCTCCCCGTTTAAAAGTGGTGTTGGGGAATGGAGGAAGGGTACCAGTGATTCAAGTTGTTTTCAAGTCTCCTATCTTTGTGGCCTTAAAGTGCGGCAACCAGTACGTACTGGCAGACTCATGTTTCATTTTTTCACCTAAAGCAGACCTCTTCTTACACAGTAAAGTTGTGTGACCATGGTCGCCCCTGTGGCAGGGTCTGGCCATGCTAGATGCAACCTCCTGCCTCCTCCAGTTAAGAGAGACGGGAGTTCCCGGGGTTAAGTAGAACCTAACAGCGGCCAGGGTCGGAGCCTGAGTGTGCCCAGGATTATCCCACATGAGTCAGGAAATTTTGTTTTCTGAGGTCCCCATCCCCTGGGACGCTAGCTGTCTAGGGGCTTCATTCTTGCTCACGGAGAGCATGCCTGAGCAGAGCCCAATTGACGTTACCTCCTCCCCACTGTGCGACCACTTCACTGCCACCTGTGGTCACCCATGTGGCAGTGTTGTAATTGACAGCAGCTACCCTCCCTCCCTGAAGGAAGAGAGCATCCTGTGGGACACTCAGTACTCCTCCCCCCCCTGGCTGGCCCCCCAGTGGCCCCAGCACATTCCTGAACTCAGGTTGCTGATGGGCTGGCATGGTCAATTTATTTGAGAAATACCGTAGTAACCTCAGGCTATCCATCTTGTAGCTGAAAGGGCAGTTAGCAGCCTGAATGTAGTGTTTTTGTTTTTTTTTTTTTACTTATTGTTTTTACGCCCCTTCTCTCACCACGTTTGCCCCTTCCATCGGGGTCCTCAATGCGCTGACACAGGTTGTGCCTGAAAGACCGAGGATGCCAACACCCATGGAGTGCTCCGCTCCCCAGATCCTTTCTAGAGCCCCGGATGACCCCCCCCCCCGGTGGGGCGGAGGGGGTTTCCCCAATTCTCTCCGAAACCTCAGAGGGAAGCGGACAGCCGGAGCTGCTCCACAGATCCCCCCACGGTCACCAGCACCGAGGCCCATCTCCTGGTGCAGATGTGGGGCTTTTTCCTGGTTTTCTTGATCCCACCCCTGCAGGCCTCGGCACGCGAGGAGAGCCAATGAGACGAAGGCACACAGAGACATGCCTTCGCTCCAGGCTCTTGGCCGACCCTTCCTGTGCTGCTGCATCCTTGACTGCACCTCCACCTGTGGTCACTCAGGTGGCAGTATAGCAGCGAAGACTGCAACCCACCCTCCACAGATAAGGAGTGCAGCCCCATGGCTGCTCAATCTTTGTCCCCACGGCTGGCCCTCCAGCAACCCAGGCTTGCTACTGAACCCGGGTCACTGTCGTCGCGAGCAGTAACTCAACCGCTGCGCCAGCAGGCCGGCAGGAGGTAGTTCTTGATATTAGGTTGACCCTAGAATTCCAAGTGTCAGCTGTAGGTAAGAGCTGATTCTACTCTCTCAAGCTGCAGTTAGGGGCTCATTCTACCCTCTCAGGCTGTAGTTAAGAGCAGATTCTAGCCTCTCAGGCTGTAGTTTGGGCAGTATCTGCCCTCTCAGGCTGTAGTTAAGGGCTGATTCTACCCTCTCAGGCTGTAGTTAGTGCTGATTCTGCCATCTCAGGCTGTAGTTAAGATTGATTATGCCCTCTCAGGATGTAGTTAGGGTCAGATTGTACCCTTTCAGGCTGTAGTTAGGGCTGATTCTACCATCTCAGGCTGTAGTTATGGGCAGATTCTACCCCCTCAGGCTATAGTTAATGGCTGATTCTACCACCTCAAGCTGTAGTTAAGGGTAGTTTCTACCTTCCCAGGCTGTAGTTACGTCCTGATTCTACCCTGTCAGGCTGTAGTTATGGGCTGATTCTGCCCTCTTAAGCTGTAGTCAGGAGTAATGCTACCCTCTCAGGCTGTAGCTAAGGGCTGATTTTACCCTCTTAGGCTGTAGCAAAGGGCAGATTCTACCTTCCCAGGCTGTAAAGTCCTGATTCTACCCTGTCAGGCTGTAGTTATGGGCTGAGTTTACCCTCTCAAGCTGTAGTCAGGTTTGATGCTACCCTCTCAGGCTGTAGGTAAGGGTGGATTGTACCCTCTTAGGCTGTAGTTAAGGGCTGAGTCTACCCTCTTAGGCTGTAGTTAAGGGCTGATTCTACCCCCACAGGCTGTAGTTAAAGGGGAACAGTCGGCACCAGAGCCCCTCACTCAGGTGTGGGGTTGATCCCAGTGTGCACTTGTGTGCACAGAAACATTTTAATGTAGTTACTGTTTACTGTAGTATGGTAGATTGTATCAGACTCATTTTGTGTACTTCTAGGCTGACATCTTCTGGTACTACAAATCCCCAAATCCCTTCAGCTGACATCAGAGCAGCAGGCAGTAGTGGGAGATTCAATAGCCTGCAGTGCATGTTACAGTTTATTTATTTATTTAAAATTTGGTAACCAGGAAAGGCACACTGAGCCGAGGCTCGTTTCCAGGTGCGACCCGAGGACAGGGGTTACAAATACAGACACAGGGTTTCAACACACGATAAAATACAAGTACTAAGTAGCATTAGAGTCACGGGTGGTTTCCAGGCATTACAAGATAAAATTCAGTGTATAGGCAATACAAGTTTATACATTTAGTAGTATAGTTGTATATGGTCAGTAACGTGCAGGGCTACACGTTTTGATCCTGGTTAATGTTTTGTGGCAGAGTTGGATGGGAAGGGGGAAATATAGAGACAGGAGCAAGGAGGGGAGAGAAGAGTGTTGCTTGAGGGAGGGTAGGAGAGAGAGTTCCAGAGTTGGGGAGTTATACTATACAAGCTCCAATCTTTTGTTTGCTGGTTCTCTTGTCCTCCTGGGATTAAGTACAGTCCTCTTTGACTGTACTTAGCCCAGGGAGGTCAGCGGGACCAGCAAACAAAAGACCAGAGCTTATATAAACTTGCAGCATATTGAATCTCTTACTGCTGCAGCCCTCCTCTGATGTCAGCTGCTGGAGATTTTGGGATTTGTAGTGAAAGAAAATTTTAGCTTGCAAGTTAACAGAATTAGTCTGATACAATATACTATACTGCAGTGAACAGTAAGTAAAAGAAACAAAAATATGTTTTTGCATACGAAGTGCATATTGGGACCAGCCCCGCACTTGGGTGTGGGGTTCTTAATGTTGACTGTTCCCTTTTTAAATATTCTTGGCTCTCAAATTTTTCTTCAGTCCCAAACATGGTTTTATCTTAATATTTCTTCTTTTTTCTTAGCTTACTGACATTCTGTTTTCACTGTCCCTGCCCTTCTGTGATGGCTGAGGCAGCAAATTCCTCTGAATTTCTGCAGAAGTGTGAATGCTGCGGTATGTGCTGGAGACGCCAACATAAGGTGTGATTTGTGTCTAAAAAGAATTTGCCTAGTAGCATGGGTCAAATAATGGTGAACTGCTCTAGGACGCTGGTGACATAGGCTTGTAGCCTAAGCATAGGACTGCAGGAGTGGCGAATGGCAGGGATGGATACAGGTGAGTGGATTGGAATGCGCTGCTCTAGTAGCAGGGGCACAAGGTGGAAGCATGAACTTGGTGTTATTGATGTGTGTGTGACCACATATACTACCCGCCCCCATATTCACATTCATCAGCGGGGGCGAGCAGAGAACTTCCCTCTCCTGCCCGTCCCTACCTCGGCAGTGTGTCACCCACCACCGTAGACAATACGTAGAAATATCTCCCCATGGCAAGATGGGGAGATTTCTTGAGAAGGACGGTTTCTAACCTATGGTGGTTAGAGGACCTCAGACAGCGGGGTGTTAGGCAGGGCATGAAAGAGTGGGTTGCCAAGGACCTAAGCAAGAGCAAAAAAAAAAAAAAAAAACAATTTGCTTGTAACTGAATGGAACAGGGTTGGTTTTGGTTTTCACAGATAATTTGCCTGTGCGGAATCCTACTGCTCATGGAATTAATCCCCCACCTCTCTCCACATTGTTCTCACTGTATATTGGTTTGTGTTGCAGATGAGTGGCCCAGGGAGAATCTTCTAACATTGCTGGAGCGAATCAAAAGCTGCCTTCCTGAGGATGATATTCTGAAATACAAAACAATGGAGTCGCACTTTGACTGGGAGAAGGTGAGCTTCTCTTGCTACACCGGCGAGATGTGCAGACAGAAATGGCAGAAGGTATCCATGGAGGTAAGCAGCTCAGGGAGAAGCCCTTTTCACTTTCTGGAATGGACTGGTATCCAGTACTGTTGTAGTTATCATCTGATTCATTTTCCTAAAGTAGCCCAGTGGAGATCCAGCAACTTTTTCTACATTGGGGTCCTGCTTCTGCCCAGCTGATAAGGCTAAAACACAGGGAATAAAGTAACTACTGTCAGGCCACATAGTGAGCCGGTAGCTGTAGTGAGATTTGAACCTTGGATCTCCTAGCTGACAGTTTAGTGCTCTGATCACTGCACCAAACAGCCTTTCCTTGGTTTGGATATGTATATGTCGAGTGTACAGTTCAGGAAGTGGGTGGTATTATGCAAATTAGATTAGTTGGCGTGACTCTCCCATTTTCAGGTTTAGTTACAAAATGCACCCCACTCACCCCGCAATGTCCTGGCAGGCAGAGCACCACCAGAGATTTGCATTGGAGCAATAGACCTTCTGAGTTTGGGAGCGACCTGTTTTTTTGTTTTGTTTTTTGGTTCCTTGAACCGATGGAGAGTGGACATGCTGTGAAGGCGAATTTTTTCTCTGAGAGAGAGCCAGGTATGCGCTCTTACACAACTCCAGGGTGCCAGTTTTAGGGGAAACACATAGTGCTGATATGCAGGAAATTCAAGTTCATGTCTCAAGCCTGACTCCCATTCCTAGACAGCATGCGCTTGACTCTGGGGGGGGGGGTGATGACCACCCCACCATAGCAACATGTTCTGACGCTGGTTCGGGAGTGGCCCTGGATGTTGAGGGTGACCCCAGAATGTTCTGTGTCTCCCTTTGGTTGCCCTGTCCCTCCCCGTGGTGTTGGGGTTACCCTGTCCCTCACCCTGGTGTTGGGGTAGCTCAGTGGCACCCATCCTCTGGCCAAGTAGTTGGGCAAGCAACAGCTTTCACAGCTGACCCTGGTGCTGCTCCATGGTCATCTGGTTGGCATACACGAATGCCAGGTGGCCTTCTCACATCGTTCCCAGGAGCCAAGTGCCTCACTTCCGCTATGCGCATCCCCCCCCAGCACCAGCGCTGAATTCTGGGGATTGCATGCAAACTCTGGTCTCTCATGTGGCAGTGCAATGTGCAGTACAGGTGTAGTTGGGGTGGACAACAGATAATGGTGAGAGGGGAATGAAAAGGAACTGGCTTCATGGCATGAAGCACTGGGGCACCTGCTTGACTGGCTTGTGACCCAGATACGTGCCTCAAGCCCAGGAGGAGAGGAGTGGAGGCCTGAAGGAAGGGCAGTGGAGAATTTGCATGGATGCTCACCTCCTGGAGTGGGTGTGTTGTTGTACCACTCTTTGTGTGACTCATGATGACTGGCTTTCAATGGTGTCCCCACCCCAGGATGCAATCACAGGGAGGAGAGAGGGTGAAATCAGGAAGATAACCTGCACTAGCATGCCAGATAACTGTCCCCCTTGGCCCGTCCCACTCCACCCAACCTTGCAGCGCAACAGCTCCACCCCCTACCCAAAATCCTGCCCAGTGTCAGTACCTGCACTGCCTCCACTTGTGGCTGAAAGGATGGACTGTTTGGGGGCGGGTGGGTGAGTCTGGTTGGCAGCATGGGGCAATTGGAGACTGAAAGAGTGGAGTGGTGGTGGGACTTTTTTGGGAGCAAAAGAAATCGAGCATTGACCAATGCCAGTGAAATTGTCACGAGCGGGAAACAGAGGTTCACAGACATTGTGTGACTGAAAAAGGCAGAAAATGGGCAGGATTAGGAAGGAAATTCTGTTGCAGGAACAGGTGAACAAAGACTGTATGCTTATCATATTGGCATAGAATTCTTAACATGCTCAACAAGTAAATATAATCTGCTTGATTGCTAAGCGAAGGTAACCTGGTATACGAACATACGAAAATTGCCAGCAGAAAAAGGTCTTATGGCCTACCAAGTCTGTTTGAGTGTGCAGCTAGCAGCCGTTATTCTGCAGCTGCCTCTCCCCCCCTGCCCCCTCTCCCTTGATCCTCCCTTTTGCCCTGTCCCACCCCCTTTTGAAGCCGCCCACTGAACTACTGGATACCACATCTGCCGGTAATGCGTTCCACCTGGCCACCACCCTTTCCATAAAAAAGTGTCTTCTCATCTCCTTCCTGAACCTTCCCCCCTCCAGTCTCATATTATGGCCTCGAGTGTCCTTCCCCTTCCTTAGTACGAACAGCCCTTTTGTGTATGACTTGTTCATTCCTTTCATGTACTTGAAGGTTTCAGTCATATCCCCCTGTCCCTCCTCTCCTCCAGTGAGCACATGTTCAATTCCCTCAGCCTACTCTCATAAGGTAAGTCCCCCAGACCATGGATCATCTTTGACGCCCTGCATTGCACCCCCTCCAGTTATTTAATGTCCCTCTTCAGGTATGGGCACCAGTACTGCACACAGTACTCCAGGTGTGGTCTAACCAGCGATCTGTATGAATCACCTCCCCCCTCCTTGAGGATATACCCCTAGCAATATAACTCAGCTTTCTGTTGACCTTTGCAGCTGCCTTTCTACAGGTACAGTATATATGTAGAACCTTGTTTGTTTATGTTGTAATGGACAAAAATGCTTGCATTTTAGTGTTCAAAACACAGGTAAGCAGAGTAAAACAGCTCCTTACCTAAAGAGATCTATTCGTGTAGGAACATTTTAGAAAATCTGTTTGACTTGCTTTTTACCAATTATGAGAATACATCAATTGCATGAGTTGCACTGCAACATGGGTATGCAAATGAAATGGGTTGTGCAACATCTCTGCCATCCTCTGAGAAACAAAGTTTTAAACAGTAGCACATATCAAAGTAGTAAACAGTAGCGTATGTGCAATGAAAAAACAGGTATGATTGCAAGCAGGAGTAAGGAGTTGCTTAAGAAAACTCTCTTTTCCTTGCATTATCCAGGCTTGTGATTGGGCAAAGACTTGAAAGGTGGCGAGTGAGTGAAATTAGAGAGGAGATTCAGTATTCTGGAGCTGTGATAGGTGGAGGAAGGACATGAACCCCAAAGCCATCTCACAGCTCAGACTGATACACATCTGCTTGCAAGATTTGCAAATAAACATAAAAAGGAATTATTTTCTGTGAAAACAAATTGATGTAAAACAGGTCAGCACCAGTGAACACCCCACTTCCAGGAGCTCTCCTGGCCAGAGCGTGGAATTTTTCAGCTGCTGTCCATGAATTGTCCTTTAGATCTTTTTTCATCTCCCCACCCTGACATTGGTGGCAACAGGCTGCACCTTTCCTCTGGCCAGTGTTTCTATGTCAACCTCACCTCTGTGGTGCTCCTGGTCCCTCGCTGATTCCAGTGTAGAACACGCTTACGAATCTCGGTTTTCCAGGTAGTAGAGCAGTGTGCTGCTGCCATACAAATAGGCTGCCCCAACATTATTTATTTATTTTTTTTCAGTGTTTTTTTTCTCTTGAGTCGCCATCATGTCCCCATCTGCTACCTTTTCAAACTCCATCACCTGGCCGGCCTGCCGGCACACTGGTTAGATTTCCGCTTGCAATGCCAGTGATCCGGCTTTGGGAGCAGACCCGGGTGCCAGAGGGCCGGCCAAGGGGAGGTAGTCTGAACATCCGCCAAACTGCTCAGCTCCTTCAGGGGAGGGGTTCCTTGGCCCAGGGGTGGCCTGACCTCTGGTGTCTGCCAAAAGGTATCGCAGCCCGGTGCCAGTGGGGGAGCACACGGGACGCCGGTGTAAGCCATGGCATCGCTTGGCACGTCGTGCTTGGGGGGGTGTACATTCAAAATACACCGTCCGGAGCAACACTGACGCGAGGGCCCTGTGGTCCTCCCCAGCCAAGCCGTACCGCCGCACAGGTCCGCGTTGAAGACTTGATTCCTTGGGGTGGGGTATAGGGGTCCCCCCCCAATCGTAGACCTCACTTGGGAGGTAAACCTGCGTTCCATAGGGGGAGACCTTGGGCGGACAGTGGGCAGGCAGGGGAGTTGGGTACAGCACCGGGTGGTGGGGGAAAAATAGAAAAATAAAAAACAAACAAACTCCATCACCTGTCTTCTCTAGGACTCACCCTTTAGCATCTCCAATGATGTATCCCTCATTGTGGGGCTGTTGGTTGGAGGGGACGCCGGGCCACTTCAGAGAACAGATCCAGCTGGAGGGCACCTCAGTTGATGGCACAGTGTCTGTGGGGGATTTCAGCATCCTCCTGCTACAGCTGTTTTTTCTCCCTCCCCCAGACGGAGTCGTAGGGGATGCTGACATTCATGTGCCATACCAATGTTGGATGACGTTCCTCTTCCCATCTTAGGGCTCCACCTGCACCTCTACCTGTGTGCACCTAGGTGGCAGTGTAGCACTAGTGCTGTCTCCCTTCCTCCTAGGAAATGGAAGGCTTCCTGTCAGATGTTTAGGCCATTTCCCTTCAACCAGCCCCTGACATCCTGGGCTCGTTTCCGAACCTGGGTCACTGATGTCGCAAGCGGAAGCCCTGCCAGTGCGCTGCTGGGCTGACCCAGCTGTATTTATTTATTTTTTTAAGCTTTTCATATACTGTCTCACTCTCCTGTATGAGGTACGTTGAGATAGGAAGGGGTACTGATACAACATATGCCTGGCCCTGTGTGGTGGCATAGATCACAGATGTGTATTTATAAGTTAATAGGGCCACTGTAGGGTGTTTCATATGGTATAAGAGACTCTGAGCATGAGGTTTGGGCTTGAGGACTGTGAAGAGACACCCCGTTGAGGCTCTGTTAATCTACTGTAAATTGCTTGCGTTTGCTACAGTGATTTTGAGTAAGTGTTAGGCATTTTTTTAGTTTCAGGAGTTAAATGAAACCACCCTGCCCCTGGCTGTAAAGTGGAACAGTCCACTCCCAATGTTCTGTGCGAGAGACCACTGTATATGGGATAAGAAGTGCAGTGGCTGTATGTGCTGATTGGCTGAAATCACTGATTTATAATTTGATAACCAGCTAGGCTCACTGGGACCAGATTCTGCTTACATGAGTGACCCGGGCACAAGGCATAAAGGAGTACAGAAATAAGCATCAAGCGTGGCAGTGAACAAATAAATGCAGTAGATAAACATACAGTGTGCGCATCAGATGCACCAAAGTGTACAACACATTTAGCCAAGGAAACAAACAATGTGTACATTGTAGTCAATGGATACATTGGACGTACTGCCACCTGCGAGATCAGGGTTCGCGAATCCTTCACTGAGGTCATGTCAGGACTGCATATGTTGAGGGTGTTAGGCTCTTAGCTCCTGACTGGGGAAGCTGTGGGCAACCTGCCGTTCTCTCCCTCCCTGCTGGCCACTCATGGAGCGGTACTGATGCTAGTTGTGATGGTGGCCACTCACCTCACAGTCTTGAGGACAGGTGCAGCAGCAGTCACAAACCTTGAATGTCAGGGTGGGGGACAGGGAGCAAAAGGGCAACTGGGTAAAAAGTCCTTACAGGTGTTTTGTTCTGTTTACATCCCTGCTGGCTGCGGCCCAACCCCCACTAGCACCCATCTCCGGCAATCGATATGACTCGCCCCTCGCTACAATGCCTTTGGAAGGTAAGGAGCTCCTCTGGAACAGAAATCCAGTGTTGGTGGTGGGGGTTGCTTGGTCTACGCATATTGAGAGGTGGTCACTGAGTTCAGGAGGCAGCATTTTCCTTTTTATTATCCCCCACCTCGGTTGGACTTTGGCAGTGAGAGCACCACAGCGTGCACATGCACACAGACGCGTTAAGGGGCATGGAGCGGGCCAACACCCCCACTCCCACCCTTTTGGTGGTATAGCAGTAGAGCCTGCAGCCCTTTCTCCCCAGAGAAGGACAGCATCTTCTGGGTTGCCCGACTCCCTTCCCCCACACCCTGGCCAGCCCTCCAGTCTCCTGAGCTCGTTCTCAGAAACGAATTGTTGGAATCATGAGTGGCAATGTTACTGCTGAGCTGATTGGTCAGTTATAATTCTAGTTTTTATCCCCACTTTAGTTACCCAGGAAAGGTTAAATGAGAAACACAGTCTCATCTAGCTTCTATTCTGTTACGCTGCTCAGTGGCCTGGAGCAGTGGGAGGTTAACTGACTTGCTCAAGGCCACAATATGAGCCAGTGGCTGTGGAGGGATCTGAATCTGTATTTCTTGTTCACAGTGTGGTGCTTGAACCATGGGTCAGCACTGTCTTCCCCCAACAAGGAGGCTAGCAGTGGTCCAACCTGAACCTCACCGACAAATTGTTCATGAAAGAATTGGAAGTCCGAGAGATCTAATTTTTTTTATCTGCTTGTTTGTTTGCAATTACTCCAACTGGGATACCCTCATGGGATACAATATCTCTTTTTCATGGTGATCCCAGGTAGGACAGCAGCAGTCAATGTGTTAACATAGTCCGGCAAGAATAGTTACATACAGGCTAAAATCTGTAAGATCTGGAAGCAGTAACACACCATAGTGTGTGCATTAAGCTGTATCGCCACACACCCAGGGTGTGTTGTGAGGCACGAGTGTTCACAACCACCCAAAAGTGTGGCAACTATAGCTCATGCACACCCTAGAGTGTCTTATTTTGCTTATAAAATGGGTTTGTAATAAAAAATTATGTTAGAAAAAACTAGTAGTGTGTGTCCTATCATAACCAGGCATTGAGCAGTATTGTCACGCTGTCATGTGGCACATCTGAGCCAGTAATAGCTTTCCTCTTTAATCACTTTAGAATTTCTTTTGTTGCCCACAGGTGAGGAAGTACCGTACGATGACAGAGCTGATCATCGATGCTATGGAGTTTGTGAAGAATCCATACAAAGGGAAGAAACTGAAGGTAGGACTGCGTTTTGGCATCCCTCTCACCTGCTGCTTTAAATAACACTTGACACCTCATTTTGGGATTAACCGTTTGCTGCTCTCAGCCCCTAGTTTCTGTGTCTGAAACCTGTCTCAGGCTTGTTCTGAAATTAGCAGATGTTGATGGTCTGGGCTAAGCAGGTTTCGCTCAGCTTATTTTGTTCTGACTGCGTTAACATAAACTCTTCCGGTATTTCCAGACCAGGCATGACCTAGTGGCTTTTAAACAATGACATCTCCTAACTCCCTGGATTTGGGTCACTTATTCACACTGTTGCATTTAATTGAGCCATGTGTAAAATCTTCGGACTGGTTCTAAGCATATTAATATTTAAAGTAACTGCCAACTCCGAGAGGCCCTTAAGGACTGAAGGGGGGGGGGGCTTTGATGGGTGGGTGCCTTAGTGGGAAGATGGGCTGTTGCTGGTAGAGCAGGGCTGTCTCCATTGACTCAAGTTAAATGAAAAAGGAAGGTACTTACCATTAGAGGATGGGTCTTGGGTGGCCGTCCTGGTTGGTGTAGAGAGTCTGAAATCCTGAGGACCTGAAAAAGGAGTCCTTCCTTCAGTGCTGACTGGGGTGGTTGCCTGGTGATCCTCCTCGGTGGGTTGGTGGTCAAGGGGAAGCTCAACAAATAGAGCTCAGAGGTGCAGGGGGTCTGAAGGTTTTATTGTTGCCACACTTGGCGAACACCCCGCCCTCTGTGTGGCTTGATAACAGGAACTCCTTTCCTAACTGTAGCCGAAGTAGCACAGGGCCTTGCTGGGCACAGAGTTCCATTGCCTCTCTGCTGCCCACCACATGTATCCATGGCAGGGCGGCGAGTGGGAAAGTGGCAGCTGTGTGTACTTGACTCCTTGCTTCTGCTGGTGGTTCTAACTGCGGACAGGCTGTGTACCCACAGTGGTGGGTGGTATTCCCCTCTCACCGCTCCTCACCAGGCACCTCTGCTTTGTGGAAAGAAAAGAGTGCTGCAGGAGCTGTCAGAGCAGGCTGTATTACCTGCTGCTATACTGTTGGGTCCCCATGGTGCTTATTCATTTGGCCCTACAGGGGAAAGCAGTGTTAGCAAGCTGAGCATGACTTGAGTTTGGGGGGTGCAGAGGTTGGCGGCTCGGGGGGTGTCAGACCTAGAGCCCCATGCAGCAGAGACCAGGTCGTGTCTCTACAACGAAGTGCAGCCAAGGAAGAAAAGTGCTATGAAAACAAAACTGTGCACTAATAGAAAAAATACCATCCTGCTTTTATCTGTAATTTCCTTTTAGATTTTAGTTGTTTCACTTAGATATATTGTATGTTCTTTGAACTTATTGTTGATGAGTTTATTATTATGTTTTTCTTTACCCCCATGATGCGAGCTGTATTTTATTGTGGTACTGTTCTCATGCATTTTCTCATGTATTTACTATTATGAATTTGATTAATGATGTCAGAAATGTGTAAGTAACCTACAGGGGTATCACATAAATGCAGTAAGATGCCTCTCTCACTACCATCAGTTAGACCATATGAGGGTTTACAAAACATGGGACTAGTAACCTGTTCTCAGAATCAGACAAGAAGAACCGTATGCAACATGATGGGGTCTAATAACCTATTTCTCAAAATCAAACAAGACGAACCGTATGCAACATGACGTTAGACCGTTAATAAATATATGTTAACCTCCTAAACGGATCAGATTCCGATAATGAAAACTGCTTTGATAGGGTGTGTGGTCCAGGTTTGCAGTTTAAACGTAGTGTGTTAAAAGGTAGATATGCACTCTCGGAGTTCGACACAAGGTGGAACTGGGAACATAAACAAGCCAGATGCCTCAGACTTATTACTTGTTGAAAAAGCCGCATAATTACAAGAAATAGAATTCTAACTAACTTGAATTTTAACACTGACAAATTGAGTCCTGTCTACTGGCAAGAATCAAGCAGCTTAATCAGGTACTGTGCCTAGTAAGAGAAAGTATTCCCCCTGTAGGGCTTGCTCGAGCATTAATAGCTGTAAAATATAAACATAGCATCAGAACATGTGCTTTGACTCTCCTCCTGGCTTAACGACTGCAGCCATATTGCCCCCATCAGAAAAACTAATGGACCTGGATATTCAGAAGGGTTGCGCATGGCGCAACACTGTTGCACCATCTAACCCACTGATGCACCAGTGCGATATTCAAACGAGGGATTGAGCCTGGCAGCAAATCGCTGGCGCGCCGGAGCCGCAGATCAGTAATGTATGCGCGCAGGGTGGGGCGGTTTGATGATACTCCGACACATCCCGATTCAGCCCGATGTGCTGAGCCAATGCATGTGCAACCCCTACTTGCGCTGCACACGGTGAGCCAAAAAAGGAACAACAGCTGGCCACCCACAGGTGAGCTGCCGTATTGCAGGGCACAACACGGCAGCTGCCACCTGTGGGTGACCACCCAAGCTCCGGCTGCACCTTCGTGGCGGTGCCCCCCCAACGCCCGATCGCGGGCATATGTAGTAGAAATAAACGTCCAATATCCCTGGTGGTCCAGTGGACCACTTGCAGCCCGATCGCGGGCATCTGTGTTAAAAGAGAAGTCCTATATCCCTGGTAGTCCAGTGGACCGCTCGCAGCCCGATCACGGGCATATGTAATAAAATGGAGAGGTCCAATATCCTTGGGGGTCCAGCGGTAGCCCCCTCCCTACTGAGCCCCACCGCCCTGCTCCCCCCCCCAGTCAGCGGCGGGCGGCAGCACCCCACCCAGCCGCCCGCTGACTGACACCGTATGGTAGGCCTGTACGCCCATTGGTCCACAGCGTGAGCCAACGGGCGTGCAGCCCGTACCGTACTACACAGTCCAGATATCTGGAGAACCAGGGCATCCTTCCAGAGTACCCACACGATTCTGCCTCTACTCCCAGTCTGAAACCCATACATCTAGCTCCCTCCCGATCCACTGCAGGTCCAGCTTCCCAGATCACCCCCCCCACCCCCGGGGGAGGGCCCACCCACCCTTGGCGACCTGTTTGAGTATTAGAGGGACCTACCATGGGATCAGGATGCCGGCAGGAGAGCTCGATGTGGCGGGTCTGATGGTGGGATGTGGGCAGGTCCTTGGGGCCTCCTTCATCTCCACTGGTCGCCGGAGGGTTTTTCTGGAATGGTTGCCCCTCGGAGTTCCAGACGTGCAGTGACATCCAGTGACACTATGTGCCGACGTCTGCCGGAACTCCGCCCTTGCAGCTGCTTCACCGCTCATTTCCTTCACTGCCCCCGACTAATGCCAGAGGCTGCCCAGGAGCGGCGCATACCCCGGATCCCTTCCCGGGAAGGGAGAGCAGTCCTATGGCTGCTCAATCCCTTCCCTCCCCTGCTGACCCCCGACAGCCCGGACTCGTTACCAAATCCGGGTCGCCGGCATGGCGCAAGGTATGTCGTCCAGCGTCTCAACCCTCAGCGCCACCGGGCTGGCTAGAATTTGTTATTTTTGTGTCAGTTTAGTTTAATGCACACAAATCTGCTGTTCTAAGGGCATGGATACAGGTCACTATCTACAGTTTGATAGTTTCCTGGAACAGGCTGATTCATCAGATGTCTTCAAGCTAAGCTCCTCCCACTATACGGCCGGTATATTCTCTGGCTTCACCCAGTGATGTCAGATCTTTCCCTCCACTGGAAGGAACAGGTCTCCAACTACACAGCTCTGCAGCATCTGTGGGAATTCAGGTGCTTTCTAAGCGAATTCTTCGTCTGAACTAAAAGTCATTTCATCAATATACTTATCTCCAGCTCTGTCTTGTTGATGGGGATTGATGATTGAGGAAAAGAAGCAACCAGATTTCAAATTTTGTTTGCAGTGCTGGCAGAAAATGTCGTTTAACGACCCCTACGTTTTGTGCATGGACTGCTTGGGCGAGCAGCATGACGTGGCGGGTTGTGGCCTTTGCCAGGCAATACTTCCAACTTCGATCGAGGACCAGAAGGCAAAGCTTGTCCTCGGTGGCCACAAGAAGGCCTCAGTGGCTGCCAGGTCAGCTTTGCAGCTTTCGGCCTGTAAGGAGGAGGCGGCTGCAGCCACGGTCAGTTTCTTGTAGGTCTTGATGCCATTCCCGGCTGGTACCAGTATTGGAGAGTCCTTTTCTGAAGACTCGAGAAATGTGTTGGACACTTCAGATCTTCAGGGGGAGCCCATCTCATTGGGGCAAGAAGCACAAGCACTACTGGCACAGATCGTGGGATTGGGAGCGAACACGTTCCTCCCACTCCCTTGAGTTCCCAGACTGCTCGACTTTGGTCAAGCCCTCTTCAGTTGAGGGGCAGGTCGAGAGATCCTCAGTACCCCATTGGGCTTGCGGACCTCAACTACAGGTGAGCAGGAGGTTGAGATATTCCTTGACCCTGTTGACTGGTTGTCAAAGAAGGTCGATGAGTCGATCTCCCAGACCCTGGTGCTCTCAGTCCTCACTCAAGAGGACGTGGCCCAGTCGGTGGCCCAGACTTTGTCACTGCAGGACCAGCTTAGCCGGTAGTTGTGCCTCTGAAGTATTTTCTCTTAAAGGTAGTGAGGCATGTGGTATACCAAGACCCTTCAGAGGACCCATCTTGACGGTGGAGATCGAGGCGTTCGCGCTCTTGATCTTGCTGGACCAGGAGGCACCGCCAGCGATGCTCCTCAACCTCTTAGTCCTCAGGTAAGAAGAGGCACCGATGCAAGATGCATTGGCACTGTGAGGAGCTCATCTGGCAGCAGTGGACTATTGCAGGGTGGAGTAGGGCTGTACCCTCTGGACCTTCAGTTCCTTGGCATCTGCCCATGGTGCCCATGCCAGACCACCCCACACAGATGTCCCCAGCATCTGCTTCTCCGCCATTGAGGGTGGAGCTGCAGCAGTCTTTGGTGGGTGCCCCTACAAAGAACTCCTGTGCTGCTGCTGGCTTACCAGGCCGGTTATCAGTGGAGATCACCTAGTTGGAGGACACCAGTGTAGTCCACGACAGTAAACAATCGAGGGCCATTTTTGAGGAGTCCTTGGATGCCTCAGATGGGTCATCCTTGCTTTCCTCCCAGACTTGCATGTTCGACCATGGCTAGGTCAAGAACTTGACTACCGTCCATGGGCTGGTTTTGTTCGGGGTTTACTCCACTTCATGTCAGAGTTCATGCGTGTGCCCTTGGACCCAGTTCAGAAGAGGGCTAAATACCCCTTTACTGACATCCTGGACAGTGACAAATTCTTGGGGGTTCCATTCCCATGGCTGAGTCCATTTTGGGATCAGCCCTGGAGCTTTGGCAGCATTCTGCCTGGCACCCTCCACCTGTATGGTCCACAAGAACATGGCCCCTGCTGGGTCCTTTTCGAGGGTTTTGATCTCCTTTAGGCCAAAAGGCTGGTTTTGGACTCAGCCTTGTGGAAATCTGGTGGCCAGTGGGATGTGGACAAGCGCTTGGACAAAGAGCCCTAAAAGGTTGACCACAGGGCTAAAAGAAGTCTATGCTGCTGCGTCTTTTGGTCTCAGTCTGGCAAGCTACACCATGATGATCATCATCTTTTGTCACTCCTTATTGGAAGTGCTGGATGAAATCCTCCCTTACCTTACCGCTGATCGTCCACTGCTGGTGAAACTGGTCACAGACCAGGGTCAGTCACTGGTTAAACACCAGCTACTGATGGCTCTGGACATGGGTAACTCCTGTGCCCGTGCCGTGGCAACAGCTGTCGCGATGTGTTGTAGAGCCTGGTTGTGGCTTTCCACTTTCACAGCGGATACCCAGCACAAATTGTCCGATGTCCCCTTTTTGAGCACTAACCTCTTTGGCCCTGGGGTGGAGGGGGCATCTCACTAGGACTGAGAAGTCCATTGCCACTGTAGATTATGTGGCGTTGTCCCAGAAGGTCCCAAATTTGCGAAAACCTAAGAAAACGACCTTCCAGTATAGGTCTTTTCAACCACAGCTACCTCAGTTGCAGCCTCGGCAGGGGCAGTACCAACACTGGCACCCGAAGCATGGGTTCTGTGGCCAGAGACCAAAAAAAGAGGTGTGGGCAGGTGAGGTGGTGCCACTCTGGCCCCAGAGGCCGGTGCC